>CM048663.1:25000-1225000 GCA_026401315.1 Dysphania ambrosioides | reverse complement strand
CGTAAAGTTTTATTCGAGGTAGAGAAGATTGGCATCAAAATTACTACTTTCCCAGTTTCACTCCCCCCTCTTAAGGACGATAGTAAAAGTTATTTTGAAATTTGTAGTGTACTGTAAGTGGAAAGCTTGGTATGAGTAACAATTGAACAGGACTAATCTGATCTATCTCTTCTTCATCCGACAACCATCTTCAGGGGAAAGGAGGCTGTTCTTTCACTCAGGCTTCAGGCGCGATTAAAGCGGAGGCATCGGCTTGCCTTGCCTTTCATCGCTTCGTTGGACTCTCTGCAAATGTTTAGCCCCTTTGCAGAGTTCAAGAATCCAAGATACTAGCATTATGTGGATAGTGCAGGAAAATCAGAACATTGGAGCTCCATTTCAACGACTTGGCCACAAGGGCTTCCAGTTCAAGATGTAGTTTAGACTTAATTTCTTGGAAGCTTCCAGTTCAAGATGTAGTTTAATTTCTTGCAATTTTATCATACGTCAAAAAAATCAGTAGAAATATCGAGTATGTCAACACAAGTTCATAGAAACAACCCTTCTAAATCTTATCTATGTTTCTTATAAGGAGGAGGTGGTTTGGTTGATAAGTTTTACTTCAAAATAACCCCCAAAATTTATTAATTAACTGCTACTCTTCCAACAACTACACTTGGTTGATAAGTTAATTAATTTGTTAATTAACTGCTACGCTTCCAACAACTAAGCATAAAAATAACACTTAAACAGTTAACAGTTACGACTTATGAGTAACTTAATCACCCTCCCTAAGAAAAACAAGTGACACCCCATCAAAAACAAGAAACTCAAACTTTATCCCATCATTCAAATAATATAACCATCCTCTCAATATTCAAGTATGTAATAATGACTAATACTCCATAAGTTCTAATGGATGTTATCTTATAAATACAACGAACTATGTACATATAACCAACACATGAGTCACGTATATTGGTGCACAAATTCAAGAACAATAGAAAGTTGGAAGCAGCTGAAAAAATTGACAATTGAGTAGTCGTTCAAGACATCTCAAACACATCTAATAATGGACTCTTAACATTAAACATCAGGCCTTACCAAGTCGCCCAACTTTCAGCCTATTTATTTTGCTTCTTCCTTGACCCCAACCACATACTACCCAGTTATTTGTGCAGCGCATCCTCCATTAGAATCCAGCAGTGATATTCCAACCTTGTCTTCTCACCTGCAGAAGTCCAATTCAGGCGTAAGCATCAGACATGTGTTATTTGCCATCACAAACCACTAAATATGTAATGTATCAGCCACTTGGCATACTTGAAATTCTTCCATACCCCTGTTGTAATTCTCTAACCTCCCCACAAAATTTTCCAACTCGGAATTGACATGGATTGTGCTTTACTTTCCCTTGCTCAACCAAATTCTGGTATTGAACCAATGATCCTGCATCAGATATCTCTAGTCAGTATCACTTTGGCATAAACTCGAAGTACTAGCTCAACCAAAATTTATTATAGACCGACAAAGATGATTCAGGTAACACAGACAGGAGTCTTACATGTTTCACCCACTATCCCGTCAACATACTAACAGAAGGGACATAAGAAAGACTGAAAGATACCAGATGAATATTTGAATAGGTTAAGCAATTCAGCTTTCATCATTTCTAGTGCAACATACAAAGCATCTCATATCACCTAGAAGCACTTCCAAGTTCCAATATATTCCACTTAAACAACATTATACGAAGATAAAGATATAAATAACTAGGAGAAAGAAATGGAATAATAAAAAAGGTAACCTCTAGAATGAACTAAAATTACTCCTGGTTTCTAGGCAATTGTCAAACTGTTATAGTTGTCTTGTCATTCCCATGAATGACAGAACACATTTAGATTCTAAAATACATATTTGAGGATTCAGATCTTCTTATCTACTTGCATTACCATAGTCCTCATGAAAGATAGCAGCATCAAAAATTCAAAACAGTCTGAACTAAGCTTTGAATGCCCAAAGTTGCTAGTGGCTTAAACTTTAAAAGGCAGTTGTAGCTAATTTTGGTCCAACATGAAGTGTCCATAACAATATCAAAGCATCCAAGGATCCAATAAGAGTACTAACATCACATAACAATGTAGTTTGTGGCATTGTTACTGTGGGGTCCTGAAGAACAAAGGGATTTTATTCTTTGGTGTCAATTAGGTGGCCTGTGGACTTGTATTGCTCTTCTTTTGCACTAATAGGTTTAAGTTACATCAATTCAAACTTGCTCAATCTGTTCAATTGTGCCCTTATAATGAAATTGCAATTTTTGTAAAATACACTCCAAGCTTTTAATAAGAAAATATAAGAAATGAAGTCATAGTAATTAGTAAGGGGAATAGAATGCTTAATCATGAAGCCTAGATACTTTATGTCTTCATAAATGTACTAATAAATCTTCAATGCTACACTGATCATTTTACAAAAAGGAATGATGTTCACAAGACGCATAATTGATAGGCACTGATGCTATGTGGTATATAGAGTAAGTACAACCAATTCCATTAATAAACGAAAGAATTGAAGAGTCTACATATGAGAATAACCGACTTTAAGGAAATACGATGGATAAAGAAAACTCCACATATGAGCATACCATCATTTTAGAGCCTGCAGAGAAATCTTATATAATCTACACAGTACATTAAAGTATGCACTATGGTAATTCATTTCCCAGCATTGATAAGATTCACCAACTGGAAAGCAAATCCTCTACAAGGATCATACCAAAGAATTCTCTATCCAAAACTTTGCCCTCCTTGTCCGCTTAGGACATCCATGGTTAAATTTCTTTATTATTTCAAGACCAAAGGCCACCAACTACTCTAGTATTTTTTTTACTGAGTCAAAACTACAAGTAGTATGCATCACAATCATAGTCAACATTGCAGGTGTAAAGGGCCACTGAATCCTAATAAACAGACAAATCCATCTTCAGCTGCTTGTCCTATATAAATAACTTCGAAGAAGAATACAAAAAATGCATAAAGCATCATACAAATCTACAATTTCATGATTACAAAGACTTCCAGCAAACAGGTAGCAAAATACGGACCTTTCTGAAGTGTACGAGGCTATGAGCAACCACAGGTCTCTTTCTCATTACATTAGGAGTAAGGTTAATTCGTACGCTATCATCCTGTAATTTTCATACTATCTTCAGCAATTCTGTCTTCTTTATCATTGCAATCATCTTATATTATTTCCAAGACAGCTGGGGTGACCTTAGCATTCTTTCTGATAGGGCCTTTCTTCTCTGGCTTCATTTTCTGGGATATGAGAAAAAAGATGAAACTTCAGAACCAAAGAGTATAGACAATAGAGTACATGATCTGCAGAATAATTAATCCAATACAGAATATATATGCACAACACACGTTCTTATCAAAGTTTTTATGCTTAATGAAGTGAAGACATGAATAAAATGTCACAGAACTTGTATTCTTGCCTGCTATTTCCATGAAGAGGAGCAATGTGCATATGATTTAGTGTTGCAAAGTTAACATCTGTTAGTGTCACTCTTCTCTTCTTCTGAAGACCGGGTGCAGAAGCTTGTGATTGGTTATCATCTGAGGTTAATCTTTTAGACTTTGCTCTGAGCACTGCACTCTGTTCGGGCAGAGGAGGCTTTTAGATCAACTTTCCTCTGATGTACCAAGAGCTTTAACCAGTGCTCTTGTGATCCAAAGAGTAGGCTTTTCTACTTTGGCCACTGATATGTATTCCTAGTTCATATCAACCTAGTAAAAGAGCACATGTCTCAAATTCTGCACAAATCAACCTACCTTTTAACAGTTTGTGGCTAGGAGGTTCTTTCCCCTTAACCTAATATCATTTATCAATCTAATATGCACATATCATAACCACATAGCAATGAGCTAAACAAGGAACCAAAGTGGAAACTAAATCTCCATTGTGCAAATGGTACATACATATCCCAGGGCCTCACTATCTCACTTACTGTTCCTTAAAGGGGATATGGAATAAGCTACCTCGATTTGGTCACAAAGTTATGAGTATGACCTTATTAAAGAAGTTATTTAACACCTGAATGGCATCTGATGATTTGAACTAGAAGTTGGCCAACCTGTTATATGGATATGGAGTTCGAACTCAAGATAAAACGTTTGCACTAATCTGTTACTATGTCAAAGAATAGAATATAACCTAATGAAAACACAAATCATCATTTGTATACCACAACTAAAATAAGAATAAAGGCTCAAAAGCAGCATAAAAAGCTTTATAATATTTCCATCAAGAATATGTTCTAGCTACTGGAAGATCACAACTATTTTTGTTAAGCCCAATACGTAGGGGTCGGGGCACCAAATTACCAGCATAGCTTAGCGCTGTCTAGAACCAGAAATTTTCTGCATCTGCACAAGTTTCTCAAGAGTAACCAAAGACCATTCTCCTTGTACTTGAGCATAGATCTTCTGATGCACAGAATCCACAGTAATACTGACACTACCAAAGCTATAAACTTGGTGATGATTGTGTAATCTCCCAGGTTTAGGCTTGAAGAGCAAGCCTTGGTGCTGAGCATAGGCCTCAACAACTTCTTTTAAGGTCTTGGGCACATCATCTGTTTGCTGACTGGCTTTCAACTGCGCCTCATATTGTCTTTGTTCTTGCACCCTCAAATAGCTGATGTTCTCCTTCACACCAGGCTGAATCATCTCCAAACCTTCAGCAGCCCGGTTCATCATCTCCAGGCCTTGGTTTAGCTGCTTTCGCACACGTTCATTAGCCAAAATTTCAGCAGGAAAAAGATCTTTCCATCCACTGTACCATTGCAGAACCTCTTCAAAGTTTGGGCTTGTACAAAGCCAGTGGTATAGAACTTGCTGCCATTTGGGGAAGAAGTGTATCTCCAGTAAGCTAACCATGTGATGAATGGGAGCTGCAGAAGCCCAAGTCATGACCCAGTGAAACTGATCAAGTTTTTGATTAGCAGGATTGACTTGAAATTCCTGCATCACATCAATCAACTTTGGCAGGATGGACCGTACAATAAGCTGTTCCCAACTAGAAGCATCAAATACAGTCTTCCAAGGAGATAGGATAGTATAGGCTGACATATCACTTGGATGCCATTGGTAAAGAACAGTTCCTAATTTTATACGAATAGCTTGATAGAGAGTCTCCAATTTTTGTCCAACCAGCGGAAGCCAGGGATGCACCCACACATGGATTGGTATTGTTTCCCTACAAGGTTCCCAAGAATTAACCGCTTCAGACAACTTAGGCATCACAACCATATCAAGCAGTGATTGTAGCACAGAATGCGGAAGCAACTTCTCCCATAACTCAAGGAATCGAAGCATCGGCTCTGGATCTCTGGCCTGCCAACTATTTATACCAGCTATTCTCACAGCCGGAAACACTACCTCGGCTACCAATTGTGGATATGGGGCTGACGCATCCTCAAAAATGTCATGACCTTCATCTCCCTGCAACAAGCCTTTCCATAAAGCTACAACATCCATGCCATGGGATGGGTTATGAAGTGGATCCCATCCTTGGAATACTCTAATCAACAGAGGAAGAGCAAGTGAACATGCAATGCAAGACAAGTTACCAAGTTTATATTCCTCAGGAAAGCTCCTCTGGAGATCTCCAAAGGACTTTGCAAGGGATTCTAATGTCAACCTCCCAGATGTATTTTCCTCCTCAATACTGTCTAGGACCTGCAATACCTTCATCATAGAGTCAATCTGCTTCTTCTGGCGCGTAGCATCTATCTGGAGCATTTCCTTTTCCTTCTGCAATGCCACTACAGTTTCTCTCTCATTCCTCAAATCCCTGTCCATTTTCTGGATGTTAAGCTCTGCCAAGTCTACAATCAATCTGATGTTGTGCTGCAGTTCAGGCATGGGAACATCACTTTCCCTAGCTTTCTCCTCAGCATTCAGATTTTCCAGATTAGTCAACACCCGGACCTGGGGACCCCTCATATCCACCACCTTCTGAAGTACCAACTCAGGCCCTTGAGCCTCTGCCTTCATAGCCAATAACTCTTCCGGGGTGATAATATTCTCTTTCTTCTTAACACGAGCACGAGCTTGTTTCTTCCAGAGATTCTCATCCCTCTTCAAAGCCGCCACTTGCTTTTCCTCCAATTCAGGAGGCGGAACCACAGTCACCAAGGTAGGCAAGTTCTTGCTCTCCTTATAATCATCAAACCCCATCCCCATAAGCTTAGGCCTCATCTTCGCCTCAATGGGAGCCACAATACCTTGCTCATTCTTTCCCAATCCACCGCCTTTATACCCCATCTTCTCAAGCAATTTCAATCCAATCCCTTTGGTATGCTTCTCAAAAACCCCCACATTTGCCTCCAACCCCTCCTCGCCCCTCCTTTTCACCCCAACCCCCGACTGTGTCTTACTCCCCCCATTCCGCCCACCCAATTTCTTCTTCTCAAGCCTCTTTTCCACCCCTTCCTTAATCTTCTTCCCAAAAGCAGTCGGTAAAAACAAGTCTTCAGCATCCTCACCAACCACATCATCATCCAACCCTTTCCCACCTGGATCACCCAAACCCGCCTTAAACCCCAAATCACCTCCCACATTCCCCCCAACACCCAACCCAATCCCGCCCCTAACCTCATCCCCACCATCCTCAACCTCACCCTTCTCTTTCCTACCCTCCTCCTCCTCCTCCTCCTCACTAGGAGCAACGACACCTTTAGAAACAAAACTTACGGGTTTCGAGTAATCGGCTTTCTTAATAAGACCCCCTTTTCTCTTCCTCTTCTTCTTGCCATCATCATCATAGTCATCAGAATCTGAACTACCCTCAAATATACCATACAATGCCTCATCCTTTGATTGAGCAGTCTTTTCTTTGCGCTTTTTGTAAAAGAATTCATCCCCAATAAATCTACCATTCTCAAAATCATTTTCCATAGAAAATTTCTCCATCTCTTGATATTCATCCATTATTTTTTTGACAAATTTAATAGCAAACCCTAAATAATTTGTGGGTTTAGGGTAAAAAACCCAAAATTGATGGAGAATTGAAGCAAAGAGGGTACCTTTGAGTTTGAGAGACTTGGAGGACAAGATCCGCCTGCTGCTCAGTTTGAGGTGAATATAGGAATTAAAAATTGCGTTAGAATGAATGTGTTTATACTATCGCACCTCGCTGCCTCGATTATTACCTCACTACTCACTCACTGCGTCATTGCCCCCAACCGCACAAATATACTCCCTCCCTTTGGATGTTGTCAGGTAGGCCGGGCTAGCACGGCCAGGCCCGCTAATGGCCCGGCTCAACATAGGGCACAAAAAGACACGAACATAGCAGCTGTATTTTGACACGAGCGTGCGGGCGGCCAGCCTATAGGTACGACCCACGACCCGATTTTATTCAGTTGTATTTTTTATATTAGTTAATGAAATTCATTTTTTTTTTGTCAAATTATATTACAATTGTCTAAAAATTAAATATAATTATCCGAAATCAATGTATTCGATTATGTTACAATTATCCTGAATTATTTTTCAGATATCAATTTTTCAAAAAGTATTTTTCTGAACTGATTACAATTGTTCGAAAAGTAAATACAATTGTCTGAAATTAGTTTTTTTGAATTATTGAATACTTAAAAAAGTTAAGAAAAGATATAATTATGGATCGGTATGGCACGATGAGCGCCAGGCCACGGGCCTGATTTTTAAAGACCCAGGAACAACAGGCATAACACTAGCAAAGTAGCAGCACAACACGGCCAAAGAGTAGGCACAACCAGCCACTAGAGAGTCACAACAGAAGTTTCAAAACAATTGAAGAAAAAGTACATAGTGAACTGCAAATTATCAGTAGAGAAGTTGACAGAAATGTGGTTGTTCTCCATTGTTGACACTAACTGATGGAGTAAAGGTTAGTGGTGATCTAACTTGAATATCTAGCTTTGATCCATTAGTTATTCAAATAAATAAACCAATATGTATAAAAACTTGAATATTATCAATGGTTTGAAAGAATTGTCTTTGAGTCAAGGTCAATTTAATAGCCAAATTCCACAATATATTTAAAATAAAGATCACTCCATAACTTACGATTACTCATCTTTTTACCAACTTGTCCATCTTAAATATAAAACATTGAGTCTCTAACCTTAATCAATATAATTTCCAACATTTTCTCATTGTATAATCAATCTCATTATGAGGTAATAATATATATTTTACACATATTTTCTAAAATAATATAATTACTTGGTTCAATCATGTAATCCCTTAAACTATTATAGGAAAAGTTATACTAAACCCAAGCAATAGATTGATCTTGATATCTCCTCGATCGATAATAAAAATACCTATAAACATCAACATATCAAGAAGCATAACTTAAATTCACAAATAAACTATAAAATTGATTATACATTACAATGAAGTCAAACAACTCCAAAAGACTATGACTACATTCGAAATTAATATGACATACAACTCTAAAGGATAATATCAAAGAAAATTAAACATATATCTTATCATAGTAAGATGATTTATTGACCTATTTTTTTATGAGTTCTTATTGGTAAATAATTACACTGTATATATCTTACCAAAATTTGAATATAAATTTATTATTAGACTCATAAAGTATAGTCATTTACTCCATAAAAATATATACAAAGTATACACCATGTTCTTTTTTTAATATCCATCATATAATTATACATTGTACTATGAAATATTATGTTTGTATATTCCATTGACCATAAATAAAGTATCATAGTTTTTTATTTAAATTAATTAAACAAAATTAATACTTTGTATTTATGAATTAACAATCTTTTTGATATGTTTGTATGTGTGAAGTGATAAGCAAAATATTATTGAAACTTGAAATCATTAAGAACTTAACTTTATTTGGAGATGACGTAGATACTTCTCATGTAAGCTTATTTTCTTGAAAATGAGATGAAATTATGACTATATATATACTTAATACATTGAAATTAAATTTTGAATTATATATGATGAAGTATTAGTATTTTTCATTGGATAAATTCATACAAATGTAAAAAATAATTGGTTTATATATAGTCATTTTAACATTAAATATTTGTTAAACTTCTTTTCAAAATATAATATTGTGTCGTCATATACAACTAGAGAAAATTGAGTAGACATATACTTATACAAGCTTTAACAAAATATTTCATCCTACACAAATAGTTTTAAGAAAGTACTTAATTGAGTTTATTAATATTTAAGCTAAGCATACAATACATAAAGCATTTCAAGGTTACTAGTAATCTATTTTTGTGAATATCATATGATGAAACGATCATCAACACCATTATTCATTCAATAACTCGAACATCATCCGAGTATAGCACTAGTAATCAATAAGATAAGTTTACTTTGAATATAAAATACAATTCACGAAATCGAAAAATATTAAGGTATTACAAACACTTTATTTCATACGAAATTTTGAATTCAGTTGTTAAAAAAAAAAAAAAAAAATTTGACCCAACTCAATAATCCGAGTCCAATCTCGTGTACTGTTGATTTGATCAACCAGATCGGACCAGTTTTCCGAAGCCAAAAATTAACCACTTAAAAGTTTACAATTAACAATAGGGTATAACCGTATAAGTCGAGGTGGGCTTTAATATAGGGTCCAAAAAATTAAGCTTTGAGCGCTAAGCAGCCGAAAACGAACCTGTAATTACCTGGCTTTGCGTATTGTTGACGTCCTGATCAAGCGGTCACTTCATTCATCAAACTACCAACAACTCACTTTCCCCAATTCTTCAAACCCTAATTTTTTCATTCGCAAGCCAACAAATTCCGATTCCTTACGCTTTCTTTCAATCAATAAATCAATCACTGGTTCTCCGAATTCACAAGTCATCCTTGTTTAAGGTATCATTCTTCTACTATTCATCATCTCAACCCTTATTTTAGAATTTAATTTTTGCAATTTCATAGCTCCGATTCACCGTTGTTCATCGAATTTAAACTTCGTGATTTATCGGCGTATAAACTTTGTTGAAATTTTATAAAGTTTTGAAACTCGATTATTGATGATATTGTTGCAGAATCTTGTGCTTATTGATTTCATAATGTTGGTGTGGTATGGCCTTCGATTATCGTCTAGTTTTTCGTTTTTTATGTGATTTATCTTATTGTTTTGATATTTTGCATTGTACTTGATTATAAGAGTGGTTTTTGTTGTCGTTCATGGTCTCGATTTCGCGTGAGAGATCTTTTTAAATAATTGATAATTTGTTTAAATTTTCAATTTTTTTTTGTGATTAATTAATTCATCTCTTCTTATAATTTTCTTTAGAGTATCTTCTAGGTGTTTGTATTGCACGTGATTGATGAGTAGTTCTTTTAGCTTTGTATTGCTGTTCTGATTTAGGAATGCTTCTGTATTATTTTTGCTCGCGTTTTAATTGTTTTTGATCGTTTTGATAATTTGTTACTTATATGATTCTAAGACAGTTTAGTTTTTGTTTATCAGCAGTCTTTCGTGGTCCTACTTTTGTGTGTGAATTCTTTTGAGATAGCTGGTTACTTCTGTGTGTTGCCGGAAGGATTGTGAAACTTATTTATTGTTCTTTCTCATGTTGAATTCATATGGTTGTTTGCTATAATAATTGTTATGTAGGAACTTTTTGTTTCGTTTGTTGATATTTTTCTCGTTTGGTTTTTCAGGTTATCTTTAGTGATAAATCAAACATGAGATTTAAGATAGGAAGCATGGTGGAGGTCTTGTCCAAGAAGGACCTTTCAGGTGTTTGGCGGTGTGCACAAATTGTAGCAGATGGTGGAGATGGTTACACCGTCAAATATTATCGCTGTCCAAGCATAGCTAAAGATGGTGTTGACAAGGTTTCAGCTGAAGCAGTTCGACCTTGTCCAAGACCTGCACTGTGTACTAAAAGTTTTTTGCTCGGTGATGTTGTGGAAGTATTAGATGATGGTTATTGGAGGGTTTCTGTAATTGACAATGTTTTGGATGATGGGTATTATTACATCCAGGTGATTGGATCTTTAGATGAGTTTAGAGTGCATAACTCTAGTATCAGAGCACGACAAGAATGGAAACAGAACAAGTGGGTTCTGGTGGATAAGGTACAACTCTAATGTTTGTAAAGTTCTGCTCCTAAATTTTCTCAATGGTGCTTTATGCATAATTGCAAAGTGGATTTTATATGTCTTGTTTCTGGATTGACATTCTCATTTGTTTGCTTTTGTGTGGAATTACAATTATGTATTGTTTACTGTATAAAAATAGTTTGACTTTTGGTTTGCTGTGACATATTGCATATCGTGACTTTTCTTATGCTTGCCTGTGTAATCTACTATATTTACTCCCTATTCATTATTGTTGTTCCATGAATGCAGGATTCTGAAAATCTTGAGAATTTGACTTCCAGGAAGCGCAAGATGTCCCATGTGCAGGAAGTTTTAGAATCTGATAGTCTGTCAAAATCATTGAAGAGGCCATTTTCTGATCATGCATCCATTGACAAAGCTTACTCCACATGCGTCCAGAAGCGGAGATTAGTTGATAGGGAGGTCAAGCTTGATGTCATCCATGGTGACTCATATTCCTTCTTTGGAAAGGTAGACAGCCCAGCTAACAAAAGGAGAATTTTTGGTAATGATAATATGCAAATTTTTTCTGAGAAAACTGTCAGAGTTAATAACAATAATATTCCGGAGGAAGATAACTGTGTCAGTACTGTATCATCTGTTGCTAGTTGTAGTATTACTAATGCCATATCTGATAGGTTGCTCAGCCATTCTTCTGCAGGAAGTAGACAGGATAGTGCTTCTCTTTGTAGTGACGCAGAGTCACATAGTCATTTGGGGGTGGATGAAGAAATGTCCTATGGTCAGTTAGAGACCGGAGATGCTTTAAGAACACATGAGTTAGATTTATATGGTTATCGTCGTGTTTTAGAAACATTATTTGCGTCTGGTCCTTTAAGTTGGCAACAAGAAATTGCTTTAACAAACCTCCGTATGAAGCTTTATGTTTCAAATGATGAACATTTGACAGAGTTGAGGAGGTTAAAGTCTATTGGAGATCTTGGTTTGTGTTGTCACTAGCTTTTGGACATTCTTTCTTATTTCATTGATTCTGCTGGGTCTTGTAAGTTCAGTTATATCCTGGGCCTTGTAAGAAGTGGGTGACATTTGAAACTGTACATGTGGTCCATTGTTATTGCAGTCATGAGTTTCTATACTCACAAGAATCATATACCCTAATGTTGGTTCTTTCCCTATAGTTTGTATATTCTTCGGTTTTTGATATCCGTTTTTGATATCCTGTACAATGTAACTCAATGAGATCATCTAATCTTGATCTTATGAGCTTAGTATATTGGTGCTTTATGTTTTTCCATTGATTCAGATATTGATATAAAGTTTTCTTGTGTAAGCGTAAGCAATGAAGCATACACATGGTTTTAAATTTTAAGTTGAATGTGCGAGTGATATTCATGTGATAGAGTGCGGTTGAACTTGTCTTCCGCTGCGCACACTGTATTTATCTTTTAGTTCTTTCGAGACTTCTATTATTGTTATTGATGGCCCCTGCGCAATTTTTCAGGAGCTGTCCTGACATGTAAGCTTTTGTGCCACAAAACTTTAAGATGTTGTTGTGGTTAGTCACCACCTCTGTGGTTTTGACTAAGGGGCATCATCTGCACTGGCTCCTTCATAAATGAAGCAATTCATGTCGGATGCTGAGAATAGTCGCTTTTATGTTGTTTTCTATGCTTCATCCCAGGTAAAAAATGAGCTTTATATGTTTAAATACAAAAGGTTGAACTTTCCCTGTTGGGCCTATGATCAATATGCTTGTAAATGATCCATCATTGGCCTTTGGTTGGTGATAGTTGTCTTTCAAATGTGTCATGTTGTGTTTTGAGAAGACTCGTTGCATCCAAATTTTGAGAATATTGACAAGATTCATGAAAGTACAATCTGATACTAGTTATGAGTATGATTTAACATTATAAAAGAAGCTTGAGATAAGCAATGTATTTTCAAAGTAAATAGTCTGTTTTATGAGTTGGTATGACATGCTCTTTTCCCATTTTTAACTTGAGTATGTTAAGGTCTCTGTTTTAACAAAGCCAAAGGTTTTTCGATAGGTGCTCAGATTTTGTATACATGTATGTAGCATGTGCTAAAAGGCTGGGGAAGGGTGCCCTTTTGTCTATCATTCGGATGATCTAAGTCATTAATTTGTTTATACTCTGATATTGTGATCTGTGCCATCTTGTTCTGTAGCATTTCTTAATTCTTCTTAAGATTCTGGCCTCAAAAATTTGCAACAGTAGGTAACCAGTTGTAGCATGAACCTGTAGATTTTTGCTAATTGTGTTTAGTTCAAACCTTCTTTACAATTTTTTTTAATATGCTTTGCTAATAGTATCTTCTGGGAAATGGTACAGAAAACAGGATTTCGGTCCATATCTGAGCTATGCTCTATTGTGACCATGGGATATTTTGCAGCCAAATAATGTGAGGTTATCCCAATTCTCAACCAGATTTCTTCATCTATTTATGGGATCTTTAGGCCATGAAGTAAATCATGTGTTTTTAACATGCTGGGTATTAGTGTTAGAGATTTCATTTCATATGGATGCCCCTGAATTTCAGGTTTGTACAGTATGGTTTTGATACTGCTTCAATGGACTAGTTTTAATATGATGTAACGAATTTTTAGAAATTTGAGCATTTTATTCCTTTGATAATGGTACTTCTCTTATGAACTTGAGAAAAAACATGTTGACCAACCTTCGCTGTTTTGGTTTCTTAAAAGTATGAAGGCTAAGAAACAATATCAAGAGTTTCCTCTCCCTACATTCTGAAATCATGATACATCTTCTCAAATTTAATGGGTCCCAGTTCGTTTGATGATGTGGATTTTGTTTGTTACAAAATATAATGATTGTCATTTGCTGTGTAAGCTGATGAAAAGGAGGAGAAGAAAGCGCTGTATATTTGTTTTTTTTTTTTTTCCTATGATGTTGCAGTATCTATGAAGATTATTGATTATGATGTGAATTCCTATTGGATGAAAATGTTCGTGATTAGGTTGTACTGCTTAAAAAAGTTTTCAAATATTTATGATAGAGAGAAAATAAATCAAAGTAATGTGTTAGGATTTCTGGCAGCTTGTTACTT
The DNA here is from genome assembly GCA_026401315.1 of Dysphania ambrosioides. Taxonomy (NCBI): domain Eukaryota; kingdom Viridiplantae; phylum Streptophyta; class Magnoliopsida; order Caryophyllales; family Amaranthaceae; genus Dysphania; species Dysphania ambrosioides. The sequence goes on along the minus strand of CM048663.1, from coordinate 1,210,796 downwards.
GGCTGTTCTCGATCTTGAAGATTTCTTTGTCAGAAACTATATTTGTAGGTGTTTGGGCTTATCCATGGTTTGAACTTTGAAGTTACACTTGAGGCGCATGCGGTACAATGTACCCATGTGTTCTTCATGTTGCTCTTCAGTTCGAATGACTCTGAAGATGGCAGGGAAGAGTTTCAGGAGTACTAGTATAACTAAGAGCTTTGAGGATGAAGCATGTCAAAGATCTCGTTGTGTATTAGAGTTACAGTCTAGTGTATTCTTCACTTAATTTTTTTGGGTTCAGCCTTTTGTTTTCCTATAGGATTTTACTCCCTGGATACTGTAAAGAGTGCGGTTTACCGTCCCATTTTTAACCGTTGAGGAAATATTTTTAGTGAAGCGCTATTTACCGCCCCCAAATTACTCGAACCGCCCCCCAAAAAGACGATTTTGCCCTTTGACTTGTTTTTAATAAAATCGAACATCATACACGTCAATTCTAATTTCGCACTTCACTATCTCGTAAAAAAGTAACAAAACCGAAATCCACAAAATTTTCCGACAAGTCCCAATCTTCGGGCTCCGCCGTGGCCGGAAAATTGTGTTTTACTTTACGGAAACCGCTATTCGGGACTTCGGAATTCACCGAAAACTATGGATGGGCCATTGTCAACAACATCGGAGGGAAAAATTGTAGTTCGTGTTCGGAAAGTGGTTTTTTTGCGTCGCCGGTGGGCGAGCCGTCTAAGAAAAACGGCCAGCCCCGGGGCCAGCCGTCTGAAAAAAACGGCCAGCCCTGGGGCTGGCCGTCTAAAAAAAACGGCTAGCCCTAGGGGGAGCCGTTTTTTTTCAGACGGCTGGCCCCGGGGAAAATTTTTTTTTTTTTTTAATTTTTTTTTGTAGGTTCCGACAAAAGATTTTGGCGGCAATGGTATTAATTATTACCCTCATTTTACGACTACGGAAATATTTCCGACGAAAGATGCGGCTTCTGCGTGGGCTAAATCGGTTGCTATAAAACATGGATTTCAATTGGTTCATTCGTCGTACAAAAGAGGAAATCTGTACATGAGATGCAATCGGGGAGAGAGAAACAGAGGAGGGAATAGAGATTTAGAGAATGTTGAACGACCGGGGACTAAATCTCAAGCTTGTGGTTGTAAGTTTCTGATTAAGATTTCATGTTCTGTAGAGGGGTGGTTGATAGTATTGGGTCCCGAGGATAATGGTAAGCACAATCACGAAATGATTAAGTATTTGGAGGGAAATCGGCAGATTAGTGGTCTTAGCCCCGAAGCGAAGAAGTTGGTGCGAGATATGTCCGTGGCTCAAGCGAAGCCCAAGGTTATTTTGGCTGCGGTGAACTCTCAGTTTCCCGATGATCATCCAAATGCGCGACATATCTACAATTTCAGAGATAGGATGAGACGGGACGAGGCTTGCGGACGGGATTTTATTAGTCAGTTCCTTCATCTTGCTACTGATAGCAAGTACGTGAAGTTTTTACGCTCTGATCCTGAAACGAATGTTGTCACCCATGCGTTTATGGCGCATCCTGTTTCTGCGAACTTGTTACGTACGTATCCATGGGTTTTGGGCATGGACTCCACGTACAAGACGAACATGTACAAGATGCCTTTGTTTGAGATATGCGGTGTCACTCCGTGCAACAAGAATTTTCTGATTGCATATGCATTCCTATCTGATGAGACTACTGGTAGCTACATATGGGTGTTAGATAAGTTGAAGATGTTGTATGGCAATGACTTGTCTCCATCGACAATTGTCACTGATCGGGAATTAGGGCTGATGGCTGCTATTCGTGAGGTTTTTCCCGGAACTGCAAACTTACTATGTACATGGCACATCAACATGGACGTGGAGAATAGGGTTGGTAAAATTTGCAGAGATAAGAAGGTCGGGGAGAGATTCAAGCAAGGAAGATGGAGGAGTATCATGGAAGCGAAGTCTCAAGAAGACTATGACCATGCCATAGGAGTTCTTCATGGGTCGTGGGGAACTGCATTCCCTGCTGTTATAACGTATTTGGAGGGTACATGGCTCGTTCACGCCGACAAGTTCGTGAAGCGGTGGACAAATGAGAAACTTCATTTTGGGAATACAACTAACTGTAGGGTTGAGAGTGCTCATTCTATGCTGAAGAGTTGGTTGTCATACTCCAACGGGTCGTTTGATACTGTTTGGCGGAAAATTAACACAGCCATTGATGCACAACTAATAGAGATTCGACAAACCCTCGAGGCATCGAGACGCTCACATGGCCAACAATATCGACACATTCCGTTCCAGCATCTGTGTGGACGAACATCCCATTATTGCTTGGAGTTGTTGGTTGAGGAAGAGAAGCGGATGAAGTCATTGGGTAATGAAGTGCATGATCTATGTGGTTGTGCGTACCGGACAAGCCACGGGATACCGTGCGCATGTCAGATTTACGATACTATTGCGGACGGCCAGTTCTTTAAATTGCAGCAAGTCCATCAATTTTGGAGAACACTCGAGGTGAAGGGAGGAGATAGCGTGCAGGTGCTTATCGAACCTAATTCTCCAACGCAAGACTTGCAATTTTTCCAGTCGCTCGTGAGTGAGGTTACCGGAAGTGATCCTGCTGTTGTTCGTCACGTGTCGAGGATTATCCATGCACAGCTCCATCCAGAGGATTCGGGTTACGTTGAACCCGAGCCGAGGATGTCGAACCGTGGACGACCTAGCACACGACGTGAACGATCCTCGTGGGAGTACTCAAGTCAAGGGCGTGGACGAGGGTCACGTACGACGTCTAGTCGGGGTCGGCGTTCTATGTCGTCTGTGAATATGTCGACTTGTCATGCAGATATTACAGCGTACCCGAACGTAGATAAGATTCCGGCGATCATGCTTGAATATGTAATTGACTATCTCGACGTCCGGGGTGATGGTAATTGTGGTTTCCGAGTGGTGGCAGACTTATTCCTAGGTAGCGAGGAGAACTGGATTGAAGCGCGGAAAATCATATGTAATGAGTTGTTAGCGAATCGAGGCATTTACTCATCCATCTTCTACGAAGGCGTTGACAATGCCGTAGCTCGTATTACATGGTATGGAGGGAGTTGCACTACGGAACATTGGATGGAGGTACAACAAGACTTATTTCCAATAGCGCAGTTCTGGAATTGTGCTGTCATATTTCTCAGTGTTGGGTTAGATGGAGCTCTTTATCCTTGCATGACTGTATTGCCATGGTCTGCACCCATGAACGTTAGTCGGCCACGAAGAGAGATATGCATTGCACACCTCGGTACCTACAAGCATTACATTAGACTAACTCTATCTCGTGACTGTCCTATGCCGCTCATATGCACTTTGTGGTTTCAGGTACGGGATCATAGTGTTATAGGTTGGGAGCATTTGTATGAAGCACGTTTAGGACTTTGGCGGAATTTGTCTAGTTTATAATGTTACGATTTTGTAATGTATGAGGCACCTATATTGTACGATTTTGTGATGTATGAGGCACCTATATTGTACGATTTTGTGATGTATGAGGCACCTATATTGTACGATTTTGTAATGTATGAGACACCTATATTGTACGATTTTGTAATGTATGAGGCACCTATATTGTACGATTTTGTTACTAACCTATATATTTGAACATGTTGTTGAACCTATATTGTTGATATTGTTGAGCATACTTCCCCTTCCTCAAACCCCCCTCCCCCCCTATCAACTCTATCGCTCTTGCCTCGTAATCGGCGACGAGAAATTACGCTTACAAAGATTGATATAATTTGGGAACTTAGATAATAAATATTACAGTCTGAATATTAAAGTCCAACTACAAATGTTTACAGTCCAACTACATAAAGTACGAAAAAGAGAAGAACCGTGCGTAACTACAAATGTCTAAATAAATAACTCCATATATAAAGAGCCTCATCCAGCATAGTACTCGTACATAAATGCATCGATGGCGTCAGCACAAGCCCCCAACTCGGGTGTCAACGCCCTAGCATCAGTGATAGGCTGGACGATCCTCAACAACTTCTCGACCCACTGCAAATAACGAATAAACACATAAATTAGTATAACGTTACAGAATATAACATAATATAACTATAAAGCTAATCAAATTCAAATTAAACTTACGTAATGGGTGTTGGTTCTCTCTGGTGCCCCCGGAACAACCTCCTCGTCTATCAGTAATGGGTGAGAGACCCGGAAAAACCACTGAATGTAATCCGGAGATGATGCCTCTGGGGCGTCGTCTGCCGGATGGAACCGCCCAAGCTCGAGTCGGAATGCATTAGGGAAAACCTGCCAAGCCGACTCAGTTGCAGACTCCGCGAACTGTACCCGGTAAGTACCCTTACCGGGTCTCGATGCCGACTCCGGCTTCAGAGGTGCCATGGGAATCACCTGTATAAACCCGAATTGACGGAGGACTCGATCAGGCATATATGGCTCGATGATGTCCCGATATCGAATCCATCCAGTGAATGTCGACCTCGGGACACGCTGTGCTGCGTTCATTCCGTAAGGGGTCCAACAAACCTAAGAAATCAAATGTCAATATATTGTTCAATATAAGTACAACTACACAGCAAAGTAGAAAACGTAATACCTCAGTGGCCTGCATACGGTCCAAATGCCGACGTAGGGATACCAATCGCCCCCCATCACTCGGCTCCTTCCGAGGAGTCCAGAGCGCAGTACGAGGTCGATCACGTCCAATACCAATATGTGGCGGATGAGGACGCAGTGAGGGAAAGTACTCGTATATCCATGCCTGTAGAAGGGTGAGGCAACCTGCAATGTGTCTGCAACCCGCTCTACTCGCCTCTCCCAGCTGTCGATATAACGCAGCCAATGTCGCAGCACCCCAAGCATAACTCCCTAAATCACGTATGGATCCGAGTCGGAGCTCATGTAAAAACTGGGGTCGCATCCTGTTACCGCTCTTGTCCACAAACAATGTGGACCCAAACATGTACAACAACCAACCAGCCTCAGCAAAATATCTATCTCCTCGGTCCACGCCGCGACAAGTATCGACAATTGAACTCATAAGGACACCTCCCTTACTCCAATGATCTTTCATAAATTGTGGCAACGTACATCCCATAAACTCTCTAGCCTCCTCCATCAGATCATCGGGGCCCAACGTTCTAGAGACTGCACGTCCCTCAACCGGAATACGTAGAATGTGCCACACATCCAACAGTGTGACAGTCATCTCCCCAAACGGGAGGTGGAACGAGCTCGTGTCCAGTACCATCAACAACAGCTTTTGACTCCCTCGACAGAAGGTCCTCTCTCCAAGAACGCAGTACAACGCAACCCTTCATCCTACCATGGCACTTCAGCACCCCTCTCTCTGATCTAGTCCAGATCCCACGTGCTACGTGACCCCCGTAGCTAGGAATGACACTACCATCTAGCGGCCCACCCGGCATCGCTCCACGTACAAGCCAGGTGTCATCTGTGGGTGCCTGGCGCTTGTGGCTACGTGAGCTGGTGCTAGTGCTAGTGGTCTCTGCCCTAACAAACTGACCCCTCGACCGAGATGGGCCACGACGACCCTGTGACTGAAGTGGCACGAACTCGCCGTCAAGTTCCTGGTCAAGCTCCGTAACAAAGTCCTCCCAATCCTGATCACTCTCATCAACATCATCATCATCCTCGTCATCGAAAGGACGGGAACCAGAAGCCCCAGAAACAACAGCTCGGACAGTTTTCGAGGAAGGGAGACTCGAACGCGCTAGCTCAGGCTGTGGGTGTGGTTGTGTAGACCTCGCCCTCCTAACAGAAGCATCAACACCTCGAGCCCGGGTGTGGCGCTGGCCGGAGAACTCGTCCGTAGTCATAAAATCGGGAATGACATGTCCCGTACCCCTCTATTCAATAAATAACAACATAATTTTTCATTATAGTACCGAACGAATCTCATATTTATCCTATATTTACGCATTCTCATAACTTAACATTCATAACTAGATTCCTAAATTCTTAAGTCAAATTCCTAAATTCTTAAATTCTAATTCAAAATATCCTAATTAAAGTTAATATTCAAAATTTCATAAATTCTAATTTTCGTAACTTAAAATATCCTAATTAAAGTTAATATTCAAAAATTCATAAATTCTAATTTTCCTAACTTAAAATATCTTAAAATATCCTAATTAAAGTTAATATTCCTAAATTCATAAATTCTAATTTTCCTAAATTAAAATGTCCTAATTAAAGTGGATATTCCTAAATTATAATATTTTCCTAAATTCAAATACTTTAACTACTTACTTAAAAATTCAAATTCATAAATCCTAATTTTCCTAACTTAAAATATCCTAATTAAAGTTAATATTCAAAAATTCATAAATTCTAATTTTCCTAACTTAAAATATCCTAATTAAAGTTAATATTCCTAAATTTATAAATTCTAATTTTCTTAAATTAAAATGTCCTAATTAAAGTGGATATTCCTAAATTATAATATTTTCCTACATTCAAATACTTTAACTACTTACTTAAAAATTCAAATACATAAATATTAATTTTTCTAACTTAACATATTCCAACTTAACATAACTTAACATTTTCCTAACTTAACTTAACATATTCCTAAGTATTTATTCCTAACATATAATTTCCTAATTTTTCAAAACTAAATTTTATTTTCTATTATTTCCTAATTTTCCTAAATCAATTTTAATTTTCCTAACTTAACATATTCCTAAGTTAATTCCTAACATTTTCCTAACTTAACCTAACATATTCCTAAATTATTATTCCTAACATAACTTAACATATTCCTAACTCAATTTTATTTTCTATTATCAATACTCCTAATTATTAATTATTTATAATTATAATTTAAAACTACTTAACTATTAATTAACATTTAAACAAAAATTAAATAACAAAATTAACAACAATAATTTATACTTAAACAATAAATAACAAACAAATTAACTACAAAAAAAAAAAATTGGCGCCGGCGGGGGGGAGCCGTCCAATAATTTCGGCCGGCCCTAGGGCTAGCCGTCTAAGATTTCCGGCCAGCCCTAGGGCTAGCCGAAAATATTAGACGGCTAGCCCTAGGGCCGGCCGAAATTATTGGACGGCTCCCCCCGGGTGGCCGGAAAATATAAAAAAAAAACAAAAATTACCCTTGAACGCGGTGATCTTTCACCGTCTACGGTGGATGCAAGATCCTTTCCGGGGCGACGACTCATTGCCGGCGACTTTGTGGGGTGGCGCGGTGGCTTCCGGCGGGTGGGAGAGGAGGCAGACGGCGGCGGTGGCAGTGTTGGCGGCGGTGGAGGAGGAGGATGAGAATTAGGGTGAGTTAGGGAGAGAGTGGGAAGTAAAGGGCGATAGCGTAATTATAGGGGGCGGTGTGAGTAGTTTGGGGGCGGTGTTTAACAAGTCCCTATTTTTATGGTGGTTATCACCTAAAGTTGTTTGTGTTCCATAAGTTCCGTATGAAAAAGCAGGACTTGCACCTGTTAGACTCTGAGAGTCATGGCATGTCTCATCTGGTATTTGTGTATCTGATGGAAGTCTCATTTTTAAGTCCAGGACACGAGCAAATTGATTGACCCTGCAAAAAACTAATATTTGGGGAAAATAACATCTTTTAATCGTAACATGTAGAGGATACTGAGATTTGAAAGATGGGAGTTGGAAAAAATATATGATATTTTTAGGGGCATTTGTTCCCACATCACATCTGAAATTGTCCACATCTGGAATAGATTTGAAGTTTGTAAAACACTTTGTTTTTGAAATGTTATTCCGAATAATTTTCGAAGCTTTAATGATGGTATTACATGTCTAGTTGAGTCGTATGATAAGGTTTTGCAACCAATCTTCTCCTTATATTTGATCTTTAACTGCACGTGACTTGAGTTAAAGTCCCTATAATAGGAATTTCATAAATCAATTAAGATAACTGTTAAGAATCATAGTAAATAGTTTAAATCGATTGAAGTGTCTAATATGACTTTATTAAATCTGTGGAGAGTATATCAATCTATTCCATTACTAGGTATGAAATGACAATTAATTAAGAAATTTTATAAAATAATTTGCAAATATCAAATGATGGAACTTAAGAAGGTTTGCAATTATTCAGCATATATAATTTTATTTCAAAAGCCCAAGAACGAGTATAAGAATAATTATTCAGCAAATATAATTTTATTTCAAAAGCCCAAGAACGAATATAAGAATGGACTATAGGAGTTTTAGAAATCGTTTAAAGTAATTGTTTAGAAATAAAGTAGATTATTCCAATTACACATAGAGTCTAAAATGATCTTATAAAATGCATGATAAGTATATCAAGGTGTTTTCTCACCGAGTCTAGAATAGTTCGATACAGATATACATATACCATTTTTGACATATTCTTGAAATAAAAATAAAAATAAAAATGGTGGTATTAGACGTCTTATATGGTCATTCATTGTATAAATATTTGTCTTTTAAGGTAGTAGAACATAAACCCTCTTTAAAAGCATCTTGTTAAAGTCATAGTTTAGAAGTGGTTGAGAAAGTTTCAATCATAAGGGATCCATGGGAATCGCCTAGAGATATTACCTTTTCATTATCGAAAAATTCTAGAAAGTTCGGGTGCAATGCACAAATTCGAGGCAATTTTTGAAAATATATCCAAAACTCATTTATTTGCGTAGGATCCTCCTCTTGGTCAGAAAGAGAGGTTTGATATCATTCATTTACCCTTCTTCTATTGTTCATTAATTGAGTTGATATCATTTGTAGTATGTATAAAAAAGAGTTATTGTTCATCATTATGCAGTTATGACATTTGCAAGTTAAAAAATGTATTAATTTAATGATCTTTTATATGTTTGATTTTGTTTAGTTAGTTAGGTATTATTTAAGAATGTGTCAAACAACATGAGGCTTTGTCGAAGAAGCATTGTAGAGGTTTTGGTCAAGAAGGATCTTGTGGGTGCTTGGCATTACGCTGAAATCGTGGAAGACGATGGAGATGGTTACATAGTCAGGTACTTTCACAGTCCAGGCGTATTTAAACAGTCTACTGACAAAGTACCAACAAAAGCGGTCCGGCCTCGTGCACTACCAGTGACGGCAGGATCTACAACCTGGTCTGTTGGTGATGTGGTGGAAGTGTTGGATAATTGTGTTTGGAGAGTTTCTATGATTGTAGAGGTTTTGGAAGTTGGGTTTTACTATGTCCAAGTGATGGGATCAGTGGATGAGTTTAAAGTGAAGAAATCGTGCATTAGACCCCGGTAAGAATGGATCAAGAACCAATACGGGAAAGGTAAATTTCGGTTACTCTCTATGTCCGGAATCAATAGTCACAGACATTCTTGTTTATTCTCGAGGGGTATCACTAGTTATTAATGGAATTGTACTGATAGATTTTGTTCTGTGATTGCAGAATTCCGAGGGGTATCAGTAGTTATTAATGGAATTGTACTGATAGATTTTGTTCTGTGATTGCAGAATTCCGGAATTGATGAAAAACTGCTATCCAGGACACGCAAGAGAATTGATATGCTAAGGCAAAGTGACTTAATTATTAAAAAGGAAGTTAAAAGATCTGACAAACTGTCAATAAAGCTGAAGAGGTCATCCAAGTATAATCTTTCAGTTGATAAAGCTTCTCTCAAGTGTGTCAAGAGACAAAGGGTGGTAGATAAGAAGGTTGATAGCGTGGATGTTCCTGACTCGTATTCTTGTACTGGGCAGGTAACCTAAGGGTAACAACTAGAACTGATAATGCAGATGATGATTGTGTTAGTCTTAAGTCATCCATTGCTAGTTGTTCTAGTAGTCAAGATAACAATAATTTTCGCAGAATGTGTGTTAGTCACGAATACAGTTAAGTGACGCATGAATTAGAACCTTATAATTGTCGTTGCATACTCGTGGCATTATATGCTTTTGGTCCGTTAAATTGGGAACATGAAATGTTACTAACAAATATCAATCAGAAATACTGTACTACAAATGATGAACATTGATGGAAATAAGGAGGTTAAAGTCAACTGGAGGCCTTGGTGTGAGATATTACTAGTTCAATTACCCACCTGGTACTGTAAGAAGCCTGCAAAATGTTCAGTGTGATGATAATAGATGTTGTAAATTTAATGAAGTTTATTGGTGAGAGAATAGCCTTAGTTGTGATTAGAAGTTGGACAAACCTGATCAGCGCATGATGAGATGGGTTTAACAGACCTCAACTCCTAGAAGAAAGGTTAAACTTCATTACTGACACGGTTTAAAATCAGGTTTTTAGGATGTGAGTTGTCTATATGCTACTAGAAAAGTTAATACAGGTGGCTTGATTGGAATACCTTCCCTGTTTGTATTACAATTCTATGTTTTTAATGAATTTCTTCATCAGTTGAATAGATGTTTTTAGCTCCATCCATCCTAATGCTGCCCGCTCTGCACCTTAGTTCATATGGAATTTGGTCATTCAGTTCGGGACATATTTAGGTGATGATTCGGTTGTGTTTTGGGTGTACATATCTGTTGGGCGTTGGCAATGGAAGTATGACAAATAAATGAATATTGGTAACTTTAATTGGGTTGAGGTCTGTTTGGATATCAAAACATGTTATTTATGGTACAGTGTAGGTTTGGATCAGACAATTTGGATGTTTCAATTGAGTATGCTTCAGTATTAACATGTCCCTGTGACACCAAACAAATCCTCACTATTTGTCTTAAATCTTTGATTAAGACTTGAGCAATGTTTGTATCCTGTAACCACTCCTGTATTCGAAGAAGACCAGATTCTGTTTTCTGTAATTTCCTAACAGTATCTACACTTTGCGTTTGCCTGTTTTCTTCAACTGCTTTTTTTCTGTAAGCATTAATCAGTATGTGTGAACAAAGTTAGATATTTGCTAATGCAGTCTTCTGCTTTCAGCATCTTTGCTCTGCAGCACTTTGATTCACTGATAATTGTATCTTCTGTGCAGAGGCAACTGACAAAACAGAGAGCAGCATAAAAGCCTTTTGTGTATGGTCGCAGCAGAGTGTTTCAATAAGTTTCTCAAACAAATGGTTTTAGCCATGAAGCTTCATATGAATTATATCTCACCAATGAGCAGGAATTCAGGAACAAGAAGCTCAAATTCCCACTTTATGCATATAATTTTGGTAAAACAATCAAAATCCCACAATTGTAGGAATGAAAAACAAAATCTTCTTGGTGGACCGCCACCAAGAAAGTCGACGCTTCCCAACTAGAAAACATCCTGGCCCAGCCCGACTCAGCCCGGGACGTTGATTGCGACGGACGGACAGCTCTCCACTTCATCTCCGGGCTCGGTTCGGACAAGGGTGCTACAGTGGTGAAATTCATGATTAACTATTATTGCGGTTAGACGCGAGAAAATAGTTTGCCTTGAATTACGTATCACACATTCACACTCCTGCAACAGGTGGAGGACTCACGCCACTCCACATGGCAGAAGGATACGCAAGACCACACGCAGCACGCAGTTACTCGAAGCTGGGGCAGAACCTGAAGTGGAAGATGAAAAAGGACGTACGCCGTTGGATCTTGCTAAACAGATCCTAGCCGTTACTCCGATGATGCAACTAGGGGGTAGGTAGGTTGGGGTTGGAGAATGCAGTTAAAATCACAGAGGGGTATGTTTATGAATATGCGGAAGTTAAGGGGGTGGGGGCCGGCGGTAGTGGGGTGGAGGTGGGGGCGGAGGTTTGATTATTGGTTCTTGATTTTTATTGTTTTGAAATTAAATTTATGGTTATGGAAAGTGATGTGCGAGGGATAAACTGCATTTTCGGTGCAAATTTAGTGTATGTGGTAGTAGAGATTAGAAATGCAAGGCCAATAGTAATTGGAAAATTTGGAACCAAAGTATGTCATAATAAAAAGAAACGACAAATTATTAGATCGAATAAGCACATCATATAGATGTATTACTTATGGTTTGACATATTAGCTACCTATAAGAAGTTATTGCCAAACACACGTCTTAAGTAAGTTTTAGAAGAAAGATACATTGTTATGAATAAATAACTATTAGTCTTATTTGGATTGAATTAAAATCTCCTACTTTCTAAGTTTTAAATTGTTACTCCAAACTTGGGCTCTTCATGTGTGATTTTGTTGTTGTTTTGTTTCCAAGAGCCAATGACCATATTTTGAGCAAACAAGTTCTATCATCCCAGCATGACATTATTTGAACAAACAAGTTCAGAAACACATGCACTTTGATTGAAGAAAAGAAAAGCAATGTCTACTGATTCACAGGCCACTTTATACAAAACGAGTTACCGAGTGTACACAGGGTCTACTTTCAGAGTGCCCTTGAACAAAAGGTAAAAGGCATGCAAATGCCCACATTAGTATACTAGTATTTCCATTACAACTCTACTGAAAGCCTAAAACTGGCGGTTTGAAGTGAACATTTTAGACCTCTTGCTTTGCCTTCACCTCCTTCCCAGAAAAATGAAGGTCGATCAAAGAAATCGTGAAGCTGAAGCTTTTCTAAAACCCCCAGTTCCTATTGATGCAAGTTTGTAAACATGGCATGATAGGAAATTTATTCATGTGCATAATATAAACACCTCAAACTTCAGCACACATAAGACATAACTGAAACATTAAGTTTTTGTAAAATCAAAATGAAATTCTAAGGCCAAGAAACATGGTCTCTTAAGAGCTTAGTTTCAACAATGGACTGCAGTTTTCTGCAATTGTCTGGCATAGTGTCAACAAATGCATAACCAAAGCTGCAAAGTCGCAAATATCAAATATACAAAGCAAAGGATTAGCAAACATCTACCAGTAATCAAAATCAAAGTTCAGGATCCTAAATATAGTAACCCGCTATTTATATCCTAGATGTCAGCACACAAACGTAGAGAAAGAAAAAGGAAGAAAATAGAAGCGTAAACTACTGCATTTTTAACTTCCACAAGATATAGTATTCAAGAGATTTCCTAGAAAAACAAACTTTATTCACTGCATTTATTACTGTCAGCATTTACAATTCGAAGACTTGTGCCTAAAGTATCAGTACTAGTGTTTAACGCCCCTTCTAGAAAGATCAAGTAAACTATCTCATATATGCTAATCAGATTTGCACAACTTATAGTTAAACTACGCCAATTTACTAACTCCATTAACAATTCTCGAAATGAAAATTTTGAACATTCTAGCAACTTCTTACAGCGGCAAGTTGTAAGCTGAAACCAAGGAAAACACGCCACGAGCTGATAATAGCTCAAAGTCGCAAACAAAGGTCTCCTATTGACATTAACCTCTTTAGCTAGTAACAATTCAAGCCAATACCTCAACTAGACTTTAATCTCCTTAGTTCCATCAAATGTTCATCAGTTGAAACAGAGTACTTCTGGCGGAGGTTTGTTAGATAGGATTCCAGTTCCCAACTCAACGGACCACAAGCATACAGTTCTTCTAGAGTGCTACGATACCTATACAACTCTTGCTCATGCAATCTTAAAGTATCATGTTTTGACTGACCAAGAGGCATTGCCTTAACATCTCCCTCGTGAACAAATGAGTCAGCATCACTATGAAGAGATTTGTCATTCTGACTACAGCTGGCTGAAGAATGGCTGACCAACCTCTCAAGACTGACATCACCAATGCTACAACTAGCAGTAGATGAATTAGTACTAACACTATCATGTTCACTGGTTCTACCAAGAGGATAGACAGCATCATGATTTCTAGAACTAGTGTCATTATAATTGGTTGTTTCCTTGGAAATTTTCATCTTATCTTTACCCTGGGTTTTCCTTAATTTACCAAATGTGTGTACCTTCCCATTGAAAGAATACGAGTCTGGAACATCATAACGCTCAGCCTCCTTGGTCACTCCCCTTCGTTTCTTACGACACTCCAGAGAAGCTTTATCAGTTGATAGGTAGTCTACAGAAGACCTTTTCAGAGTCTTGGAAAATAAGACATTTTCCTGAACTTCCTCTACATTAGTCAAGTCACCTTGCATTTGCATATGAGCCATCTTTCGCATCCTAGTGATAAGTTTCTTGTCAATTCCAGAATCCTGCATTTAAACAAGTATAACCAGTAAGCTGTTAGCTGCACACCCCTACTCACAATAGAAATCAGCAGGACAGTCATAAGCACAAAATAAACAATAACTATTAGGAGATTTCGGCATTGTAGCACACGAGAAATATATGGTAATAACAGATATTTACCTTTCCCAAAGGAACCCACTGTCCGTCTTTCCATTCTAGCCGTGCTCTAATACCAGATTTCCTCACTCTAAACTCATCCACTGATCCAATCACCTGAATGCCATAATATTCATCATCTTCCACAACCTCTTCAATCATACAAACTCTCCAACAACCATCATCCAACACCTCCACAACATCACCAATAGTCCAAACCATCGATCCTGTCATAGGTGGTGGACGCGGTCTAACAACCTCCTGGGGCACTTTATCAACTCCCTCTTTAGCAATATTCGGACACCGATAATACCTCACTGTATAACCATCTCTATTATCTTCCACAAGCTGCGCACACCGCCATACACCCCACGGATCCTTCTTCTTAGAGAAAACCTCCACCATACTCCCTTTAGGAAACCTCATAGTCGCCGTATTACACACAATAACACCTGAACATTCCACACATTAAGATAATCAGCACAAAATCAAGAGCTAAAGATAACTTCTTTACAAAAATTAATCAACTAATATCCACTTAGTAAAAAAGTCATCAATAATTAACTTTTTTAGCAAAATAATCAATAATTCAAAGAAATTAACCGAAGTAGTAAAACAAGATCATGATCCCTCATAGATCCATAGAAACACATATATCATCAAATTTATACAATAATGCAAGAATCAAATATCAAAACTATATAATAATGCAAGGATTAAACTATATAATATCCAAAAATCATATATATTAACAATTTTATATTGAAGTAGCAAAAAAATACAAATAATTTCAGAAAAAATTAAACAAGAAATGTCGATTAATTCATACAATTCGAAGAAAAGAAACAGTAAAACTGATTAAAAAATATTGCAAAAATCAAATTGAAAATCGAAGAACAGCATAATTACCGTTTGATTAGAGAATTGATCGCACGCCGAATTCGCGACGCGTCTTATTGCGAAAATCGCTAGGTGGATTGATAGAATTCCTGGATTTAAAAATTAGGGTTTGTGGAATTTGGGAGAAATTCGAAAGATTGAAAGCTTTAATTGTAGAAATCGGGTTTCCTCTTAGCCTGGTGTTTATTCTTAGCAAGTTGGTCTCTACTCTCTAACTTGACGCACGCAATTGTTAACTTGGCTGAATTGTACTGGCCCTACAGCCCTAATGCTTCGACTGCTAATCGGATTATTAACTAATTTCAATTGGTTCGTAATTTGTGGTTTTATATCCTTTTTATTTCAATATTTACCTAAATTGATTATTTATCGTGTTTTATGTCGATTTTAGATATAAAAACTGAAAATTATGATCGGAAAAGTCAATATATCTTATTAATTGAAGTTTGGATTAATGTGGACCATATCAAATACTCAAATTATACTGAAAAATGACTTGGACCATATCTCGATTTTTTGGTTACTATTCATAGGTCAAGTAGCCTATATTGCTAAGTGCTACAATCTCACGAGGAACAGAGAAAATAAGAACAAGAGATTTCAAGTGGGGATTCAAATTTACAAACTCAAAGTTAAAAAAGATAAGATAAGCTTCCCCCACCAAACTTTACTAATGAGTCATTTCAACAAAAGAGACGTCTCACATTTAAATACATTACATATGATAATAAGAGCACTCGGATTACTCCATCCATCTGCACAATTGATACTATGTTCTGTATCCAAATACTACGTTCTTCACCTAGAATATCACATATCACCATAGAACTCGCACATCTCACAAATTCTTACTCATAAACTTATTGGTGTACTATTTTATATACATTTTAGTGAAACTATACAATATTTAGATCATATTAAGATTGAAACAAAGTAAGAATTTGTGAGATCAAGGTTTTTCAGTTTTGATCAAGTTTCATTTTCAAACAAAGGATCAGTTCAAAACCACTGGCTGTAATCAGTTTTCTAATTACAATGCAGGCAAATCATGCATGAGCCAACTCCTCAATTCACACTCAACTCTCACATATCAAACAGGCAAACACAACCATGCTGCATATGCGTAAACCAAGTCTTAGGAAGTGATCTCATCTTGATGCTTCAAGGAAACGTATTCAACGCAAAAACAGCATGAAATTTTTTCAGAAGCAACATGCACATGATTAAATTGGGATCAAATACACCCCCCCATATGCTGCAAGTCGTGCTCCAAGCCGAGCATCTCACCTTTTAAGAGAAAAAAATAGTTCTCGCCAACCAATACAAAGATTACGAACCATGTAATGTTCCAAACTCCTGATAAATATCTATCCAACCCCTTTAGAGAAAAATTCAGATTTAGAGATACAGTTTAGGGACAGCAGAAAATGTCACACACAATGAGACCCGGAAAAACCCATTCCTAAACTTTGGCAATTTACTCGAAAGCGTCATCATCATCATCAGGGAGAGGCTGTGCAGCAGCAACAGCAAGCTCCTGTTCATGCCTGGACAGAAATGAAAGATGATTAATAAGAGATGTTGGGACTAAAAGCTTTATTATTATTTTGGTAATTCAGAAAATATCATGGGAACGGCAGTGTATTCATGATAGAAGATAACAAAACAGTGGCAACGGATTGATAATAATAATAATACCTTTGCTGTTCAGCCAAGTCAATTTGCACCTCAGGAGGAGCCAAAGCAGGGGACTCAACAAAATGCAAGTTAGCATCACTGCATAAAGAATAATTTCATTAATTACTGAAGAAAATATAAAGCAATGTACCAATCGTCTCATGAGAATAGAACATGATAATTACCCTGCCAGTTTACGAGCAAGGTAGAGGAAAGGCTTCTCGAAGTTGTAATTACTCTTGGCTGAGATCTCATAGTACTGCAAGTTCTTCTTCCTATGGAAGGTAACTTGCTTAGCCTTCACTTGCCTGTTCTTGACATCAACCTTGTTTCCACATAGCACAATTGGAATGTTCTCACACACCCTGGTAAGAGTCAAACAAAGTATCACTCTGATGATACATGATCCCACTAAAACATTACAAGCATCACACAAACCAAAATAGATAATTCCAGAAATCACCTGCAGAGATCACGATGCCATGTTGGAACGTTCTTGTACGTCAATCTAGCAGTCACATCAAACATGATGATGGCACATTGACCATGGATACTGAAAATTTACAAGAACACACCAATAAACAACGAGTCCCCTGAAGCCATGAAGGCAATACACCATAAATGCACCCCATCAAACAAGTACCAAAAATTGATGAAGGAATACAAGACAATGTAGTATCCCAACCCTGAATAAAAATATATTGCAGAAAACCGATCAAAAATGCAGCAGCCCTCACAAACAAGACCACTATAGCCTAGAGATAAAACTTACAAGACATTAAAGTTTCGGAACAATAAAATCAACAACAAAGCATGAGACACGAACATGGGGATACAATGTACCAACTGGCACTAAAGAACTCAAAATACCTAATATCCTCACTGCAAATATCTAAACTCTATCTGACATTCTTGTCAAACTACAACCACTGGCCGAGGTATCATCCAGAATTACCGAAGATATCTTACACCGTAACATACTCCTCAAAATCATGTAGTAATGAATGCACAATTGAAACAATCACATTCCTCGAAATAATGCATCGAAAAAGAAGAAGCTAGCTGAAACTTTTCCTCCAAAAAATGATCAAATTCCAAAACAGACTCCTCGAAATCAAGCCACAGTAAAATGAAGGTTATTGAATCGATCAAACAATTAACCAAGCTAACGTGAAATATTTATCGGAAGAAGATTGAAGACTCACTAGTATCCATCCCTGAGACCACCAAACTTCTCTTGGCCAGCAGTATCCCAACAGTAAAACCGGATTTTACCACAGTTAGTGTGGAAATCCAGTGGGTGAACTTCAACACCAATAGTAGCTGCACATAATCATATGAAATATGTCAACTAACTACATTTTTCAATCATTGCATTTGTCTTCCAATCAAAATCAAAACAAAACCCGAATAAACAAACAACAATACTTACGTTCATATTTCTTCTCAAATTCACCAGACAGATGCCTTTTGACAAATGTGGTCTTTCCTGCACATCCAATCACATTCCATATTAACATAAAACAATAGAACGGATTCTATCCACAATAACAAATTGCAAAATCAAACCCGAATTAACAAACCCATTCAGATATAACCCGAATAACATTCAACAACATCAATATAACAATCCAAGAATCACCCAGAAATTTCAAATTTTCACATAAATTTGAGCTGATAGATTCTTATAAACATATATTTTTTTTAAAAAAAAAGCAATACACAAGATGGGTATCATAAAAATCAAAACTTTTTTCCGAAACATTTTATATTCACATCAATTTGCATATGATCTTGTTCTCACTTAGTCGTTAAAAAAATCAATGGGTATTAAAGAACGATAGGCTAATAGTATGAACACAACTCATTTTCATAAAAGAAAAAAAAATTGATAAGTTTTTCATGAATTGAGACGATTTTACACTAAATAATTCAAAGAAAATACACAAATAAACTCAAATTGAAAAAATGGGTACTGAGGAGATGATTGGAAAAAGTAGGAAAACAGCTAATTTTTATTTTTTTAAAAACCCAAAAAAACTAATCTTGTTCATAATTTCACAAAAAAAATGGAGGAAATATAAAAAAGGATGTCGAAGAGATGATATACCTGTACCACCATCACCAACAAGAACAAGCTTGAAGCTTGGGTAATCCACAGTCTGCTGATTCGGCAAAGCCTACACCCACATAATTCATAAACATAATCAATTATAATTAAGCATATAATAAAAATAATAATTAAGAGATGTGTATCAAATTAAAATGGACTGACCATTTAATGAAATAGATGAGACAAAGTGAAGAGTGTAGGAAGAGCGAGAAATACGGGTGATGAAGGACTAGGGTTTGAAGGGAATGTGGGGGGTTTATATATTATTGCAGGGCTTTTCAGAATTGGGTAAAGTACTGAATTTGAATTTGAATTTGAATTTTAGTGGCGTTACCCCAACGCGACATCCTTGGCCGTCCAATTTAAGAGAATTTTCTACCATTTAGATCTTCGGTTTTTTTTTTTTTTTGGAATCGGTTTGACACGTGTGGAATGCGTGAACCGAGTGGGAGTTATGTGTGCGTGAGGATCTACAGTACCATTATTTATGGAAAAAAATGGTTCTTGGGGGTTATAACTCATTTTCTACCCTTTATATTATCAGAATAAATCATTTATCAATTTCACTTTTAATAATAAATCAAATAAAAATAATTATCACCAATACCTCTATCCCACCTTATTTTAACTTTTTAAATATAATTTAATTCATTTATGATTAGAAATTATTAATCTCATATAACACCTAATTAATTATGATTAACGTAATTAATTTTAATTATCGTGATTGATTATTTTATTTGTATTCTCATAGTTAATTGTTGGATATAAGATTTTATTGAATATAATTAACATAATTAATTACAATGGCCACAAAAAATTAAAACAACATAATTTTTTTTATAATAACGTAATTTAATCGAAACCAATTACAAACCGGAATTACCATAATATAAATGAAACTAATTAGACATCATATCGTTAACTTCATTTAAGCGAAACCAATTAATGTGAATGTAATTGTTTCAGTTCTCATTACGGCCAAATTTATTCCAAATATGCTCGACCAAATAGCTTTTCAACTGCAAATGAGTTTGTTGATACTCAATCTTCGTTCTACGTAGCAAGTATATGTTAGTCCACAATACGATCATTACGATACTCGGGATTATCCTTATTAGCATTGTGTTGGTCGTCCATAAACTCAACGATATTATCATAATTCTGATACGTTTCTCGTTCATCTTCAACGATCATATTATGCATTCTAACATGATCTTGTGAAGTATGTTGATATCCCACGCTAAAGACTGCTTCCTAATAATGGCAAAACAAGCTTGTAGAACCCTAAAATGCACGTTCAACGTCTTTCCTTGCTGCTTCTTAATGTTGTGCGAATAAACTATCCTTACAGATTTGTAGAATCATAATGGATTTCACAAAAGTATCCCACTTGGGGTAGATACCATCAGTAAGATAATACCCTTTGTCATATTAATGACCATTGACAACGATGTTCATAGCGGGAGTTCAATCCTCTAAGACGTCCTAGAACACAGGAGATCGATGAAGCACATTAATATCATTGCAGCTCCTTAGCATCCCAAAGAACGAGTGCCATATCCACAAAACTCTCTCGTCAACTGCCTTAGTATGAGAGTTGCAACTCCAACTCTTCCTTGATACTGCCCCTTCCATGCGTGTGGACAGTTCTTCCACTCCTAGTGCATACAATCAATGCTGCCAATTGTGCCAGAAAATCCATGTTCTTCCCCGATCCGCATCAACCTTTCCATGTCAGTAGTATTTGGACGTCTTAGGT
Source organism: Dysphania ambrosioides (assembly GCA_026401315.1). Taxonomy (NCBI): domain Eukaryota; kingdom Viridiplantae; phylum Streptophyta; class Magnoliopsida; order Caryophyllales; family Amaranthaceae; genus Dysphania; species Dysphania ambrosioides. The sequence continues at coordinate 1,190,157 of CM048663.1, read as the reverse complement.
ACTGCTCACCGAACTGATTGATGACACCTTTCGTAAACTTTTCCAGAAAATCCGTGAACCATTTTTTTTTGTTCATGAATACTGGTGTTGTTCCGGATCACTATCACTCATTATCCCTCATCCACATCATCACAACAAACGATTTACCAATTTCACTCTTAACAATGAACCAAATAAAAAAGGTTCATCATCAATACCCCTACCCCACCTTATTTTATCTTTTTCAATATAATTTAATTAATTCATAATTAGAAAGTATTAATCCATGTATTACCTAATTAATTATGATTAATGTAATTAATTTTAATTACCGTGATTAATTATTTTATTTTAATTATCGTAATTAATTGTTAGATACAAGATTTAATTATTGAATATAACTAACATAATTAATTACATTGGCCGCAATTTAAACTCACTGGATTTGGGGGAAAATTAGTTGGATTCGAATATTTTGAGCCAATTTTTTTTTTGTTTTTGTTTGGAGCTGCGACTAATATTAGTATCCATACCAGCTAAAAATTTTTAGTCTAATTTGGGATTGAAAAAAATAATACAGTAATTTGGAAAGGGAGATTAAGAATTTAGGAGGAAAAAAATGATGGTTTTTTGAAGAGGATAAAATATATCAAAGTGGGTCTCTATTTATATAGAAAAAATTAAGACTGTTGGTATAATTTTTTTTTTAAATTATATTTTTTAAGTTATAGCCGTTACTAAATTGTAACGTTAAACTCCCAACAGTCAGTACACGTGTCACTCCATGACTAGCCAAGTTTCGCGCTTTCAGCCGCCGAAATCTGAATTTTTTTGACTAAAAACAGATCAAGACGCAATATTTTGATCTGTTTTTTTATCAAAACACTGTGTGTTTGATCTGATTTCAGCCAAAAAATATTATGACCCCATTCCACCTCAACAAATTTTGTTTTCAACAATTCACTCGTCTGTACGAGTGATTGCACCAACATTTCATGAACAAACTCTTACTTTTTATTGTTAAGATTCCTAAATAATAGTTTGTCCATGACAAATCATTTTTTTTTCATGAATGCCTGTGCCATTAGTGATAAAGAAGGGTGGAATGGTCGGCTGGCTGGATCGGAATTAGTGGATCACCTCGATTGATGATTAGTATGAGTTTTAAGTTTATACACTCTCATACCTTTAATTTTTATCTATATAAAAAACTTAATTACAAATTTTTAATATATTATAAAAAAATAATATATTTAAATAATATTTTTTATACATACCACAATTTTAATTTTTAAAATATCCAATTTTTTATCATTATAGTAATCTAAACCTTGTTCATTATAGTAAGTGTTTTGGTAAAATACTATGTAATATCCCTAATATTCATGGTATTTTAATTCATATTTTAATTATTATTTTAGAATTTTAATGATTTATCTTAGTATTTTCTAAGTATTTCTCTATTTATAGTATCTTATATTTTAAATTAAGTTTTTAAAAATATTTTTATAGGAATAAATTTTCAAATAATTTATTTTAATTAGAATTATTGAAATATTAAATTTATTTATTCATTTATCTATTTATTTAATTAAACCAGTTTGCATCGAAAAAAATTCTAAATCAACGTGATATTTATTAAAATAATTATTATATTTATATTATGACTCAAACCTCAGAAATGTGAGTTTGAGGTTGGTTAGTAATGATTGAATTTTGGGTTTTATTTTATCTTTATTTAAATAAATTTATTATTGGATTTAAATTTGATTTAAGAGTCCTATTATACCAAAAATCCAAAATTGCTAGAATAAAATATCCTATTTCAATTGGAGTTGGAAATAGTTTAAATCCACTATGAAAAAGTATTTTAAGTATGAATAATTAGATTTTAAAAATATCTAAGCTAAAGAATATTTTTGGTGGTTAAACAAGAATTTCTAAATCGATTAGGGTTTATTTTAAATGATTTACACTAGTCTCTGAATTCTGTTGAACTCCATATTTTTTTCATCTTCTTATAATTTAGCACCAAGTACTTCTTTTGTTTATCATATTTAGTTGTTATCATCTATTCATCTCCTCTCCTTCTTTGTTTCTACATCTTAGATCATCCCTTGGTAAATTATTTCCATATATTAAAACATGCATATTTAGTTTATTAATTGTATATTTTAAATTTTATCTAGGAGTTGAAAACGATTTTGGTGATGGTTATCTAATATTTATGATATAAAAACAAGGTTCATGTGCTTGTAAAAATATGATTAGTTAATTATTTGAATTTAATTGTTTTTATGGTCTAGTTTGTATTAGAATAGTTTCTTCTTAATTTTAGACAACTTTGAATTATACTTTAATAATTTTATAATGTCTTATTGGGTTGGTAAAATTTGTGGAATAAATTTCTTGGTTTTTGGTGGTATTCTTGAAATTTGTTAGTTATTTTTGCCAAAAAAATACAAAATAGAAATATTGCTTGTTTCTTAACATTCTAATCCTAGACGCAATAAAAAGTTCTAATCCTTATAGGATAATTTCATGCTAAGTACATATGCATTTTCATTAATAAAAATTGATAATACATGTTAAATACTACAACTACAACCGAATAAACATATTTTAGGTACGAAGTAATAAGAAAACTCCGAATTTGACCACCACCACCATCACCATCACAAGTATTTTACACTAGTATACTTCATTATCTCCTTATTTCGAAATCCTTACCTATTATATGAAAGTAAGCATGCATAGAGAGAATCTCATCAAATGCTTCTCCACAACACAAAAATACATTGCTTAGCATTTTACACACAATTACCTCCGCATGCTAGTAAAATCTAATTTTCACCTTCTCCCAATCAAATTAACAACCCTTCATTTCTTAGTAGATAAGTAGTATGTAATAAAACATTCGCTTATTTCCATGCACTCTTTAGCTCAAGTCTTCAAGCTTCATGCCCTACCGCCCTTACGGACGCTGAGTAGTCGAACGTCATCGATCACAGGACCACAGAGTGATGAGAAATCATCACTCCTCATCGAATAAAAGGTGCTATAAAACATGATCCTGGTTCGTGTTTGAGTAGCAACGAAGCGAAGAACAGCTCGCTTAAACCCGCCTTTCCCCTTAGAGTTGTAGGGCACTTTGAGGGTGTCTTTGCCTGCAAAGGCTTCTACGACCATTGACCCGGCACAAGCATCGTTAGCGTCTCCTACAGAGAATGTCAAGGTATACAGTTTACCGGGGATTGTACGCACGACTTGAGCTATGGCACTTTCTTTTCCTGCGACAAGCTCGATTGCATGCCTACCGGAGGGTACAAAGAAGTGATCGGAATCAACGTACTTGACGGCCTTCAAGGATTCGACCATCCAACCAGGGAGTGGAGAATGGGCATCTTCGATGTTTGGCGGGATAAGCGTCCCCCATGTTGTGTTGCGGAAGATGTAAGGGCCTTCTTCAAAGTTACCATTCTTCAATAGATTCACTGCATTTGTTATTAATATAGTTAGTAATTTTATAGAAGTGCAAAACTATAAATGATGCACTCCAATATAGTTTCGTACCGATCACATTATGGTCAATTTGTGCAACCACTTAGTGATATAGAACTATAGGCTTCAATTAGTGTGGAAAATGGGCTGGTTTTGGCCCGAAACATCTGGCCCGACCACATTAGACTTGGACTAGATATTGGTATCATGTCATATATAAAAAAAACGGCTCACCATACATTTCTTTTACAGTAGAAAGAAGGACCCTAATCAAATCTCAACCCTCACGAATTTCTTGGTTTAATATTTGTGGGTTACGGGGCCTCTAGGCTAGGCCCTATCACTAGGGCGTTCCAACCTAGTCTACAGACCAAATCCTTTGAGTAACGAGGGAACGTAAAGTATTATATGGGGCTTAAATGTGTGACCTCAAAGTTACGAGGTGAATTCTCCGTCAACTCCACCAAGCATCATGCCACCATACTCGTACACTTCTAATTCATAATTCCATACCGAGGATAGGGCTTGAAAAGAGTATAAATTAAATAAGGGTCATATACGTAGTACTTAGATAAGACATGTCGTGTGTAACTAATAAGTGTTTTTCCACAATTGTCAAAGACAATAGTATTTTAAAACCTAAGATCTACTAACTTGGTAATTTGTCAATTTGATGTTGACAATCAACACTATATATACAACAACCTACTAAGCCAAATGGAGTCATGAGATGCATTCATTACTCACAACCCCTTAAGTCATGTCATTTTACAACATATTTCCCAATCACCATGTGCACGATGACGCATATTAATTTTGCGGCCACAATCATTTATGTATAATCACAATTTGGTTAGGTACTAGACACATACTGACATACATGTGGTATGTGAACATAGGTGTCTACACTAATTGAAGCCTTATTAATGCATCCCCCAATAAGATCGTATAGTGTCCCTGTTCCAACTATTATGACTCATAAGTTCCATGAATATTTAGCGTATGTACTATAAATTGCATATACTTTGTACTACTCCAATTGTTTGGGTGAATAAAATAGTTTCTTTTCATGCTAAACAGGTCAGGCCGAATCGGATCGGACGCAGAAGTAAACAATATGTGAGAGATAATAGGGGAGGTCTGTCTTATAGCATCGAACTCTCAATTCAGTCACCAACAAATCATATATAATTCCTTCCTACTCAATGTCGATCAGAAGGAGCACTGCTTAATTAACATGACAAAATTCTATCCACATCTTACTAAATACTATTGATAAGAATCGCATGTATTCCATAATGATTATGATTGTAATAATCCGTATTATTATCTAAGGAATATACTAATAGAAGTACTACTTATAAAATGAACTCAAATTTCAACCTCAGCTGCCACAACAAGTGAATCAAACAAGTTTACTTCAGACAAAAAGAGTCGTGAAAAAATCTTGGAGCAACATTTTGCACTAACTTAATTATGTGGTTATGTGGCACAATCAACCAACAAAACTTTTGTTCGTATAATAATAACTCCTAAACACCACTATTATTTTATACTCATCGTGAGAGGTTTGTGTTTATATGCTAACTTAGTGCAACCGCTGACTCAATGATTTTGGGGAATTTCCTTAGAAGCACAGAAAGCCCCCGAGATTTTTTTAACCTTTTTTTTTTTTAAATAATGTGTTAAAATAATTTCAAAAATAATCTTATTTTGATTCGGGTGAAAATCACTGCTTTAGGTAGCTATTTTACTTAATTGAAATTCTAATAAGCAGAACATGGGTTCGAGGGAGGAATTTTTTTTAAAAAAAGAAAAAATAGATTAGAGAAATCGCTGCTACAAGTAAAATCACCGCTCCAAGTATTGATTTCAATAACCTGAACCAAAATAAGTTTATTTTTGAAATTATTTTGGTTTAGAGCTTATTTTCGCAATTATTTTAAAAAAAAAAGCTTTAAAAAAATTCTAAATCCGGACTATGAGAAAGGGCATGTACATAATCTCTAAGGCCTTAAGAGATCAAGTTTAGGTGGTCTATAAATGGCAAATAAATTTAGAAAGGGGTATTAAAATGGCAACAATACAGTTTGATCCCGTGGTTCCCCTTTTTCCTTTTGTTTTTCTCCATTTCTTGAAGTTATCGGATGTAAAAAAATATCGGTGCAAGCATTGTATAAGAAGAATTTGGGAACCCTACAAATAAAAAATTTGAGTTCAATGCAAGTAATAAGGAGTAAAGTTGAGAAAACATACTGCTAGTCCTCTTAGGAGGGTATAGAACTCGCATAGCGACGGAGTCGATAAGGGGTCCGCAAGCAGGATCTTCCTCAACACCAGGATTATGGATAACAAGTTCAGCAACATTCGAAAGTGCAACAAAACCCCAACCATAGCAATCCCACCCACTACTACTGTACAAGGTTTGCATGGGAAGCACCCCAAATTCAGGGGACACTGATATATTGAGCTGCTCTTCTTGAGCACAAGTTCTTGCTGCACAAAACGTAATGGCATAGTTCATCCCCTTTGTTACGTTCACCCTTTGCTTAATCGAGGCCTCGTTTCCCAGCCTCACTGCGTAGGCTCCCTCCGGCACCACTAGTAACATATCCCCTTGCTTATGGCCCGATTTTATGTACTCCACGAAGCCGGAGAGTTCCCAGTTTGGTAATGCATGCTTGTTGATCACCTCTGTGCCCTTCATGTCCGAAGGCTTTGGCCCTTTCTCGAAGTCACCATTAGGTACTAATCCTGAAATCATACGAGTGTGAGTATGCATTAGTGTGTGATGATCTGTCCGCAATTAATAGTCACGCACACATAATATTATTGCAATATCTATTAATAATTGTTAGTACCCATCCCTAATTTTTCGACGCATTTAACTTTTAAATGTATTTAATATACGATTGAAAGTATTTTTATCACAAAAAATTATAAAAAGTTGATATTTTAAAAATTTACATTACAATGCATTCAATAAAATCCTCTTATAATATAATGAGAATTCATTGTTAAACTTTTTAAATATGCACACTATAAATAAAAATTGAGTAAATATAAAAGTAAAATAATTATAAAATGGATGTTGGAATTGACAACTATTATAAGTGGTACCGTAATAAATTTATCAAAAAATCATTAATTAAGAGTTTACAACTGGTAAGATGATCAATATGACAACTAATTTTGGACGAAGGATAGCTTGATCATAGTAGGAATATACTTCATTGATATGAGGATGTAATGCATTTAGTATTCATTAAGCCGTGGCTTACTATCTTAACTAATTGCCCCATGTTATGAATTTTGAGAGCACAGCTGCACAAGCTCCAACACACACTACTAGTCTACTAAGCTGCTGCTACTACGTAATACGTACAAAATACATAAGATTATTTTAGAGTGGCTTCTTGTGTTTGACGATAAAGGAGCTATAAATGTTGTTATATGGATAAGAATACATTGCTCCCAATTCTACACTATAGTTTTAACTTTTATGCAGGTAGCAAACAAGATGAGGATATTGGATAGATATTTTGCATTTTACTTTTTGGATAATTATAAGCCTATGTCGGTCGATACATTATTTTCATATTACTTTTGTATTTGGCTTATGTATAAATGTGCGATACATTGCTCTTTAAGATTAAGCATGTATGTAATTTATAAGAAATCTTATACTCGGCCCTTCATTAAACTTAGAAAAACTGGTTAAATAAGTAAATTGACATATACAGAGATGGACATACACAGAGTACTCGACGGAATAAGGTCCCATAAATACACGTAAAAAGTATATATATATATATATATATATATATGAAGTTATAGTAGTCCGTAATTAGAAACAAATGCTTGATTAGGGCCACCACGTGAAATACAAGACATGGCTAGTTGTATGATGTGTAACATTTGTCCACTCAATTTAGTCCCACTGACAGTGACCTATTCACCTTTTCTTTTTAAGTGCAAGGAAATGTGATGCAGAAGACAACGGAAAGAAGAAGTATATAGCTAGCTATTAATTTTCATGTTTATCATCGTAATTATAATTAGTTAGGGAAAACTAAACCGAAAAAAGCAAGATCGGGTGTCTTCTTTACCAAAAGAAAATGGTATATGGAGTATTTATAGTTCGGATCCTCCATTTTTAATGAATTTCATATTGATTTGTTGAAGGGGATGGGCTACTTGGAGTATTCGTTTCACGGGTCAAGTAATATTCATAGTACAAGCTCAAAGAGCATTAAATTTTTGGAACAAATTCGGTAACTTGAATAATAAAAGCATATATATAGAAGTAGCATTTAATCATTGAAGGGGACATTGAGTTCGTATTGATGAGCAAATTCATTACACCTTTGTAGCCATATAACCTCATCTCTTTCATAAACTGGCCATCATATTCTGACAATCATACTAGTAATCCATTGATATTTGAAAACAACCTCAACGTACACTGCTCCCCTCCCTACTTATGAGAGGCTGCAGTATAATGAGTGACGATGAATACATCCAACAAATTTAACTATAAATATTTTTCAATTTAGACTAAATCGTGATAGAATATATATTTTTTCCAAATATTAATTTTTTATATATATATATATAATTTTTGTAAATTTACGATATTTAAATTATATATTTTTATTGGGATTTACCTAAAATGAAAATGGGAGGAAAAAAAGAAACGAAGGAGGTGATAGTTGACGAGAATATGGCCGTAAATATCAGCAAAATATAAGTTAACATAGATAGCTAGTTAAACATGTAGGTAAGGGATGGTAGTAGGGGTAGTATGTAATGTAATACGGAGTATGACAGTAATAATTAGAGCTTAAAGCTTAGAAAATGAACAACAAAGTACGGAGCAGCAAACACTGAGCAAAGGATAGGAGAATATGAGGAAGTTACCGTCAGTGAAAGCAGAAACACAGTGGCAAGCGGTAAAAGCAAGAAGCACCGACAGCAAAATCACATTACCCAACCACATTTTGACACTGAGTGCGTGGTCTCTCCACAAAGAAGAGAAGGAATGAGAAAGTTGTATAGAGGAAGAAGAATAGAACTATAGACGGTAGGGATGAAAATGGGGAGGGAATAATCAGAGTTGGTAGTTGTAGCAAGAAATGGGAAGGGGTGGGCTTATATGCATGGCCACCGCCAATCAGGCCCTTAGAATTCGCCCTAAATAACAAATATGCCATTCAATTTTTTGTCCCAGAGACTTCCGTGGAAGCCCAAGGCTAACAACTACTAAGGGAAAACTGGACAAGGAGGGGGTGGGCGGGTGGCCTTTTAGACCTATTTATATTTTTTAGTTTTGCCCTTTTGTATGTTATTTTCCCCTTATCCATATTTTTTTTTCTTTTTATTTTTACTATATTTTTATTTATAAATTTAAAGTTTAAAAAGTTATATTGAGGTGGGATCTTATTGGATTTATTTTGATGTAATTTTTTTATATCACGTTCTTATAATTTTTTATCATATGAATTTGAAAATAAAAGTGTTTTTATTAGTCTTTTAAATATCGTAAAAAGTCAAATGAAGCAAAATTTTAGGGACATGTGGAATATGATTTTATTAGAATTTTTTTAAGTTTGATTATAATCTTATTGAATTTGGTCTAGTTAAAATTGATTTTTTTTTTAATATGTACCTTAAATATTACTATATCTTTTGTGAACTTGATTCTATCAAAATAAATTGTGAAATAAAGATTTGAGTAAGTAGACTTTTTGAATTTGATTTTTGATATGTCTACGGTCATGACTCATGATTGATGAAGAAGAATATATTTTTATTTCATGTCACAATTAATTATGATATAATATTTTTTATTAATGGGTAGCTCTATCATGTTATATTCCCTAAAAGCTTTGTCTGGTAGTTCCAAAATAAACTTATTGAAGAAAGTATTTGTTCCATTAAAAAAAAAATTGTTGATCCAAATTAGCCACAATTGGTGATAAAAAGATTTGTACAAAACTATAAAATTATAAAAGTATTTTTCAAAGTAATTTGATTCAAAAATTATATAGAGAAAATATTATAGTTGTGAAAAAAGGTATTTTCTCTATATTTGTGAATATATGTTTAATAGATTATTTTGTGAAAAAAATAAAACAATCTGTATTAAGAAGTAAAAGGGAAACAAAAAATAAGAAAATTGAGTAATTTTCTTATTTTGAAAGGGAAACAAAAAAGTCGGAAGTACCATATGTATTAAAAAACAAAAAAAAAGTCGGAAGTACGGAGTAATTAGAAATTTAGAATTCGAATTTCCCAAAGCTCGCATGCTTTCTTACATCAACTTTATTGGCTTTCATGCAAAGGCAAAGCTTTACTTGCTATTCTCGAATTTTGTACTTACGAACTTCGCATTACGAAATATGTTTTGAGAGGATATTTTTGTCTTTTGGATCATGTACAAAATTGAAGTTCTACTAACTTCTTAAATGATTACGGACTGTTACTATTGACCCATTTCTATTTATAAAGTAAAAAATAAAAAAATTTGACCATAAATTCTTATCATATTATAAGAAATAATATATTTAAGTGAAATATTATTAGAAATATTTCAATGTAAATTTTTATAATTTAAAATTTTCATAAATTTTTTTGCTTAGAAATAAAAACATTTAAAATCACGTGACTAATATAAAAAAATAAAATAAAAATAGACTAGATTTGTGAATGCGATTGAGTTGGCTAGATTTCAGGCAGCAGGCTAATGCCTATTACGCTCCTGGATTTGATCTAACTAGCATATAGCCATATACTGTGCATGAAATTAATACGAAGTATTGTAACTGAAACAATTACGGAGTACCAATGACAGGGAAAGTGGCCACTTATCTGATGGGTCGATGTAGTTGACTTAAACTAAATCATATAGGATTAGTCCCCAATCAAATTTAGAAATTTGTTAGAGATTTGGGTGTCGCTACTTAGGTTGACAGGCAGGGATGGATTCTAGATGTGATTGCTCAATTGCTGTCATATTCTACTCAATTTACTTTATACAGTGTCAGATAATTTTCTTAAAACATATTGGTGGTACTGGTTGAAGACCGAAGACAGTGGAGATGTTTATTTAGATTTGTAAAGTTATCGTTAAATTTTTTACTGTTTTTAAACACACTGTTTAAAATATTTTTATTTTCATATTTCAGACACATCAAACAAGATGTCACTTGAATATATTACTCGTTTCATACAAAATTTTTGAAATTTTGATATTTTAAAAATTTACGTTGAAATACATACAATAAAATTACATTTGAATATATTTTTTGTTAGAACATAATTGTAATTTGTGGTTAAATTTTTTTAAATTTTGACTCAAAAATGGAATTTAATGTAGCAAGTAAATTAGGATGGAGGGAGTATATCTCCTTTCGTTATTTTTTGTTCTTCCCATTTGCTTTTTGCACAAATCCCAATGTAAATTTAAAATTCAAATGTTTTGGAAAATTCAATTGCATTTGTAAAAATTATAAAAAAAATCATATTTGGAAAATATAGATTGAGACTAATCTATCAAGATCCCAATTGAATATGTTTTTCGTCTAGATTGGGGAGAATTCATAGTCAAAGTTTGGCTCTAAACTTTATAATATTCCAAATGGAAAGAACAAAAAAGAACGGGGGAGTAGCATGATAAGAATTTGTGGTCAAACTTTTAAAATTTTGACTCCATAAATAGAAATAAAATAAATATTAAGGGTCGGAGGAAGTACTAATTATGTCCTTAATTTTTTCTTCATTTGAAATTTCACGATCTTTAACTTTTTAAGCATGATAAGAATTTGTTGTCAAACTTTTTAAACTTTGACTCCGTAAATAAAAATAAAACAAATATTTAGGGTCAAAGAAAGTACTAATTATATCCTTAATATTTTGCTCCATTTGAGTTTTCACAATCTCGAAGGCACGTCATAAAACGTTTTTATCTCGAAATTCATAAGATAAAGAAATTATGAAAACTAAATTTACATTGAGATGCATCTAACAAAATCCCACTTAAATATATATTATTTCTTATAAATTTTTGTCAAACTTTTAAATTTTGACTTCATAAATAAAAATGGAGCAAACATGTATGGACAAAGAAAGTAGTTGGGTGTAATATAAGGATTGCCCAATTTCGTGAAACAATGAAGATACTAAACAATTCAATAGTACAAATGTTGATTGGCCAAGTCGAGTCATTATGGAGATAATATAATTATTTATGCTGGGTTTTTAACACACTTCACCACTTGGTTTCCCTCCTCTAATTTTCACCACAAAATTTGAGTAATTTTTTTTTCTTTTCTTTTCTTTGGGTGTTTGATCGGCTAGTGGTTTTGTGCAACAATGTTAGTATAAATATGTAAGACCGTTTTATCGTGGAGGACAATTGATGATTTGTATTAGCTACTTGCACATTTTCTAGCCAATATTGTAAATGCTATAAAGAATGCGACATAATTGGCTATTCAGACTTGTTTTGAGTAACATTGTTCTTATATTTTTGAAGTACCACTTATCACACAAATTTTATGATTGTATTAATTTCTACTGCTATATCGGTTCAGGTTAGTACTTAGTAGTATAAAGTGATCGATAATTAAATGCTATGCTTATTAAATTCAACTACGTAGACCATTGCCACAATTTCCATTAATTTTTAATAATGCCAATATGAATAGTCAGGTAGTTTATAAGTTAAATGCATCAAAGTAATAAAAAAAAAAGAACAAAAAGAAATTCAAGAAGAAGAAGAAATACACTACAAAAGGTGATTGGTTGATAGCATGATAGCAAGTTAGAAACAAAGACACAATCGTACAAGTCCATAAATGTGAAAGGATCGCCTAAATGGCTAAAATACCAAACAATTTGAACCTCGGATGGACCAATATTAACCCACCCATCCCCAAAGTAAATATATATATAAAAAAAATGTTCTAACTACTCATTCCTCCGAGAACTGATTAGTAAATGTGCTCAAATGCACAATCGTGGACGTCAACTAATTTAGTTGGTTAAAGTATTGGGGGGTGATATTCAAAACTTGAAGATCAAATCTCGTCTATATCAATTATTATATTGTCGTTTGCTACTCTCTTCATCTCGAAAAATTTACACAATTAAACCCTACAAACTAAATTTAACTTTCTCGAACATTTATAATCATGTTGGATAAAAAAAAACTCGTACAAATTAAGTGTCGAAGTAAAGTGATGCAACCAACAATAACCATATTGCCAAACATTGTGACGAGATGCATAAAATGGTCTTCTTTTCCAATTAATTGAGATTAACTTTTTATTCACATCCCTAACCTTTCATTAAAATAAAAGTTCCTAATACATTTTTTTTAAAACTTACAATGAAATTGGTAAAAGTATATTGACAGAAGTGTACATAATTATATTAGCCAAGACTACGACATAAAATCTTAGGTAATTTCACCTTCACAATCTTAATGAGAGGGGGAGAATAGTGGAACACCGAACATGTCATGAACGATTTGTGGGCCAAGGAAATAGACCGACATAAAATACATGCCGACTTGCTGATTCTGAAAATTGAGTCCTCTGTTTTATATTTCTTTTTTTTTTAAAATAAAAAGACTTTGGGGTGGGCTTACACTTATTAGGATGTAGACCAATATTATATACGGAGTTTTCCTTACACTTTACTTTTATTTATATAGTTAAAATTTAAAAAGTTATACTATTAATTTTTATTATTATATTTTGTTAATTTTTTTTATATTTTATTATAAAAAATAATATGTTTAAATGAGAATTTATTAGATACATTTTAATATAAAATTTTAAAATATAAATTTTTATCTTACAAATTTAAAGAAAAATTCGGGATAAAAAAGACAATAACTAAAATCTCAAGAAAAGTTGTACTCCGTAGTCCGTACCTTATTATGAGATACAAGGGTCAAGGAGGGTATATGAAAATGAGTAAATATGTGGGTGGGCCAATATTGAACTTGAACCGCATCTCTTCAAAGTTCAATATACGGAAGTGCATAATGCAGATTGCAGAAATGCAGATGCATGGTCCGCTCTTTGCCACTATTTCATGGCTCCTTTTGTCTCTTTATCTTTTTTTTTTTTTTTTTGCATTTTCTGGGTTGTAATTTGTACTGCTAGTGTTCACATTTTATTGGCAATATAGATTCCTACTTGATTATACTTACGTGCTGCACTCGAACCACTTACTCAAGCGACATATCAAGTTCTAATGTTCTCAATTAGTCGATATGACCTAAATCAATTCAATCTTAATATCTGCCATATTGCTTAACTCTGCAATCTTTACCGTAACACACAAACTCTACATTGAAATCAAACAAAATGAGTAATCATGTGAGTATGAGCTCGAATGAACACAAAGGGGAGGGATTAAGTGAGATTAGTGCTTAAAATAAGAAGAATAAGGAGATATCATAACACTTCATATAGTAAGATCCAATCCTAAAGATTTCACGTAAAAAAGGTTACCATAACAAAATAAAAAGGGTTAGTATAACAATAAAAAGAGTCACTATAAGTAAAAAAGATTACTTGGTCACTATGAGTTAAAAAAGATCACTATATATACGTAAAATATCATATGTTAGATTTAGGAGATGAAGAGTCAAGATATATTTTCATCCTTCTCATTTTAAGTACCTTCGTACATTAACTTTTACGCACTTTTTTCATCGATCACAAATTAGTCGTTTTCTAACCCACCTCAATTCTCGTCCAAAATTACCACTCCTCTCCTAGACATTAAATTAAGAGAATGAGGGTTCATTTTCCATTCATAATCTCTTCCTCATTTCCTATTTCAATTCTCATCCTCAATAGCCAAAAAATGGATTATAGCATTTGTGTCGAAATGCATGACATAGAAGAGAAGAATCATCATGCTAACTTTGCTCTTAGCAGGATGGCAATGGGCTGAGCCGCTGAGGTTCATACACAAACTACTGAGAGTCGGCTTTTTGGTAACAAATTATTGGTCTTGAGCTGGGCCTTGTGCTTTTCAATCCACTAACATTAGGAACTTAGTGGGCCCATTAATAGTTCTTCAACTTGTTGTACCTATTATGGCCGTACAAGTGTAAGCTCTTGGTTTCTTTTCTACATTTTTTTCCCTCTCAAATAAAAAACTTATGAGTTTTTCTTTCTAATAAAATATAAATGAGTAGTTTTGTCCTCCAATTTTTAGGCCGAGACCCGAGCTAAATAAAGATGTCACATGATAAGGTAGCATACTAGCTTGTATAATGGTGGTCATATTTTGTACAAGCCTTTTGGATCCATTGGAAGGGATTGTGTTTCAAAAATATGATAAATTTTCTTTTAGATTTACATTAAGAAATTTCATTATTGACCAAATGTCATAACCTTCTACATTTGTTTGCAATTCTACAAAGAAGACCTCCACAATTTTTACATTCCAAAAATATTTCTTACCCCATATATTGGAATAAGGAATCTAATTCGGGATAATATTATCTCTCTCTTGATCAACAAAATGATTTTAAATCTATAGTGTGACGAATGAAAAAGAAAGTCTCTTCTTATGCTGAATACATCTATAATACTAGTTTTATCAAAAAAAAATTTATATGAAACTATTTACTGAATAATTTTTTTAAACCAAGTGATACTTATTCAAATAAATATAATACTCACTTTTTGTAGCAAATAAAATAAGGCCTTAGGTATACACAGCATTCAGATAATTAATACAAAAGTTCACCATTGATTTGATATGTCTAGTGTCATAATATCTTATTTCCAGCAATAAATGTAGATGTTGGTCGAGCTATAATTAGCACGTGTGAAGTTCTGAACCATCTATTTTGTGGGTTAGGGAGCAATTTCATGTGGAAAATAGTACCTCAAGGATGTGATAGAGCCCCTAGTGTGATGTGATTGTCATGTCTTCCAAATTGCCAGTCAAGCTCATATGGCATGCAAATTGTTAAATTAATTAATCCTTACTAAACTAGTAGGAGACGTCTGTCTCTAGCTTTTTTATTTTTTTTCCTCTCTCACCTTTTATTTAAGATAACCGTCATAATTTTTTCCAATTTATTATAATAGGATAGTTTCCAAAATTATCATCCGTACTTCGTAATAGTTTTCAAAAAAGAAAATGTGACAAACAAAAGAAAACGAAATTATTTCCCAATTGTATTTCTCATATTTTATCCAACGACTCCGACAAATTTTAAGCAAATAGAAGTTGAGCACTAATCATGATCTATTACATGAGTACAAGCTTGTATAGTATACTCATATAAACTCCATTAAATTACTTTTGCCCCCACAAACTTTTTTTTAAAAGTTGGTAAAAACTTGTCACATTTTCCATGTACAGTATTTTAAATTTATTCGATCATTATAATCTAAATTAATATTCGATTTGTTATAAAAAAAATCTCTTGTCAATGTAAATTAAAAAAGTTGAAGATTAGAAAATCTGTCTGCATTAATTAGGTCTTTGACATGCTCACATGTTCTCATTTATGATTGTTTAAGAAAGTATAGTATGTTATTTCCTTGTATTATCCACTCCAAACTCTGAACAGTTTCATAATGAAGAAGTATGAAATGTTTTGACGCAATTTAACGCTGAACACATGATAATGTCCGAATTGATCGAAGTACCCCTCACCCACTTTGAATCTTAGCTAAAAAACCATCAATGCTTGCGATGTAGTTCTCTGTTCTCGTCAAATTTGTATAGTACTGTCGTTACATGCTTCACTGCATTACGTTTTAAAATGAAAAGAATTCTTATAATGAGAAGGATGAAAGGACCTGCATCTTCGGCCTTTATCTAATAGCCAACTCGAAAAATGTCGCTTAGGATCAAGTTTTGATCCAAGCATATATTATTGAAGCCATCTACAAATTAAAAAAGTGTTTGTTACTAGGCTAGCTCTTATTGACTTGGACCTTTTACTATAAATTCATGCAAGTTGATTGAGCTTTAAAAAACAAACATCTTCTGATCCTATAAAAAAAGAAGTCTACTATCAAGTAATGGACCCATTTTAGCAAAAAGGGGTAGATATTGATTTAGATTCCATAATCATTGACATACATCTCTATGGGAGAAGGTGCGACCTAAGGTAACTTTTCTAGTGGATGGATAATCGTAGTAATGAAGAATTAAGCCCATATATATTATAGTATGCTCTAAAGTGGAGCAATTGACGAGGAAAAAAAACGGTTTTTTCTATGCATGAAGATCCTCGGATGATTCATGATTGGATCCTTGGCTTCAAGTACGTACTGACTTACTCTAGAACGTACTCACTTGTTTCAGTTCTTGCTCAGTTACTCTAACTGTAGACTCAATAATGATCATCTATGTTGCACGATTTCGCCGTATAGCCTGCTGTTTCAGATTCATTTTGGTGCAACATAGTTCACTAGAAAACTTAAATGATTTTCCTGTATCCATATCGGGATTCGTACCGGTGATATTAAGAAAAGTAAGGATGCTGATTTCTTCAAGCTTTGGCGATAACGAATGTAGCCGGCCATATCATGGATAAGAAGGATCTAGCAGGGTCTACGAGTAAGCAAGAGATCAGACTGACGAAAGTAACGAATGAACTTCCAGCTGTATGTGATGACCATACCTACAGATTCTGTTCTGATTTCTTTTGACTCAACTCCCTCACTTTATTCTTTGTTCGAGACATAACACTCTGTTTGCTTTTGGAGTGCGTTGGCCTATAATCGCGTCGATTATATGGAGTACTAACATGTGTCTCGTAATAATAGTCGTCAGTCGTCACTACTCACTAGTCAAGTTATGCAGCTTACCTTGAGCTATTCTTTGGTAAAAGTTGGACCATACCTCAATCTTTCAACTTATTCCAACACCTTCATGCATGCATGGTTGCTTACTCATTGCTTTACTTTGCTCCCTTTTATAGGGTATCAAAAAAAAAGAGGAATAATTTTTATGAGACCACCATGCCTTTCCCTACCAACTTTAGCCAGCCAAATCTAGCTTTTTTAAGAGTTATGATGGGCTACTAGATCTCGACTAGTTTACATCCAAGAAAACTATTCAGAAGTCAGAAAAAACAAGCTGCAAATTCTCTCTGTTTTTCTTCATTTGCTTTGCGAAGGAAATATGGGGTGCTTCTTGGACTTCTGCGACGCCTCCATCTCTAGGCATAAGAAACGTAAGCCATTGCAGGTGACCCTCATAATTTTTACAATGTTCATTGGTTTTTTTTCCCAGTGTTTGATCCATTATTTCTTTGTGTTATTTTACCGAGCTTTTCCTAATTCAAATTACATCATGATATTGTGATTTTAGATATAGATATTGTTATATCAGATATAAGTATTTTTCTTCATTGTTTTTTTTTTTCTAGTGTTTGATCCATTTCTCTGTCAGAAAATATAAAAATACAGAAAAATATATTTCAGGTATAAACATCATAATCTCATGTATAAAAATAAAATTATGAAAATACCCCTGATTTTACCTAGCTACATATATTGGTTTTGTGATTTGTGAGAATGGCAAAATATTTAAAATTTTACTGAGTGCTGTGTCCATTTATCAACAGACTGTTGAGATCAAGGTGAAAATGGACTGTGATGGTTGTGAAAGGAGAGTTAGGAACTCTGTCATCCATATCAAAGGTAAAATTCAATATTAATTCCCTCATTTCATTACTCCATTTTGCTTTCTAAATTCCTATCTTAACTACATAAATACGTGTATCATTTATTCCCATCTTCATAATCTTTCTACAACACTAGAAGCTAGTTGCCCCATCAAATGATGTTTTTTTTTTTGAGGATTTTTACTATAAAGTATTGAATGTCTAAATTTTGAACATAGTACTAACACTAAAGAAACATGAACTAGAACTAGAACTACAACTGGAACTAATTTATGAGCACTTTTCATTATTACTAATGAAGTTGACAACTAGAGTTGGTAAACTTTTTATTTATTCAGTAATGAATGTGCATATTGGTTCGCATAATTGGTATTCTCTCCGTCTCTCAAAAATTGACTAAAGTATAAAAAAACAATTTTTTTAAGACACAATTAAAAAAAAAAACTCCTACAGGACAATCCAAAATGAAAAATATGGCGATTTTTTAAAGGATCGGAAAGAGTAGTAATAAAGTATCACTAGCCCTTCCACATTCCGAGATATGGGATTAAATCATCATTATTTAGTTATCTTGCAAAGAGCTAGCTTTGTTGTACAAGTATTAATACTTGCGGGTGTGATCATGTATAAAGGAGTGAAGTCCGTGGAAGTGAACCGCAAGATTAGTAAAGTAACGGTGACAGGAAATGTGGAGCCAATTAGGGTGTTAAACAAAGTGAAGAGCACAGGAAAGAGGGCAGAGTTTTGGCCATATGTCCCTTACAGTATGGTATCCTATCCTTATGTGGCTCAAGCCTACGACAAGAAAGCACCCTCCGGCTATGTCAAGAATGCACCCCAAGCATATGCTGGCGCCTCCGATGCTCCCCACGAGAAATATACTCAAATTTTTAGTGATGATAATCCTAATGCTTCTTGTACTATCATGTAATCAGTCACTGTATTGGGTTGTTAGTAAGATTTTGACATACTCAATAAAATTGAAGAGAAAGATGTTTCCATCTAATAATATGATAAATGGTGTTTCTTACACATATTGTGCATGCTCGCTCGTCTTGCAGTTTTTTTGAACATTTTTATGGTTCCTGCCATTTTATGATCAAAATATATATGTACATTGTCCAATGTCTACTACTAATGTTACCTTTCATGTTGTGTGTCCTAGGACTCCCAGTATATGTATAGCTATTGTAATAATTAATAGAGCAGCCACTTAGATCTCCAACACATTTGCGACTTGAAGATATTAGACTATCAACTAGACCTTATAATAATATCTTTAAAGTCATGGAAGGTGGATGTTAAATAGTTTACTTCGTTAAAGTCTTGAAAGGATTTAATTCCGTCTACATCAATTGTTGCCTTTTATTTGCGGTTCTCTTTACTTACCTCAAAAATGATTATCTTTTACCTTAACGAATTAGATCTCGAACATATTTGCAACTTGAAGAAACCATACTATCAATAAGACCTTATGATATCTGTAAAGTCTTGGAATTATGTCAACTAGTTTAGTTGGTAAAAGTATTAAAAGTTGCTATCGAAGACCTGGAATTGAATTCCGTGATAATCAATTGTTTACATAAAAAGTGATATCTCTAACCTTAACAAATTACACAGAGAAAATGAATAGATTTAACGAAATGGGACATAGAATTCTATAATCGTTGTAATGTATGTCATTATTTCTATGAAATTAAATGAATAAAAGAATTTGATTACATTGTCAAGTATCCCCTCCAAAGTATTAAAGCAGCACACAAGCAGTGTTTCTCATATTCAACAAATTGCTTCATCCTTCAACCTCAATATCTTCATTCCAAGTCAGTCCAGCATTTCCCTACAAAAAAAAAAAAAAAACATTAGACTTAACGTATTTTATTTGATGATTTGATCTTACATTATATTATATATACGTGAAATTGTAGATGTCGCATGGCTTTTGATTAAATACTTACAGTATTATTGTATTTAGTCCTTCAAAACCCCCATCATATAACACAGAGAAACAGCTTCGGAAGAGGAAATGCAAGAGCAGCAAACAAAAGCAAGCAAAAAGTGACGAAATTATGAGCACACCAAATCTTAGGCTTCCACTTTATCTCAACACTCGAACTCTTCTTAATCTTGTTACCATTTCCACCATTTCCAGACCTCATCTCATCCTTATCCAAATCAAAGCTAGCACCCTTCATCCTCAACTCCTGCTCCGCTCGCCCGACTGCTCGGCTATCCGATCTCCCTCTCTTCACCTTCTCCGTTACCTTCCAGTACCTCCGTAGTTTGACTTGCACCAAGGCCGCTATCGCGGCCGAGGTGAACGTTGATAAGGTAGATGGGACCCACCATTTCTTGCAGTGGATGGTACTAGAAGACGAAGAGGAGGAGGTGAAGAGGAGGACGGTGACGAAGGCGTGGAAGACGAGGAAGGAGCAGCAGAGGTGGAAGATCTCACGGCGGAGGGAGTCGAGCTTTGTTTCGAAAAAGGCAATTCGAAGGGCGGAGATGTGTTGTTCTCTTTGGTAGAGTTTTAAGAGGAGGAGATGGCCTGGGCTTTGTGAGATTTCCATCATTGGGTGCTGTTGGATTATTATTGCCGTGTTTGAGTGTTGATCAACTGGGATTTCTACTATGTGGGTTTCCTCTGCGTTTCCCATTTTTGAGTTGGGAGTTGCCAAGAAATGGAAAGTGAAATCGCAACAAGCTGCAGATGGTTGACCAAAACAGGAATGGATTGTGGGAATTGTAGGAAAGAAGAGAATGGAAAGTAGGGGAAACAGGAGAGGAGATGTTTACCAGATATTTCAATTGGGGGAGGAGTTTTAAACGGATATAACTCTACAACGGTCATATTTTTCTTATGAGCTAGCGTGACAACGGTCATATTATTTTTCCCGCTAAGCTAAGTAACTGCTATGAGTATATGCCGTTATGAGTTGCAGAAGAAAGTAACCGCTGAATTGAATGGGAGTTGGTGAAAAATCTCATGCCCACGCTCTAAAGTGAGCTAGAATGCTACTATTTTTAATTTTTTTTTTTTCCAATAGAAGGAAACACGAAGCAAAAAATAATACATAAAGCACATTTTCTAGCTATATTTGCCACATTGTGTGCTCTAAAAACAAACATTTTACGGACTTTAAAGCAAGTGAAAAACAAAACGAAACTTAATAGTTAGGGTTTTAATGACATTTACGAGCATTTTCAATCATGGTTTATAAATCTGTTTCAATGCTAGTTAAAAAGAGGACACTTTTTTTTCCCATGCCATTGCATACAATCTAGCTTGGCTGTTGAAGTGCTGATTTCTAATTTGTAAGAATTCTCAAATGCATCCGTTGTATCTGTGATTCTCTATTTAATTGGTGTTTGTAAATTTCCTTTACATTCAAGTGTCATTCAAACTATTCAAGAACTGATTTGAAAAGATACGAAGCCACTAATTATTAAGGGTCCAGACCTTTATGGCATAAGCTAAGTCTTTAAACTTGTGCTTGTTTTGTTTTGGGTTTAGCCCAAAATATTGTTAGTTTGTATGTTGTAGCCCTTTTTATGGGCAGATTAGCTTCTTTGAGAAGCTTAGAGGGTGTAAGAGCTGGGGTCTTTTGTCCAAAAAGAGGACAGCTTGGGTTAGGCAAAAGTGCAAAACACAATTCAAGGCTTACATTTTGACCATTTGGATCATCTTTTTGAGCTCTTTTTCGTCGGGAGTCGCTGCTGAAATTGGGTGTTAATCTTTTGCCTCTATTTTAGTCTCTTAATGCTTGGTGTTTGTTGGTGGGTTGTGTAAACCTTTGTAGACTAATTTGGGTATATTTTTACCCTCAATTATCAATAAGAGAAGTAAGCGTGGACTACTCAAAAGTCTCCTGAATTTTATTCTTCACATGAAAGAGATTTTCCACGTATACATCTTGTGACTTATGTATTTTTATTCTTCTTTAATTGGATTAACTTGTTGCACTTTAGTTACTGTCCATACGTTGGGTTTATGTGCTCATACGGATTGGAGAAATTGTTGTGGTGAGTTGATTGTTTACTTTGGTTGATTATCTTGAGATTGATCCTAGCGGATGTTTTTGAATGACCATTAGGTCCTACACTAATGAGTTCATTATACTACGCGTAAATGTGTAAGATGATCACAAAATCAAAAGGGAAAGTGATAGAAATACGTCTGGATATAATGTCATGATCCATAGCATAGTTGGAAGTTGAATACTTAGGTGTTACTTCCAAATATTGTAGTCCTCATCTCAATCAAAGCCCCTTTCTCATTACATAGGCTTCCTAAAGATGTTTGACCCTCTATTTTCAACAACAAAAGTACAAAGGAAGGCTACAAGCACTTGGTGGAAACACCAAATTATTGGTGTTGTTATCTGAGACTGGCTCCATCTGTACTACTCAGAATAAACACCTATATTCATTGTTGCCTCGGAAGGGCACAAAAGAGAGAGTGATCTATACAATTTTTAGCAAAAAAGTAACCATCAATCCACAGGAACATCGAACTATAAAAGAAACTCTACACATCGATTGATTCAAGCTGATGCTCAAAACCACAAAATTGAAACTGCTGCAGCGGGAGTATGTGCCCCATCCAAATGAAGTAGCACAAACTCAGCATACATAAATACATAACTGATTTGAGTTTTCAAACACAGTTTGAGCATACTATTTAGCAATTGAAGCATCACGTAATCCAATATAATGCTTATGAATGAGCCAGTTTAGAGTAAAGTAAGATGAAATGTGTGCACAAGGAGAGAAACAAGCAAAAGTCGAGTTATGTAGGGGAGAGCGAGATTAAATAAAAATTGAAAAAAACTCAAAATATTGATTGATTCAAGTTGATGCTCAAAACTACAAAAGTGAGCCTGGTGCTGTGGGAGCATGTGCCCATCCAAGTGAAGTAGCACAAACTCAACAAACATAACTGACTCGAGTTTTGAAACACAATTTGAGTATATTATTTAGCGATTGAAGCATCACTTAATCAAATATAATGCTTATGAATGAGCCAGTCTAGAGTAAAGCAAGATGAAATGTGTGCACAAGGAGAGAAACAAGCAAAAGTCTCTCATTGCTACTCTAAATGTCCTTCATAAAGAACACATTACACTCAAAAACCCCATATGAAACTCAGTTCATAGGTCAGCCACACCTGCAATAGGCAGTGACATGCTTAAGGAATTGATCGCTGGTACAGGGGCAAAGCTCCCAAAGCTTCACGCTCTTCTCTCTCACGCTTCACCTGGGATCGTTAGCAACAACATTGGTAAATATTATAACATCAAAAGGCCATAAAAAGTGATAGATACCTTTTAAATCTTTTTGACAGATAATAGGTTAACTAAAAAGTTAACATTGAAAATATTAATTTGATGATTACAAGTAGCCCTGCAACAAAATTTTATAACTGCCTAATAAGCAATGACCCATTCAAACATAGGACATGTGAAAAGCATGTATCTTGATAGCAAGAAAAACAAAGGCAGGATATATGTACAGAAACATTTAGAGACCTCAAATGAACAATAATCTCTTAAAAAAAATCCAAGTGTTGTCCTTGTATTTGGCTGGATTCTTATCCCCTCCATCAGGCTCAATTTACTTATCATCATTTAAATCAGTCACCATTTTCTAAACAAAGATCAACAAAAGGAAAAGTTTCACAGCCTATAGGTGATATTATCATAATAAGCGTCCATCCTCGTAACAAAATTTTGAAAAAAATACTTACAAGGGCCAACATATCTTGGAGATAGCTCCTGAAGGGTGTTTGCATAGCCTGCAAAAGTATACACATGTCACAGGATGTCAACATAGGAATTTAACACAAAAAGAGATGAATGAACTATATGAGAAACCAATATATTACGCACACGTATCAATTCCAAGAACCAATGTTCAGGATTACTAGAAGGATGGGTATTTCCTTAAACACCAATATATTATAAAAAAAAATGTTAGTCTTTATTCTTTTAACTAATACTCTCTAAAAAATCAACCCTCAAATTCTACGCATTTTTCTTAAATAGTTGAAAAAAACTCAAATAAAAAAAGTGTCATTTTAGCATTAGGAAGAAACCAAGTGAATATGTTGTGGGACTTTGATCAAGATACTCATAGAATAAATCTATGTGGTACAAATGGTGCACGGCAACTGGACTATGATGTGATCGTAATGTATCCTTACATTTAAAATGAAATTCTATAGAATAGAAATTAGACTGGCATCACTGTATGGGTTGATGTGTTAGACTTTCTAGAAGGAACATGTTAAGAATTTACTTGTAGCAGAAATATATGTTTTAAGATGGATGTGTAGGAACACCTAGAATAGCATAATTAGGAATGTGCAAAGCCAAAAGAAAATTGGAATAAAGGATATTAAGAATAAATAAAGAGAAAATTGGTTATGATGGTTTGAACATGTGAGACGCTATGCAGTGGATGAACCGGTAAAAGGTGGAGGGTTCGAGTAATGTAGATCTCAAACAACGGTCAAGGCAGGCTAATCTCTTTTATAGGACTTAAAAAAGACAAGGATTAATGAATTTATAAGAAGATGTGACACTATAAAGCTAGGAATAGAGGAGGAATTTTGTGGATAACCACAAGAAATAGATTCTATTTTTGGGATTAAGAATTGGTTTTGTTTGTTTGTAAATAAACTTCCAAACATCTATCTACCCAATAACTTTCCTAAAAACTCATATCATGCATTAGAAAAAGTGCATTCTAGTGTGTTTAAATGTTGAACACAAAGCACAACAAACACTAGAACTTTTCTATC
Organism: Dysphania ambrosioides; assembly: GCA_026401315.1. Taxonomy (NCBI): domain Eukaryota; kingdom Viridiplantae; phylum Streptophyta; class Magnoliopsida; order Caryophyllales; family Amaranthaceae; genus Dysphania; species Dysphania ambrosioides. Next base: position 1,165,192 of record CM048663.1, on the reverse strand, counting down.
AAAGGCCAAGCTCAAAAATTGTGCTAAATTTCCTCCCTAAAGCTAAAAAAAAGAATATTCCAATCGCCAAGTATTGAAGCTAGGGCGCTCAATACTGCATCAAATTTTCTGCCTTCATAAATGATATAGAGTAGAATTCTGTTACCTAAATAGAGTTTATTTTGATGGAATTTGGAAGAAACATGCTACAGTATATTGACTTCTTAAGCCCACTCCAACTAGTGGGCCACAAAAAATCCCTCCTTAACACAAATAGTTCATATTTGCTTTGACAAACCTTGTAGTTCAAACTTATAGTTCCCCCAACTTTCTTGTGGTTAAGGGGGTCTCTTGTTGGAGAGAGATATGACAATGAGTGAAACATGCATGACAACCTACTAATATAAAAGCATTTTTTAAAATCTGAATAATAGAAGGATCTTTATACATACATTAAGTGCTTGCAAGTGTTAAATGTCAACCTCATGGAACTAAATCATGCAAATAACTTCTCTATTCAATTAATAATGACAGTTAAATCTAATATAACTTATAGGACCATTTTTACATCCTCACAGTCACCTCAATTGAACCAGCTGGGGTTCCATTTAGAATATTCATATTGCATCATCGTAAAATACATTTAATGAAGCAAATACCACAAATCTACCCAAGACAATTATTTCACCTAAAATCTCAAGGGTTATAGCCTAAACAATAAAATAATAAAGCTAAACCAAGGAAAAATAAGGAGAAAAAATAATTAACAAACCTCCCTGACCAAAAACCTATAGACAAAATATAAGCCTCAATCTACAAATTCATCATAATTTTATCAATTAGAATCATAAAATGACAACCCCAAATCAGAAGATAATCAAATAATAGAGGTCCAATTCTGTCCCCTCATATAAACCAAATTCATCTCTTTTAAAGAAGCCATCAAATACATAGAGGGAAATCGCTTCCACATTTTCAGCATATTTTGGCCTGTTATCCTCAATTCTCCCAGTTTACCCAAGTTCTCAACTTCAACCTCTTCCCTTGCAACTACCAAGGAAACCTTAACAAAGATTAGCAATTCTTAAAATCTGTAATACGAAATGCAAACTGAATTCTAATTAAGACATCCAATTATATCCCTCTTCAAAACAAGCATAAATGATAACGAACCATCAGTGATCTGCAATTCAATATACTATAAAACAAACTAAAATTCCCAACAATAATCAACAACCAAAAGAAATTCCTAAACCTTTTGTCCAACACACCAGCCAACAATTTCTTTAAAACATAATCAACCCCACATTTCTACAATAAGAAGAATAACTTCACATTACGATCCAAAAGGCAAAGTCTAGAAAGTCAAGACATATACAACCTAATCTCTGTCTTCAATTGCTAATCAACAAACCATCCACAGCTTCTCAAAAATCTCTACCAATCGACACAACACAAGAAACAGAATATAAGACATTATACTAATCACCTGATTTACCTCCAATTACAGTTACCACATAATACTTCCTTAAATACATGACAAACTACTAGTCCTATCCCACCACAAACAAATTTGAGAGCATAAATCTTTTCACTAGTAACGCAACCATTACACGGGTACGCAGGAACATAATAATGCTAATTCCATTGAAAAAATAGATACCGCTTATAACTTCCTTGAGTACATAACAGCCAAAGCAGAAATATTTTCAAAATAATCGCCGCCAATACATTCGTAAACCATAATCCGAAATCCACAATCCACACACACCCAAACAACAATGAAATATCTAATCAAACTCAACTCTGCGACATAGAGAGCGCGTTAAAGTTAGCAAACCTGGAGATCTTCAGTAAGGTACTCGTGCTTCATAGAAAGGTCAATAGCACGCTTAAGACGCTGATTACGAGCATCAACAATTTCACGAGGTAGCCGATCTAAAGCTTCTTTGATGTCCAGATCTTCCATTGGATCGTAGCAATCGTCGAAACGGAGACCTAATTTCAGATTCAATACACACACACACGCATACTAAATTAGATAAAAAAAAATCGACGGAAAATGGCGGCAGAAATCGAGGAGAGAGAAAATGAGGGAAAAACCGTAAACGCGGAGGCGGCGGTCGACGGCGCTCTTGTGCATAGCAGCTAAGACGTTCTTGCTTGGGTTGAGGAGCGCCTTCAATAAGGAAGATGATCCTGTCGCTAACGCCATTGTTGTGCGCCTTTTGGTTTCGACTCTGGTTGTTTGTTCTTCCCTAATTGAAGGTAGTTTTAGAATTATCTGGTTTCTTTACTTTGTCTTTTGCATGGGCTTTGATAGTTTGTTGTTGTTGTCCTCGTCGTTGATGGTTGTTGAATTGATTGGGCTTTGTCCACGAGGTAGTCCATCCAAGTTCCTTACAAGGTTAGAGATATAGCCAGCAAAAATTGACCTAATCCGTCAATTCAATTTGAATCCAACCTATTATAAATGATTGCGTTTAAATTTTCAACCTAATTATTTAAATGCATTAGCCGAACCTAACCCAATGAAAAATATATTTGGTCGATTATAAATTTTCAACCTGCTTAACTTGAATATATTTTTACGTCGTTTTACTTGTCGGGTCAAAACTCAAAAGATAAAGTATAAATCCTTAACTCCTTAAGGTCTTAATCCTAACTTTCTATACTGCCTCTTCGTGTCTTCTACCCTTCTCACCGTCTCACTTATGCTTCCTTACTCCTATTCCGTCATTTTGCAGTTCTATCTTCTCGTTGGCTATTCGTGCCTTCTCATTGGCTCTTCGTGCCTTCTCACTGTCTCCTCACACCTTGCTTTGTTGTCTCAATTGTCTCACTTATGCCTCCTCTTTGTTCCTTCTTACTTTATCTTTTTGCCTCACTCTGACTTCTCACTTCTGGCTCTCATGCCTTCTTACTCTGCCTCCTCTTTGTGGCTTTGTGCCTCATTCAGTCATTCACTCTCTCTACCTTCTTAGGTGCCTCCTCTTTGTGGCTCTGCCTTCTCATACTTTCCTTCATCACTCTCTTTGTGACGTCTTCATCAAATTCATCAGTTTCAATTAGTTCGGGTTATTTACTAAATTTGAATGTTATTTTTCAATTTCGTAATGGAGAATGCTAATTGTTAATTTGGGTAATTTTTAGTAATTCAAGTAATTTACTAAATCGAAATGTTATTTTAATAAGTTCTTTACTCTCTCTATTAAATGCTGGTTGTCAATAATGGAGAAGGAAACATATTTTGTTGAGAGCACAAACTCTATGTTAAATGCTGATTTTTCACCTACAATTCACGAATCCAACAAGGATTTAGTGTATCTCACCAAAAATGTTAAATATATATGTCTTTTGTTATGCTAAAACTTTGCCTCATCATTAAACAATTATTACAGAGTTGTAATATATTGCCAAACTTTTTAATTTGGTTATACTTAGACTGTTAAGATTTGAGATTTTTCATAATACATTGCTTAAAACTTTAAAAATTAGAAGCTATATGATTATTTTACTATTTAATCATATTGGGCATGGGTTGACCCAACCCATGGCTAGTTGGGTTAGGTTGAGATTTTTAATCCATTAAAGTAATTATGTTGGGTTTGGATTGACAAATTTCAACTCCAATGAATCAAGTTGAACTTGAACCCGACCCTACCCAACCCATTGCCATCTGTAGTTAGAGGTGAAAGTCCGATGAGTCGTGTAATCTAGCAAACTAATCTGAAACCCTATTCATCCAAATTGTTACTCGACTAGAACAAGATTCAACGGTCATGAACCAATAACTAGATGTCTAATAGTGATTATGTACATTGGTAATATAGCTTAATTGTGACTTGATTCGACTCAAATTCAAAATTAAAGCAAATTATTCTTCACATGATCATGATTCAACTTGAATTCAATTTAATCCACCTAAATTCCAACTCTATGTGAGAAAAATTTAAGATATTGTGTTTTCATAATAGGAGATCTCTTAATTAGAATCATTGTTGTTGTTGTAGTCTAAATGTCATACTCTTAAGCTACTCTTAGTCATTAAAGAAAATTCTTTGAGTTCATCCACCTAAAATCCCTTAAACAATTAATTCATTCATTTTTTTTATAAATGAATAATATAATATGCACTTTCACCAAAAAAAATTTAATAATATATATGCTATAAATAAAGGTTATTGAATCATTATTATTACTTTGTATAATTTATGATATATCTCTAAAAACTAGAAAAGTGCTTCAAGTACTTCGTATAAGGAAGAAGTGTAAAATAAACCCTTTAATCGCAGTAGCTAGGCAAGTAAAAAAGTTAAAAATGTTCAACCACTCCAGCTTGTTGTCTACCACCTCTAGATTCTAGTTGTGGAGCTATTATATGCTCTAGTCCCCAAGCTATAAAAATTCCATGTTGATAAAAGCATATTATATATACTTCTTACTTTTGTGAATATTTTTATCTTTTAAGATTGGCTTAACCTATTCTCAAAAGTTGTTCAAAATACTTTTGAAAAGAGTTCTCCATACTTTTTTTTTGCCTAAAAAGCCAAAGATCTAAAATTCTCCAACTATTTCTCAAAGCTTTATTCCTTTTGGCTTTTCTTTGGGGTCTAGAGTATTTATAAGAACTTAATTGAATTCTCCCTCTAATAAAATATTTTTACATCCCAAATGAATTGCAAAACTAGATATAATATATATTTTAAGAAAAACATAGATTAAGAACTAATTATAAAATATTTTAATATAAATGGATCGATTATTTAATAATATAAAATATTTGATGGTCTTCACAAGGGAGTGGGTGAGGAAAGTATCTAATTATTCAATATATATGAAAGTGGGCCATAGTTGAGTAATCGAGAGATAATAATAAAATAAGTGAGACCTTTCTTTAGAGCTTTCCATATGGTGGAATAACAAGAGATGGGTGTAGCAATGGAGTTTTTATATAAAAAATGGGCATATTATTTTTCGAAGATCGATCTTGAAAAAATGCGTCAAGAAACTTTAAATTTTAGCACACTTGGGAAATTATATATAAATATTCTTTAGAGAAAGTTCATGAGGAGGGGTATGAAATGAAGGAATTTGATGTTGAACATAAGGCAGAAGTGGAGCACAATGGTAGTGGCAAGAGAAGTTCTAAAATTTTGATGAGCATAAGGATGGTGAACATGAATTCGATGTTTTGCAGGCGAGGTTCGTAATTATATGACAACCAACTTTTGCTTATGATAACAATATAATAGTTGACATTATGAAGACTTGTATTATTATTTATAACATGATAATCAAGGACAAACGTGACAAATATAAATATACTAACGTAATAAGAAGATATTATGAAGAAGATTGCGCTTCTTAACATCTATGATGAAGATGAGAATTGAGTAATAGTGCTAGCTACCATGAATAATGAAGACCTTTCCAATTCCAGACCAAACATCCAATTGACATCCATAAATACTTGGAGAAAAGGGACGCTTTACATGATGGAAAAAATCATTACTATCTTGAACATAATTTGATAGAGCACATTAGGCAAAAGATTAGTCACATATATCCTAAAATCTTTCAGCACCTTTATGATTTCGGGATTAAAAAACATGCTTTGATTTCCTAAAAGTTTGATTTTATGATGCTTTAGTTTTCATGTATCATTGTTTTTATTTAATGTACATTGTTTTATTTGACTAATATAATTTTTTCAATCATCTAAGATAGAAAAAATATGACGGATAGGTAGAAAGTATAAGAGAATGGTGATGAAAACTTTTGTTTACAATGAGATACATTTTCACACCAAAATGTTCCACACAAAAAGTATGAGGTGGATTAAAGGGACATAGTCGAGAGATAGAATGGTGTTTTTTTTTCTTCTCATCACGATAAAAATTGCTCTCAATAGAAAGCGTTTTAATTTAGAATAAAGAGAGTAAACATCTATACTCCATAATTTCAAAAAAGAGGACACATAACATTATTAATATCCCTAAAAATAAAATAAAAGCGGAGTAAATCAATGTGAGACTATCTCGCAACCCAAATAATGGAAAAAGTAGAGAAAAGGCCACCAAATATAGCTAGCTTCTCAAATATGATCAATTATGAGACTATTGTACCCTAACTTTTTCCCATAATATGATGATAATCATAGTCCTACACTCCCTACTTTACTAAAATCGTACGTAGTTGCAAACAAATTCACCAGTATATTGCATTTCCCCACCTCAAAAGAAATCATAATCAAGTGAAAACATTCATTAAATACTCGTAGTATAAACGGCAAAAGAATCTCACAGCCATCGAAATCAAATAATCAGAATCATCACATTACAATAGAAAAGACTCGCGGAAATCATCGTCCATTCTTTTTTAAAAAGAAGAGAATCAAACTACACAAAATCTATATGTATTTTTTTTTTTTATAGATTTTTCATACTTACTCCGTCTCTTTTTGTTTTTCCCATTTATTTTTGCGTATATTTCAAAACAAACTTAAATTTTAAATATCTTTAATTGTGTGTTCGACAAAATTATAAAAAGTTGATATTTGAAAAATATATATTGAGACGAATCTTTTAACACTTCATATGATTTGTTTTTTTGTTATAGATTAAGAAATATTAATGGTTAAAGTTTGTTTTCGAAATTTATAGATTCTAAATAAGAATAAAAAAAACAGAGGGAGTATTATTCATAATTTAACAAAATATATAGACAACTGTACGCATTGAGAATTTATCCCCTCGTAACACAAACTTTACAAAATAAAATTATATGATTTTAAGAATTTATATCGTATTATTTTCTATAAATATTCGTAACTCAAACTTTTCGAAATAAAACTGCATGAACCAAGATTTTAAAAATACAACTATACGTATCACTAGTTACAAACTTAACAACATAAAAAGAAGTCTATTCTTATAGAGGGTTTAAGACTTTAAGTGTGTAAGAAGCAGAGGAGGAACAGAAGAAACAGGGGATTTAGATAGGAGAATATGATCATGAAGGGTTGGTTTAAGGCATTGTCATGTGGTGGTGGGAGAGGTGATGGAGTTAGAGACAATAAAGGCATAGATGAAGCTGTAGAGTTAGCCTCCATTGATGGAACTAGCCAATATAGTCTCTCTAATGGCCTCCTTCCTTCGCTTGGAGCACGTAGCAACCGCAGTGTTGCACTTGGCCCCTACATTGTCTCCCCTTTCCGTTATCAGTACAGGTAATATTTTCATTTCTTTGGATTCCATGGTTTTTGTTTTTGTTTTCATTTTGATATTGGTATGTTATATGATGTATTGATGTTGCTTTGTCTTGCTGTCTACTTATTTGTTGCCTTGTTGCTTGTAGCTCCTTTTTATAAAAAAAAGAAAAATGTATTTAGGGAGAATTTTGATGTTGCTTGGAAATATAATGTTTGGCACTATGATATGTTTTAGGGAGATTTATGGTGGATTATGATTTTCGAGGATGACCACACGAGATATATTCTTGGTTTATGCAAACGATCCCATCTTCTTGGGATTAAGGCTTTTATATTGTTATTGTTGCTGTTGGAGATTTGGAGGTATTGCATATAATTGTTAAAATGTTTACAGATTTTGATTTTGGTAGAATGCTAGAATGATTGGGTTTTTGTTTGATTAATTGTGTTAAATATTTATATTGATTCAATGTTGTTAAAGTGATTGGGTTTTTGTTTGATTGATTGGGTACACTTTGATGGGTTTCTGTTTGAATTATAATTTAAAGTTGCTTTACTCTGATCATTTTCAGCAATATTGCATCCCTTTTACTTGAGTGATGCTATTTTTTGATTGGATTCTTGTAGTGTTATCAACTGATCTGCTAAAACTTGCATACTGAACCATTCTGATATTTGTATATTCATGCAGAATGTGGGAGACATTTTTGGTCGTTTTGGTGTTGTATACAGCATGGGTGTCTCCCTATGAATTCGGATTCATTAAAACCCCCATTAAAGCCCTTGCTATTGCTGATAATATTGTGAATGGATTTTTTGCTGTTGATATTGTTTTGACCTTCTTTGTTGCATATCTTGATACACAAACCTTTCTCCTTGTTGATGATCACAAGAAGATTGCTTGGAGGTATTTGAGTTCCTGGTTTCTTTTTGATTTCGTATCAACAGTCCCTTCTGAACTTGTGGAGAAGATTCTTCCTGACATTGTCCAGGCCTATGGATCAGTCAATATGCTACGCCTTTGGCGTCTCCGTAGAGTCAGTAAGATGTTCTCCAGGTATCTCCTTGGCCTTGTTGGAGTGGAAAGTGGTGTCTGTACTGGATTAAAGCCATTTTGTCTGAGAAATTTTACACTCACTTGCCCTCATTTTTGGACAGATTAGAGAAAGATCGAAACATTAGCTACTTTTGGATTCGATGCTTGAAGCTTGTATTTGTGAGTGCATTTCGAAAGTTCTACACTTCTATGTTGTTCCTGCTCAGTGCTAGGAATTTTCTCACAAGCTTACCGTGTCCTTGCAGGTGACTCTTTTTACGGTTCATTGTGCTGCCTGCTTTTACTATTACATTGCTTACGATTATCCAGACCCCAAAAAAACTTGGATTGGTGTTGAAATGGACAACTTTAAGAACACAGATCTGTGGCTGCGTTATGTGACATCAATGTATTGGTCAATCACCACTCTCACCACAACTGGTTATGGTGATTTGCATCCTGTGAATACGTGGGAGATGGTCTTTGATATTTTTTATATGCTCTTCAATCTTGGATTGACTGCATACTTGATAGGAAATATGACAAACTTAGTGGTTCATAGGACTAGCCGAACTAGAACATTTGTGAGTATGCACATCGCTCTTCCTTTTGTTTTTATAATAGTACATAAGTCTTCTTGCAAAACTTTGGATTTGGTTTCCTTTTGTTTAGTTTAGTCTTTCTTTTCACTTTTGACTTGAAATGCTCACTTTGTTTGTGCAATTCTATTAACTTGTCTTTTATTTTGTGTGTGTGTGTGCGCGCGTGCTTTTTGTGTTAATATAGAGGGACACGATTCAAGCTGCTTCCAGTTTTGCGCTGAGGAATAGGCTTCCTGTTCGTTTACAGGACCAAATGGTTGCTCACTTGTGTTTGAAATTCAGAACAGATTCAGAAGGTTTGCAGCAGCAAGAGATTCTCGATTCCCTTCCGAAGGCAATTAAATCAAGTATTTCACATTATCTTTTCTATTCGCTGCTTGATCATGTGTATCTGTTCCGTGGAGTGTCAAATGACTTGCTTTTCCAGCTGGTATGTTTCCACTTCCAGACATATTTGTTGCTTGAGCACTATACATCACTTTGTACTCTGTAGTTTATTGAAGATTTACTTGAATGCTAAGAATATAAACTGTGTGCTTTTTATTCGACTGAAACATAACACATCAGTCTCATCTTCTGTTTTCTTTTCGAACATTGAGGCCCTAAATACAATTTTATGTAGCCAAATACCATAATATCTCTGTCCACTAAATTTTCTCTGTTGGTATCATAAACAAGTATAGAGTTTAAAAGGAACCTTTGAGTTATTTTCCCAAATCTGGGTATGATTATGATTTTTGCCATAAATACCGGTTGCTGCTAATTATTTAATGGTTTTAATTTTCACTCTAGTTTTCTACTGACTATATTTGCAAGCCAACCTGATCTTATACGAGTATATGTGGAATCATGATTAAACTTTTGTATTTCTGCAAGCATCACCTTGTCTTTTGGCTGAACTTTGACAGTTATCATATCCTGATATCTTCTCTTCAGAGATTTACTTGCTCGACATTTGGGACTCTTGTTTCCTAACTCACCTGGCTTGACTAATGATTTTAATTATTTCATATATCTAAGGTTTCAGAGATGAAGGCCGAATACTTCCCTCCCAAAGAAGATGTGATTTTGCAGAATGAGGCACCTACTGATCTATATGTACTAGTCTCTGGTGCCATGGTGAGAACAATTTTTCTCTCCTACACTGAATATAGTTCATGCATGCATCATTTATGAATTAGCTTTCATCATCAATACTTTTGAACATTCGAGGGAGTGACAGACGCTGCTGTTCATATTACCATTTGGAGTGATTACAAATGCTGTCTGAGACATTATTGTACAAATATCACTCTATAAACAAGATAAATATCTTTTTGCTTCTTTTATAAGAATTGGACAATCCTGTTATGTCTGTTGCGTAGCGCTGGCTTCTGATTTATGCATTCCTTGCAGGAATTTATCATCCATAGAAATGGAGCTGAACAGGTAAGACTTAAACTATTGCATTTTGGTATAAATTTGTCTTGCTGACAGGGCATACTTTTCTGATTGCTTGTATATTTTGCAGATTGTTAACGAGGTTTATTCAGGAGGTGTCTGTGGGGAGATAGGTGTTCTTTGTTATAGACCACAGCTCTTTACTGTTCGTACCAAGAGATTGTGTCAGCTATTGCGTCTAAATCGTACTGTTCTTCTAAATCTTGTTCAGGCAAATGTTGGAGATGGAGCAATCATCATGAACAATCTCCTAGAGGTTTGTACTCCTTTGAACTAGTTTGCTTTCAATGGTTGGTTCTGTGTAGTATAGCCAAAGATATAATGAAGCTTCAGAGAGTTAGTTTAGTCTTCGGGAGTGTACAAGCCAATCGAAAGATTGCTTTATCATTTACATTTTTTGTAATTTCCAGTTTATAAGTTAATCAATCATCTTCTTCCTTGTATTTCTTCCATTAATTTCTGCACTGAATATGAATTCATTACAAATTACAAATATCATATCTGTTCCTGGTGCAGCATTTAAAAGCACAGACCGATCCACTGATGCAATCCGTTCTCAGAGATATAGAAAACATGCTAGCTCATGGTCGAATGGATTTGCCCCTCAGTTTATGTTTTGCAGCTGCAAGAGGAGATGAACCATTGTTGCAACATTTGCTGAGACGAGGTTCTGAGCCAAATGAGGCGGATATGAATGGGCGCACTGCTCTGGTGTGTATGAGTTAACCATCGTTGTCGCATTTCAAGAAACATTTATCTTATGGTTACTTACCCCTGGAATGTCCTCTTCTCTGTTTTTGGTCCACCAGCACATAGCAGCAGCCAATGGAAGTGAGAATTGTGCCATTGTCCTCCTAGCATATGGAGCAGATCCAAACATGAAAGGTATTTTAATGAAGTACTGTTTACGTAAAGAATTCAGTGCGTTTCTGACTTATACTCCAATGATGTTTTTCCATGCCAATTATCAGCATAGATATTTTAAATTTTGCCTCATAACACAACAAGTTGTGGTTAACAATTATAAGTGTATCATTTCAGGGGCGTGAGGGACAACTTCTTTTTAACTAGTTATTTTCACAACAAAGATTTCTGCTTGCTTCTGTGAGGATGAATAATAAGTAGGAATTCTTGTAATAGGCCATAGCGCAGCTATTTATTGCAGGGAGTATATATATATATATATATATATATATATATATATATATATATATATATATATATATATATATATATATATATATATATATATATATATATATATATACTCCCTGCAATGTTGCATCTGTTTGGCTGGACAGAATAAGCCATGCTTATTTATAAAAGCTAGCACTTACATATTATTCACTGTACAGACTCAGAAGGGAATGTTCCGCTATGGGATGCAATAGTAGGGAGGCACGAGGCCTTGATCAAGCTTCTGGTAGACCAGGGTGCTACTCTAGCATCTGGTGATGTACCTCAGTATGCCTGCTATGCAGTTGACCAAGATAGCCTAGAGTTGTTGAAGGATGTTGTTCGTTATGGTGGAGATGTTACTTTGGCCAAGAGCAATGGATCTACAGCACTTCATGCTGCGGTTTCTCATGGAAATCCTACAATTGTAAAGTTCTTTTTGAAGCAAGGGGCAGACATGGATAATCCTGATATGCATGGATGGACACCAAGGGCTTTGGCCGATTGTCATGGGAATGAAGAAATGAAGGCATTATTTCGTTCCAAAGAAGAGGATAATGTAGAATCAAATGTTGTAATTTCTGAGAAGGAATCAGGCCCTGCTTACCTCAAGAAGCTTAAGACTGATTCAATGGATATTACTCCATGTACGCGTGAAGTGACTTGGGCTGACAAGCAGCCTCGTCGTCGGGTTAACACATTTCGAAACTCCCTGTTTGGGTTCATGTCTGCTGTCTCTAGAGGTGAGAATTGGTTCCTTACTTTAAGATGCATTCATCTGTAGCTTGGCTTCTTTTCTTTTCTGAATTACTGGTGTCTAGTTTATTACCAAAAATGTGTAAGCATCTGATTTCTGTCGAAATTTCTTATGAAAGTATTCCATTTTCAGCAGTGCCACAAACTGATGGGGACAATCACCCGAACTCTCAATTCTTTGGAAACCAACCTGCTAGAGTGATACTCAGATTCCCTGGAGCAAGCGAGGCTTCCAAGCTTGTTATATTGCCTGATACCATTCAAGATCTACTCGAAATCGGTACCCAAAAATTTGGGCAGCGTTGCACTTTACTAACCACTTCAGAAGGAGCTGAGATTGATGAAATAGAGCTCATTAGAGACGGCGATCACCTTTGCCTCATATGTGAAGAAACCAACGCGCCTGGATGCTAGTCATGGGTAACGCTTACCTCCACCTTATCTTTATCTGGTTCAGAAGAAAAGAATGCACTGGTTTTGTACAAAATGGCTCATGAACATTACTAGAGGGACATTCTTGTCCCATTACTGTAACTCAATGAGTTGTGCTTGTGCATTCATCTATTTTCTTGTAAAGTGAGAAAACACCCAGAAAATGTAAGATGAATCGCGAGCCTATGATTATCAAAACGGTTTGTGATAGTTCATAATGCAGAAGCTAGTTGTATAGCACTGTACCCTGTGTTTTAAGGGCAAGTTTAGGAAGAGCTTTTTATGTAATCTACAGTAGTTAGAATTGCAGTATAACCTAAGGAGGGGGTGATTATTCTGTTCCAAGTGATACTCGCATAAAGATTGCTCTGTTCCAAGTCCAAGAGGATAAAACAATGCTAGGATGACAAGATTTATGAGGTTCACCTAGCTGTTGTTTGGTACTACCGTACTACTCATGCCAAATTTGTGCTGTTGCTAGTAACACATTAAAATATGAAAATTTTCAGTTATTATTCTGGCTGTCCTTCCTTGACCTGGGAGGCCAATTAGGAAAAGAGCCATCAAAACATCTTCAGCTATGATTCCTCTAAAGTCGCTGCCCTTAAAGAAAATAAAAAATTAGTGAGAAAATACTTTGACCACCCTTATTTTTTGTAAAGTTTTGACCACTAGTTTATTTTATTTTATCTAAACTAGTTTAGTTGGTTAAAATTTTGAAAGGTGATATCCAAGATCTGTGATTAAATCTCGTCTACATCCGTTGTTGTCTTGCCGCTTACAGCTCACTTTATATAAAAAAAGCAATGCATCCCATGCAATCTACATTAAAAATTTATAATCTAATCTAAACAAATATTAAAAAAGTTTTTTTTAAAATTTTTTGAATGTTTGAAAAATTTATTTTAAATATGTAGATAAGAGAGGGATCTAAGAAGAGATATATAAGAAAAATTTGAAAAAATTAGGATTTGGACGGTTGAACCTATAGCTAAGTTAAGGGAACACTATCTAAATTTAATTGCAATATTTTGGCAATTGTCCTTTTAAAAATATATTAATTACAATCTTCTAAGATGTCATCATATTAATTAATGGAATAGTTTGATCATTTACGTTTTCAAGTAGAGTTGGGTAGGAAAATTTCTAACTAAAATGGAACAAAAAAGTAGTAAAGGTAATGTTGAGCATATATCCATATTTTGATAAGATATTTGCACCATAAAAAAATTTGGTTAGATTTTGTACAATGAGAGAGAACAAATAGAAGCAGGAACGAGTAATATTACTTAACTAACTTGTATTCTACTTGCAAATATGATTTTCATGACCAAATTATGATGCGACCAATTTATGAATATTTTTTCTTACCAATATTTTTTTTTGAAATCCCCCCAAATCACATAATGACATTAGATGAGGTAATATTAACTACATAAAAGTTTAAATTCAATGGCATTGTCGAGCTATAATATTAAATTTCTCTATTTTTTATATACAATTTTAAAAGTTTAAAGCCCTACATCTAAAATACTTAAATTTATATTTTTGTAACTTAGATCTTATACTTTCCTCCATAGACTTGATTCGACCAAAATCAAATGTGAAATAAAAGTTTGAGTATGTAATTATTTTGATGTCTTGAACCCTAAGCGAAATTGGAGATTAATACGTTCTTCATTGATTGATTCCAACCAAGAAGCACACCAAATATACGGTTAGCAATCAGGTCCGTCTCTAACATTTTAGAACTATGCTAAATTGCAATAAAAATATCATTTAAATAAAGTCCTTTACCATTAATCCTCAATTAATATGAAATTTTTTGTCCAAATTACTCTTATATCTCCTTATATATACTTTAACATTAAAAAAAATTGTGCATTTTTCCATGGGCCCTAGACGACTACCCGCTTGCCCTGTCCCATGGACGACCCTATAACCAACTGTTCTACCCAAATATTATTCTATTTACTGATTTTGCTAGCTTTGGAACTACTACTAATATGGAATCGCTAGAATTTGAACCAAGTCAAAATACTAAAAGGTACTCTCTGCATGAAATTGGCAAATACAGAACAAGCCCTTAGGGTACGTTGTGGTTACCACTAATACCGTACTTTTTAATTGATCTTCCTATGATATAGTGACATGCCAACCTTTTTCAACGGCCAATAATTGAGATATAATACTCTCTTTTATTCTTGTAAATAATGTAAGCTTACAAAATATATATAATCATTCGTCCTTCGTGACACATACACATGGAACGCGACATACACCGCCTTCATTATCTCAGAGTATAGTTAAAAATTCTAACAAAATCAAAAAGTCGTCCCATGTCCTTAATCTATGTACACTACGGAACAATCCCTTTCGATCTAACATAGAAAATTATGCAAATGGACATGATATAATTTTAGCTATGCAAGAAAGATGAGTTAGTTTTCAAGTTTTTGAGAGATGATGAACAGTTGGGTGAAGCATACGGTTTGTGGTGAGAAATCGAGCGAGGAAGACCGAACTTCTATAGGTGGTACTACCACACAGTACAGTCTTACTAATGGTATCCTCCCCTCCTTGGGTGCTCGAAGCAATCGAGGCATCGCCCTCCGCCGCTTCATTGTTGCTCCTTTGGATCCTCGTTATAGGTATTTTCGTAATTTTTTGCATGAAGATAAAAACGTTTAAAATACTATCTCGAATACCGTAAAAGTCAAATGACCTGTCTTTCTTTTGTTATCAATTGTGTTTGTTTATGCTAGACTTACTACGTATTTATTTTACATTCTATACATTTTCTTCATTACGATCTCAATATATATGAAAAATGTCAAAGTTAAAGATGAACTAAAGTAAATATAGCAAGTTCTAAAACATACAATGATTTTCTTGTGTCTCAGATTCTCATTATTCTAGCTTAACTTCAAATGATATGCATGCAGGATATGGGAGATGTTCCTGGTAGTATTGGTTTTCCACACAGCATGGGCATCTCCATTCGAATTTGGTTTCCTCAAGAAACCATCAATCAAAGGCCTTGCTATTGTTGATAATGTAGTCAACGGATTTTTTGCCATTGATATTATTCTGACCTTCTTTGTTGCGTATATGGATACGAAAACTTACCTCCTCGTCGACGACCAAAAGAAGATTGCTTGGAGGTACATCAGTACCTGGTTTGTTCTTGATTCTGTATCGACAATTCCTTCTGAACTTGTGCTCATGATAATCCCTAACAATGTCCAAGTCTATGGATCATACAATATGCTACGTCTTTGGCGTCTCCGTAGAGTCAGCAAGATGTTCTCCGAGTAAGTTTCTCAGCATTCATTGTGTTCATTAAATCGAAATAAATATGACATTCATCAATAAAAATCAGTTTTAATATAAATATGACATTCAAGTTTTAATTATAAATATAACAAATAATTCATACAAATTGATGTAAATTTATATAATATCAAGTTTTTATAATTTTCATCTTACAATTCAAGAGAAAAAACTATTTCAAGTTGTATCTTGGAAACCATGAAATATCAAATAGAGCACATAAAATGGGATCGAAACTTATACTTGGCCTCATTGATTCACAGATTGGAGAAAGATCGAAACATCAACTACTTTTTCATTCGAATCTGTAAGCTAATTTGTGTAAGTAGAACTTCATGGTGCCTCGATGAACTAATGAACGTCTTTTTGATAAAATAAAGTTTTTAAAATTGCTTTATGAGATCTATCTAAGTTAGAAGGTGCATGTTATGTTCATGTAGGTGACCTTTTTTGTGGTTCATTGTGCTGGCTGTTTTTACTATCTCCTTGCTGCCAGTTACCATGACCCGAAGAAGACCTGGCTGGCTCTTACGATAGAAAACTTCGAGACTGAGGCTCTATGGCATCGGTACGTTGTATCCATGTACTGGTCAATTACCACTCTTGCCACTGTTGGTTATGGTGATTTACACCCTGTAAACATAAGGGAGATGATCTTTACCATCTTTTACATGCTCTTCAATCTTGGATTGACTGCATATTTGATAGGAAACATGACCAACTTAGTGGTTCATCGCACTAGCCGCACCAGAGACTTTGTAAGTATGCCATTCTAATTCAAAACAAGTAAGGCTGCATAATAATCTATGAAATTTTTTCTAATTTACATTTGATATAAAAATATCAAGGATATTTTCAAAATTTCATTTTTATACATGATATAAATAAATGGAGGGTATTTATTAAGGGACGGTCGATATCAAAATATCATACTATATACGTTAGTCATTCTCCCTCTTTGTTCATCTATGTGGAACAACTCACATGTGGTTATCGTTAATACAAACTGTATTATCAAACAAGCCCTGGCCTTGACTGAGCGTGAATGATGACTTGCATCTGTTTGTGGGGTTGTTGATTATAGAGGGACAAACTTCAAGCTGCTTCTAGTTTTGCGCAAAGAAATAAGCTTCCTGTTCGTCTCCAAGATCAAATGGTTGGCCACTTGTGTTTGAAGTACAGAGCGGATTCAGAAGGGTTACAGCAACAAGAGGTTCTTGAGTCCCTTCCTAAGGCTATCAAATCAAGTATTTCACACTACCTCTTCTACTCACTGCTTGATAAGGTATACCTATTTCGCGAAGTGTCAAACGACTTGCTTTTCCAGCTGGTAAGTTTCTTGAAGTATATCATTTCCTGTTTTCATGTTTATCTAAGCTAATTAGATGGGCTCGTAAAGTTCTTTTCTATCTTATCAGGTTTCCGAGATGAAGGCCGAGTATTACCCTCCTAAGGAAGATGTGATATTGCAAAACGAAGCACCCACTGATCTATATGTGCTGGTCACAGGTGCAATGGTGAGACCAATCCTACATATCATCTGCTTATTATATACTGAAAGTATAAGTAACAAGTTTTTGTGATCTGTAATTATTCTCTGCAGGAGTTGATCTTCAGCAAAAATGGAATGGAAGAGGCAAGTCCTTGTCAAAGATATTAACGCATTTTATTCGTCCACTGATCAATTTTCAAGCACTTGGTTTATATTTAGCTGGAAGTTTTGTCAACAGGTTATTACAGAGGTCAAAGCTGGCGATGTGTGTGGAGAGATAGGTGTTCTTTGTTACAGACCGCAGCTCTTTACTGTTCGCACCAAGAGACTCTGTCAGCTACTGCGTCTGAATCGTACAGCCCTTCTGAATCTGATTCAAGCAAATGTTGGAGATGGAGCAATCATTATGAATAATCTCTTAGAGGTTTGTGCATAGTACTCAAAGATTAGATGCTTCAGCTGGTTTTAGGCCAGCGAGCTGAGACCATTTCAAATTCTCTAGTGTTGTTATTCTTAGTCATGGATCTTTGCTGGTCCTTATGCCTGCATTCTTACTACTATGTGATAACTTCATTACTGTCGCTGGCACAGCGTTTGAAAGCTACTGCACAGGAAGATCCATTGATGCAATCCGTTGTCAATGACATCGAGAAAATGGTAGCTCAAGGTCAAACAGATTTGCCTCTCGGTTTATGTTTTGCAGCTGGCAGAGGAGATGAACCGTTGCTGCAACTCTTGTTGAGACAAGGCTCCAATCCAAACGAAAGAGGGTTGAAAGACCGCACTGCTTTGGTATGTTAAGATTGCTTACTATGAGTAGTGATCGAACACTTTCCATTGAAACTTTTTTTAAGGTGCACGTAATATTTCATATGAGAAATCCGATCCTAAAATATCAGTTGTGCTATGAAATGCCTTCAACAGCATATTGCAGCTGCCAACGGAAACCAAAATTGTGTTACTCTCCTCCTTGCATATGGGGCTGATCCTAACATTCCAGGTATTTCGAGACAAAGTCCTAATGCTTGCTTTAATGCATGCTTGCTCGAAGAATTTAGACAATTCTTGCACGAAAAATTCCTAATTATACCATATATAGAGTATTTTTGTAATTTTATTTCTAATTTGAGATTACAATGTTTATACCTGATATTTGTTTTTCTGTATTTTTATATATTTTGTACTTATATACCTGATATAATAATATCTATATTTGATATAATAATTCCTATATTTAATATCTTAGTATCCTAATATAATTTATATAAAGTATGAATTAAAAAGCCTCATTCTTGCACAAATACTTTGGCTGGCTAAACTTAGTGATAGTCTTCAATTTCTAAGATAACTGAGGTAACATGTTTCTATCATATATAGACTCAGAAGGGAATGTACCGTTATGGGATGCACTGATGGGGAGGCATCCTGAATCCTTGATCAAGTTACTGGTGGACCATGGTGCCAATATAGTTTCTGGCGACGTGCCTCACTATGCTTGCTATGCCATAGAGCAAGACAACCTACAGCTGCTACAGGATATTGTGTTGAATGGTGGAGATGTAACATTGCCCAAGAGAGATGGTACTACACCCCTTCATGCCGCTGTTACTAGTGGGAACGTCACTATTGTTAAGTTCCTGTTGGAGCATGGCGCAGATATGGACAAGCAGGATGAAAACGGGGAAACACCAAGGATTTTGGCAAATCTACATAGAAATGAAGAGATCAAAGCATTGTTTGGAACAACTTCAAAGGACAAGGTCAGCCGAAAATCAGACCATGTAGTGTTCTTCGATAAGAATGCGGACTCTACTTCTCTCAAGAAATACTCAAGTACTGGTACATTATTAGATGGTGTGCTTCCTAGTGCTTATGAGATGCCAGAAGCTCACACAAACCCCAGAGGCCGGGCTAACGTCTTTCAAAATTCGCTATTTGGAGTTGTATCTGCTGCTACTCGAGGTGAGTGTGGGTGTATGTATTAGCATAAAGCATTTCATATTTCATCTATCCTAGCTGCCTTGGCACCGCTTAAAAAAGTGACCTATTCCAAATTTGACGATGCTCGAATAACTCGTCACTTAAACATGAAACATGGAATATTTTTAAGCATTTTTTTAAAAAATAATTTTAAAAATAGGATTCGGAAAAAAATATTTTCGAAAATAAGTTTCTGTAGGTTTGGGAGAAAATCACTGCCTAAAGTAATGGTTTCGTTTAAGTAAAATCACTGCTAAAGCAAGTTGCGATTTTAGTTGGGCTTAGGAACTAGGCTATGGCTGATACTGAATTAAAAGTCAAAGTTGTAGGATTTCATGAAAAAGAAAATCACTAACTTCATAAAAAATACATAATAAATTTCTTTAAAATAAATTAAAAAAATAAATAAATTGTATTTTGATCAGCCCAATCCAAATGCTTATTTTTAAAAATATATTCATAACTTATTTTTAAAAATTAATTTTTTTAAAAAAAAGTCTGAAACATGATATAAACGAAATTATGTTGACATGAACTGATACAACTGAACGCAATCCAAAAATCTTGTTCGACACTTGTAAGTCACAAATTTCGACCTTGTGTTGCAGGTGAAACCGCTGTTGGGTTACACAACTTTACAAGCTCCCCGGTGTTAGGAAGCCATTCCACCAGAGTAACACTTCGATGCCCAGATAAGAGTGAGGCTTCGAAGCTTGTCAAATTGCCTGACACACTTCAAGAATTACTTGAAATGGGTAACATAAGATTCGGATGCAATTGCATTAAGGTAGTCTCCGCTCAAGGAGCTGAGATTGATGAGATCAATCTCATAAGAGACGGCGATCATCTCACTCTCGTATGCCGATGAAAACTCGAATTCATGACAAGATTCCTGTGACACCTTCTTGATTTACCTCATTTTAATTTTGTATGCTTATTATGTGTATTTTCTTATCATATTGTATACGGGTTTTGCACCATTAGGAATTTTTTTTATTTTTAAGCTTTTTTTAAAAAAAATTTAAAAAATAAGATACTGTTCAAACTATTTTAAAAAATAAGCCGAATTTAGGGTCGGACTAAAAACGCTACCTCGGACACCGTTATACCTAATAAAAAAACGCTGCCCTGGGCAGCGTTTTGCATGGGACTGAATTTGGATGGAAATTTTGGGTCATAGGAAAACGCTGACGTGGGCAGCGTTATAAGTCAGAAAAAAACGCTGTCCTGGGCAGCGTTTTTTCTCAAAAAAAAACAAAAAAAGAAAATTGGGCCTCAGTAAAAACACTTAAAAAAAATTAAAAAAAAAATAATTGGGCCTTAGAAAAAACGCTGCCCAGGGCAGCGTTTTTTTAAAAAAAAACCTTAAAAAAAACTTTAAAAAAGAAAACTAAAAAAAAAATTGGGCCTTGGAAAAAACGCTGCCCTGGACAACATTTTTCTTTTACCTAAAACGCTGCCCCGAACAGCGTTTTCCCCTGACCCAGAATTCACCCTAAAACTCAGCCCCATGCAAAACGTTGCTCTGGGTAGCGTTTTTCTTCAAGCTAAATTTATTTCCGAACCTAAATTGGCTTATTTTTGAAATTATTTTAAACAGTAGCTTATTTTTTGAATTTTTTAATTTTTTGGCTCAAAAATAAAAAAAAGTTCTACCATTAGCCCCTAACAAATTTGTTGAAACATTTTACATTGAGTTTCTGCGTAAATTCTATAGAATGAGGCAAATGGGTGACGCCAAAAACTTTGGTAGATCATTATGGAAAAGAAGAGATCAAATCATTATTTGATTCTAAAAAAGCAGACAAAAACTATATTTATAGATTCTCGTTCAAAAACTACTTGAAATTGGCAGCAAGAATTTCAGATGCTACTGCACTAAACTAGTCTCTGAACAAGAAGCTGAGAATGATGAGATCAAACTCAATCGAGACGGCAATAGGCTGACGCTAGTGGTTAAGCATTTTCCTCATCTTTTTAGTTGAAAAACTGACATCACTTGTTGATTGTTACTAAAGTATCTTTTTTACCATAACTTTTTCTAGCTACATTTTAGCATCTCAATTCCTAGAAATAAAAATCACCTCACTTTTTATGAACCTTTGAGTATTATAGTTTATACTCAAAATATATCTCTCTTTTCTTTTGATATTTCTTTTTCACACTCAAGATATACTTGATATTTTTTTTCTCTCAATTCTAAATTACAATGAAAAAAGTAAGTACTAGAGAGAAAAATTGTATTTGAGTTGCTCTAGCTTGATAGTTGGATTTCACGTTGAAGGCTTGTGTCACTACTTCAATGCTTTAGCTAACTCTATATATATGAGCAATTGCAACGGATAGATTTGAACTTCAAGGAGACCGTTGCTTTTGAATCGGAGCTTTACCATTTGACTGACTGCTTCAAAGTCGTTCCACATTTTTAGGACAGTTATGAAGTTTGTTACAAGGAGACGTTGACCTTTTGAAATTTTCTTTAGAAACAGTAAAACTAACTCCACGAATTTAGGAGACTTTGTTGAAGTGACTTAATCTCATATTTGAAGGAGAATTCCACGTTAGAGTTTGAATGACTTCAAACACTTAATTTTCAGCTTTATCTAGCACACTTGATTTGAACTTATCTCCTTAATTAATCCACAAAACAAGGAAGTTGAGAGCCTCTTATTCCATGAGTATAGGAACCGAGCTTAGAGTTTGAATTTTAGGAAACACCATATGCTTATCTTGCTCGGCCATTTATCCCGAGAAAAAGCAACAACAAACCAACACACAACAAAACAATAGAAATGCTAGCATAATGCATTTATAATATGTTAACGTGTATGACTTCCATTACCTACAAAATAAAACATGTTAGTGTACATCAAAGTGGAGTATTCATTTTAGCTCAAAAACTGACATCACTTGTTGATTGTTACTAATTTAGAAACAATTTGTGTTCATGTACTACCCACCTAACAACACTATTGTACATTATGTGGTTAGAGTATTTGGCCACTGTGAAAATCTTGTTATTAAAGGTAGTACATGAATACGAGTTGCTAGCACGATTGTTTCAGATTTTTTGTACTACCTTTGTTTCAGTAAAATGGCATGATCCTAAGCAAGATATCACCGTCGCCAAAGACATTAACCATATCATATACAGTCGAGTTGTTAGGTGGGCAGTACATGAATTTTCTTAAAGAGTAATTCCAAAATTTTAACTCTCCCAAATACCAGAAAATTTTAAAAAAAAAATCGAAAAATAACCCTGGATCAAACTACGTGACATAAGCAGAGGCGGACTTACCCTTTGGCATGGTGAGTCAAATGACTCACCAAGGGCAAAAAAAATTTTTAAGTATTTTTTTTTAAAAAAAAATTTAAGTATTTGCTTGTATTTTGTACTTTTTGAACATATTTAATTATCGATTGTGACTCACCAGGTAAAAAATCTTGGGTCCGCCTCTGGACATAAGTTACACTAACTCACTACATTTACTTTTATATATACTCAGTACATTATATAAAATTGAACTCTAGTGAACAAAGTCGTCACGTATGTCTTGAAGAACAACATAGCTCTTGAAGTCTCATGTCATGTGTTAATACAAGTGCGTATATTTGAAGAAATGTCCTACGATCAAGCGATTAGACTAATGAAAACCCCTACATTTGATGAAATATTAAACCCTTCTTCAATTGACTTTGTCCACGAAAATCAAACTTTGCATGCAGTTCTTACTTCCCAAATTAAGGATAAATTGCACGCTTATGTCTAAATTATGTATGGTCAATACTAGGATTATGTTCAAAATTTTCATTTAAGCACTTTGTTATAATTCTTAAGGGTTGTATTTATCATTTTTTTTTATAGCATAATCGTTCATTAATTTCTTATTGGTTCCATATTTAAATAGAGAAATTCTAAGTAGTTTTTGGCAAGTTTTTCATTTGATGCATACTTGTTCGCGAATATTTGTTTTAACAGAAAAATCAATAAATTCCATTACTCTTTAATCAATTCATCAATAACTAACATCTTTCGTCTTTTTAAATTAATAATATATTTATTAGATTTCAATCTCTATTATATATATATATATATGTAGTATTACTATTTTCCAATGTATTTGATTTTCTTTGGTCCAAAATATTAAAAAATAACGAAAAATCTCTCATAGATCTTTCACATAGTTGTCAATGAATTTTTGTTTTAGATTTAATATATTGTATATTATACTCAAAAATAATCCTCTCTCTATATATATAATTTTATGAAAATCTCTTATTTTATACAAATCATAAGCCGCCCGATTCCCATATCATTTCTTCATTTGAAATCCTCCAAAATTCCGTATGCTTTCTCTCCTCCATCATTCCAAATAAAGTAATAGTCATAATTCTTAAGACATACTATAATTGGAAAAAAAATTCAAAGAGTTTCCATTAAAAATGTACATAATATACGGCCACATCAACGTATTATGCAATGGATATAGCATATAACAACTCAACAATGTATTTGAAAATGACAAAATTGTTTAGAATTATCCACTTTCCATATGATAATTCCCTAAAATATATGAGCGTAATCACGAAGTTAAGTCATGTGGATAGGATGGCATTGACCTTGCCCTTATGTTACTAAGAAAGGTCAACGCCTCCAATTCTATAAGCCTATTTAATGATTTCCAAACGAAAAAGGTGTTGATCTTTCTCGAAATGGGAGGCCATCAATTGCCCAAATCTTTCTAATAATGTTTGATTAATTTTTTTTTCCATATTCAATAGGCTGCCGCCCTATAAATAGTCATCATTGATACTACTGACTTTGATGGAAGTAATTTTTTTTTCCATATTCAATAGGACAGATGCTATTATTGATTAGTAGTATTAATAAGTCTCTTTTTAGTTGCTATATTTAGTTTTTTTTACAGTTTTTAAAATATAAGTTAAAATGCTTTTTTTAAAACTTTTTTTATAAAAACTTATTTAATAAAATTTTACTTAAATATATTATTAATTATACCATAATTAAGAATTATGGTCAAAGTTTATGAAATGTAACTGTCAAAATAAAAATATAACAAGTAAAAAAAGACGGAGAGAGTACTACAAAAGTCAACTCAAATACATACTTGCAATGTTTGTGAAGTTGTAACAGTGCATAAAATAGTATAAAACTATGCTATTGTTAAGTGGTTAACTTGTCAAGTTCATGGCATTATTAGTCATCGTTTTTATTGATACAATGAAAATATATAATATTAAACATGGTCCAAGATATAATAGTTTCACTAATTAAGCAATTTGTCGCAGATACGTGATTGGAAAAGACATCATGAAGTGTTGACCTTGGGTATAATAAAATAAAATAAACAATAATTCATTATTCAATAAATTTAATTAATAGAAATTTGACTTAAAGCGCTAGTGCCATGTAATTTTAGGACTATAACTTTGATCTTCGAATATGTTACTTACGGTTTACTTTATTATACAATCTTGACATTATTTAACACCACTTCTTATTTTAACACCAATAATATTGTTTGTCATTGGACTTACAATGATTAATATGGGTTAGATTGTGGGTATCGTCAAAATTAATAAGAGAAAATACTGTAGCAAACATATATTTTTTGTAGGTCAGTTGACAATGTATTCCCTAATTAACTTCCATCAATCCCCTTTTATTTTATACGTAGTACCTAAGTAACGACTCCATATAATAATAGGTTACCTCAAATAGATATGGTGGAAGTGACTTAGCTTGTTGTGCCCTAGCTAATGGTTGAGTCTGCCTTAAAATCTCTCAAAAAATTTCTTTAATCTGACGCCTTCTCGTATTTTTTCTATCTCCAAATCGTCCTTTTTTCGAACTCATTTTGCTTATTGCGTAGTAAAAACAGAATTAAAATGAATCATGGAATCCGCTATTTATTAGCGGCAAATTAAATAATTTCTACTAGTACGTGTCAGTTGCTATCCTACAGCTAAACTGGCAACGTTACTCAATGAGGTTGACAATATGAAAGACAAAAATATGATGGAAGCCCAAGAACTTAAAGTATGGAATCCTCCACTCATCCCACCTGTTTCAACCCAAAGTAATAAAAAACTCCTAGTTAACTTATCGAGTCGAGTTCGATCTCGAGTCGAATTCGATCGAGTTGAGCTGTAACACCCCATATTTTAGCATTTTAAATAAAATTAGTTTATAAATGTTTTCGTACAATTAAATAATTTAAAAATTATTTTAGCCCAATTATAATTATGGACCCCCATTTATATATTTATTTTATAATTTTATTAAGAAAATTATTTTATTTTATAAATAAATATTTAATTCCATAATTATTCCATTAAATTTCCAAAAATTCCTCCAAATTATCCCAAAAAATAGCCCGAGCATCCACTTTTATTTTTAAAGATATTATTATTAGCAAAAAAATCAATTTAAGATATTTATAAAAAAAAATTAAATTTAAAACAGATTATGTTAACAAGCAGATATTTACCAAATAAAAATAAAATATTGGACCTTATCTAATCATGGCCAGCTTTCCTGATTAGAATTTTAAAAAATTTAATTAATTATTATTTTTATTTTATCTTGATTTAAAGGATAATTTTAGTTGAAAATATAGTTTTAATTTTAAAACAATGGATTTCCAAAAAAAAAGAAAATAATTAATAATTCTAAACTTATCATATCCTTTTACAATGATTTATATTTCAAAAACAAATATTATTATTATAAAATTTTATATTTTTTTAAATAATTCTAATTGGTTGTGTTAAATTAAATGATTTTAATTGGTTAAACTATCTAATAATTAAATTATTTTTAAAATAAAAGACTTTTCTAAAAATTTGAAAATAAATATTATTTTAAATTCATACTTTTTTTTAGTTTCTTTGATTCCTAAAATTTATCCTAATGTCTACTATAAATAAACCCTTAAACCTCAGATAATTCTTCACACAAAAATCATTAAACCCTTTTTACTTTTATCAAACTTTCTCTCTCTCTCTCAGGCAACTCTGTGCATCTATTTTACAAATTGTTTAATTCTTAAAACTATTTCTAAATTTAATTAAAGTTTATATATTTTATGCATATTATTCTATTGTATTATGTTAATTAGTTCATATTAATTGATAAGAAGATTATCTTAAAGTTTAGTAGAAAGTTGCTAGGAAGCGTGCAATTGAATGTTTTATTTTGTAAATTATATTGTGTTAAGATATTTTTATTATGTATTTTGCTAAATAAATTGTAAATGAAATTTTAGCTATGTACCATTTTTTTAAATATAGAAATTCTGATTATAAAAAAATGATGATATAAATTTACCTTATTTTATTTAATATGTATCATGTTTCAAAAGAGTCGAATGACATTTGAGATTTAATATTTTTCAATGAGCTTTAATAATTAAAGCTATATCTTTGTATTTAAAAGAGTTATAAAATGAGAGTTATTATTATTATTATTATTATTATTATTATTATTATTATTATTATTATACATTACCGCTTGATTTTATAATCAAGAAGAGTTCAGGCCTCAAAGTCCACTTATTGACAAATAAAAAGGAAACACTAAGGATAGATCTGTGATGGAATAACTAACTTGAGAGGTGTGCACACTTAGGATCAAGGAGGAGATATAAGAAGATGAAATTATTTTTATTAAGTGCTTCAATAATTCCATTTGTATTGGATTATTATAAAGAAATGTTTAAAGTTTATTAAGTAGAGCGCTATTTAACACCCCCAATATACTCAAACCGCCCCCAAAAATGACGATTTTGCCCTTTGACTTGTTTTTAATAAAATCGAACATCATACACTTCAATTCTAATTTCGTACTTCACTATCTCGTAGAAAAGTAACAAAATCGAACTCTACTAAATTTTCCGACAACTAGTCGTCGGCCTCCGCGGTTCGGGACTCCGGAATTCACCGAAAACTATGGATGAGCCATTGTCAACAACATCGGAGGTAAAAATTGTAGTTCGTGATCGGAAAAGTGGATTTTTTGCGTCGCCGGTGGGCTAGCCGTCTAAGAAAAAGGCCAGCCCTAGGGCCAGCCGTCTGAAAAAAACGGCCAGCCCAAGGGCTAGCCGTCTAAAAAAATGGCTCCCCCTAGGGCTAGCATTAGTATTACGTTACAAAATATAACATAATATAAATATAAAGCTAACCAAATTCAAATTAAACTTACGTAATGGGTGTTGGTTCTCTCTGGTGCAGCCGGAACAACCTCCTCGTCTATCAATAATGGGTGAGAGACCCGAAAAAACCACTGAATGTAATCCGGAGATGATCCCTCTGGGGCGTCGTCTACCGGATGGAACCGCCCAAGCTCGAATTGGAATGCATTAGGGAAAACCTGCCAAGTCGACTCAGTTGCAGACTCCGCGAACTGTACCCGATAAGTACCCTTACCGGATCTCGATGCCGACCCCGGCTTCAGAGGTGCCATGGGAATCACCTGTATAAACTCGAATTGACGGAAGACTCGATCAGGCATATATGGCTCGATGATGTCCCGATATCGAATCCATCCAGTGAATGTCGACCTCGGGACACGCTGTGCTGCGTTCATTCCGTAAGGGGTCCAACAAACCTAAGAAATCAAATGTCAATATATTGTTCAATATAAGTACAACTACACAACAAAGTAGAAAATGTAATACCTCAGTGGCCTGCATACGGTCCAAATGCCGACGTAGGGATACCAATCGCCCCCCATCACCTGGCTCCTTCCGAGGAGTCCAGTGCGCAGTACGAGGTTGATCACGTCCAATACCAATATGTGGCGGATGAGGACGCAGTGAGGGAAAGTACTCGTATATCCATGCCTGTAGAAGGGTGAGGCAACCTGCAATGTGTCTGCAACCCGCTCTACTCGCCTCTCCCAGCTGTCGATATAACGCAGCCAATGTCGCAGCACCCCAAGCATAACTCCCTAAACCACGTATGGATCCGAGTCGGAGCTCATGCAAAAACTGGGGTCGCATCCTGTTACCGCTCTTGTCCACGAACAATGTGGACCCAAACATGTACAACAACCAACCAGCCTCAGCAAAATATCTATCTCCTCGGTCCACGCCGCGACAAGTATCGACAACTAAACTCATAAGGACACCTCCCTTACTCCAATGATCTTTCGCAAATTGTGGCAACGTACATCCCATAAACTCTCTAGCCTCCTCCATCAGATCATCGGGGCCCAACATCCCAGAGACTGCACGTCCCTCAACCGAAATGCGTAGAATGTGCCACACATCCAACAGTGTGATAGTCATCTCCCCAAACGGGAGGTGGAACGAGCTCGTGTCAGGCTGCCAGCGTTCAGTAAAAGCTGTAATCAAAGCCACATCTAGGTGTTCAAAGAGAGAATACGGCAAATGAGATAGTCCAGTACCATCAACAATAGCTTTCGACTCCCTCGACAGAAGGTCCTCTCTCCAAGAACGCAGTACATCGCAACTCTTCATCCTACCATGTCACTTCAGCACCCCTCTCTCTGATCTAGTCCAGATCCCACGTGCTACGTGACCCCCATAGCTAGGAATAACGCTACCATCTAGCGGCCCGCCCGACATCGCTCCACGTACAAGCCAGGTGTTATCTGTGGGTGCCTGGCGCTTGTGGCTACGTGAGCTGGTGATAGTGCTAGTGGTCTCTGCCCTAACAAACTGACCCCTCGACCAAGATGGGCCACGACGACCTTGTGACTGAAGTGGCACGAACTTGTCGTCAAGTTCCTGGTCAAGCTCCGTAGCAAAGTCCTCATTATCCTGATCACTCTCATCAACATCATCATCATCCTCGTCATCGAAAGGACGAGAACCAGAAGCCCCAGAAACAACAGCTCGGACAGTTCTCGGGGAAGGGAGACTCAAACGCGCTAGCTCAGGCTGTGGGTGTGGTTGTGTAGACCTCGCCCTCCTAACAGAAGCATCAACACCTCGAGCCCGGGTGTGGCGCTGGCCGGAGAACTCGTCCGTAGTCATAAAATCGGGAATGACATGTCCCGTAACCCTCTATTCAATAAATAACAACATAATTTTTCATTATAGTACGGAACGAATCTCATATTTATCCTATATTTACGCATTCTCATAACTTAACATTCATAACTAGATTCCTAAATTCTTAAGTCAAATTCCTAAATTCTTAAATTCTAATTCAAAATATCCTAATTAAAGTTAATATTCAAAAATTCAAAAATTCTAATTTTCCTAACTTAAAATATCCTAATTAAAGTTAATATTAAAAAATTCATAAATTCCAATTTTCCTAACTTAAAATATCTTAAAATATCCTAATTAAAGTTAATATTCCTAAATTCCTAAATTCTAATTTTCCTAAATTAAAATGTCCTAATTAAAGTGGATATTCCTAAATTATAATATTTTCCTAAATTCAAATACTTTAATTACTTACTTAAAAATTCAAATTCATAAATCCTAATTTTCCTAACTTAAAATATCCTAATTTAAGTTAATATTCAAAAAATCATAAATTCTAATTTTCCTAACTTAAAATATCCTAATTAAAGTTAATATTTCTAAATTCATAAATTCTAATTTTCTTAAATTAAAATGTCCTAATTAAAGTGGATATTTCTAATTTATAATATTTTCCTAAATTCAAATACTTTAACTACTTACTTAAAAATTCAAACACATAAATTTTAATTTTTCTAACGTAACATATTCCAACTTAACATAACTTAACATTTTCCTAACTTAACATATTCCTAAGTATTTATTCCTAACATCTAATTTCCTAATTTTCCAAAACTAAATTTTATTTTCTATTATTTCCTAATTTTCCTAATTTCCTAATTTTCCTAAATCAATTTTAATTTTCCTAACTTAACATATTCCTAAGTTAATTCCTAACATTTCCCTAAATTAACCTAACATATTCCTAAATTATTATTCCTAACATAACTTAACATATTCATAACTCAATTTTATTTTCTATTATCAATACTCCTAATTATTAATTATTTATAATTATAATTTAAAACTACTTAACTATTAATTAACAATAATAACATTTAAACAAAAATTAAATAACAAAATTAACAACAATAATTTATACTTAAACAATAAATAACAAACAAATTAACTACAAAATAAAAAAAAAATTTCGGCGGCGGTGTGGGGGGGGGGGGGGGCGTCCAATATTTCCGGCCGGCCCTAGGGCTAGCCAAAAATCTTAGACGGAGGCCCTAGGGCGAGCCGTCTAATATTTTCGGCTAGCCCTAAGGGTGGCCGGAAATCTTAGACGGCCCGCCCTAAGGCCGGCCGAAAATATTGGACGGCTCCCTCCGGGGTTGGCCGGAAATTTTAGACGGCCGGAAATTTCAAAAAAAAAAAGAACTTACCCTTGAACGCGGTGGTCTTTCTCCCTCTACGGTGGATGCAAGATCCTTTCCGGGTCGACGACTCATAACTGGGGACTTTGTGTGATGGCGCGGCGGCTTCCGGCAGGTGGGAGAGGGGGCAAGCGGCGGCGACAGAGTTTTGCTGGCGGCGGTGGATGAGGAGGGTGAGAATTAGGGTGAGTTAGGGAGAGAGTGGGAAGGAAAGGGCGAGAGCGTAAATATAGGGGGCGGTTGGAGTAATTTGGGGGCGGTGTTTAACAAGTCCCTTTATTAATTGAAGACATGTTCAAAATAAAGGAATATAAAGTCAAAGTATTTTTTTAGTATGTATATGTACACAGTGTTTTTACACTGATACATATTTTTCTATTTGTTTTTTGTTCTCCCTATTTATCATTTATGGTGATTAGGTGTGTATGAGAGCATTACATCAAGGGGCACATACTAATTAGGAGTTTTCATAATTTTTCTTATTCAACTTTTGTACCTTTAGATAATCAAAATTCTTTTTTTAATATATAAATAAAGTTTTACTTCCGCTACATTATAATAATTAGTTAGTACAACCGAAGCGTGGTGACACGTGACGGTAATACCCTTAAATTACTAAAATTATTATTATTATTATTATTATTATTATTATGTTAGTAATTTGGGGTGTTACACAAGCTTTGATCAAGTCGAGTTCGAGTAGCTCAACTCAATAAACACCCTTATCCACAACCCAGACTATCCAAATCACATACCAGTTGTCTCATTAAATACAAGCAAACACGAATTAATGCCCCTAAAAAGAAGCAGCAAATTGCAATTCAAAGGTCAAACCTCAAGGTGACAAAGATACAATCATACAACTAAACCCTGATCAAATTGAAACTTCAATCGAAAAAGTTATTGACCCCATATTTATCATAACCATGACAAACTGACATTTGCACACCAATAATGTAGCAACTCCTAGACAAGCAACACAAAAGAGACTTAAATATTCAAAAGAAAATATTATTTTTGGTCCTCACATTACCGACAACCTTAGGTCATAACTTGCGACCAAGTCTTAGCTAATAACGGCTATATTCAATTCCTTGAATTTTTCTTATCTTATCTGATCTTTCAATTTAACTAAATTTTAAGTTATTTTATTTACAAATGCATAAAGAAAAAATATAGGAGGAATCCAATGAGAAGGGTGCTTAAAATAAGAAGAGATCTTATTCATTCAAATGGTAAGATCCAAAGTTAGAGATTTCATGTAAAAAAAAATGATTACTATAACAATAAAAAAATGGTCACTATAATAATAAAAAAGTAACTATAATAATAAAAAGAGTCATTATAAGTGGAAAAAATTATTTGGTCACTATGAGTTAAAAAAGGGTCATTATGAATACATAAAATATAATCCGTTGGATTTATGAGATGAAAAGCCAAGATGTCTTCTTATCATTCTCATTTTAAGTACTCTTCTTATTTTAAATTTTACATATACAAAGTGACCCATTTTTAACTCATAGTGATCAAATTATTTTTTTTCACTTAAAATAACTCTTTTAATTGTTATAGTGACCAATTTTTTATTGTTATAGTAATTCTTTTTTTACGTGAAATCTCTAATGTTGGATCTTACCATTTGAAGGGCCAATATCTCTTCTTATTCTTCTTATTTTAAGCACTATTCTCATTGGATCCCTCCCCATTATATATATATTTTAAACTCAGCGGATGAGAAGACATCTTGGCTCTTTCTCTTCTAAATTCAGCGGATGATATTTTATGTACTCATAGTGACCTTTTTTTAATTCATAGTAACCAAATAATTTTTTTCCACTTATAATGACTCTTTTTATTATTATAGTGACCATTTTTTTTACATGAAATATAAAACGTTGGATCTTACCATTTGAATGACTAAGATCTCTTCTTATTCTTCTTATTTTAAGCACCCTTCTCATTAGATCCTTCCCATATATATATATATAATAATAATAATAATAATAATAATAATAATAATAATAATAATAATAATAATAACCTGTTTTATTTTAACTAATAAAGCAAAAAACAATGAGATAAACTAGTTAGACGACTTAGACCCGTCAAAATATATGGATAAACTACCATAAAAAATATAAATATATATGATGTAACCTGAGTTCGTTTCACAAATAGTTGTTTCTTGGAATTGTTACATTGGTAATTTGTTAGTAACGTGTTGTAAATTTGTAAACGTCCAAGATTTAGATTAATCGCATGCATGCCGCCATATATGCTTCCAATGGGACAAAGAAACATCTACACCAAAGTCCAAAATAAGGCAAAGATGATCAAACGTAGCTAGCTGAAGGAAAGGTTGAGGTGGCCAGTGGGCCGATTTAGCCCTACCTAGCCCGCAAGAAGCCCGGTCCTAATCGGCCTGCTAGAGGCCTGGTTGGGCCCGGTTCTTTAGTGGGATGAATACGAATCCTTAATTTCCAACTCTGACCCTATTCAATTTGGTTCATGAAGAAGCTCAATTCGGCCCACGTATTCGGACCGGACCAGACCAGACCACAGATTCAGACCGACCCGGCCTTGCCCGGATCGTTGATTCAGTCGAAAGTAGCCGTTGGAATGTAACCGTTTGTAGCCGTTGGAGTAAACCCTATATAATGCCCTCAATTCGGTTTCCAATCCTCATAAACTCACTCAAAATCTCTCAATTACTACTAAATACAATTAGCTTACTTTTTAGTACTAATCTTTTTCTTAATTACTCTCTTAATCTTCATTAGTTATCTTAATTGCTTGGTTTATTATTCTTAAGTTACTTATTTACTACTACGTTTCATAAAAGAAATGGCTTAAAGAGCTAGACTCAGCGTGAGCAGCTCCTTCGATGGTACCATGGAGTTTGCTCAAAACTTGGAGCAACAACTTTTCGGTAATCCTGCTGCTCAAGTCTCTCAAACTCTAACTTCGCAGCTGTGTTCGCCTCCTTCTACTCCTCAAGGTAACTCTTAAACTTCTAATTAATTAATATTAATATGAAAACTATTAAGTTTAATTAGATTATTTGATTAGTTATGTTAGATTAAGTTGTTGATGTTTAATTAGTTGATAATATTGAAGTTAAATTGATTTGGTTAGTTAGATTAGTTGATTATGTTATGTTAAGATTAGTTATGCTATATTAGTTGATAATGTTAAAGTTAAATTGATTAGTTGTGTTAGATCAGTAAAATTATTACTTGATTATGTTATATTTGGTTGATTATATTAATTAGTTAGTTAATGAACTAATAATGTTAGTTTTTGTCTTAACTTGATATAAAATGAAGGTGACGGTGAAGGTGAAGGTGAAAATGATAAAGGTGGAGTACCCGAGTCTACTCATTGTAAAAAGAAATCTTCACCTGTGTGGCTCTATTTTGAGAAGGTCCCAATGACCGACGCTACTTCCAAAGGGAAAAAATTCATGTGCTATTACTTGATATGCAAGCAACAAAGGAAGAGGCCAATATCTTCTTATTCATGGAAGAAAGTTTATGGGACGGGGACATTATCCCATCACTTGACCGGAGTACACGGAATAAACCTGGAAACAGCTGAATCTGCAGGCCCAGTAGAATTTTCAAGTCAGACACAACTATACGGGTATATGGGTTCCTTGCCCGAAGGAGGTATGCCTTTTATGTATAACAGAGATAGGATGATTGATGAAATGGCTAATTTCGTGATTACAGATGAATTATCGTTTAGCTATGGTGAGAATCCAAATTTTGAACATTTCGCTAGAACCTCTTTACAACCCGCTTATAGACGTGTCCTTAGGAACACGCTTAAACGCCATACCCAAACTTCTTATTACAAATATAAAAGTAGTTTAATAGAAATGTTTCGCACTTTTAACGGTTGTATTAGCCTTACTAGTGATACATGAACCTCTTGTTTCAGTGAACTTTTTCTTTGTGTAACCACCCATTGGATAGATGATGAGTGGTACATTTAAAAACGTATCATTTTCTTTGAAGCTATGGAGGAGAGACATACCAGTTACAACCTTAAGGTAAGGATAATAGAATGTCTTAAAACCTTTCACTTGCTTGATAAAGTTTTATCCCTTTCATTAGATAATGCTTCAGCAAATACAAAATGTATATACTATTTAATATCAGAACCAAGCTTAAATTAAATAAATAGTTGAGAGTTATTACATGTTCGTTGTTATGCAAATATTATGAAACTCTCGGTTTAAGAAGGTTTAGCAGAGTTAAATGTCTTGCTTAATCCTATTAGGAGTGAAATTAAATAGATTAGGATTACGGCCTCGGTTAAAAGAAAGTATATGACCTTGTGTAAGGAAAGAGGCCTTAAGAAGAGACAATGGAGTTTCGATACACCCACCCGTTGGAACTCAACATAAAGACTGTTAAATGATGCCATTAAATACCGTGAGGTTTTGACCATTATTGAAACCCGAGCGACTCTTGATGAACTTATTGTTGATTTCCATTGGAATACCGTAATTTACATCCTTGATATTTTAGCAGCATTTGACCATGCAACCAAAATTTTCTCTTATATTTACGATCCTAACATTCATTTAGTTATATTAGAGTGTGTTAGCGTAGTTAACACTCTTAGCGAGCATTTTAAGATCACTCAAATTAGTGATGTAATTACTAGTATGCTAAGTAAATGATACTCTTACTTTAGTGAATTTCCAGTCATATATGGTATAGCTGCGATTCTTGATCCCAGGGTCAAGACTACGGGTTTAGAAAACGTGTTAGAATTTTATTATAACCCTCTAAGTTTACAATACGATGTCAATGCCTATATAGAAAAATGTAAAAATGTTTTAGCTAGTTTATATGATCATTATGCTTCTATTTATCCACCTTTCCAAAATTTATTGTCGTCTAGTGGAAGTTTCGGTATGCGATGGAGGCTAGCACTTGGTAGAATTTAAAAAAAAAATAAAAACATCGGCTTCTTCTTCTTCACTTTATACTATTAACGAATATCTTTCATACCAACATGAAATCGATACAAAATTTTCAATTATTAAGTGGTGGCGCGATCATGAACAACAATTTCCCGTTTTGGCGAGAATTACAAAGGATATCCTTGCAATTCCCGCCTCCTCTATTTCTTCTGAGCCTGCTTTTAGTGCAGATAGACGAGTAATTGATGAGAAGAGATCACGCTTATCTTCGGAGAGCATAGAAATATGTGTATGTAAGAAAGATTGGGATCAGGCGGATCGTAGGACCCAAGAATTGAGGGAGGAGGACAACGACGAAGACGATCCTTGGATGATGATGGACATGAGCGAATCAAGCGACAACCCAGCATGTGAAGGAGGTTCGGGCCCTTCGGGGTCTGTCCCTGGCTAGGCTAGGCACCCTCGAGGTACGTAACATAACTACGTGGGCTTTGATTCTTTTGGAATACGTAGACAACTTATTTTTAAAAATCAATATTTAATTATTTAATTAAAATTTGATTTCCTAAATTAAGTGCAAGCCCTTTCTTTTTCCCCCAACCCCCAAAACATGTTTAATTAAATTTTCTTTATAAAAGGTTAATTAGTTTATTTGCTTTAATAATACGTAAATATGAAATTAGGTAAAAATACGTAATTATTTTAATAATACTTAATTATCAAGAAAAAAAACAACCTTATTTAAAAGTTTACAAACGTTTAATAATACATAATTACAAATGATTAATTACAAGTAATTAAAAGTTTAATAAAATTTTAGTAATACGTAATTACTAACGTTTAATTACATTCGAAACATTTCCTTTAGTCTAATTTGTAAATGTATTTATATGTAATTCGTTTTGATTCGATTCGGTTTGTGATTCGACTTTTTGATTTAGTTCGATTCGGTACCTAAACATCCAACCCCAACCCCAACCCCAGCCCTGAACCGGACTGGCCCGCCCCCAGGACCGGTCCGGTCCCGGTCCCGATTCCACTAGACCGGCCCGGTGCCAGGCTTGATCAGCCCGCACGGATCGACCCGGTGGCCAACTCTAAGGAAAGGCATTGTTTAACTTCATATGTTATAGCGATTAATTAGCAAAAGATTTATTAGATATAGGATAACCCTAATCTACATGTTTTCTAATTTTGTAATTTCCCATTAAAAGATAAATCAATTATCTATTATAAAGAAAGTGTAATTTTTTTTTAGATTTGTTCAATAATTATTGTTTTATCATTGGATGATGAAACACACTTGTTAGTGCAGGATCCCATATAATGTAATTATACCGTCATCCTAGATTAAAAAAACCCCCAATCATAGTTTTGTAATTTTGATAATTCATGAAGGAGGAATTCTTAATTCATGAAGTCGATCCCATCACTTTAGAATTAAGGTCTGACATTGGGTTGTTTTACATATACTATCTTTCATTTGATTATATTATTACTGAACTAGTACAGAGTACCGTTGATCATATCTAAAATCCCCAATAATTAATATTATGTTGAAATTTATAATTCACATTTTTTTTTTTTGACTGAAAGGAATTTATACTTGAATCAATCTTAAAACAGAGTTCCTAAACTCTTAAATATAAGAAAAAAAAAAAGAAGTTCCCACATTATCAA
The DNA here is from genome assembly GCA_026401315.1 of Dysphania ambrosioides. Taxonomy (NCBI): domain Eukaryota; kingdom Viridiplantae; phylum Streptophyta; class Magnoliopsida; order Caryophyllales; family Amaranthaceae; genus Dysphania; species Dysphania ambrosioides. The sequence continues at coordinate 1,127,739 of CM048663.1, read as the reverse complement.
ATCCATCTCTATGGAAAATTATACTCTCATAAATATTTTTGTGTCTAGAAAATAATGAATACAACAACCTGTAATTTTCATGCGAATGGTCATCACTGTACATAGTCACTTGACCTATAAATCTATAATTTCCCCTTAGCACGTAGGAAAAGCTAGATAATGGCTGGCACTCTGGAAGTCAAACTCAATAACTATCAATCATTTATTGACAAAAACCCCGTCATTTATCAAAATTTTTTTAGTCAATATATAGCAGTTAGAAGAGGAATATACAAATATTTAAAAAATCTAAACCCAAATAATTCAGTAAAAAAAAAGAGGTGTATAATTAATATGTTGAAGAGGCAACATAAAAATGATAGATAGATAGAAAGATGGGAGGCAAAACAGGGCAAAAGGGGGGAAGAAGATGAGAAACAAAAGTGATTAAACCACGAAAACTAGGAAAACATATATTAGACATAAAAATGAATGGTTTCCTGAAGAGTTCAGTGTGTGGTGATAAACTGAGTGATGTTGATAATCTAACATCGATAGATGGAACGAGTCGTTATAGCCTTTCCAATGGCATTCTTCCATCTCTAGGAGCTCGGAGCAACCGCCGTAACGCCCTCCGTCGCTTCGTCGTCGCCCCTTTTGATCCCCGTTACAGGTTAGTTTTCGGTTTCCAGTTTCCAGTTTCCAGTTTCCGTTGTTGTTGTTGCTTGTGATGGTACGTAAACTTTAAGCATCTTGTTTGTGTGTTTTTGAGAGTGAAGGGCATGCAAAATGCTGTTGCTCCCTGAGTTGGTCAACCTTGGGCCAACCCTCCCTGTAATGTGTGGGTTTGGATTTTGGAATAAATTCAAAATTCTAGCTTTTTTCAGGCAAAATGTAGCTTTTCCTAGTTTTTGAAATAAATTATTGGCCAAGTTCCATAATTAGGCTCGAAATGGACAATTTTCAAGACCAAAACGCAACAATTTATTACTTATGTTTTGATCTATAGGTCACAAACTTACTATTCACTCCTTTTTTTCATTCTTATTTGAAATCAAGAAAGATGTAAATACAATATTAAATATCATTAAGATATTATAAAATAATTTAAATTAATCCAAAAATAAGAATAAATTCTATTTAAAAAATATACAAAGTGGGTTGAGTATTAAATAAATATTGAAATTTCTAAAGTTTATGACATTAAACAATTAAAAAATTAACCAATAAACTACGTATCACATAGATAGTGATCCCAATCAAATTTTTTCACCAAATTATAATATTAAACTAAAATAGAAGGATTCCAAATGAGAATAACATTTTGAAATTTTCGGATGAGAAGAAAAAAAAAAGTGAAGGGAGTGTAGAATTACATATGTATCATTAATTTTACGTAATTCAATAATATACGATTTTTTTTGGGTAAAATGAACTTGTTACGAGCTTCTTATACTATAAATTGATAACTGCTTCACAAATGGCTCGTGGTTTTGCTCTCTAGCTTGTATTTTTCATCGCCCCAAGGACGTTATGTATAGCACCGAAAGAGTTAAGCTATCATCTGCAAACACATGGAATCATAGTAACACTTTCATTAAATGTTATGAAATTCTCATTAGAAAAAGGATAGAGTATTTATTGTTTATCATCAATCCCAATATTTGGGATCTGGTTCTAGTCGAAAGGCAATCTGTAATAGCCATTTTTTGTTTTATTATTATAATTTTCTACTCCCCAAAAATTAAGGTACCCTCTAGGCCATAAATGGTAAGGTACCCTTTAGGCTTTTCAAATTTTTTTTTAATCGTTACACAATTTATCTAATATAAACATATTAAAGGGTGTTTTCGTAATTTCATTTCTATATCTGATATCATAATATTTATACTAATATTTTTTTTCTATATTTTTATATCTTGTGTATTTCTATATCTTATATAACATTACATATATCTAATATAACAATAATTATATCTTATTTGACTATATTTGTATTTGAGATATCAATATCTTGACATAATTTATATCAGGTATGAATTATGAATGCCTTTACACAATATTATTAGATAGTCTAAATCAATTAAGAAATACTCCCTCCGTCCCTAAAGATTACCCCAAATATGAAAAGTAACTTTTTTTAATATATAATGAAAAAATTTTGGTGGGACAACTCAAAATAGAAATCTGTAAGAAAATGATACAATTTTTTAGAGATAAATTACGACGGTGCCTTTATTAGTATCCCAACGATATTTACCTTTAAATATAACAAAAGTTAATCATCAACGCAACCATATGGGTAACTTTTGTTGAGATATAATAACCTTGTCGTATCCCATGTGCGCTTGTTTAGTCTAAGAATGTTTACCCTCACCGTTCACAGTGGTGCAAGCAAGGAATTGTAGCAGTAGTTGAGGAATGTAGCATTCTAATGTTGAGTTTCTATGACATAGTAAACTTGAATAGTGTCACAGTCTTATTTAGCATGACAATGATTTCTATGTGTGCAGGGCCTGGGAAATCTTTCTGGTATTTTTGGTCTTCTATACTGCATGGGTGTCTCCATTCGAATTCGGGTTTCTTAATGAATCAATAAGAGCCCTAGCTATTACTGACAATGTTGTTAATGGATTTTTTGCTGTTGATATCGTATTAACCTTCTTTGTGGCGTATCTTGATCCACAAACTTATCTCCTGGTTGATAGTCGAAAATTGATTGCTTGGAGGTACATGAGAACCTGGTTTGTATTTGATTTTATATCAACCGTTCCTTCTGAACTTGCCAACAAGATTATCCCTGACAGCATCCATGCCTACGGCCTCTTTAATATGCTACGTCTTTGGCGTCTTCGTAGAGTCAGCAAGATGTTCTCCAGGTAGATTATGATCATTGTGTTTTTGGACTATGGAAGCTACACTTCAACATTTCTAAAAACACTTATGTTGCACACATTCGTTTACAGATTGGAGAAAGATCGAAATGTCAACTACTTTGTGATCCGATGCATTAAGCTAGTTTGTGTAAGTATAATTTCAATGTTCAAACTGCATTGAACAAGGTTTGGTATCCCTCCTAATTTTTGTAGTAAACTTGTTCTCTTGCAGGTGACTCTTTTTTCTGTTCACTGTGCTGCCTGCTTTTACTTTTTCCTTGCAGCCCATTATCCTGACCCAAAAAAGACTTGGATTGCTCTTTCATTCCCAAATTTTGAGACTGCAAATTTGTGGCTACTTTATGTGACATCAATTTATTGGTCAATAACCACACTGACAACAGTGGGTTATGGGGATTTGCACCCTGTTAATATAAGGGAGATGGTCTTCGACATCTTTTTTATGCTCTTCAATCTTGGATTGACTGCTTATTTGATCGGAAACATGACAAACTTGGTGGTTCATGGGACTAGCCGAACTAGAAACTTTGTAAGTGTGCACTTTGCTGCTTGTGCAATCCTTGCTTTCCTTGTGGTTCTGTTTCTTTCAAGCCTCTAGTAAAATTATGCTACTAACCATCCTTTATTTCGGGTTTTTGGAAACGTAGAGGGACAAAATACAAGCTGCTTCAAATTTTGCTCAGAGGAATAGGCTTCCTGTTCGTCTTCAAGATCAAATGATTTCTCACTTGTGTTTAAAATACAGAGCTGATTCAGAAGGGTTGCAACAGCAAGAGGTTCTCGAATCTCTTCCTAAGGCAATTAAATCAAGTGTTTCACATTATCTCTTTTATTCTCTACTTGATAAGGTGTATCTGTTTCGTGGAGTATCAAATGACCTGCTTTTCCAGCTGGTATGTTTCTGTTTCCTTAAAATCCCTTTCTGTTGCTTGCCTGAATTTTCACTATATACATGATATCATACAAATAATCTTATACTTTCTGTACTGGAGATGTCCTTGTCTTACATTAGTTGAAACCTCGCACTTTCTGTGTGTGTGTGTGTGTGTGTTGCAACGTATCATGTTTTTGAGACTTATATTTGGCGGGAATATATATTGTTATTTTAAGTCTTTAAATGTAGTTACCAAGTGTGTATTTTCTTTCCCATCTGATAAAGGTTTCAGAGATGAAAGCTGAGTACTTCCCTCCCAAAGAAGATGTGATTTTACAAAACGAAGCCCCTACAGATCTATATGTTCTGGTCCACGGCTCAATGGTGAGAATGCACTCTCATTTATAATGCACAGAATTGGAAGCACTTAGTTAACGTATCAACTAGGCTACCTGGTAAACTGTCTTGAGCATCAGTTGGCTTTTATGTCTCTGGACCAGAAAAAAAAAACACCTAGCATCACAGTATAAACAGCTAAACCTTAGATATCTAATAGCTTGTCAATTTACCTTTTGGCCGTTACAAAGGGGCAACTGTCTGACTCACGTGTGCCCTATCGCGTGATGCCTAATTAGGACTGAGAAAAGGGCGTGGAATTCCTTAGTTTTTGGGGTATTAGAACACATCATTGGTCACTAATAAGCTACTGTATCTCTTCAAATATGAAGAAAAATACTGGAATTTCTGTCATCTGATTAAGGAACTTCTTGCAGGAATTTATTTTGCAGAAACTTGGGGTTGAACAGGCAAGTATTTGAGTTTTGTTTTGCGAATTTTTTTACACATTGCTAGCAGACACTACGTAATGTCTACTGTTTCTAATTAAAGACAGAAATTGACAGATTGTTAAGGAGGTTAAAGCTGGAGATGTCTGTGGGGAAATAGGTGTTCTTTGTTACAGACCACAGCTCTTTACTGTTCGCACCAAGAGATTGTGTCAGCTTCTGCGTCTGAATCGTACTGCCTTTCTGAATCTTGTCCAGGCTAATGTTGGAGATGGAGCTATTATCATGAATAACGTCCTAGCGGTTAGTGTTTCCACTTTTTTTCATTATCTATCTATTTGGATTAGGTTGAAGATCCCCAAAAGGTGAAATGACAACATTTTAGTGGCTTGGTAATAGGACGGGGCTGTATATGTATAATATTTCGAATGATGGTAACAAACTACGTTACTGCAGTACTTTAAGAGCTTTTATGCTTGGGATTAGTTGTTAGCATCTGCATTTTTTATCCTATGCCTCTACGGAGGTTCCTGCCACTATAACCTTGGGTTAACAGGGAGGAGTACTCCTCCGTCTCTTAAAAAAAGCCCCATTTTCCTTTTTAGTTCATCCCTAAAAGATTGCTCCAATTCTATTTGCATCAACTAACGTTCTCCATTTTAGGCAACTTAGAAAAACAATTCTTCCTTAGCCTTAGAAAACAAAAATCGTACTTGGGGCTTTCTTAAAGGGATGGAGGGAGTAATTGTCATACGATCTAATATGCCTTTACTAGTTGATACTCTGTACTTGCACAAGAAAAACAGACCACTTATCAAGTCATTTATAATATTTTTAGTCCCAAAGTCAAATGATACTTAAGTTTTTTATACATTTAAAAGTTTCATTGTATATCAAATATGTGTTTGGTGATTGTTACAGCATTTGAAAGAGCAGGAGGATCCAATTATGCAATCTGTTCTTAGTGATGTTGAGAAAATGCTTGCTCAAGGTCAAATGGATTTGCCTCTCAGTTTATGTTTTGCAGCTGCAAGAGATGATGAGCCATTATTGCAACACTTGCTGAAACGAGGCTGTCATCCCGATGAGAGAGACATGAATGGCCGCACTGCCCTGGTATGTAGTACCCTTTGTTCATAGCGGTGCACACTCTGTCTATACAAAGTTTGTGTGGTCATTCTGCAACCTTTGAAGTTTTCTTTATGAGAGATTTTTCATTTCACTCATCATCTGTATCTGGTAATGCATGCACCAGCACATTGCAGCTGCCAATGGAAACGAAAATATTGCTAATGGCCTTTTAGCATATGGTGCTGAACCAAACATCATAGGTATATTTGAATTAACTGTTAGAAATCTTTTTTTTAATAAATTTCGTCTGGTCCTTTTAAGTCTTTCCTGATTGATGAATAAATCAACAATCTGGTCTGGTCTGGTCTGGTCTAGTCCGATCTATACAGGTTTGTGATCCTTTTTCAGGTCTATGTACACCTGATTGGCTAATACCGTTTTGATATTCAAGCTATTTTATTTGGTCTCTATAATTGCCTAAAATCAAACATAAGCTTTACTCTTAATAAAATTCATTCAGACTCCGACGGAAATATTCCTCTTTGGGAAGCAATGTTGGGGAGGCATGACTCCATGATCAAGCTACTCAAAAACCGTGGTGCGAATCTAGCTTCAGGTGATGTATATCGATATGCTAGGCATGCAATGGAGCAGGATGATCTGAAGCTGCTAAAGGATATTGTACATCATGGTGGAGATTTAACATTGCCCGGAAGTGATGGATCCACGCCACTTCATGCTGCTGTTACTAATGGAGACATCAGAGCTGTCAAGTTCCTTTTGGAGCTAGGGGCAGACATTGATGAGTTTGATGCAGATGGATGGACACCGAGAAGTTTGGCTGACTTTCAAGGGAAAGAAGATATAAAGGCATTATTTGAATCTAAGAAAAAGGCTAGCCTAGAATCAGCAGTTAAGTATCCTGATGAGGGAGCTGGTCCTTCTGTTCGGATCATGAAGTATCCAAGTACTGGTACAATAGATGTTCCTCCGAGTACGGTTGAGATGACTCAGGTTGAAAAGCATCCTAGGCGCCAGGTTGATACATTTCAAAACTCGCTTTTTGGGTTTGTCTCAGCTGCTACAAGAGGTAAGCTGGATTGTGTCATACATCCTTACATATGTTTGAATTTTGTGTGTACCAAATAAGCTTAGACATAGTAAGCGTAAGAAATAAATCATGCTGCATTGGTGGACCTTAGAAAAATTTTGTGTCAAAGATGGCTCTTTAATCTACACGTGAACAGCTTTTGAAAGAAAAGAGCAAGATAGGATCAGAATATACACATTGAGCTTAGCTGATTGCCTGTTGTCTGTGTTGCTAATCACAAACTTCAAAAAATTTGCAGGTGAATCTGCTGATATCAATGGTTTCTCCAGTATTTTGGGAAACCAAGCATCTAGAGTAATTCTTACATGTCCAGAAAAGAGTGAGACTTCAAAGCTTGTCTTGTTGCCAAAGACCCTGCAAGAACTACTTGAAATCGGAGGCAGAAAATTTGGATGTCATTGTACAAAGGTAGCCACTGCAGAAGGTGCTGAAATTGATGAGATCGATCTTATTAGAGACGGTGATCAACTCACGCTCATCTGTACATAAAGACGGAGCCATTTTCTCTAGTGCTTTTCCCTAAGACGTTTACTTCCTGTAGAAACCATCCCCTTCAGGATTCGAATGGCAAAGGCAGCAGAAACCTGACGACATAACAGTTGTGATAAAACAATTATCGCTAATCCTTGCCATGGATGCCTTGGTATTTTTAGGGCGCCATACATTCAAGATAAAGGAAAACTCCCGTATAACATACTATATACATTTCATTGTAATTTTTTCCTATTGTTTTTAATTTTTGTAATTTTCCAAGTATAAAGTTCAGTTCTAGCTCCCAGAATGATATTCCATAGTCTCCATTCTTTGAGGACTGACTCACCCATCTATGGCGAAACTTTCCCTTATTTTGGGTTATTTGTATATGTGTTCTCCAAACAGCCTAACTGAACAGGGTATTAGGAAGGAGAAAACTCAGGAGGGTTAAGTTCATCCTTTTATACTTCAGTTCCGTAATGTATAATATGATAATTCTACAAATGTAAACTGGAAGTTCAAATGTCAAGGAATTTCGCTTCTTTGGAGATGGCATGTGGTCTCATTTTTTCTTTGTTATTTTTCCATTTAAATTTTAACTGATGACAGAATGTGCACTACAAGTCAGAATAACTGCAACAGTTCTGGTAAAGCTGGTAAATAGTAACAGGAAATAACCATTGAAGACTCCACCTTGATGATGATAATATGTTCATATATGCTTTATACGTTTTAACTTGATTAAATGTAGTTGATGGAAGTCAAAGAACACCTTGTGATATATGTCATGCATGAAACACGGTTGCTATGTGATTACTTGTATTATTTGTTTTGTGCCTTGGATCATTTGCTTGTTGTCCAGATATAGTCGAAGAATTCAAAACTTTTAAGCTGCTGAATTCTTGCTGAAACTTCTCCTAAAAACAAGAAAGTAGTTACATGATGGACTCTTGAAGGTTTTAGTTTAAATTCAAATGGTTTAAAGATGAGTTTGAATTTCAAGTCTTCCTAGCTTTATGGGATTGAAAAAGTACTGCTGAAGCTATCTCCATTCAAATATTGTTGATCGTGCCATTCAAAATAAGAAGACTCATTCAAATCTGTAACGGCTATTCGGTCAAGACCTTTGAAGCATACTTCAGTAACTGCCCGAGCATCATGGAACAAAAATTCTGAAGCAGTTAGTCAAAGACCTAACATCCGATTCAAGGGCAACGATATTATTGAATATACTAAAGACTATCCGTTGCGAGAAGAAGCTCTTTAAATAGAGTGAGCTGAAGCTTGAAGAAGAAGTCCTTCAACGAGATACACAACACAAGCTGCAGAAAACTTAAATACTTTCCTCTCTATAGCTTTATACTTTAATTGTATTTTAGATTGAGAGAAAAGAAAAGAAAGTCTCTTTGAGTGTGAAAAAGAAAATATCAAAAGAAAAAAGAGAGACATATTTTGAGTAGATTTATAATACTTAAAGATTCAGAAAGAAAAAGTGAGAAGATTTTTATTTCTAGGAATTGAGACGCTAGAGTGTAGCTAGGGTAAGCTACGGTATAGAAGATTGTATGTTAATCTTCGAAGGTGGCTTTAGGTCTCTAAAGGAGGAAATAAAGATCGGTTAAATCCTACGGGTAGGAAACCCTAGGCGGAGACGTAGGCACATTGTCGAACTTCGTAACAAATCATTGTCCCCTTTAAATTTGCTTTACATTCCTTTATTCACTTTACTCTTTCGTATTCGCTTTCAAATCAAGTCCTGAAAAAAAATTCAAAGCCCTTGAAACCTATCATATCTTATTTTCGCGTCTAAAAGCTGTTTTAAAGCCTTTGAACACCTAATTGCGAAAATCTACCATACTCTATTCATCCCCCCCCTCTAGAGTATTTTGATCCTTTCTATCTCCTATTGAATCTTCAACCATTGTAAACAAACTTGACATTTTTCTATGTAAACTACATTTTGTCTGTGCAAGTGCAACAGTTCTGACCTACAATTTCATTCAAACAAGGAATGCTATCTTGAACAGAACTTCTGAGACTAGTCAAAATAGCTCTAAGAGGGTATATCCTGTTTTACTGTTGTATACTTCTCTAAGCAAATGTGGCTTCAGATAGCATTTGTATCTTTTTGAAATTCCGAGGCAGTGAAAAGAAAATTCTTGAACTTCACAAATTCAGATCCAAAAGTCCAAAACATAGAACCAGGGTTCATGAACGAGAATTGCAGCCATAAGTTTTAGGCAGATCAGTGAAACATCCAAACTGTAAACAAGAAATGTACCAAGTTTGCTTACAATCTTGTTCCAAAATCATTTGATCTTTCAGAAATGTCAAACCAAGCTGAATAATTTGCACCTTCCTCGCAATTTGATGGCCATAAGAATCTGAGTAAATAGTAATCCAGCCGTGCCCATTTAGGTCTTTGAAAGCTAGATTGGTAAATCGATGATCCTATGCAATGGCTTCATGATGCAGAATCAGAGACAATCATACTCAGCTAAAAAAAGGGGCTAGTACCATAAGAATTAGTTCGGTCAGGGTCATTTCATTATCACATATCATTAAAGAGAGCAGGAGCATAGCAACAAACCCTTGCAGGTATGTTGTTTGGATAGGAACCAATTCCTGGTATTCGGCTAAATAATCCTGCAAAAAAAAAAAAAAAAGGTTGGGAAATCATTAGCTCTGAATCTCTGACGCCCATATTGAGCAAGGAAAATATGTAAGACAACATTATTGAATAACATGAGACGAAAGGACATGCATGGTGCACCAATGACATCTTCCTACTCAGCAGCATCATGTTCGTGAAGATACTCAGACAGAAATAGCTTGGGAGCCAAGTATTCTCTGACATGTAACAAGAAGATGAATGGCAAAGCGAACAGAATCCCTTCTATAGGGTATTCATGTTACTCCAAAGCAAAATAGGAAGAACAATCCGTGTTACTCCAAAGCACAATAGGAAGTGTAAATGTCATTATATACTTGAATGGCACTGACTACAAAAATGAAGTACGGTTTCCTTCTAAGTTTCCTATGTTATATAAACTCAGCAAAAGTAGAATGCTACACTACTGCTAGAACTCCTTGCTTCGACCCTTGTGAATGGTGTGGGTAAGCATTTTTAAATTACCCATCAAAATGCACCTAAAAATTCTATATGGGGTTAGGAGGAATATTTTTTTAAAAAAAATCTTGTATCTTTCTCTATTTTATTTCTCCCCCCCCCCCCCCCCCCCCCCCCCCCCCCCCCCCCCCCCCCCCATTTTATACAAGGCAAAACAAAAGGTAATGAGATCACCTTGTCCATTTTCCACAGAATTTGAATGCTTAGGGCTTTGATACCTGTCTTCTTCTGTCATTGCTTAGTATATGAAAAGATTTTTGTATTTTTTCTTTAACAAATAATTTGAACCTTTTTTAGGTTGAAATTCACAAGACTACAATTGCTATTACACGGCTTATAAAGAAAATTCACTCAGAGAAGAATAATTGAACAACTAACTCCGACCCTTTGTTTTATGGGGGAACAACTGCCCAATTAAAGCATTGTATCAATAAAAACTAAAACAAAATAAGAGGTGGATGTAAATGGAAATGGATAGTTCTAATCAGTTAGTTTCTCATGCAAGAATCCCATTGAACTCCTCCTAAAACACAAAAAAGGACAAAAAATGAACTTAAAGCAAGGATGTCCTCCGAACCCTCACCTTATTAACATCGCTCATGAAATAAGTTGTTGGCTGCCTATTATCATCTTTAAAGTGCCAAAATCTGATTTTAAACTGAAATGCCAAAAATTACAACACTGTAGGGGGGGGGGGGGGGGTGGGATGTACAAGATGGTAACTTCAATCTGGAGGAAAACTGTCACGTATGACCAATCAAAAATCAAAAGGAGTGACCAAACTGACCAAATATCAAAGCAAAATCAAGGGCTTCATGGTGATCAACTTCATCCCATTTCAGACCAAGGATCTTTCTCATCTTCGTCTCTTTCAGATAGCCAGGAACGTTCCTAGGCGCAAACAAAGTCTGGCAATCACATTGACCACGTTTTACAGATTGTACAGAATGCATGATTGTAGTTCAACTGCTAATAATGCTCGTCAACCATCATTATTCTGTTCCTTGGTTCCTTCCAGAAGTGGACCAATCACCCCTACGAAATTGAGAACCATTATCTAGCACATCAAAAGGAGGGCTTCCCGAGTTCGACCAAGTAAAGATAATACAGTAGCAGCAATATGATGGCCAGTCAACCCTGCACGAGTAAGCTGTTCGTTTGGAGATGCGTGTTCTATGTAGGTGTCTGGCAATACAATTGGTCTCCACTGGAAAAGAAAGAGAATCGCAAAGATCATCAAAATGAGGGTACAAGTCGCATCTGCTCAAAGTTTAACATTTGAACTTGGATGTGCCATGCACAACAGATGCAAAGATAAGAAAGGAGAGCAGAGTAGCTTGCTTCAGCATTATCGTCTGGAAATCTATATTTTGTAGAGGCCATTTTCTCATCATACGTACATCATCACTTTCACTCTAGACAGTTACAATAAAAATCTACAGTACAATAAGCTCCAGAGTTTTTTTTTTTCAAACTCGGTTCTTTAAAACATAAAAACACAGTACACAGTCCTAGTGGTGGGGCGACAACTGCAAAGAGTACAATATAACCTAGTTTGCTAATCCCTTGGCTTGAACTTGCAACCTCATTTATGTGATTAATTGCCCAACCATTGGAGTACAGCAGTGCAGAAGGTTATGGAAGTTTAGATGCCCCTCCACTCTGTCTATAATCAGACAAAGGCTTGGAAGTGGCTAAAGCTAAACATAAAGATGGTTGTTCACTTTCTTCATTTCTTGCCATACTGAGGAATATATGAGTGTATGATGAAAGAGATTCACAAACACAGAACATATACTGACTACTTGTTCCTTTTATCTTATATTGAAGATATGTGAAAGCCGAAAGGGACATAGGATTTATCTCAGCCAAGTCAATGCACCATAAAAAATGAAGGATTAACAACAAAGCAATATAAAAAATTATGGAGTACCTTAACTCTTCCATCAAGCTTCCCATCAAGTGCGATAAATTGGGCAACATGGGACCCAAATCCTCCAACAGATCCTTCCTCAACAGTTATCAGAAAGTTATGGTTTTCACAAAGATCTCTCACAAGCTTAATGTCAAGGGGCTTGCAGAACCTTGCATCAGCAACAGTAACATCTACTCCAAGTTTTGAAAGGAGGGACTGAGCCAAAAGGCAGTTCTGGACCATGGATCCATATCCTAATAAAGCAACATCTTTACCTTCAATAAGGACTTTTCCCTTGCCAATCTGTTCTACAGAAACCATTTTACAACTAAGACAAAGGTGTGTAATACTTTCAATATCAATCACATTATTAAGAAATATAAATCAAACATGAAAACATTTGATCAGGTAGACAGTTAACCAGCAGTCATAGGAAAGTCAAATCACACAGATATATTAAAAATGGGGACTAAATGGAAGCAAGGTTTTCCCAGATAATTTGTGAGCTCATTGGATTCTTGAATAAACAAACAAAAAATATTTTGGAGTAAAGTAGTAAAAGTACTACCTCAATTGGTGTTCTACACATGGGGCTATCTATGCCAACAATGGCACCTCTAGGATACCGGAAGCACACAGGTTGATCATCAATTTGTGCTGCAGTAGCAACCATACGAGCAAGTTCAAACTCATCTGAGGGTGCCATGACAATCATGTTTGGCAAGCATGACATGAACGTTACATCAAAAGAGCCAGAGCACACTGGTCCATCAGACCCTACCATTCCTGCATTTATAATCGCAAAACGCACAGGAACTTTCTGCCTATCAACATCATGAACAACCTGCAGACAGAGAAGACAAATATGCAGATATAATCAACTCCTCCATAACCATTTGTCATTGTATATTATATACAGTCATTTCTGAGAAACTACTTTTTAAAAGGCTAGCAGGACAACAACTATTCAAGTACTCAGTGAATGAGTTAAAATCCAATAAGATTTATTCTGTGCCCAAACCAAACTTTTCAAAAAAATTGTGGATGTGAAAGCAAGCATCAGTAAGGCGGTCTACGTTCACACATAATGATTTACAAACTTTATCAACATCCACCTTATATATAGAAAATATTGAGGACTACCTAGGAGAAAGTTTTTGTAAACGACCTTTTAAAACATAATCACCTGGTTTTCTAAACTACTAAAATAAGCACCCTATACAGCAAATTTTCTGCATTAGTAATTCCTATTGTTTACTGTTATTTCATTATGTTTATTTTGACTACAGGAACAGTGCATGGTCTCATGTATCACAATCCAAGAAGTAGAAATGAGAGGTTGGAAATGTAATCCCCATAGGGAGAGAGAATAAGCAAGAGAGGTAGATAGATGAAGGGAAGGGGAGGGAAACAAAAACCTGGTCATAAGCTCGCTGCAGGAAGGCAGAAGGAATTATACAAAACGGCTTGAGTCCTCCACAGGCTAAACCAGCAGAAAATGTTACTGCATGTTGCTCGGCCATTCCAACATCAAAAAATCTGTCTGGAAATTTCTCTTGGAACAACTCAATTGATGGCTCCATTCCCATTGCTGCATGAACTGCAACTATATCCTTATCCTTCTCTGCCTCCATTGATAAAGCCTCTATAAAGTAATGGTTGTATGTTTGAGGGCCAATTCTAGCTATCAACGAATCAATATTACTAGACCCTGTAAAATATGGAACAGAAGAAGTATTGAAAAATTGTTAGCTATTATGACAATCTAATCTAATTATTGAATACTTCCTCCATTCCAAAGATATTGCAACATTGGGGGAGTGCTAAGGTTTCATGCAAGGAGAAATATAGGGTGAAAATAAAATGTGGTCTTATGTGAATAGGAGAGAGATAGAGAAAAAGAATGTACAAAAAATAAAGTATGTACAAAAAAGGAAAGTTGCGATATTTATGAAACTTCTATAAAAGCTCAATCTAGCATAATTGTAACAAAAAAGTGCTGTTTAAGAGAAGAAATTAACTATCATTTTTAGTTATTGTAATTGTTAAAAAGTGAAGTTAAACTAAAATGTAATATTTACCTTACAAAAATTTAATATATTATATTTCATGAATAGAAAAAAAAAACTACAAAGTATATATATTGTGACATTTATGACTAATATCATAAATATATAATTTTTATACCGTTAGATTTGTATTGAAAAGCACTTTAAAAAAAATTCATATATGATATGTTTTATTAATTTTCTAAAAACTCCTACTATAATACGAAATATTGTGTAGATGAGTTCAATTAAGAATTAATACTCAAAAATTCATTCTATTGTAGTTATGTATCATCCTAATTTAGTTGTGATTGAGGATCGAGATCCTATTTTAAATCAATGAGGGGGATAGAAACGGGTTAGCAAATATCATATTAATTGGAGAAAATGGTGAAAACACAAACGGAGTATTTCATTCTACTCAAATAGGATTGATTTTTAAAAATTGAGAAAATTATATATTTATTCTATGCTTACATAATCCATATAGTACCAAAAAAATATTAATTTTTTTCCTCCCATATATCATGTTTTAACCCGAAAGAAAAATCGAATCGGAAATATTTGAAACTTAATTGTATTTAATATGGTTAAAAACAAGTTTAGGACTCGGTTGTAGAAGTTTTGAAAATCAATTGAAATAGAGGTTTAGAGTCAAAATAGATGGTTTCAATCACTTCTAAGGCTTAATATGACCTAATAGGTACTTGTAAAGCATATGAATATGTTCCCTCACTCGATCTAAAATTATTCAAATTGACCAAATTATGAAGGGGTGATTGAGAAGGTTTCTAGGATTAGGGTCTCCTAGTATCTATTAGAACCTATGGAAAGCACCATGAGGTGTTAACTTCCTGTGATAAAAAAATATCCTAGATTTAGAGGCTATAATAAACAATTTTAAACCTTTTGGTGAATATCTGAGAAACTCAAAGGGAACTAGCATATGCCACATAGGGTCATACATAATTGTTTGGGATAATAAACAAACATTAATTAGGTCAATAATATCCCGCTCATTTCATGTTGTGGATGAAAAACTCATAATAAAAGAGAAATAGACTAAACAACTAAATTGATAATTTGCAATTACAACTATAGGCATGTAAAAACTTTCAAACTATAATAACCATATTCCAAAATATCGGGAAGAGTCAACAAAATCTAAAGCCAGATAAGGACTTTGTACCTCGATCCAAAAAATTATGTGATGTGCATAAAAAAAAATGCTTTATCCAATAAGTAGTAACAAAACTTAGATATATGATGAAGAAATTTTTTTCTTTATAAGATGAATTTGAGAATTTCTTAAGATCATTAAATAAAATCCATGCAAATTGTCCTTATGATAACAATATAATTTATAAATTTTATAAAATAAACATTAAATATGATTTTTGATCTTAATGTATTTTTATTGAGGTAAATGACTAACATTTTTACCATGTTAGGATATTATAGACTATCCAGTATCCACAAGTAGCGGGGAAATATAGAACAATCATACATGGGCCCCAAAAACTAGTTTAAACATCACTTGATGTAAATTCCGTACATAGTGATATATATAAGACAATAGGCTTTTTCCTTTCCTAAATGCACTATTATAGTGTTGACTTTTACTAGAGGATTAGCATCTGGGATCAAAATGTACATTAAGAAATCTTTAGCATCGAATCTACAAAGTCACATATATGAAAATGAACAAGATGAAAAATTTCTTTAATAACCAGGAATTTAATAGGTAACTTGAGTGGAGAATGGATATCAAGGCTTTAAGCAAAAAATATCAGTCTGGAATGTAACCGGGATTCACATCTTCTCAAGTAGCAACATAGGCATCTACTCTTCATCCATAAACTCAACTAGACATTAAGAAGGCAGCACAAAGCACTAAAGGATGAAAAATCTCAACTACTATCCCATAAAAAATGAAGGTCTTTAGTAACAGTTCAAAAATGTTAAAATTTTCTCATTGGTTAGATGCATGAGCAAAAAGAATGATTAGATGGGAGTACAAGTATAAAAGCTATCCTCATTTAATAATTTTTTTTAAGAATTTTTCATTTCAGAACCCTGCATCTTAACTAAGCAATGCCACAATGAAATTTGAAAGTTTTTACATCATGCATAAGATCTATTCTTCCAAAATTTACTCTGCTACCAGTTCCGAGAGATTCAACATTCAAACTAGTGAAACCAATAGACCAAAAACTTAAAATATTCACCGCAACAGATAGTATCACCCTGTCACATGCACATCTATGGTATTTAACCAATATGTCCAAAACTATTGCTGGAGAAGAACAGTAAATACTGAAGAGTACCTCCATCAAGATTTTCCACTGTTTCATTCATTTTCTTAGGCTGTCCAACGTCTTCACTTGTCATGACATGGATCAATACAGGGCCCATAGAATCCAAGGAAGCTACTTCTTGTAGCACACAGATAAGATCTTCAATGTTACGCCCATCTACTGGCCCTATGTAATACAATCCTAACTCTTCATAGAGAGTTGATCCTGTAGGTCCCAGCATACCACGAGCATACTCATCGACTTTGGCAGCCCATTCATATAAACCTTTACCCACTCTTTTCGTAAGACCCTGACGGAAAAAAACTACAGAGCTTCACCAATGCAATCATGGAACAAAATTGAACTTGACAACATTGAAACAGGGGATGGTAACTTATTTTCTTTAAAATTGTTCAGTGCTTCAGTCTATTGTCTGAAAGAACACCACAGGATACATACCTTAGCAACTTCTCTGAATTTTCGGAAAGTTTTGCTGGATTGCACCTTGCTCCAAGAACTAGAGAGTGCAGTAATTGGAGTCCTGTAATCCTCATCAGGCTTTGGATGCAAAGAGTGACGACTGTCATTTAAGATCACCACCAAGTTTGAATCTAAATAACCAGCATTACTCATTGCTTCGTAGACCTGACCAGAAGAAGTTGTTTCATTGCTGATAACAGAAATTACACGCTCACGTTTTCCCTTGATATCTCTTGCAACTGCAAAACCTGAAATCATGACAAGATTCATATGGGTTAGTGACCACCTTTATAGTATGTTCAGCTCCACTCCTTTAAAGGAGAAAAGGAAATCTAAAAGAAAAAATATGTGAATTTACCAAGCCCAGCAGAGATACTGTTGCATCCATGAGCTGCCCCAAAGGGATCATATTCACTTTCAGAACGGCATGTATAACCGGAGAGTCCATTCTTTTGTCCGAGAGTACTCATCAGGGATCTCCTTCCTGTGAGTAACTTATGTGCATATGTCTGCTCAAAGACAGAAGGCATTATTTAGCGAAGAATGTTGAACTTAAATGTATCAAAAAGGAAGAAACCAAAATAATTAGGAGCAAACAGAACAACTGAGCCAAGAAAATTTTGTAATGATGACAAGTGTTTGATAACTCACTTGGTTCCCTATATCCCACAAAATTTTGTCCATTGGCGCATGAAATACATAATGAATTGCAACAGTCAACTCCACCACAGACAGACTAGCTTTTAAATTATATTGTCCTCTTGAAATCATAAGAGAGAGCTCACCACGAATCTCATCAGACAACTGTTTCAGCTCCTGTTGCACCAAAACTCCAATCAGTTGACATAGAACTCCCCTTCTTGAGTTTTTTTTAATGGCATTGATTGACAGAACCCTCAAAACTTATTTAAATATGTACTAAAAGGATAGTAAAGGAAAAGGTACCATGACTTCTCAACCTTAGGTGACAAATTTTTCATGTTAATAGGGTTCTCAACCATATCAAGAATAGGTGTAGGCTTTTCTTCCCAGAAAAAGTCGCTGTTATTGGCGATAGCTCGAGTTACTCCTGCATCTCTCTGCATTCAAGGAAACAAGAAACATCATGTAGCATTCCTAAACACTTTGTAAAAAAGAATATTGTTAAGAAGTTCACCAAAAGAAGCAATGCACCATAGATAAACAAAAATGCTGGCATATTTAATTCACTCTCGCTCTCCTACAGCCATTTAAACTCTCCTTAAACCTGAGCCTTTTCAATTTATACCTCAAACCAACTTGGCTAAAACCCTTTCAAAATTTATTTCTTGACTAGCTATTTCAACCCAACGTTTTTCGTTCATAAATGCTAACTATATACTATGAACTCTTCAAGACTAAAGGATAATTGATTCATGCTAAAGGACCCTTCATCCCACCCCATGCCAAACATTTCTCAGTGTCAAATTCGCAATATTTGCACTATTTATGAGCTTGAGGCAACAAACTATGGCTTCTTATAGCTCATAATTAACACTTTATACTCCTAAATAGCACTCATCAAAGGGAGAATCTGAGTAATATTAATCCCACAGAACAATAATAAGAGCCTATGTAACCGAGACTCGTATAATCGTCTCTAAAACGGCCAGGAGTCTGAACGGGCTATTTTATGAAAAAGTTCCAAACTTTTGGTCCAAAATGAAGTGTCAACTATTCATGTCAATGTCATAAGTCAAACAGTAATACAACATCATCAATTACTAGCCCCTTCTAATGATCAAACAAGCATACCACATTCATGGAATCAAGCAACTTCATAAACACATAAGATTAAGCATAACTACAATAGAAAAAGCAGAAGTGGAACGTCAAAAGGTAATACCTTACATATAAAGCTGGAAATCCCAGATGAAGAGGCATTCATTTGATACAACTCAAAACTGGATTGATAACCCAAGTTTCTGGGTTCCAATTTATAATGAAATTCTCTACAATTTCCATAAAATTGAACAGAAATTCCAAAAGGGCACTCAAGATAACCCAAACCCATTTTCAAAACCAAACACCCAACTCTCAAAATCAATCAGCTATCATATCCCAATAATTTTGAACCAACAAAATATAAAATTTTATAGGTACCCTTCTTGAAAAGTATGCACGTTTTGCTCGAGTAGAGTAACAAGTACTATTTTTTAACCCCAGAAATTGGAGTTGAAGTGTCGCAAGTTGTGACAAAGGAAGCAGTCGTAGTGTTGGGCAGAAACTGATTGAGTGGAAACATATGCAGCACTATCACTTCATTTGAGGAGTGTCGATATACTATTGGCTGTATTGCTTTGCTAATTGGCTAGTGCCTAGAGCTGGATGGATAGAATGGGAGCACGTAGGTGCCCACTATTGGAATATTGAATACTGAGATTCATACTCCGTATTTCATCCGCATTGTGTATCTTTGAGCGTTTGTGCCTACGAAATTTTTTATGAAGAACCTTATAAAATAATCACTTTGTAAAGAACGATCTTATGTAAAGTAAAAAAAATAAAAAGGTGGTGAAAAAAATTATATAAAGCATTTGAGTTGTAAAAGAGGATATATAATCCTCCATATATTTCAAACTAATAGAAATGGAATTTATATCGTACATACGTATCTATAAGAGACTTTTATTATTTAATTAGTTATTTATAATATGAGCTAATTTAAATGGATTTTGAAGGAAAATTATATTTGAATTTTAATGATTTTATATACTTGAATTACTAACATTAATTAATAAAATCAAAAGGTTTTATTTTAATTCATAAAATCCTAAAATATTTTGTAAAAAACTGAAAATCAATTTTATGGAATAATTGGAAAAGTTTTTTTTTTTTTTGAAATATCCCTTGGGTTGGCCAAAATTATTGAGTTAATTAAGAGAGAAAAGAGTCAATTTTTAATTAGGTTTAAGGAAGTTTTCTAAACTAAATCTAAATTTGGTTGGTCAGGAAGTATTCTCTCTTTATTTTTCTCCAATTCTTTTCATGAATAAGCCTTTGCCTAATTAACTTGGAATCTTTATTTGGTTGTTCCTAACCTACTTGGGTTATTTTACCTCTTCTTATAAATATCCAACTTACTAAACAATTTAGTTTTTTTTTACCTTACTTATTATTCACAAAAACTCTCAAACACTCATAACTCCATACTAATGGAGACCAGACACTTTTCCTCCTCCTTTGCCACTGCACCTGTCATGTATCACTTCTTTGTGGGTTTTTTCTTCTTTTTATTTTGATTTTAATTCCTAATTCTTTAAAAGAAATGATGATTTGATGTAGTTAATGTGACTTGATACTTTAAAAGAGCATGATATGATAAGCTCATGTGACTTGATATTTTAAAAGAGCATGATTTGATGATGATTATTATTAGGGTTCTATAAAATATGAATGTTCTATGAATATTTCATGTTAGAATTATTTTGAATAATGACTATATATTTTTTTGAATGAATGTTTGCTGAACTTCAAGTGTTGTCATGAGGCCAACTATTTTTAGATATTATTTGGTATTTTTCATAATTTATTTTTTAGATATTATCCATAAAAAATAGATTTTCTTCCCTAATTGCAAGCTAATCCCTCCTACTTTTGACATTAATTATAATTAGCCCCCTAATTCACATAGAATAAATTTTTTAATTAGGGGTTAAACCCTTTAATCGCAGTTAATTCCTTGTAAAAAAGATGACAGCAAGTACCTTTCACCTGCTTCAACATCGAAAATGTGTGGTCAACATATGAATCCGCACAATGTGTCAACATAAAGTCCGTCACGATTCAAATGTTTTGGAATATCCTTCTTCACCACTATTTTTTTTTTTGTAAGGTCCTTTCTCACAATGTGACAACTTTATAAGGTCAAATCTAAAAAACTTTTTGGATAATTTCGAACCTTGAGAGAACACCTTAATATGTTTATAACTTATTATAGGGATAATAGGGTCATATTAGGCCATATGAGTGATTAAAATCATCTATGTTAAGAGTCTAAATTAGTTTTGATCAAATGCAAACTAGTCCATTGGCCTCGTGGACATCGTATGATAGAATTTTTCGTTGGCTCTGAAATTGCCTCTAAAATGTGGATCTTGGCTAATAGAAATTTACCCAATTCTTTGACCCAAATTAAGCATACTCTTTTTTTTCCAAAACTTGAGCCAACCAGACAAATGATTACATCTACTCTAAATTTCAATTCAACTAATTTCTAAAACTCATACAATTGAGCTGTAAACATGGGTTAAGGTTTTTGGTGACCAAATATAAGGTATTAAAAATTCCAAATCTACACATATATATATGACCCTATGAAACATCTAGTTTTTTAGTACAATATCTAAAATTGTTTGAAAATATTACAAAAATAGTTTCTAAATAACTTTCAAAGTTTGATAATTTGTGTAACTGATGAGAGAATACATTTATAAACTTACCATGGGTCATATAGGGACAAATAAAGCTTTATGAATGATTGAAACCATCTAATTTGATTTTAAGTACTAATTCAACCAATTTTCATAACTCCTACAATTAGGTCCTAAAATTATTTTTAGGGAATTTTAAGACCAAATATAAAATAATTGAATGGTTTAAAATCTCCTCATTTGATACTAGGAAATATTCATTACCTTTAAAATTTGGTCAATGTGGATAACTATAGACCTAGTGAGAGAACGCATTGATATGGTTACCATGGGTCTATAGGGTTATAATAGGTCATAGGAGTAATTGAAATCATCTAATTTTACTCTAAATATCCATTTCAACTAATTTGCAAAGCTCATTTACTTAGGACCTAAACTCGTATAAGGGCCTTTGATGATCAAATATAAGATTTTAGATCTTCTTTTATAATGTTAGGAAGCATCCAATACCTTTATTTCGATGTAAATTTTAGAAATTTTTCAAAAAAATTTCTAAAATAATATATACCTAGATGATTTGTTACTTTTGTTTCAAATCTTATGTATCCATTTAGATTTTAGTTCAAACGCAGCCAACAAGACAATTTTATTCGACTCTCATAGAATATTTATATCTATATTATTTAATTCTCATGAAATAGTTATATCTATACTATTTAATCCCATATCAAGATTTCATTCAATTTATATACATTGGATAGAGTATGTCTTTCAATTCATGCATAATAGCTTCATTTGTTTCATACATGTTGCACAAAATAAGTAAAATTTCCCAGGAAAAAAAATATGAATAGAATAATTTCCATCAAAATAGATGTTGTGTGGTTCAAATTTATCATCCATTGCAATTCATCATGTTTTTTTTCCATCCAATCAAAATGAAATTACGAAATCTCTACTTAATCTCCAAAGGAGGAGAGAAGAATGAAAATATGAGTTTTTAATGAATGAAAAGAAATAAGGGGTAAGAGAGTTGTGTTAGGAAAGTAAGGGTTGCGTTTAGCACTTCCCTATAAACTAATTAAAATGGACCTATATGATAAGGGTAAGTGAATGTAAAATAATTTTATTTAGTTGTTATAAAAGAAATAAAGTAGAAAACGGTAAAAAAAAAAAAAAAAACTTTATAAAACACCCTTAAAAAAAACAAGGAAAAACTCTGTGAAACTAAAGTTTTATAAATTCAATATAAACATCAATATTCTATCCCCCAACTTTGTTCAATAAAAATATTTTTACATAACTCAGGATATCAAATTAATAATAATAATAATGACGATGATTATTTATTCAAAAACTTTAACCTCTAGTGACATCTAATTAACAAAAAACTATAGTTAAATTATGCTCATTAAGTTTAATGCTCAACTATATACAACTCAATTCAATCTCATATTGCCTGAAATAAATTTTATTTTACACTTCAAATCAGATGAAAACATATTTTAAAACTATATGCTTGCCATGACACGGGGTAATAGTGTAATACTCAGGCCATATCTAGTTATATTTTATATAATCTTATGCACAAGACCCGGAAAACAAATGATTAACACGGGGTAATAATCTTATGCACAAGCCGGGGTATACAGTGAAGTGAGTGAACCACAAAAGGTTATGCTCTATCTGGGACTTGTTCTAGGCTTGGGTATTACAAGAGACCACAAAGGTCATGCCCTATACGGGGCATTTGTTGACAGGTCTATACTCAGGCCATATCTAGTTATATTAGACCCAGCTACATAACTGTCATACTGCTAGAAGCCTAGAAATAACAGACGTGCTATTCTGAGATTAAATATAATCTGGATGAAATGGTGCACCAGACTGTTAACTGTCAGAAAAATATAATCTAACAAACCAACCAAAGATATGAGTAGGAAGGAATACATGGTCATGAAGTTTTTTTTCTTCTACTTTTATCAGTGTTCCAATGGGAAAATTAATGCAACAGAAAAATAAAAATATGGGCATGGTGAAGTGTTTACTTCCACAATTTCCTTAAAGACATATTCTTCTCAGTGTCTTTCTTCATCACCTTGGCCACTGCCATCTCAAAATCTTCTTGTGTAACGTGAATCCTTCTCTCCCTCAAAGCAAACATACCTGCTTCAGTGCATACAGCCTGCACACAATTCACCGACAAGAGAATAGTACAAATCAAGACCTCGCTGTTTTCCATGTTCTGATAATAAACAAAAAACGAACAGAGGGCGGATAAACTGTTTCATTTCAAAATTACAGTTATGCAGACAATCACTCACATATTCAATGTGTCAATTTATTGGCTAGCAAGTAAATTATCCAACAAAAAAAACAATTTCCAACAGCTTCTCACTACAAACTACCAATTTTGGTTTCAAAAAGTTATTATTATTCATATGATATAGGTTCGTATGATAATACTTAAGGCACCACTCATGCCAATTTATAAACTTACAACAAAATACTAGAACAAACTTCCAGTTTCAAAAAAATGAAAACTCAAAACTCACAGTGGCTACCTATGTTACTCAGACTCAGTCAGGGTTTCCAACATGGGTACTTGAGGTAAAGTTGCATAATTTTGGCCAAAAAGGTAAGTGTCCGAGAGTTGAGTTTCCAACATCAGTACTTGAGATGGAATGAAGAGTCCGAGTAGTATAGGTGGCAAAAAAATATGACATTAGATACATGTTTGTTATGCCCTCTTTCCCAGATAGTTTAATACCAATTGTCTAGGATTAGATTCAACGACAAAAAAAAAAAAAAGCAGGTTTAAATGTGAAGCAACAATTTTTTGTAAATTTTAAGACACTAGCAATATTGAATTTGACAAGTGGTGGAATTCTGAAGGAGAGCACAAGCAAAAGTCTGTCTATTGCTCAAAAATTTTAATTTTCTTTGTTGTGAAGGAATAATGTTAATACTTGTCAACTTGTCATAGTATATTGAAGGACGTCAAGTATGGATAATAGCATGTTTTATGTTGCAAGAGATCATAACCCTGAAAACTCTATTAATCGTTTGAACAACTCTAGAGTCTAAAAAGGTATTTTACACCGAGACACGAAGAATAACGGACACTGAAAGAACACTAACCTTTAACTCTGCACCAGAAGCACCATTCATCTTTTCTGCAATCTTCTTCAAATCAATCCCACGCATCAAATTCATTTTCCTTGAGTGGATCTTCAAGATGTCACAACGAGACTGGAAAAAAAATACAATTTAGCAATTTAGAATAAAATAGAAGCACTGTAACATCAGAAACAATTTAAACTTGCTTAGTACTGCCAGTCAATCAACCAATACGCAACATTAGTTTATCAAAAGTGCATGAACAAATAATTGGCTCTATAATGAAATAAATTAAAAGAAAAATACAAAGACCTCTGAGTCAAATTTTGACCCCTTGTTTCCATATACCAACGGAACTATACCTTTGTTTACAACAATAAAATAGCAACTGCAACAGAACTGTCTTTTTACAATCAAAATCAAAGTCATGCAACTCATGCCTGTCAGCGTATATTAAGACCAAACAACTGCTTAATATGGATCACTTCTGGAATTCAGGTAGTCATTTAAGACATCACATGCACCACTATATTCTTTATAAGTTTAGATGAATTCCCACATAGCCATCAATTATCGACAATATACTATCCCTGAATTTATAACATCTGCCAAAGCAATAGCACAAAATAGATTTATAGATTATTGATTCCCCACCCGCCCAACAACAAATAACATAGAGTAGAATAGAAAAAAGTAAGCAAGTAAACAGGTGTACATAAAGCAGTCACAGACTCAAGTAAATCAAATAAGAAAACCCAGCAAACCGCTCAAAATTATGCAAACAAAAGTAAACTAATTAATGCATTTGCCTAATCATCAAATACCAAAATAACATCAGCATAAATTCCACACCCTCCAAACTTACAGACTTGCAGAGTTGCAAAGCACAAAGCAAGAGCCTTAACTGATCAACTTACGCAAACTAAGGCTATGTAAGCTTTCAGGAGGGGAGAAAGACGAGAAACCACATGGTTAACATAGGATCATATTCAAACATGAATAACTCTACATATTAAGAAGAAAAAAAAAGGATGATGATAAATTAACTCACATCTTCATTGGGATTGGGGAACTCGATCTTCCTATCAATCCTTCCAGGTCTAAGGAGGGCTGGATCCAAAATATCAATACGATTTGTAGCCATCAAAACCTGAGAAATAAATTATGTCAAATCAATCAGAATCAAAAGTAAGGTATAATAAAGGTCTAAAGGATTAACTATGCTTATTTCAGAAACAACTCGTAAGAGAAGTACTTTAATTTTTTTTGATGCTTCAAATCCATCTAATTGATTGAGAAGCTCCAGCATAGTTCTCTGAACTTCACTATCCCCATTTCCAGATCCAGATTCCATTCTTGTTGATCCAATACTGTCGATTTCATCCATAAATATAATAGATGGAGCATGTTCTCTGCACAGGAGCAAAATTAGAGAGTTATAGACATTGACCATCTTCACTAAATCATTGCAAACAGTTCTTGTTCAAAAACACCTTCCCATGCAATGTCCAGCAAACAAATGAACATTAGCTTGCATAAAGAGATGATTACACAAACCTGGCCATGACGAAGAGTTCTCTGACCATTCGAGAACCTTCTCCAATATACTTCTGCACCAACTCTGACCCAGAAACCCTAATGAATGTACAGTCAGTGTGATGTGCCACTGCCCTAGCAAGCAACGTTTTTCCAGTTCCAGGTGGACCATAGAGCAAAACTCCCTGTAGATACCAAATGATAGATGAAGTCAGGCTAAAACTGTATGAAAAACAAGAATTACACCTATAGCAGGGAAAAGCATGCAGTCATGCACTAGCTAAGAACGTCTCCCAAAAGCCCATAGAAATGAAAAGGAGGAGGGACTTACTTAAGGACATATACTCAGAGCTAAAAATAGAAATAAAAAACACAAAGATCACATAGGCAATGCCAAACAAGTTCAGTCATCTCACCTTTGGTTGAGCAATACCAAGACTTTCAAACAATTCAGGATGTTTGATTGGAAGCTCAATAACCTAAAAAATATATAGAAAACAAAGTTAGAATGCCTTCTTCGTTTTTCAAAAGTGATCCCCTCATCGACTATTGTTGATTGGGTGGAGAAAAATATAGCGATGGCTAACCTCCTTTATCTCTTTGATTTGCTGGTCCAGACCTCCAATCATGTCATAAGTAGAGTCGGGAACTTTCTCAACTTTCATAAGGTTCACCAAAGGATCAACTTTACTAGGTAAGACTAGATGGAGGACATAGCTGTCATTACGAAGGGCAACTCTGGTGGAAGGTGTGAGTTTTGTGATGTCAATGCTCTTATCAACATCAACTACATATTTCCCTTCAGGATGAACCTATTTAAGGTTAAAAACCATCAGCAACTTCTGTCCATTTTAAGAATAACTATTTCAACTGTAATAGTATTGGATAGACGAACCCTATTATCAGTCGCAGTAACAATTATATCACTTGTAAGTAATACAACAGATAAAAGAATACCTTGACCAACACCTTAGATTTGCCCATGACTTTGACAACTTCACCAACATATGAACCAGGCTCTTGAAGCAGCATTAGTTCCTCTTTGAGCATCCTAACTGAGCTTGGTCAAAGAAAGTATAACAGACAAATCATTCAACAACTAAATGATGAAGGACACCCCAATGATCACAAACAAACTAATTTAGGACTTAAAAACACAGAAATTGTGGGAAAAAACAATAAGCAAACAGTATGTGGCATACATAAAGGCATAAAGCACAGACGATTCCTATAAAACAGCTCCACAATAATTTACAAGAAAACAATAAAACGAAATCAATACTCATGTTAACCATGTACGTATGCTAATTTGCTTATATACAATTCAAATGTCAAACAGTCACCTATCGATCACAAATTACATAAAACATATACTTCGTAATGCTACAAATCCTCCAATTAGAATCTAAATTGAAAGAAAATGCAGTACCCCAAATAAAATTACAAAGATAGAAACTTGACCTATTATCAATAAAGTAACAACCATTCTGAATTCTCAGAAAATCATCAGATAACTAAACTTAAAAACAAAAATAAAAATTATAGACATAAGTTACTTGTTGGACAGAATATCATCATACAGGCATACAGCACAGCCTAGGTATCCCAAAAAGTAGAATTTGCTTCCCCAAATCCTGGTTCAACACAAACCCATCACAATAAACTCTCAGAATCTAAACCAAAAGAAAATGTGTTGTTCACCTTGTAGAAATTCAAAAATCCACGAAATACAAGATTTTGATTAAATTAAGAACAAAATCATAACTTTAAAACCCTATGTGCAGTAATAGGATATCAGGGCCACATTCTAACGAGTTGGTGAAAAATATTAACCACAACATAGATGACTCACACTGTAAATTAATGGCAAGGGATTCTTAGAACTTTGGGAATTAAGCTTAAAACTATACAGAGAAACCACAACAGCAATAACGTCTGAGACAAATTGTAACACAAATTGAGAAAGAATCTTGACAATTAACAACAAGACCATAATCCAGCTAAAAAAATTAACAAATTAGACAATGCCAACAAGATCACTCGCAATGAAATCTTAATTCATCACATTAAACTTGTAGTTCCTAATTCAAAAGGAATAAAGTCATACTTCTCCAAAAATCCACAAAAGACGAGATCTTGATCACATGACCAGAAAAATCAAAACCCCAAACTGATGTATCGCACTAGAAACTACGTCGGAAACAAATCGAAACACAAATTGAGAAACTTCCATAATCACCCTAATGCACTCTACTACGACTGCATAATAGCCTCAAAGTCGAAAACGGAACAAACACAAATTGAGTGAGAAAAGATAGAACGTTGACAAATTAACAATAATGTTGTCAAATTCCAAACCCAAAATACAACTCAAATTGAAGAACTGAACAAAACAAGCACGAGATCAGGGACGAACTCAATCAATCGCAATTCAACAATACAATCAAATCAATTGGCAATTGAATCAAATAGAAAAGCCCTAATTGGAAAAATGAAATTTCAGGGCTAAGGTTAGGGTTAGGGTTAGGGTAAGCGCATACCTTGGGAATTGAGCTCATTGCGATGAGCTTCAAGACGGCTAAGATCGAGAGTTTTCTGACGATGAAGGTGTTCTTGTTCATTGATGCGCTTGAGATAGTACTGACGTAATCCATCGCCGACGGTGGTGGGGCCGCCCATTGGCGCCGGCCAACTGCGTTCGGTGAGAGCTGTGGCCATTTCTTTCTCGAGACTTTGGGGGAGTGGCTTGCTGAAGAGGGAAGTGAAATATTTTGACTATAAGAATAAAGACTTGGATGTTATAGTATATACGGAGTACTACGAAGAGAGTGTAGAGTACGTACTAAAAACTCTCTTTTTTTTTCCTCATATTTTTATTTTAATTGAATGAATAATGTTAATTGTGACCAATTTATCTTATGAACGTCAAAAAAAATTTAAAATTTGGATTATTGTTTCCTTCATTTATTTATTTTTTGCTCTTATATGATCATTTTATAGCTTTTAATTTTATATTTTATATTTTTTATAATTTTGACATTCAGTGATGTAAATTTAGAGCTAACAATAACCTTGAATTAATATATTTAGATTTTTGAGAATTTCTATGCTTAAATTTTTTTTTTTTATATTTTTTGTATTTAAGCTTTAGCTATAGTAATGATCAATCCGAAAAAGTATTAGGATACTATATTTTGTTAAGGCTTGTATAATTCCATATTTATTCAATTCTATATAATTGTATCTTGACTACAGATTACATTTTGAAAAAAAGTTTAACAAATATAATTTTTATCAATTTCACTTAATGTTAAAAATGACATATGAATCAATAATTATACAATTGTATGAATTATATTCAATGACAACTTCTAATATATTTTTCATATATGATTCAATAATTAATTTTTAAGGTAATATGTATAATCAAAATTACATGACTTTTTAAGAAATAAATTTATATGCGCAGTACGGCAGTACCTCTAACTATTTCCAAACAAAATTTGTTAGTGTATATGTACTTTGTTATAAACAAAAAAAAAAAAGGCAATTCTAATTTAATGATACTTATGTAATAGTTATGTACTTCGTATGTAATTACTAATGTCTATCTCCTAATCCAATAATTAGTTTGTGTTAGTATTGCGACCTTTATTTTTGGTATCAAATACACATAATATCACATAAATAGTATCAAATATTTTTTGTAAAGAAATAACTCTTTTATTTTGTTCAAGAAATGATTGATTCACACCATGAAAATATGGTACGATATTTACTATCTAGTTTGAAAATTTCAGTCATTTCTATTGTACGTACACAAAAATTACAGCTCAACTTTAGGTACAAAGTAGTAAGAGTCATAGTTTAGGTACAAAGTTGAAACATGTAAGGGATTAACGAGTAGTTGTTGTAGTGAAAGCTATTGCAATAGTGAGATTGTCATGTTATTGCCTAATCACTTGATAGTTGTAGAACTCGTAAATCAATCAAACACATTACGGAGTGATACTTATGATGAAGTTTACTTTATAAAATCAACGAAATTTACAAGTGCTTACATAAGTAGTACTTCAAAGAACTTGTAGATATCATAATCAATCCTCTCTGAACATATCAGAAGGCCATCTCTTCTCTGTAATGATTGATTTAATCTGATGTTAAGTCTAGTAAGTATATGCTCAACGTTTGCACTTCTATTTTATGAATATGGGTGTGGATCAAGATTCACAACTCTCAGGAGGACATTTAAATGCAGCAAATATGCTTTGACAGGTTGATGGTCTCTATATAACTCATGCAACAGAGGTGAGGCTTTTTGAATCAGATACCACTTCAGATTACTAAACAGGGCAGAGAAGAAGAGCCGATTTGTGGTTGAATGTTTACAAGAAATTATGAGTACTAGACACGGTAAAACTGACTCATATTCATACCCAATTCCCCGGACAGACACAGGGCACAAAATTAACCCGACCTGAAAAGACCCAAATCAGACTATGATACAAAAATTAACCTGACCTGGAACGAAGTCGAAGCAACGACACCCTTCCCCACCTCTTATGAATGATAAGTATGTCCTAGGTTACATGTTCATGGGAGAGAAATACTTTTTTTTTCCCCACCCAAAATGTGAACTTGAGGTGAACTTGAACTCGTTAGGATGGGAAATAAAAAAAAAATAGAAGATGAAACCAATAAATTTTATACTAGCAATCAAATTTAAGTACAAAAATCAATTCAACTCAAGGATAAATATAAGAAATACTAACTTAGTTCTCCCTAAATCATTACTTCAATTAATACTCCTCACCTAATTGCACCTTCTTACTTCCGCTATCATCTCTGGAAATTGATTGAGTACAGCAAACTCTCTACTTCATAAGCAAATTCGTCATCAATTCCATGGCAGCAAGAAGCATAGAAGGTGTAACTTGTGTAACACCAACTACAAAACCTGCAAAAGAAGCAATGGAAACTGGAAAGGAAGCTTTCTACTACCATCCAAAGCACCTTGCTCAAAACTTACAGGAACACTTGGGTAGTTAGCTGCAACTGCTGTTCATCAATCTTATCTCAGTTTGAGAGCGATGATACCTTTGGGACATCCACAGGAAATAAGTGGATCTCATCCATCCATGGATTTTTCTCTTTTTCGGGATTCACTTCCCTTAGAGCTCTCCAAACTGCACTGTTACACTTAAAACCAGAACCAAATGCAATCTGCCATATCCTATCTCCCCTCCTAACCCTTCCTTTTGCTTCTGTATAAGCCAATTCATACCACAGGGAGCTGCTTGACGTATTGCCAAATCGGTAGAGTGTCATCCTAGAAGGCTCCATATGCCAATCAGAGAGCTGCAGATTCTTCTCTAACTCATCAAGAACAGCCCTACCTCCAGCATGAATGCAGAAATGCTCAAAAGCTAGTTTGAAATCAGGGATGTACGGCTTCAGTTTCATCTTCAACAGTTTCTTTCCTATCAGAGTGGCAAAGAAAAGCAACTGCTCTGACATAGGAAGCACCAGAGGGCCTAGAGTAGTGATATTAGTCTTGAGGGCATCTCCAGCAACAGCCATCAAATCCTTTGACAAAGCAACTCCAACTTTTCCCTGAGGATCCTCTTGTTGGGTAACACAAGTGAAGCATTTATCATCAGATCCTTTGTGAGTTCGGATAGTGTCAACAAGCTGATACTTAGATCGCCATCTATCAGATCTCTTGTTTGAGAGTAGGATTGCCGCTCCTCCCATCCGAAACAAACAGTTAGAAACCAACATCGACCTCTCATTTCCAAAGTACCAATTCAAGGTGATGTTCTCCATGCTTACGACCACAGCATAAGAATTGGGATTGACTTGCAGAAGATGTTTGGCAAGATCAATTGAAATCAGTCCAGCGCTACAACCCATTCCACCAAGATTATAACTGACAATGTTGCCTCGCAACTTGTAATGGTTAACGATCATTGCTGACAATGAAGGAGTGGGATTAAACAAACTGCAATTCACAATCAGTATCCCAATGTCCTTAGGCTTCACATTTGTCTTAGCAAATAGCTCATCAAGGGCTCCAAACATCACCATCTCAGCTTCCTTCCTAGCCTCCTCCATACAAGGATTAGGAGGAACTCGAAGAACAGCTTCAGGAAGGTAAGTATCTTCACCGAGTCCTGATCTTTCAAGAATCTTCCTTTGAAACTCAAGGTTTTCCTCCTTGAACATCCCAATGGAATGAGACCTCTCCATGAAAATCTGCCTTGTGCACTTCCTAGCATCCTCGGGTTTATAGCATGAAAAGTTCACAAGAAACACAGGACGAGGACGAGTAAGGAAGTAAAGGGTAGCCAAGAAAACCAGTAAAGTCGAGCATACAATCACCGATACTAAATTGAACCGAAGGTGTTCCCAAAGGATATTGACATCATCCACAGATAAAGTGGATAGTTGGGCAGCAAAGACAACAATCAAAGGGGACAGAAACAGGTACATTCCATGAGTAATGAGGTAATGGTAACCCAATTTGACATATTTCAACTTGACAGATTGCTTAAAATCAAGAAGCTTTCTTGAATTCGAATTTGGCATTAAGGGGGTAGCAGGGTTTTCTTCACTCATATTATCTTCAACAAATTCTCAACCTACTCAAATAGATCAATCAACAATACTGCATCAATTTGAGAATCTCAACTACAAAATAATTCAGAATTATCCCCTTAAACATGATCATAATTAACTAACTGGGTTTATTCAAACAATGCAAAATTTTGCTTTGATTTTGAATTTTTAAAACCTAAATCATTGTTAGCTAACTGGGTATGTTTAAAAAATAAAATTTGCAATCATAAACCCTGAATTGAACAGGGTATAATAATAATAATAATAATAATAATAATAATAATAATAATAATAATAATAATAATAATAATAAGAATAAGAATAAGAATAAGAAGAAGAAAAAGAAGAAGAAATTAAAAACTCAAGCTTTATAAAATAAGATCACCTCTAATTCAGGAAATGACTGTCAGAAAGAAAAATCATGAAGAACCTGTAAAAAATCCACAAAATCGCAGAATTAGAGAAATTCAATGATGATTTCCAACAAAATGTTGAATCTTTATGTTTACGAGATTAATAACTTAACAATTTCCCACTTAAACATGAACAGATTGGATCTGACTGAACAATTATGAGATTAGAGTGAGACTACAATGCAAATTGAGTGATACCCAGATAATGAAATCACCTGAAAGTGTTGAATCAGAGATAAAAAATGACGACTATTTCTGAAATTTGTTCACGCTAAACGGAGAAACCAAAGAAGTGTGACACTGCAATAAAATTGGAGGATGGTTATTGATAATGGGTGCATTGTATGTAGAAGACACTAAGGCGAAAATCAGACTAGATTCGGGTCACCCGACCCAAAAAGCACAAACAATAAATATAAAATGAAGCAATGTCATAGAAAATAAAAATAAATGAACATTCTTTTAACAGACAATAAACATAGGGATATGTAAAATTCATTATTTCCTATGCAAATAACTTCGTAATTGGGAAAAACAGAAGTATTTTTGCAGAGTGGGAATAGTACATGTCCCAAGGTTTTTTAAAAATCTGATTTTTTTGCATTGGGAATAGTCACGTATTGTACACAAACAATGATAACGAACATTATATATTATACCAATCAACATTGTATATTATTGTATTAAACATGATATATGATAATAATGAACATTTTATATTAAGATAGATATGAAATTTTTGCATTGGGAATTGTAGACGGTCTGGTTCATATATATTGGAAATGAACATACTCTATTTAAGTAATGAATATACAATATTATACTACTGAACATTAAGTGTTATAAAAATGAACATTAGTATTATGAAAATAAACATGGAACATTCGTGAAGAAAGTATTGCAAATATAAACATTATGTATTGTGAAAATGAATATTATATACAACTTGATTGAGCATTCTGTACAAAGGCAATGAATATTAACATATTTCACACGAATTGAACAAAATAAACATTTTTTATAAGACAATGAACATTGGGATGCGTAATATTCATTATTTTCCACGTGAAATCATCATCAGTTCTTTGTAATTTGCGCATTGGGAAAAGAAACGAACAAATAACTTTGTAATATTATTTTAAAATTTGAACTTTTACATTGAGAATGTACACACACTGTACACATATTTATTAAAACGAACATTGAACATTACGTTCAAAGGCAATGAACATTTCGTTCAAAGGCAATGTAATTTACGTTCACATGCAATGAACACTATGTTCAAAGACACTGAACATTACGTTCAAAAGCAATGAACATTACGTTCAAAGGCACTGAACATACAATTCAAAGGAAAAAAAATGATTATTGAGTACTGGGAAACGTGTTGCATAGAAAATCGAAATAGTTATGTTGGAAATTCAACCGTAATCATTGCACTTAGTGGGGAGAAATTTTTGAAACTGCTAATGTTCACTGCTTACACTTGGATGTTCATTGACTATGCTAATGTGTCAATTTGCCTGTGTTTTATGTGTAATGTTTGTGTGTTTTGTACAAGGTGCACGATGCTTACTGTGCACCTGGGTGCAGGGTCCAATTACTCACACCTAGGAGGGGGAATTTATTTAATTTAAATATGTTTAGCATGTGAATCAAAGTGATGCAGGAAGAATGGGACCCAAAGACAAGTAGAATGTGGGGTTCCGGGGGATTTTGACTTGGGGAATTGAAATCTTATGGCATGAATGAATGAATGAAAGCAAGCAAGCTGATGAATATGATAAAGTTAATTTGAATGAATCGGATGATGTGGTGGTTATTTAAGGTAGTCTATGTCTTGATACAAAAAAAATTATTGCAAATTTGGTTATTGGTGAGTTACTCGGGTTCCTTATGACTCTTGGGAGATAGTCTAATCTCTAATTATCTTACATTTTCTTAAAAATAAAGTGGAGGGTTGATTATTTCCATAAAAAAGAGTTGGGAGGGTCAAGACAAGAGAAGGGAAGGCTACACTATTGAAGGGGCCAATGACGTAAGACGTTCAATTATTAGATTACCAATGTCACACTCACCCTTTAGATATATATTCTACCTCCATCCAATGCCTCACATATGACCAATTGACCACCTTAGATAGCCCATCACACAAACATCAGACTTATTAAACCCCCACCAAAAGCAGTTCAAACCACTAAACCAACACTTTAGTCCAAAAATTTCCATACACGCTCCCTCTGAACTTGGCATCAGACCCAGAAAAGAAGCCAGTCCTTAAGCAGGCAGAGGTCAATCATGTCAGGCTGGCAATGGTTGCTTTCGTCGGCTTTGCTTTTCAAGCTGCAGTTACTGGTAAAGACCCGCTCAACATGAACGCACCCCACTCCACAGTCCACACTACAATCTTGGACTGGTTCGTCCAGAATGCTATTTGGATGGGATCCTATACATTTAGCATCCTGAATTGGCCATGATATAGGGTTCAATGTGTAGTTCAGGAGAGCCTACTATTATCTTATATCAGTACTGTAAAGAGTGAAATAATTGGCATTTGAGGTATAATGGAGATTTGGAGAATGCATTTTATAGACAGTTTGTACAATAATTACGGGTAAACTGCATTTGTAGGATTGGATATCATCAAAACTGTTCAGCGATCACAAATCTTACACACCCACTTCTTTTCACAAAATTTCATAACTACTCGCCCATTGAATCACTAACCTTGTACTAATTCTATGCTTCCCTGCATAATATTTTAGAACAAAAATGGTACCCATAAACAAAAAATAGTATGGTTAAAAATGGTACACAATCTATTTTAGGTCTTCCCAAACTTCCAGAGCAATGTGGTTTACCCCTTGTCCTATCTACAAATAGTAATTACTCCGTCATATGGACTAGCTAGAATCCCAAAATATACACAATCCATTACTCAGGATGTCCAAAATATAAATGTAGTCTATTAAAGTGTAGATAAGAATAATAGGGCTTCATTGTTACTCTAGAGATAAAGTGATTTTCGGCTTCAAGAAATCATCAGTGACACAGTTTCATATGAATGAGACAAACTTATATACAAAGAGCTCTTATATTTCGTACTCCATACCTAGGCAGTAAACAATTTAGAAGGCATTATCTCATTGCCTCCACAACAAAGGGGGCAAAGTGAGATTCAATAAGTTGCGAATATGCCAAAATGTACAAAAGTTATAAAACATCATTTATATTCTAACTGTTTTCCTTTAATATTCATGCTATCCCCTTCAAAACCAATCATCACTTTTAGGAAGGTAAGTGATGCAAGAGGATTATCCTCGCATCAAATAAACATCACTGGTTGAGAGTATATTTGAGCTTGTGGACTCCTCACAAGAGAACAAGTTACTCAAAGTACCAAGTTGTCAGCCATTCAACCTCGGCACTAGCATTCATTTCTTTTATTAGTAAACGCCAATTCTGAAGCCAAAGCAATGTGATCGCTTCCCCATTTCTGATTAAAAACCCACAAAAAAGTTATCATTAACAAGCATCTGTTTAAATTTCTAACAAGCTAACTTCAACAAAGTAAGCGAGGCAGACACAATAAAAATTGAAACACTTTAATCAGATCTATCGAGTCTGGTTCAACATACTACACAGGAACAAAAGCAGAAATACCCTACAAACCTCCAACCAAATTCTGGCTGTCCAGTTTACCTATGGAAGGTTGGCAGAGGGGGTGGGTGTAGTACTCAAGGGGGAACATGGGGAAATTTTGGGCTAGTTTTTTGGGTGTTTTTATTTGGATGAGAAATGGAGGAAGAGAAATGGAGAGGATCCAAATTAATGAAAAGTAGTATAAAAAGAGCATGAAGAGAGAACTGTATCCTACAGATGTCAACTCTCTTCTTCAAAATGCTTACCACTTAACAAACCCTCCCCCTTCAAAGAAAGTAAGAGAGTAAAAAGGAGAAGAGACAGAGGATAAGCCTCAACATTATATTTATGTGTGCAATATTAATTGTGATTTCTCCTCATATACTGAATTAACAAGTCTACTGGTTCAAACTTAAAACATTAAAATAGCATGTCAGTCCTTTTAGATAATATGGATATCATCTATCAAGATAACTAGTTATATCCATCTTAATTAGCATATTATTTTTTTATAGGAAATTTAGAGCATACTATGATAATTTTGGGATCAAATCGATTATATCCAATTAATCTCGGGTATGTCCTTTACACCTGAATTCACTTAGTTGAGCAAATTAGAATTAAACTTATCAAAGTTGTGCCATGAACTTGGTAGCCCTTATTGCAACCTATCAGAACTGATTGAATTTATTGGCTCATATCTGAACTTATTAGGGGAAAAGAAAAAGCGTTAAATGCATATTAACAGGATAAATACCTTAGTAGGGAATCCTCCACTATGTTGCATTGCATCTTTTGGAATTGGAGCAAGAACTTTGGACGTATGGAGACCTTTTGATCGCCTGTATACCACAGAAGCAAAAAATACTAGTACAGTATAAACTATGGGAGTAGGAAAGTATATTCTAAACAAGAAGAATTCTAAAAGAAAAGCAGATTTGGGTGTTGCATAAAGCCCTAAAATCACATGATTATATAAACTATGGGAGTAGGAAAGTATATTCTAAACAAGAAGAATTCTAAACAAGAAGAATTCTAAAAGACAAGCAGATTTGGGTGTTGCATAAAGCCCTAAAATCACATGATTATATAAACTATGGGAGTAGGAAAGTATATTCTAAACAAGAAGAATTCTAAAAGACAAGCAGATTTGGGTGTTGCATAAAGCCCTAAAATCACATGATTATATAGAAGAAAAAAAAAGTTGTGCTCACCATATGTAGTCAACAGTTCCCATAAAACACGTATTATAGCTAGTCACCAGTGGCTCACCGTTTGAGTCTCTTGTCCTGGAAGAATCCTAGAGAACCCAAACAGAAATCATTAAACAGTGACCTCAAACAATATGATATGAAGGGACCATAACAAGAACAAAAAAGCAGCGGCAATCACAGATGAATCCTACCCTTCTTAGGGATAAGACATTTTATACTAACACTTAATCAAGCAACCAACTAACAAGCTTAAGAACACGAGGAATCCACAAGAAATTCTCAAGATTAGTGGGGTGCAATACAAAATTACGCATGAAATTCAAGCAACCACAGAACTAATCTAAAACTAATTGCATTTGACTTAAGTGCCAAAATAAAAATCCATTTGAAGCATACAAATAAGTGAAAGAACTCCCAATACAACGCTTCTTTCAACCCAGGAAACAAGAATATGAAGTTGCTACTCAGCAACATAACACAAAAACTCTATTCTTCTATTTTGCTGTTTGAGAAACAGACTCTCACAATATAGCAGGTCAAATATCTTAATAGAACTATATAAACTCCTTCATTAAACCACCATTTAAGTAAGCCCAAGCTAGTGCTCATAATCTAATTAACCACTGCCTAAGGAAGAAATATGAAGCAATCACAAATGCTACTGGCCATTTTCAGATCATGTCACTTGTCTTTTTGTTATATATAAAAAGCCAGAAGCATTAAATCCAACCTACCACCACTTCTGTGTATACACTCCTAAGTTCTAAAGGATGTTCAAGAATAGGGTTGTTGGCATTGCCAGTGGCAGTAGCTATCTCCATTGGTGTCCAAAGAGATGGACTATAAAAAGGCATTTCTGCATCAACTGTTTCAACCTCAGGAGTCACAGTACCTGAAATGCAAAAAAAACCTCTAAAAAAATATTGTGTTTTTCAATTAACAAGTAATCTTTCACAGAGTAATTTTCAATTTTACCAACACTTGGAGGAAATGCGTCCTCACCATTGCTTAAATCAGACGAAGTTTCTTCAACATTTTCACCTGATTTTTCATCTTCTAAAGTTTCATCAATCTCATTGGGTGATAGCTCAATAAACTTTTCACCTGTGTCGTGGCTTGAAGCAGAAGTGGAGATTGGATCAATACCTTCACATGTTATTTGGTTAGGCTCACTGATAGCACTTAACATGCTTACTTCAACTGATTCTGGGGAAGACCAAACAGAGGTGTCTGAGTGAGACATATTTGAATTTTTGTTATCCCCAGTTTCTTTTCCCACAACATTCTCGTCAAAACTTCCCATAACAGAGGACAATCTATCACAGTTGCCCATCTGGATACTGTCTTCAGATAGTGGAACTCCTTTGGATTCTAGCTCATGCAGCTGCAAACTAGAGGTAGATTCGGGACCTTCCAGTGTCTCGTTGTATAAGTGATAGACAGATTTAGCAGATCTAATCTCATCTATAATTATGTCAGTGTTCTTCTCAATTTTGTTTTCAGGTTCATTTCCCAAAGAGTCAACAGGAGGAGGTAGCTGCTGGCTAAGAAGTCCTTGCAATTTCTCAGAAATGCTTTCAATATCTTTCTCATTTTCAAGCAAACTGCTCTGTTTTATGTCAATACTATTTTTCTGGGTAATAGCTGGACTAGCTATATCACCAGCCTGCTGTTCACTGTGATAATGGGCAAGAACTGTAGATCCAAATCTGAAGAACAATATGAAGAGTTGATTCAGAAGATTTCGAAGAAGGGAAAAAATACCTGGGTTGATGACCATATTGCCTGAAAGGAGGGGAAATTACAGCAGAGGCTTGTCCTGAAACCTTGTCTCTGTCTACTTCTGATACATCGAGCTGCCAAGACAAATATTAGATAACTCAAAGGCCATTTGAAGAGTGAAACTAGTCATTCCAAAGAATTAGACTTTACCTTCTGCTTAGACATGAAGTTGTACAATGGACTCTGCCACAAGGAAGTGATTTTATTGTTATTACAAAAGTCCACACTTAAGAAAGAAAAAACAATAGGTTACATACCATTGGAGTGCAATTGAAATCCCCACATAAGACCACTGGAGCATCATTCCATGTCTTTGATACTGCATGAGCCTTTT
The DNA here is from genome assembly GCA_026401315.1 of Dysphania ambrosioides. Classification (NCBI taxonomy): domain Eukaryota; kingdom Viridiplantae; phylum Streptophyta; class Magnoliopsida; order Caryophyllales; family Amaranthaceae; genus Dysphania; species Dysphania ambrosioides. The sequence goes on along the minus strand of CM048663.1, from coordinate 1,087,628 downwards.
CAAGAAGCAACCTGACCTACATTCAGCAACAAAATGACTTCTCACACCAATCCAACTTATCTAGAAACAGCAGGGAAGCGCAAATACCACTTTTTAGCCAAACAAAATATTAAAAGCCTAATCTTTCTCAAATATCAACAACTACACACATTCCAGTTGGCAAGGATTTCCTCCTTTTACATACACTATGGAAAAAAAACCTCGACCTTCAGTAACTAGAAATCTAAATGCAAAATTCAGATCTGCTCCACACAAAACACAAAAAAGAAAGTATTAGCATGGATAAAAGAGCTATGCATCCCAGCAGCGGTGGGTTATGGATTATTGGTTCCTAAATGCCAAGTATGATAAGACAAAAGATAATTGTAGAGTGCAAACTCCAGATGGGCAAAGCTGCTGATTATACAAAAAATTCTTAACAAGCTATGCAATACAAAAACCTAAGTAACTCGATAAGATGTTCATGCCTTACCATAAACATGTAAACTATGATTGTCATCAAGGAGAAAGTGATGCAAAGATGAGCACAATGGCCATTATATCAGGTAAGAAAACCTAGCTAAGGCTGCTACTACCAAAATGAGATATACTGATTTACATGTTTGACATTCCTTATATATAGGATAAAAAGCAGAGGCAAGCCAATAGCATAATAAGAATACAAAATTGTTACATGATTTAGGCGAGTATATCTCACAGAGCCCAATATACTTCATAATACAAACATTGCTTTAACTAAGACTGTTCAATAATTGTCATACAAATAATTAGTTGCACAGAAAAACTCTACCACTAATAGACGCTAATACCTGTCCAAGCTTCATTTCTCCTCTTCTTGGATTGAAAAGTACATGAATGTTACATATGACTACTCTATTAGGGGCTTCTGAGCTGCAGAGGTAAAATAAGATTCTCTTTGTTAGAACAGCCACGAAGCAACACTAAAAGTGATCATTTAGAGAAAAGGGAAACATAATAAAAGATTCTCAGGATTCCTTTTACATATTTATTAGCTTCTATTGTAGTTTAACAAAAATATACACCTCAATTAATTCACAACTACAGCAAGTCAACTTGCTCAATCTTGTGACAAGATAATCTAGCTTGTAAATCATGTCTACATTAAAAAAAACCCTCAGTAAATACTCCTTTAAAGCCACCAAAAACTTCCCATGTCTGCAACTTCCTTAAGTGCATGCCCCCACAAAAAAATAAAAAAAAATCCATTTCTCCAATGGATTTGGCACTTTGGCCCAGTTGCATTAATAATCTTTTCCTTGCCCTCTATTTTTTCAATACTTCTTTCTCTCTACTCCGTCAAAGCATATAATAAGTAGGTTAAGAATTCAAGCCAAGGGGGTGTTCAAGGAAACTAAGAGAGAATTGAAGAAGAGGGCAAAGACTTCAGTGAGCTATGAGTTCATATTTTTAAACCTAGAGTGTATAAGGCAAAGACCCATACCTCCCATCTATAACCAAGGAATCAAAAAATTGGAAAACCAGAGAACCTAACTCAAATAAAATCATGATCCCGGATATAATAGTTTCTGCATTTAGAAGGCTAAAATTCACTGAATAAACCAATCAATAAAATGATACCAGCTAACATTAATATTAAAGGTTCTAATAGAAAGTGCATGCTAAATCACTTTCTTTTGTGCATCACAAGTCATCATGTAGTTCCAAACTTCCAAATAAAGTTATATAGACTATCAAGAATTGAGTAGCACCACAAAACCTAAAGGCACATGTATCATATAAGAACTTTAAACAAGCATTACCTTGTTGATGACTCCAACTGATTCCCATTCTGATTCGAAATTAATGACTGTGAAATAGGAAGAAAAATTATTTAAGAACACATGTTAAAATGGGCATGATTATTTAAGCTTATTATGTTGACACTTCTTTGATCCCTGCATATATCCAGGAGAAAGAAGAAAGATCCAAGATCTGCAACATACCTCTAGAACACAAACCTGTGCAACATTATCCCTCATTCCATGTTTATTGAACTCAATACACTCTTCATACACCAACCTGAACCTAAGCCCATGATTTCCAGACAGATGTCAGGTATCACAAAATATTCCACCCATGGATACATTTTATTAACCAGAATTGACATAATACCAACTACACCAACAGAATACTGTAATATATGAACAAACTGGCATCATCACTTACAGGTTAAAGGTATCTGGATTTTAAATGCTCCTTACCTTGTTGTTCGCCAAAAGATAGCACACCCATCAATAGGATCACCAGTTCGCATCTAAGAACATTTGGCAATAATTAGGCTATAATGTACAGGATCACAATTTTCCAAACTAATCAACATATTCAATATACATATGTGTCAAACTTATACCCATTTCAGGGAAATTAACAAAATGCATAGTGTTGTAGTAAAATATTCAAGCCCCTGGGATCTAGCTAAAATTCATGAAACATATTGAAGCAAAGGACTACCACCATATCAAATCCATATATAAATGCAGAATATACATAGTTTAAATTTCTCCACAAACATGGAGAGTCATAGGGAAATTCTATTGAAAGCAACAAACTTTCAGGAACTTAGAAATTCACAACTCACAAGTGTATGATTATCCTCATTATCTCCTACTTTGATTTAACACTACAAAGGTAGCAGCGTAGCACACAACAGAGAGGCAACATGCATAAAGTCAAGACCTTCCATCTTTTTCCTAGCAAAGAAATTCCTTATGAGTTATGATATTAACATGCTTAATAAATACGTGGAGTGAAATAAAGGGAATCATCTCTCTTAATTATTAGCCTTTCCATTCTTAAACACATGATATATTTCCAACCTTTTAATTGAAGAATGAAACTATGTCTCAAGATGCTAATATATTTAGCACACCAAAAAAATTCTTTCCCTTCTTTTGAGATGGTAAACTCAAAGAGCAAGCAAAAGATAAAATATTTAGACACATTATCCCAATAACAAAAGTGTGCACAACCTTCCATATGCCGCTGTATCCACGAAGCCTCAATTCCTCCTCCAAATCATTGAATTTGTCAACTTCCTGAAAAAAAAAGGGATCACAAGCTTCTCAATCTCAAACCTGAAAGCAACATGAATCCTGAAACAATTACAATGACTGCTGTAAGGTGGCAGAATGGAAGAGTAGTGAATAAAATGCCTACCATGATAAAAAAAAAAGTAAAAACTAGCAATGGGATGAGATAGCTAGTTAACAAATAAGACATGACACATGAAAAATGATATATTGCTGAATGGCACAAAAGATTGGATGAGAACAGAAAGAGCAAACAAGATATAGGGAACATAATATTAGGCTCAATGGTGAAAACAGGATGATATTTTAATCATTAAGAAAGTGAAACAGGAAAAGACATGTAAATCAATAACGGAAGAAAAGATCCCTTGATCATAAAAACAAAAGTGAGATAAAAAGCTGAGTAGAAGAGAGAAGCTACCTGAAAGCACATTATGTCAGGTGACCACAACCGAAGCTCGAAGAGTATGTTGCCCTTTCGCCACTCCCAACTCATAAATCTGTGTGGGATATGAAAGTACAGCTTCCGATGGCTATGAGCAAGGTAGTCAGCAAGTATATTATATGAGAGAACAACAAACCGCTCTGCAAAAAAATTTAATAAATTAAGAAAGGCTAAACAAGGAGCCAAAAAAGGAAGATGACATCACCAAATAAGCATCATCCAATGTATCAATATTTAAAAATAAAAAAAGACCATCAATTTCAGACTTCAAGATCAAATTTCCTGAGAGCTTACCGTACTTAACATATCAAAGGTAAACAAAAATCAATATAAGCAAAAAGTAGCAAAATACAAGGTTTAACCACTATAGTCATTGACACTCTTCAAAAATTTACTAATTAATTATGATCAACTCGACCTTAGTTGAAAACAACAACAAAGCCAAACCTTAATCCCAAAAAGATGGGGTCGGCTACATGCCACACACACACAAAAAAAAAATTATGTTCTGTGACGAAATTTGTAACACTCTAACCAGCCTAACATAAACTCTCCAAATGATAAGAACACACAGTAATATTAAACTCACAATTTTATTATTGATTGAAAACACTATACAACATTAGAGAATCGTCTGCATGGATACATTTATCCATTTACACAGTCATCCAATTGGCTAACCCCACATTCAGTAAACCAACACTTTTAATCCTTGGCTATTGCAGATAAGTTTGTTACATCATTGATCCTCATCACATCTATAATACAAGCAATCCCGTGAAGCATGTGCATGGCACGTGAACCATACATCACGCAACATACTTCCCAATCCATGCCTCACACGAGCTAAGAATACTCCACGCTTTGCATGAGCTAGCTTCAATCAACATCTCTAGTCAACCTTAGGCAATCAAGCATATCAAGTATTAGGCACAGTATGTATCAGCTATGCAACACAAGTGCAACTCATCTCAACTCAGCGACATGTAACGAAACTAGTAATGCATTACATCCATACCCATCACCGATCGACGAACAAAATGATTACCGCCACTAGTGTCACCTTGCATCCAACCAACATGTAGCATCGCCTAACCTATGCATATCATTGTCATAAACGAACAATGATCAATCCAAGCCAATATAAAAACCCAACCAAGGCTTGTTGTTTTAACTCACGCTACATCATCACCCCAAAGGCTTCGTCTAGGAGTGCCCATATTGAGGATTATGTAGTAGAAATTGTGTTCCTTTAGTAAACTCTTCACTAGAAAGTAACATAATAAAGCCATTAGACCCTCCAAAGAAACCCAAGGCCTACACAAATAACTTTATACTTTAACATACCTCCACTTACTTATTCGCCTATCCATGACTATTTACCATTGTTGACCTAGGGGCGACCACATCATAGGGTTGCATGCTTGCATAACACTTAGCTCCTATCCACAAGCCAAACGATGGTGGTATTGTGCCCAACATGGGCTCAATAGGTCTTACCAACCTCCCCTAGAGATTGATGCCTTCGTCAACTACTTCTTGATTTGAGCCTCGATTTGCCACATGTAGTAGCACTTTCCCAAGAAGTCTGGGCAATTCTTCCATCACACTAATATTCCACATGGCGGTTCTTCCTGCTTTATCTTATCCCAACACACGCCAATCCAGAGTCTTTTCCACTTTCCTGCTTCCAAATGGTAGGCGGATTCTTCTTGGTCGTAGCTTTTTCCAAATTTTCCATATTAACAAACAATTGAAACTTATGTAATACTCTATTTACATAGTATTCCATAATAATAAACGAAACAACTGAAAATTGGTTATTTTTATAGACTTCAGAAGATTTATTTTTCCATAGAAGCTATAACCGAAAACTTTCAGCATTCACTAAACATCAGTAACACTAATCAATGAGTGATTTTGTCACAATTCCCTAAAATAATACCTAAATTTAAATGCATTGTAATCAAATTTTTAAAAAATACCACCTTTTCCATAATACACTAAAGTCTTGCCCATCATTTCAGTACAGCCTAAACTTAACACAAAACAATTTATCTATGTAGTTACCGGAATGAGGAGGCGGAGGAACCTTAGCAAACTCCCAGGACCGAAAATCCGCCGGCTTCGGCCGATGAACTCTAGGTCCTGATTGTTGATCACGCCGCCCGTAGAACGGCGGCGGAGGAACACCTCTGAAGCTGCCACCACTACCCCCTCTACCACTACTATTTGACGGAGTATTATAATTCTGAGAAAAATTATTACTGTTGTTGAAGTTATTGCTTGGGCGGAAATCGCCGCTGCGTTGGAAGGAGGAGTTGGACTCACGAACAGCTTGAAAATGTGCGTCGCCAGAGACGGCGTTCGGGCGTTCAGATAAGCTTCGTCGGCCACGGCCGCGACCTCGGCCTCCTCTGAACTGCGATGGAGGAGTCAGAGAGAAGATGAGAAGTGTAAGATGATGAGAATGGAGAGAGAGGAGAGAAGGAGTGGTACCGGAGGTCGGGTAGCGGCAGAGTACATGGTGAGGGAAGGTGCGTCGGCGAAGGCGGCGTAGGCGATACGGCGGAGTGAAAGTGGAGAGGATTGGCGCATTTCTTTGTTAGTTTGGGGGGGAAGCGGTATAGGTGTCAGTTGATGATAGATGGCGATTGCTTGACTTATGACCGACGATATGTCGCATAACTTTACTTTATGGAATGATAAATGGTAAGCCTCTATTTTTGTAGTAGTCCTTTTATTTTAGTTAAAATTTTAAAAATAATTGACTATATATTTTCATCATATCATAAAAATATTATATTTAAGTTGAATCATGCTGGATACATATTAATATAAATATCATGTTTTTATATTTTTTTGTCTTACAGAATTGAAGATAAAAACATTTTAAGTCGTATCTTGAAATTGAAAAATGCGAAAATCAAATGGGCCAAAAACATAAGAGACAGATAGAGTATTTATTTAAATGATGTTAAAAAAAACACTAATGATATGTCACCCAAAAGCTATTTCTGTATTCCAAAATTGGAGTCCTCCAATTGTTTACCATTTTTTGCAGTCTCATAAAAAAATAAGATGAGTGATCATGCATTTCGCTTTCTTTTTGAATTTGCATCATGCATTTTGCTTTTTTTTTGGATTGGCATAATGCATTTCGCTTTCTTTTTGGATTGGCATCATGCATAATCTCTTCTTGAGGGAGGAAGAGTTACCCAAATTAGATATCAAATATATTTTGTATATAACATTAGGGGTGTAATGATCCATTCACAAAATTCACACATACGTGATTTTGAGTGACTAAACATGTTGTATATAAATTTACACGAAATATAAAGGAAAATTACAAAAGAAAACAAAGTTTGTATGAAGTAGACAATTATTTGAGCCTTACATCCCTTGTGTTTTTTTTAAGGCAAAATTGGAACATGAGCTCAATTTGATGAAACTTGATATTTTCAAGCCAAAACAACTAGACCCTGCCTCATCATGACAATAGTGTTGGATTTACAAAACATACTTCTAAGGTCTTCAGAAAACTAGACATGCGGAGCCATTTTTTTTCTAATTAAGCACACTGAGCAAATGAATAATCATATAAAAGGGCGAGGATAACAAAGGGTTGAATGGGTGAAAGCCTATGTTATTGCCTTTTAACCATATACAAGAATATCAATTTACAAGCACAAGATGAACAAGTAAACAATTTGGATCTCTATATGTACAACATTCTGAAGGTGTCCTGCTATCAATCGAACGCTTTGCTGGAATCAATGTTTGTCGGCCACGTCTCTAAATGGTGGTTCAATAAGCCATACCACTAGAGAAGTTGTCTCTAGGGGTGGCAAACATATCAGGTTGGATCGGGTTTGTGTTCGAGTCACCTACTTTTGAGTCAGCTATCCCCTAATCCGAACTTGATCTATTTAAGTTTTCAAGTTGAAAACCCCAACCAAAACTTACCCCATTTAATTTCGGGTCGGGTTCATGTCAGCCCATTTAGGTTTTTGTGACGAAAGTATCAATCCTACCCGCTATTTTCAGGTCTGATTTGGGTCGACTTGGGTCCGTTTTTTCCACCCTTGCTTAATGTGGTTATTCAATATAGTGGCTAAAAAAACTTTTAGAGTTGAGATGAAACGGTTGACAAATTAATAGTAGTAGTTTAATTGTCTTTTAGGTTTCTAATTTGAACTTGGGGTTTGGGAAGAGTGGGTGACTGGCCAAGTAAAATTTTTGTTTAATCTACTTAATATAGTTTGGTTATAAGGTCGGCTTCGGGTTGACCCGACCTGATTTTGACACGAAAATAATTTTGGGTTAAGTGGGTCATTTTCGGGTTGAAATTTTCAACCTTAACCTAACTCATTTAATTTCGGGTCGGGTTCGTGTCAACCCATTTAAGTTTTTGTGTCGAAAATTTTAACTCTAATCCGTTATTTTCAAGTCGAGTTTGTGTCGTGTTTTCAGGTCGGGTCAGTTTTTGCCACCCCTAGTTATCTCCATCATGATGTAGACTCTCGGAGAGCCAGTAACCATCCCATGAACCACCAAGCCTCTGCTTATTCATCAAAATCTATTTTTCAATACGTGTAAAGCATTCCAACCCCTAAAAAAATTAAAGTATGAGCAAAGCATTGAATAACATTCATATTATCAACATTTCTCATGCCCTTAACATAGAGTAATATTTCCATAATCTGAAATATGCCAATTTACAGTATTACTGAGCATTATTCAATGGTAAGACAAGCCTTCACTCAGCTGATTACACCAGTTCAACAGCTCAGGCTCCAGGGAAGAGGGTAGAGTGGGGTGAAGAGTTGAACTCAGAAACCAGTCCTGGAATTTAGGGTGTGCTCTATTGTATCATCACATTTGTGTGAATTTTAAACTTACAATTTTACAGAAATCCACACCAAACTAAGCCCTGAACACAACTAGCAAGTATACAAAGTCACACCAGTTTGCACAATGCACATACAATTGTTGACACATAATATCACTAAACCCCTGAATCAACACTCTTTGATCCAAACTTTTATAGCATAACACAATAATCTTGGGAAAATGCTATCCATTATGACAATTGTGTATTGCCTATTGAAAACTCTTTTCCTCTAGTGTTCAGGTATATAGAACATTTTCAAACATCAGATGGAGCAAAGGCATTCACAAAAATCATATTCCGAGGGGAAAATTTAGATATTTAGAAAACAACATCGTCACAATAAAAAAATAAATGCATTTTCATGATATCATTTATTAAATTTATCAAAGCATTGAAGGATGATCAGAAGCTTTCCCCTCAAGATCAAACATCTTTTGATGATGATCAAAGAAAAAAATCGGCAATATAATTCAGTATCTATCCATCCATTTCCTTTCCAATCTAACATTAGATATTATCATGTTTATTCTAGGTATAAATCCTAACTAGGATACACCTAGAACCCAAGCCATGATGACTTCGCTATCAAATCATATCAAAGCAGAAATAGATGATGTAGAAAAGTTAATAAGTCATATACTACCTCCGTTTCTTTTTATTATTTACATTTTCCCATAAGTTAGATTCTTTTTTTCTTTACACTTCAACTCTTTTATTTTTTGCAATGACTTTTCAAAATTTTATCTCCCCTGCCCCAAAAATCAACCCACTTGGTGAGTTACTAGTCATTAATTGGCTTAAAATCATGTTTTTTTCCCTTGTTACCCAACATTCTCATTCTCTCTTCTTGCCTTAATTTTTGTGCAAACAGTAACCATAAAGAACATTAGGCAGTAGTATAAATCAAGAGAGAAGATATCACCATAAGAAATAAGTCAATAGATACAAAACATTTTAAACTAATATATCAACATTCTAATATAGAGGAAATATTACTAATAGGATATATCCCACTTATGGTGAACAAAGAATCCATTTGTAGGAGAAATTTTTGGGTAAAAAACCTGAACCATGGTAAATTCAAATATCTCTTCTTCTCTTGGACGAGCTCCTTGCACCCAAACTCGTTGCTTGAAGCGATTTTGTGCCACAGTAATATCAATGAAGTTGACTAAACATCATTATTTCATAGGCCCCGCAAATAGCAAATATCTCAAGCTTAATAATGTAAGAATGTTCGAGATGGAATCTTTGGTTCTGGGATTACCTCCTTAACCCATAAAGCTACACGATATTTCTCTCTTCTTGTGACAAAGTAACACTCGGTAGCTAGACTGGGGAAATATTCCCCTGAAGCGTTCAAACTGTAGGAGAAGCAGAAGAGAGATTGCATGTTATTGTGGGGACAAGCATCATTGAAATTGACATGAAGTTTAGCTTGGATGTCATGTCCAAGAGATTTACAAACCTACCCTAAGTCAAAGTGTGGTCCGAAATACGTAGATATCTTGAAAGGATCAAATCTAGCAAACTGTTCATAAAAATCACAAATTTATGGTACAGAATAAGAAGAAATAAACACTAAAGCCTATCAAAGTCTATAGTTGTTTACCCTGTACATAACTTTGATCCCATAATCCTCATAGGGTTGATCATTTTACTTCAAGGCATCAAGCTGGTGGCCCACAGCTTCCTCTGCACTAAACTATAAGATTAATAAAAACGGTTTCACAATGGATTTCCAGAATGGTGAAGAATTCTGATATGAGAAAATTACATTTAGTGTTGGGCCAAAAGGCTTCTTCTTGTGAGTTACAAGCCTACACACATAAATTAAAATCTATGTGAAGAAATTCTATGAGTCAAGAAGTAATTACAACCTTTTTGGCTTTAAATGAACATTTGGTTTGTTTACCTCTTGTGCATGCTTTGCACATCTCTTTGTCTTTGAAATCCAACTTAGGAAGTCCACGTACTAGTTCCTTTGAGGAAAGTTTCTTTATGGTATGCATATTAATATGACATAACCGTCTATGTCAAAGCCTTGAATCGCCTGTTGAGGGCTTGAGACATTTTAAGGTAGTACTCAAAACTTGGTTAGTATGAAAAACATAAACATTATTGTAATGAGGAGCAATGAGAATAAATTTACCATCTTCCTTGCTTTGTACCTCACATTTTTTATTACCAAAAATGGCTTTAATACCTTTGTCACACAATTGAGAAATACTAAGCAAGTTGTATTTCAGACCTTTAGTGAGATAAACATCATCTATGGAATTTGATGCAATGTTTCCAACTTTTCCAATGCCAATTATTTTGAATTTGTCTTTATCACCAAGTGTAATTGTACTAGTAGTTGCTCTTTGATAATTGAAAATAGAGAAGATTTTCCACTCATATGCCGTGAACAACCACTATCTAGAATCCATTTATTATCCTTGCTCTTGGTGATTTCCTATAAAATAATAAGACATCAAACCTTTCTAAACCAAATTGCAAATTTGGTTTCATAATCAAGATGGACCATATTAGGTAGTCTAGTCACTTTTTGAACCCACACTTGCTTTTCTTGGTCTTGAAAATACATAGGAAAATAATTTTTAAGAACTTGAGGGTTAATCCTTTTAAATGGATAAGTTAGCTTGGTACGACCCTTTTTGCAACAATAAAGCATGTAGGTGTTCTCCAATTATCCTTAGCTTTGACAAATATGATCAAGTTTTTTTTTAGAAAGTTTTTATTAAATCTAAGACCACTTTTGTTTAAAGATGCTTGTTATTCACCCAACAATTTATTTTAGGTAGCTTTGGAATGAGTAAATCTAACTAAGGCATTGTGCTGTTCTCTACACTTCCCAACCAGAAGCTTCTTTTCCTTCTCCAAGCTATCATTACAACAGCTTAAAGAGGCAAGCTTACATTTTAAAACAGTGTTTTCAGTTTTCAAGGTCTTGACCTGGGTGTCAAAAGATGACTCCGAGACTTTGACCCTGCGTTCAAAAGCTGACTAAATTGCTTTGAGATTAGTTAGTTACTTAGGTAGATTCTCAAAGATACTTACCTGTTCGCATAACTTTTTCTTGAGAATCTTTGATTCAAGAATCAAACTTTCTTCATTTATAATCATGTTTTGCAAAAAATCAGATAGAACATTAATAGGACTTGAGATTAACTTTTTCACCATTACCTCAAGATGTTCTCCTTTTTTGCCATCTTCATGATCAACCATTAGACATAAGTTTGCATGTTTTTCTTCTGAGTCACTCGATTCTAAATCACTCCAAGAGGCAACCATTGCCTTCTTCTTATAGTCCTTTTTCGGATATGCCTTTTTATTTTGTTAAGGACATTCTTTCACAAAATGGTCTGTTTCACCACATTCATAGCAAGTTAGTGTATTAACTTTATTCACTGGGTTAAATGACTTACCTATATATTTATTTGGACGATAGTTGTCTCTTCCTCTTGAATTTTTTTTCTTTATTTTCAATATCTTTGCAAGACTTCTAGCAATGAGAGCAAAGTGATCTTCATCATCGCTATCATTTTTTTCATTAGGAGCTTCTTCTTTCTTTTCTTTGAAAGCTAGATTCTTTGTTGATGAAGCTGGTTCACCATTTTCTTCATTGAGGAGCATTTCATGGGCAATCAATTTACTAAGAACATCATCCAAAGGAAAGGTTCTTAAGTTTTGAGCTTATTCAATCGCAGTCACATTTGGACCCCATTTGGATTTTGGGAGATATAGTAGGATCTTCCTTACTTTCTCTTCATTAGTAAATGCTTTTCCAAGAGAATCTAGATTATTCATGATTTGAGTGAATCTCGTAAACATCTTCTTTACACTTTCACTGTTAGTCATCTTAAATAATACATATTGACGAAGGAAGATACTTATCTTTGTTTCTTTGACTTGGCTTGTTCCCTCGTATATAACCACCAACTTATCCCATATTTCTTTAGCATGGTTGGAAGAAAAAACTCAGTTGAATTCATTTGCATCCAATCCATAGTAGAACAAGTTCATAGCACAATAGTTTTTGGTAATGCTCTCCAAATCCGTTTGAGTGAAGTCATTGTCTTTTTTTGGAACTGGAACACCACTTTCATCACTCTTCATAGGCACCTTTGATATTTTCTTAACGATATCTCATAATTCAAGATCTTGATCAATTATGAACATTTGTATCAACAAATGCTAGTGGGAAAAATTATTTCCACAGACGATTTGATGAACATTCTTGAACAAAACCACCATCACCTATTGGATTCATGATTTCTCACAGACAATTAAATCTTTCTTTAGTGAGTAAAGCTCTGATACCAATTGAAAAACCAATAGGAGATAGGAATATAATCAATATACTCTAGAGGGGATGTGAATAGAGTATGGTCGATTTTCACAATTAGGTGCTCAAAGCTTTGAAATGACTTTTAAATGCGAAATTACTTAATAAAAGGATTAAGTTGATCTCAAGGGCTTTGACACAGGTTTTAAGAATTGCAAATAAACTTTGACTAAATAAGGTTCTCTACGAACAACATAAATAACTAAGGTAAGAATGTAAAATGCAATAACGTAAATGAGACAATTATTTGTTACGAAATTCGGCAATGTGCCTACATCTCTGCCTAGGATATCCTATCCTTACGATTTAAATACTTTTATTTCTTTCCTTAGAGATCTAAAGCACCTTAGAAGATCTCACCCTATCTTCTACATCATAGCTTCCCTAACTACACTTTAACATCTCAATTTCTAGAAATAAAAGACATTATATCACTCTTTTGTTTTGATCTTTCTTTTTAACACTCAAGATATACTTGTTTTTCTTTTTCCTTTTCTCTCAATTTAATTACAATGAAGAATGATAAGTACTAGAGAGAAAACTAGTAATGTTGTAGCTTTTTAATTCTTTCACGTTGAAGGCTTGTATATTCTTCAAAGCTTCAACTAACTCTCTATATGGGCAATGGAGTAACAGACAGTCTTCAACAAATCTTTAAGGACCATTGCCTTTGAACATTACTTAGCCGTTGAATGACTGTTTCAAAATCGTTCCATAAATTTAGCGTTGTTATGAAGGTTGTTACAAAGGGACGTTAAAATTTTGAATTCTTCTTCAGAACCAGTGAAGCAAACTCCAAGAATTAAGAAACGTTGTTGAAGCTTCTTAGCCCATAATTTCAGGAGACACGAATACTAGAGTTTGAATAAATTTAAACACTGTAACTTCAGCCTTATCTTGCAATTTCAGTCTTATCTTATCTTAACCGAAAGTAGTAGATTGCTTGAACAAGTCCACGGGCTATACTCTAGGAGATATATACCTAAAATACACAACATAGAAAGCAATAAAACACCCACAACAAACGAAACAAATATCCATGCATTTGTAGCATAGAGGAGACTTTGACTTCCATCATTTACAACATAGAATACGTTAGATTACATCAAGGTGGAGTTTTCACAACTTTAAATAATACCGAAAATATGAAACTAATTAACCCCTAATTTTAAAGCATTAATTCCATCACCATTTACTTATATCAGATATGAAAATCAAGTCAATCAACCGTCATCTAGATGTTGGACAGAAATGGTAACTCATAGTGCAAGTATTTGGCATTTGTCAAAGAGCATTAAGGATATTTTAGAAGCATTTTATTCAGACTCGAGTATGGATGTCATACCTTGTTATAGTATCAGATGGCTTTTATAAAAGAAATTTTATGCCTGATAATGGTAACTTACTTACGTTATATGCTACTTATCAAAATGGTAATTTGACCTGATAATTGTTAATTTTTAGTTGATTATTACTACTATGCTAAGTGCTAATTGTCTAATAAAATCCTGACAGATAAGTCTGCAAAAATAAGATGTTTTCCTTCATTCTGTTATGGCTGATTGATGTACCAAATCCAATTCATCCTTTTGTTCAGAAGCTGGTATAGCACCTTCGAATCCCTCTAATAATTTCAGAACCTACACTCCCTGAAAAGTCAAGCACCCCCTCCATGCATGAATGCAAAGTATCCTATATACCTGCAAAATTAGAGGTTTACAACAGCATAACTCTTACTGTAATTGAACTTAAAGTCAAAGGAATATTCGAATAAAATTGCCAAATTCATAATATAACTTTAAAGAGGATAGAAAGACGAGAACTTTTATGTAAAACAAAATCATGGTGCTAAATTAAAGGGTTGTGGCTGTTGTGAGCTATTTTGCACTAAATAAAAATACGATCTCTTATATAATAAGAAGCTGGAATAACTCAGTTGGTTAGACATGTGGTTATTAACCACAAGGTCGAAGGTTCAAGCCAAACCACCAAGCAAAAATCATACTCTTTTTATCAAAAATCATACAATAAAATTTATGCAAGCCAAACCACCAAGCAAAGAGGCAAGAGCTGACGATGTTGCAGGCCAAAGGATCCAGGGCCTCAGCCCAGCACCAGTCGGGCTAACCGTAGTAGGCACAACTGATTCCTCGACCACCACAATACACCTGTTATGCTCCCTCCGACCACCACAATACACCTGCTATGCTCCCTCTGACCACCACTAGCTTGGGCAATTGGGCTGCCCCTTCTCACTTTTCATTGTGTCTACTGTGTAAGCTTCTTCCATGTTTATGTCATTAAGTTAGTAGGAAGATACTAGAAGTTGAACTGTTGAAGTAATAGAGGTCATATGTGGTTTATGTGAAATGATGGCTTTGACTTTGTGTTGAACTCATCAAGTGCAAAGTTAGAGTTGGAATTTGCAACTTTTTTGCTATTGCCTTTATTTTCTACCTTTAGTCTCATATGAGGTCATATATGTATGTCTTTATAATGTGAGGGCAATGCTAAGTTTTTTTTATTTGTTTATTTATTATTATTATGATTACGATTTATTTTTTATTTACAATGAAGAATAACATTAATATACTTTAAAATGATTCTTACAATCACGATTATCTACTCGTCAATACAAAATTGAACTTCTATCATCTCAAAGTCCTGAATTATAATCTTCTTCATCTATGGCAAAATTTCATTTATAGGACAGCATGACTGACAATAATATATGGTATGTAAGACGCTATCTAGTATAAAGATAGCACATTTTCACAATAATATCTTTGAGGGCCCAAAAATCATACATTTTCATATAGTCAAAGCACATAAAAACACTTATAAATAAAACAAACCAACTACAAATTCCATCAATATAAATACTATTTATCATTGTCATTTTCGAAAAAATTATCGTAAATAAGAGAAAATATTAAAACCCAAATAATAGCATTGGAAGAATAAAAATGTCGAGCAACAACAATAACAAAAATTGAAGTTTTCACTTGACTCTTTAAAATTTTGTTTAGACTATTAAGATTTGAGATAAAAAAAAAGACAAAAAAAAAAACTAGAGGAATGTGATAAGAAAAAGTCATTCACTTAAACACGTAAATTACTCTTCACTCATGTTTTAGAATATTAATTGTTTCTTTTTTACACAGTGAAACGTGCTCACTCGAACCACAATTACAACTCAACCCAACTCGATTTTACCAAATTATCCTTAAAAATTGATATGATTGAAATATAATTTATTTGTCATCCAATACAATGTACTCCTTATGAGGATAGATTATTAGATTGATAGACAATTAGGCACCAAATCTACCGTATCCCATACCTAAGCTCACCGTAATGTCAATTTATTCGTTAAGCGGATAGACACCTCTAATCCAAGTCTTGGAGACGAGCCCGTAAAGAAAGGGTTAAACCCGCCCCGGTTATGCTCATTTTGACTCCTCTAATCCTTCCCAAACCAAAACCCCTCCCGGCCTCCCTCCCTTCCTGCAATCCTCAATCGTAGGGATTATCCCAATACTCACTGATTTCTGGGTTCATCCTCAAACATTCATCCAGCCGAAAACAACGCAGTTAGCAGAGGAGAGAGGAGAGAGTGAGACAAGATGAAGGAAGTGACAATATCGTTGGATTCAGTTAGGGACAAGAACATAATGCAGCTTAAGAAGCTGAATGTAACGCTCTTCCCTGTTCGCTACAATGATAAGTACTACGCTGATGCCCTTGCTTCCGGTGAATTCACCAAGCTAGGTTCGTCTTCTTCTCATCTGGGTTTTCTCTATTTTTGTCTAATTTATTGCATTTGATATGCTTATTCAATCGGTTTTGTTAAATTTTACTTTGTTTGTTGTATTTGATTGAATTCATGTCAAATTTGTTGTATTTGATGCCTTTACTCAATTCGGTTTTTGTTGAATAGTAATCTAGGCTGTTGATTTTGGTTAAATTCTTATCAAATTTGTTACATTTGATGTATTTATTCGGGTTTTGTTTGAATTGTACTTTAGTTGTTTTTATTGGATTCTTGTCAAACTTACTGCGTTTGCTGTCTTTATTTTATTGATGTTCTGTTGAATTGTCCTTTCGGCTGTTAATTTGAATTCTTGTTTTGAGTATTTGAAAATATGTTATTTTGTTTTTATCTAATGAGGTGCAGTATATTTGTTTATTCGATTGGGGTTTTGTACAATTATGCTTTAGTTGTTGATTTTGCTTGAACTTATTCTGGGTATTTGAAAAAGGTCACTTTTTGCCTAATTTACAACATTTCATATCTTGACTCATTTGTGTTTTGTAGAATTATACTTTACTTATTGGTTTTGGTTGAATCCTGTTCTGGGTATATTATTAAAATGTTGTCATTTGTCTTATTGATCTCTGGGTATCCTCCTTTGTTAAAAAAAATTATATGTTGCTATTTGATATTCTTGGGTTCCGCTTGAATGTAATCTTGAATTGGTTTCATTTTTACCCTAGTTTATGCACTCTGCTACTTGAAGTTGTTAATTCAGTGGTTTATCCGGATTGGAATCGTGGAACTAGTTGAATAGTTGTTAAGCCTACTTACTATTGAAACTCATCCCAACCAAAAAAAAGGGGATTGTTTTGGTGTCTCACCAGGAACAATATAAGAACTTTTTCTTAGTATTGGTAATGTATTTGTTGATTGATGATTTGTACCTTAGCCCTTAAGCTATGGATTGATTCCAAACGTATATTTTGGGAATTGTTGGTTCACATAGAGGAGATAGGGTTTAAGGCCATACCTGCTTTAGTTTCTTTAGCTATATCCATTAGTTTCTTTAGCTCCAACAAGGGCTACTTAGGATAAGTGTTAATGGTTTGCTACTTGCCCGCTTAGGATAGTTTGGGTCCTCATTTTGTGAGAAAATGTTTATTTACTTCCATTATTTCTGATGGTAGTCTCATGCAAGAGATTTTAGATTTCTGAAGTTGTACTGATTGATCCTGCAGAGAAAGGACTAATGGGAAATAAATGGGGTTTTAATAGTACTTTGGGCTACTGGCAGTTTGTTTGAGGAGTTATGCTTAAAGAAGGGAGCTAAGCTACTACCAGTGCAAATGGATGAATATTCATAACTGTAAGAGGAGCAAAACATCTTTGTCTAAAAAGATTATTAGCTGGCGCAAAGTTGAGCTAGTAGAATAAAGCATCTTCAAATTATGGATTTTGTATATGGGAAAACTTGTTGAGTCTATGCCAAATTGATGATCACCTTTTTTTTGTTTATTTTATGAATTGGAAAGAATGAAAATAATCATTGCTGTGATTAAAGATGTCGATTGAGGTGAATGAAACAAGTTTAGGGAAGAGAATGTGGGAGAAGTATCACGAAGAAGAAAAAGAACCTCTGTGGAGGGAAGCTTTTCAAGAAGTATATATGTAATATGTACATTGATTGGATATTATAGGATTACTAGAAGCAAGCTAGATACTTACTTCCTAAGTGCATGATAAAAATTGTTGCCTTTTCTGTGATCTATTTTGCTTTGTTCTACATGTCTTTGATATCATTTGGTGGGTCCTTGCATTGTCTATTGAATAGATATAGGCATATGGTGTGTCATGGTCTTTGGCCCCCTTTTAAACACCTGTCACGTTATGTTTTTGGATCTTTTTCTTTCTTTTGATTTGCTTTGTATATGTGTTTTTGTAGTTTCCCTTGGTTAACTTTTTGATATCTGCTGTAGTGTTTAGTTGTTCATAGTTCTGACCACTTCTATGTTCCTTGACTAGCTTTATCTTACCGTTAAGCCTTTCTGTGGTTCTATGTGATCTATGTTAGTATAGAACTGAAATTGCAACTGTACAAGGATATACCAGAAATTATTTCTGCGTTTTGATAGAAAGAGCTTACAATTGTTGAGAAGCAGTAATAAAAGGGTAACAAATAGTGTAAAATTCTATAAGCTATCAGTACATTGTTTCTTGAATGAGCTGAAAAAAAGGTCTTGCATACTTGGCTCCAGAATGATTGCGATCACATTGGATCATTTTGTGATTGTATCTTTCCTATGGGGATTGTTCTTGGAAATACTAGTATCATACCAGAAATCATCGCTGCCTTTTGATGGAAGGAATTAACTTAATTGAGAGGGCTTGTTATGGGACTATTATGTGGTGCAAAGAAAAACCATTGTAAGCTGTTGCTGACTTCACTGTCCTGTTTTGTGATTTAGCTCAAGTGAGGTTCCACATATTTGACTTTAGGATGAGCGCTGATCACATTGGATCATTGTGCAACTCCGTTCTTCTAGTCTCTAGACAGTCTTTATTTTTGAATCAGCTCAATTATCTTGGCAGATGGATTCAACTTTTTAGTATTCTTTACTTTTGTCTTAGCTTGATGTCTGTTTTACTAATCTTTTTTCCAGTACTAGGAATGACAGACTGTATAGATGGAGCCTGAGTTTTATCTCTCCTCCTTGATAACATTGCATAATAAGCAGTCTTTATCCATCCCTTAGTCACTGCGTAGCTACATTCTGTATCATTTTCTAAGTGCAGCAGCTTGTTATAATCTGTTTGAGTCCTGCTTGTTTCTCTGCGTGCAGTAACTTTAATGTGTAATGGTCCTGATATCTTAAGTTTTACCCATTGTGGTTATGTCTCCAGATATGACTTCTTCTGGCTTTTTCCAGTATCTTATAGCAGCTGAGCATTTTTTACTATATGAAACACCTTTGCCCTATATTCTACATGATGGATATACAGTCGGTACTGATTTTTTTATATAAAAGTCTTATATATTGTGATCTGAAAGGCTCTAGGTTTTCTTTTCAGATTTTATTTGTATTTGTCGTACCACCGCCAGACTTTAGGTCCTTCTCCAGGTTTCTCTTAATCTTTTCATTGTAACATGTTATTTATTCTGTCTAGATATAATGTACTAGCAACTTTAATTTTTGATGATTTTTACTAATAAACCATATGGAATGTGTCAGAATGTTCACATAATTGACAAGTTGAACAAAGTCTTGGCACTGTTGCCGTACCATGGGTAGTTCTTTAGCCCAATCATTATTCATTTTGATTGGCCCTAATGTCGTTTTTCGTAATGCTGCATCTGCAATTATAATTGCACACTTAGGATGGATGTATTTTTGTGGAAAAAGAGAGGGCCAATGACTAGATGATTCCGAACTAGAAGTATTTAAGGATGATTATGCTTGCTTTAGCTGTTGCAAAAATGTTCTGACCAATGACCATTGCTATTGAAATGCAACTAGATCTCGAGGTTGTAGTGGTATGAAAGACAGCATTTTTTGTGTCAACTTAACTCTGTTTTTTTATGTACTTTTAATTCCATTTATTTAGGTTGTTAGTTTGAATTGTATTATGAATCTCAAAGCCCTAGATAGTAATGATTCAACACAAATACACATTCGCTCTGTTTCTAGACTTGAATAACTACCATTATATACATATCTTATGTGTTTGGACTTTGAAGGTTGGAGCTTGACTTTCTTTATGTACAATCCATCAATGTTTGCTTGAAGTTCCTATTTCTTCTGATTTGTATGATTGCAGTGTTTCGGTGGTTGCCAGATCTATTGTCATTTGGTGTAAATGCAAAACTCTCTTATTAAGTTTGTATAGTGAACTATCACATCACTATCTTTAGAACAATGTGTCTTTTGTGTTTTCTTTTCTTTAATCATAGGGTGGCATGCGGTACATGTATAAATCATACTTTGCTAGACCATGCCACATTGGTTTCAGTACCCAGTTGGTCTACAATGAATATTGAACAGGTGATTATAAAAAATATGGATTTTCTGGGTAATAAAAATATTTGGTGTGGCAAGCATGGAAATTACTGACCTCAGTAGTCCCTTTTAGATCGTAGACTGCCCTTGTTTTGGTGTCTCGGTTCCTGTCATGCTTGCACATCCTATTGATTTCAAAGTAGACTTCCTAATAAAATAAAATAAAAAATTGAAAAATGATATAGTTCTTGTTGTAGGTTTATGCCTGGACTCGTGTAGGTTCTTGGGTACTTCACTGCTCTTGTTTTTGTGTGTTGGTTTTTGTCATGCTTTCAAATCCTATTAATTTCAATGTAGACTTCCCTATGAACAAGAATTTGAAAAATGATATCATTATTGTTGTAGTTTTATCCCTGGACTCTTGTAGGCACTTTGTTCACTGATGCTTACAAGGACCGTCTTCTGTTTCTTACTATTAGGCTTGTTCTTTATAAAGCCATTTCTATTTTTGTTCTGTGAGTGGTAATATACTAATAGACATAACCATGAAAGGAGTTTCTGGCTGGAATAGTAATGTTACAGTAGATTGATGATTCCCTATGAGGATTAAATAGTTTAATGAAAAATGTTAGTAATGGAATGGAAGTTGTTCGTCTTGTAAAAATTATGAAGCTATTGTGGTCAGTTCAATTTGGCTTAGTTCATTTCCAATTGGTATTCTATGTTTCGTAGCCAAAAGTTATACCATCTGAGCAATGAAGGTGACTTAAATTGTTTATTTTGTTTCTTAAATTGATATGTAGAGAAAAGGGTGAACCTGTCTCTATGCAGTCGTAAAAATTTAAGGTAGTTAAAAAAGGGGAAAATATTAAGGTCATCATTTTTAAGGGATTTGTAGGGACTTGGGATCATAATTTTTCTTTTGGAGCTAAGATGTTTGTAAACTCTCTGTGCTGTATTAATTCATTTCTATTTGCCGATCCCAGCATACTACAGTGATATATGTGTTGGAGCAATTGCATGCCGTCTTGAGAAGAAAGATGCTGGAGCTTTTCGGGTTTACATCATGACGTTGGGCGTCTTGGCACCCTATCGTGGGTTAGGTATTGGTAAGTATTTGCTGCTATCTACCTTGCCAAACCATGTATGGCTCTTATCATCCATCAAAGTAATATTCGTTGGTGAAGGATTTGTTTTGCTTTTAGAAGTTTTTGAAGTTAGAAATCTTTCATTTTGGATTACTGAGGTTAGCCAAATTTCACTTTGGTGACATATTTCTGGTACATAGCCTATAGATACTGCCCATACAGAAATAAATTCTGCTTAAAATTGCATATTAGAATTTATTATTGTTTGAACAAAAATGGCACTTTCAGTTCAATAGCCAAATGTTGATTCAAAGTTTATAATTGATTGCTTTTAATAGTAAGTTGGCAATCTAATTAAGATGAACTTTGAAAATGAAGCACCATATTTAGCTCTTTTTTGCCTTGGTAAAAACTGAACAATGGTGTTTAACTCCTTTTGTCCTGGTACCTCAGGTGAAACTACTGTATAAACTCCATTCAATATAGAGGTCACCATCGTGTAAATTTACCTAACCTCCTGCTTCCAGAATTCCCTCTAGTTAAATATTGCTTGCTTTGGCTAGTTTCTCTAAATTGCACCATCACGATAAATTGTCTGAAATTTGAATATTGAACCCTTCTGCTCCATCTGGTCTTGAGATGAAAGATATTGCTGTTTATTTTTGGTGGTTATGCTGCGTGAAGGAATTCGTATGTGATCTGTTCTTTCTGGTTTTGCACAGGCACAAAGCTTTTGAACCATGTAATCGAACTGTCCTCCAAGCAAAACATTTCTGAGATTTACTTGCATGTTCAAACCAACAATGAGGATGCTCTCAAATTCTACAAGAAATTCGGGTTTGATGTCACTGATACCATCCAGAACTATTACACAAACATCACTCCACCAGACTGCTACGTTGTAAGCAAGTACCTTTCTCCTCCTCAACCAAAGAAATGACTGCCTTTCTCGTGGTTGTAGGTGAAACTGAGTTTTGCAGTTATCAAGGTTTGTTTGAGCTCAAACGTAGTTTGTGTTAGTTATCATAACTGAACCATGGGAGTGATACCATTCATAAGTACGGGAATTATTGAGATTATGTGATCTTTAAAATTGTAGTACCTTCCATTTTGGGAGTTTTTGAGACATCAATTTAGAAGTTTCACAAGCATCTGATTTATGCCCAAATGATATTAGTTTTTTGAAGTTATGCCATCAATTTTATATCAGTTGCGTACGCTCTGGTTTTTTGTAGACCTGTGCATTGGGGCGGGTCAGGGCCGGGATGAGTCACAAGCAAAACGGGCCGGGTTGGGTCAAAGAAGATGCAAAATGGGTCAAGTCGGGTAAAAGAAGATATATAACAGGCCGAGTCGGGTCGGACCATCCAAAGAGAGTAGTTTTTATCTATAGAGGGAGATAATTTACGTGTATCACCTCCAATCTTATAGTGTTTAAAAAATTTGGAAACTATAGGCCTATTATTAACTCGACTTGATCCATTAAAAATCCAATAAAACATGACACATTAAAAGACCGATCCATTAAGCCTGTTATATTGATTAGGCCCTTTTATCAACGGGTCGGTCAAAGGCTCTTAATGGGCCTTCACCCATTTGAACAGGTCTAGTTTTTTATCAACATTCACTTTAGTTTAATAGGCTTAATTATTCAGCATCATTGCCTCACTGGGGAAGTCACTTAGTGGGAAGACTAACTATACTGACTAGTCATTTAGTCAAACAAGCTGCGAGGCGACGACCATGATGCCTAAGTCATTCTTCAGAAGTCTCCTCCTAAGCTGCATCCATCATATTACAGTAACAGTTTATCTACACCAAATATTTGGAAAACTCTGCATATAAACCTCTCAAACAAAACACACAAAATTTCAGAAAGAATTGCCTAAAACACAGAGATGGCCAACTCCAATGTCACTGACAGATAAGTCTCTACTTTAGAATCAGCACCCATCCAAGACACTGATCATGAACCAAAGAGCCCAACCTCAAAGCCAAAATTCTACGTTAACAATTTAACATCATCGTTTCTTTCTCATTCCCTTTCAACATCCCCTCGTCCCCGGACTCAGGCCGCCCTTCAAATCCTAAGAAACTTGGAAATTTTTCTACCATTTTACGCAATTTCATGTGTTGTCCACTTCATCACTTATTCTAAAGAGAAAATACTCCCTGTTCCTCTTGCTTGTAAGCACTAATTTCATGGTGATGTATTCGTTGATGTAATTTCCTAGCTCGATTAGGGTCTTGTTTTAGTATGCTAGCCATAGCCACCGCGATTGAGATGATCGTTACTGATGTCAATAGCAAATCCTGTTAAGAAACTATCAATTTAGAACTCACATTCATATTTTATTCCACAACAAGGTGTAAAAGCTTTATAATCAATGAACTCACATTACAATCTACTCTTAAATAATAAGATAAGATAAGCTATTAAAACTAATCTCTTAACTATGATTAAGCTTTTTATTATTTTTATTTTTTAATCTAACTACAAGTCAAAAACCAATTAATTAAGAGTAGATAGTTTTAATCAGTGCTGATGATATAATTTTTTTTTTGTAATAGGTTATTTTTTCGTGTAGATAGATTAAAAAAAAGTTTAGTATAAGTATGGAATATTATAACACAATATGTAACTAACTAATTAGCCGACTTCGAATTTGATGATAATTCGATGAAACTTATATATATAACTCATATTTGCTTAAATTCTATTCATTGTAAACCTTATTTCACTCTTAAAAAATCAGATCAAAACTCTATCAACCTCATTCCTTTCTTAAAAAGACAATCAAAACCCTACAGTCCTAGTTGGAGAGCTCTTGAAGCTAAAGTTGTTTCCTAGGATCTCTAGGTTGTTCCACACTTAAATACCTCCATGTATGAAAAATGAGAAATTCTTAATTTATACCTATTATACATATATCAAGAGACATTTTTATAATTTTATTATTACACCTGAAATCATAATGCCTATATTTAAGATACTTTTTCTATATTTTTATATCTTCTATGTATTTATATCTGATATAATAATTATATCTGATATAATAATACCTATATCTATGATTTCAAAATTCTAATATAATTTATATAAGAAAAATTCCTTACTAGAGTTGATTGGGTACCTCTTCCTGCTCCACTCTCTATTTTGAAGACTGACTTTAAGTAATAGTACCTCCGCAATCCTTTCATTACCTTGCAGCTTTAGAAACACTTGAAAGTTGAGATCGTGGAATGGCCAGATCTTGATAAAAGATGTGAAGGGCCGCTTAATCCAAATTCCCTCATGTTTCCTTTCCTTAAAGAGAATAAAGCTCACCAACAGTGTCTTCGTATGATTGTAGGGCATTTTTTTTTTACCCTGCCGCATGGGTGGGTGGTTGCCCGTTAATTGAAAACTCTAGCACTAATTGAAAAGCTGACTTTGGGGATCAAAGAATTTTTTAAAACATCATACCAATTGTACTTCGTATGTCATTCACAGAAAGAGTACAGTCTGATGAGCTCAAATACATATTTTTGTTTGTGTACATGGATAAGAATCAGCAAAACAATATTCACCTTCCAGCTGACAAGTTCTAGGAAACAGTGCAGCAAACTCCCTGATTATTCAAGAATCAGAATAACATAAACCTACCAAAAAATTCTCATAAATCAATCTGCTATTATGATCTCAATTTCGAGGAGCTAGGCAATATGTTATAGATTTGCAAGGCAGTAAAATGAATTCTACAACATGACCTGCATTCCAGCTACTGAACATGGAAATGGGGTGAGGTTCACTATTTTACATGAATTTCTCTGATGGATGGTGTAACTCATGCAGCCTTTGGCCATGTTGCTTGAGCTGACATAATGATGCCAACAATCACACCGAACAACCCAAGGGCGCTGCCAAAAATCTCAATCACCAAAATCTTCACAAACAGCGAGGAGTTTTGAGCATCAGATAAAGCACAACTGCTTCCAATTATACCCACACATAACCTGTTGCAGAGTTATAGGATATCAAATTTACATACTGAACCAAATCCTTCACTATACTGGGGGGCGGGAAGAGGACTGGTTCTAAATTTCAAATCCATCACAACCTGGCTTCCAGGCTGCATGGATTGGGTCCACCAAGTAGGTGTCAATGGGTCAAACTCCCACATGAACCAGCCCTAGTCCAGTTAATCCATCAAACTGAAGCCAGTCTTGGTGGCCACCTACTCTCATACGTTTGATTCTAGGTCAAGGAAAGTACACTTACCCACAGACAAGGTTGGCAAAGCCCACAATAAGTCCAGATGCAAAGATTGCATATCCTGCTCTCAGAGACTCAGGTTCATAGATCAAAGATGATGGGACACTCTCGAGCTTTGTCTGCAGAATGATAGCCACAATTACTCCATATATAGCTACAGCTTCACAAAAGATTACACTGAGAAGAAAAAGCATTTTGGTTACAAAGACGAACCAGTAAATAGATGCACAACATATAGATCTTAAATATCTAAAAGCAAGCCATTGAAATGTTTACTATTTCACCAATATAGACCATAGAAGCACTGTTGTGTCACTATACACAATCAGGATTCTAAATGCATTTGAAAATTATCAAAAGCAAGAAACACAAAAGATACAACAAAGCTATAAATCTATAACTTCATCAATCCATGTACCCACTAGTACTCTTGGACAGTGGAGAGGGGGAATCAAGGAGGTCTGGAGCAGTGACCAACAAATTAAACTAGTTTGGATCAGCTAAGATACACGGGTCTTCATATTACACTAGCACAGAAGCTTTCAAAAAGATGAAAGGATAAAATTCGAGAAAGAATTCCTATCAACCATGAAAATAATCGAAGGAGACCAAGTTCCGTCACTATGTCAAATGGAAATGATTAAGCAGCCTACAAAAGGCCAAAAGAAAATCTTCAAGACCAAAAATCCTTATCTGCATTATATCTTAGTTCTATCAAACATATAAAATTTAACTATGAGCTCCTAAAATCACTAACTATAGGTTCCATTAAAAAGAATAATAATTTGAGAGCCTCAAAACAAAATTGTTCAAGGATCAAAAGCATATAGATAATGTATTCAAAATTCTAAATGACTATCAATGTTGTCCTTATATCGTACCTTATTGATGAGTCCATGCTATTTCAATTCCTTGTGATCTTAGACTACAACTTCTTCCTCTTTCTTGTTACATACAGGCCCAAAGTTAGCACAAACCTACAATATCAATTTATGTTCTCCTAAAACAATCAATAAATCTCTAATCCTCTAACTTAACTTCGAGGATGTTTCATTCTAATGCCTCTTCAACACTCTTTAAATAAAACAGTATTCTTTCTTGGACATCCAAAGTCACCACTCTGATCATCTTTTTGGGCTAATCACAACACTGGCTAAAATCATGTTTCTTCAAGTTGACTGCCTTGTGGATAGCATACAGAATTTCTCAGTTCAAGCACCAAATTTTACAATTGAGACTTCAGAACCATGGACAATCTTTTTACATATTGCAATAATTTTTTCAGAAACCGAGCATCATGATTAAGATTACATAGTAGAGTATCCAATTGTCCATTCAATATTGCTCTTAATCACCCTTTATCCAATTGACAGTCCTCACCGTCACAAATTTACTATACTTTAAGATCTAAGACAACAATTTCTTCCTCTTTTTTTTATATATAACGCATCAAGTTGACCAAAACCCAACTCTTCGTGCTCCTAAAACAATTAATAATACTTTAATCCTCAATTTTAACTTCAAGTATAAGCCCTACTAACTCTCCAATTCTCTTGCAAAAATAAACGCATGCTTTCTCGGTCATCCATGTACATAGCTCTCATCATCTCTCTACGCCTTGCACAACAATAATAGACAAAAGCAAGCTTCTTGATTACAAACTAAACACTTCAGCCTTACTAAGGGATTGTACACAAAATTTCTCAGCTCGAGTATCTAATTTACAATCTTGAAATCATTAAAACACTTTCCACATTATAGCACAACTTCAGAAACCCATCATCATGATCATTGATCACTAGCAAAAAAAGCCCGATTTCGACATTATTATTGTATCGCATGAAGTCACAAACAAATAAAACCTTTAAGTTTATTCTAACTAACAAAAATTTTTACATCTATATTACGTTAGGTAAACAAAATGATGAAATTAGTATCATGTTCTTTGTTCTTCAACATTAAAGTTTGGAAGATAATAAAAATTATAGATAAATGTGACTTCTAATTTATGCCAACACATGGTCCAACACAACACTAGTTAGTTTATTAATCGAGTCATTCGAGGTCTACTAGTAATCAAAAGTCATAAAACATCTACAAAACGTTAAAAAAAAAATGGGTTAATAGTATTTACCCGAAATCCAAAGTCATACGATGTCTACAAAAAGTGGGGTTAATAGAATTTACCTGATGAGATTCTTGGAGGTAATTCTAGGAGCTTTGATAGCCGCACCAATCAAACTACTCCCAGTAATGTAAATTCCCCTTACACCCAAACATAAAAATAAAAATTAAAACTTTAATTCATGAAACAATACTTAAGATTAATTAATTAATTAATTAAATAGCCAAAAGAAAAAAATACCAGGCAGCGCCGAGGACGGAGACGCCAATGGAGATGGCGATGCCGAGGGCGGAGAAGGTGTAAGGTGAGATCTGAACTAGAGCTCGCGCCCATGAACTGGTTGCTGGGTACACCATCACTTCGGGTTTGGGCTAGTATGGGTGTGGATGTTTGGATTGCTAGGTTTTTGTGATCTAATCTTGAGCTGATGATGAAGGGGTGTTCGTGGTGGTGCTGTCAGGGGGGGGGGGGGGGGGGGGGGTTGGAAAATTGGAAATTGCCTTTGATTTGGCTGGACTATATCTCATGTGTTGCCTTTTGTAATTTTTTTTTCGTTGGGGAGAACTTTAATGGGATTGCTAGGTTTTTGTCATCTAATATTGTTTTGTTTTGTGTTTTATGAAATTAGGGTGCCAATAAATCCAATCCATATATCATATTGTATAACCCCTAGATTTTGAATATATTCTCTGGTATTAAATAATTAACATACTCTTACAATTAACATATATAGAGTTCCTATAAAAACGGTTCGAATCGAAATCGGGCTTTAGCCTAGCCCAACATGGACCAAACCATTTCAGGGTCCTATTTCTTTAACACCCAGGTAATTCTTCCTTTTCGAAAATCAAAACCTTGAGAGAAATGCCACATGTTCAAACGTTAAGACTTTAAATTAAAATTTTGTAGCGTAAAACATAAAACTTTCAAATAAAACTTCAAAATGCCAAACACAATCGAACATATAATCTGAAACCATTACAACCCTTATTAAAATGTATAAAATAACTATCAAACCAATTTCAAAATATCTAGAAACATTAAGTCAAACAAAGTAAGGAAAATAAATTACTCTCCACTCATTCTAGTAATGCATGCAAATCCATGTGATATCTGTGTAGAAATCTGCTCCCAAAATTACAAGTGTAAATATTGGATCATTACAAGGTCAATGAAAGGCGAAGGCCATGAACAAAAAATCGCACACAAAACACGTAATCAACAAAGGTGAGTACATAAAGGTTATGAAAAACAAAATACACGTGATGATTCATAAGAGTAACTGCATGGCATTCCTACTCGTATAACATAATCCTTTACTCAAATTAACTCATTGTTTAATTAACTAATAATTTGAATTAAGCAACAGACAAGGTTGTCTCCCCATGTCCCAATGAGGAACATCAAATTAAATTGAATTTAGGTATGATATGGATTAAACCTTGAGTCATATTTCATCATGGCTCTACCCCGATTCAACCATATGTAACATAATCCTTGGCTTGCTCAAGTAACAATATTGGAAACCCTAACATTACACATAACTAAAATCTATTCTAGTGGGTTAGATTTAATGGCACATAAAAGACTAATATTTAGAGATCACTTTTATTATTAATCATGTTTAAGATCCCTAAATAGGTAGTCCATAAGTATTTGATTTAATCTTGATTTTCAATTATAGGTCTTGATTAGGTGAAATAAATAAATGCAGAGACAAATAAATAATAAGCATAACAAAATGAATAAACATGAAAACATAAATCGCTCCATAAAATAAATCATAAACCGTGCAACAATATCTAGAACAAGTTAAAATTTAAGAATTCCTAACAATACATTGTTAGATTATGCAAAAAGCGTGCTTAAATGTATTAGATCATGTTCAAAAAAAAGTATAGGTGAATAAATATATGTATAAACATATATACCCCCAAGTACTAACACTAACATTGTTATAAAATCGATAAAGAGGTAATGAACAACAAAAAAAATTAAATTGACTTTAAACCCTCAAGTACATACCTTATTTGTCTTGATCAAATACGAATTAGAGAATGTGCTTCGAGATTGCTTGAGAAACTGGTATCTTGATGATTATATTGAAAATTGCTTCGACTCTAGTCTTCGGCTTCTTCTTCTTATTATTATTTTTTTGTATCATGCAAATTTGGTCACGAGTTTTTCTTTATTGAAAAATCAAAGCCATATTATTCCTAGGAACACAAAAGCTTTCACGATGGATTAATTTGGATCCCTCCATAATAGCCATAGTTTGCTTGTTTACACACAAGCTAATGGTAATTTCATGATGGATTAGTTTGAATAATCTCTCAATTATTTTGGTGATGCATTGCCCCTCTTAATTTGTTTATGCTTTTGTGATATATATTAGACTTGGCCATTGAATAACAAACTAATGACGATTTTTATATTCTTGATTTTCAAACTGACACTTGCAAAATATATTTAATCTTGATTTTTTTATAGGTATTATAGGGAGTGAATGATATGCAAGAAGAAGGAGGTAGCTAAGAAGATTTAAGACGATTGTCAATTTAGCTTGTCCATTGATACTCCTCCTTAAGACGTTATGTTTTTCCCCTACTACCTACTTATATAGCATCTGATTAAATATTAATATTTGTCTGAATAGCAGGTTATTAAGATTGCAGATTTGGGGTTAAAAACATATTAGCGTTGTTTTTGAATTTTGATGACTTTACAAGAATATGTGCATATATTGGTGTTCAACGAACATAACATCTCTCCGTTCAAGTGGGTTTTTTTTAAGCAATAACTCTCTCCATTTAAATGTTATCTGATGGTTTCACAAGAATATGACATTTTTTTCACTTGCTAAGCCTATCAAAGCAATACTAATTTTACTATTAATGTGAAAATTGGGAATCAAATTTTAGCTTGTGGTAATTATAGGTTACAGTTTAAAGTCGTTGAATATGAGATATTTGACATGTTGTCTTTTTTCAAGGTAAAAAGAGTCGCAAATAGGGAGAAAACAATTGATATAGACGAGATTTGATCCACGTTTTTACAGTAAAACTGCTGTCTTTTAGCTTAGCTTTTAGAACTGTTGTCTTTAGGTCGAAATGCGTTGCCTTAGGAATAGATTATGAGAGTAAATAAAACCCCTTAAATGCGTTGGGCAAGGCAACAATTTTTTCATGTTAGGCAATGGTTTTCCACTATTACTCAAACCTTAGTTTGTTATTATAATTAACCCTGTCTACATATACTTATACATAGTATTAATTATTACTTAAACTAGGTGCTTCATGATACTAGTGTTTATAAAAAATTCAGCGGATTCAAGGCATCTCAACAACAATAATGAAACAAACCATGGTAGTTGATTAGCATGCAAGCTATGTTTTTTCCTATAAAATGGAGTTTGTTTCTCCAAATTCCTTCATAAATACCCCCAAACAATTAGTATGCTCAGCACACTTAGAATCATACAAAAATAACAAAATATCATGGAAGAAGAGTTTATAGTATATCACATAAAAATGGTAGCCACTACAAAACCAATACAAGCAGGAAAGAAAATAGAATTATCTAGCCTTGATCTTCTTATGGAAAACCAACACCTTAAAATGATCATTTATTATAAAACCCCAAGAGGGGTACCACTTGGGGTACTATCCACTAAATTTAGGACAATTCTTGCAGAAGTTACATCATATTTTCCACTTATTACTGGGAGATTAGTAAGAAATGATGAGGGGAAATGGATGGTTAAATGTAATGATGCTGGGATAAGAATGGTTGAAGCCATTGCTAAAGGGAGTGTTGAAAGTTGGTTGGAAAATGTAGATGAAGAGAAAGAAAAGAAGCTTATTTATTGGGAAAATTGGTATCATATACCATATTATTGGGCAACCTTTTATGCAATGGTAATCACTTTTTTTCTTCACTTGACTTGAACTTTCATTTCCTTTGTCATTTTAAGAAAAATCACTATAACCCTTCTACTCAACATTGTGTATACTTAGGCAAACTAGTTTGTCAATTAATACTGCTTTATTATTTATTTATCAATTCAAGTCTTTTCTTCTAAAATATGGAGTATTGATAACTTGCTAAAGTTGATTAATTGAACATTAACACTTAATGTAATTGTCATTTAATGTCCATATTAATGAATTTTAATGGACAATGCTAGATGAACTTAGAAATGCATGACCTTCGTTGAACTGATTTGTAATTTGTAAATTTTCATCTCAACTCAAGTTTTACAAGCTATTGTTGTAGTCAAATCAAATCATATTTAGTACAGTATAAACCTTGTAGATGGACTACACAAAAAGAAGGGAAATAAAGGTAACATCCATGGACTATTCCTAGTTTAATTGGAAAGAAACTATAAAGATATATATTAACAAAGATTAAATAAATTATATCACCTATAAACTTGATTATGTGTTTGAGTTACATAATTATATCATCATTTTCTTTTGATTTGCTATCCTCTACTAATGATATAAACTTTGATATTATGAAGTAATCCGTATATGTTTTTGGCAATGTAGGTGACAGAATTTGAAGAAGGTGGATTGGCCATAGGCGTGGGTTGCTCCCATCTTCTGACCGATCCGTCAAGTGCAACACTACTTATCAAGGCATGTGCCGACAAATTACTTCGGGGTAGCATTTCAATCCCCCCCTTCTTCCACCCATTACCCAAAAAAACTTTGGGCTTTCAAAAATCCAACCACCAGCCCAATAATCATCTGATCAACCATTACAAAAGCCTCTTAGAAAGCCCAAGCCCATCTACTTCTAAAAAATCGAAAACTATTGCTCTTGCCTTTACGGATCACATGGTCCAAGCTTGCATCAACTTGGCCCAATTGAACGGTCCAACCAACGGGTCGGATCCTTCACCCTTCGCCGCCCTCGTCGGGATACTCTGGGTTTGTATTAGTAGAGTGAAAGGAGAGACAAATGGGCTTGTAGATATGTCCATGGGCTTAGATATGAGGAAAGTTTTAGGGTTGGATCAAGGGTATTTTGGTAATTGCATGGTTTACACTAAAGTGAATGGAGATGGCATGAGAGGGGATGATCTTCACTCAACAACTAAGGCAATAGCAGAAGCAATAAGGAATACAAACAAAGAAGGGATCCTTGATTTAGTTGAATGGTTAGAGCATTCCAACGAGTGCTCCCCACTTTCACACATAGACAAGGGTAGTTTGGTCTTTTTGAACCTCGAAAACGTAGACCCATATTCAGCGGTTTTGTTGGAGGGGTACGAACCAATCAGAATTGGTTGTTACAATGAGTCAGCTGTCGTAGAGGCAGGGAAAGTTTTGATACTTCCATCTCATGCAAGTGAAGGAAAACTAAGTAGGACAGTAATGATCACTCTTCCTAATAACGAAGCTGTTAAATTATGTGAAGATAGATTTCTTGCTCGCTTCTCCCCAGCAATTATAATGAGAGCAAGATCCACTGATTAACTGGTAGCATGATGTACATTGTCGAGCATACTTTATTATGTTAAGCTTATAATTACTCATCCGACCACATATTTGATATATGTGTGCATATGAGCAAGTTTGCAAATATATATCTACTTCCTCAATCTTATTAGTCATCAACACTGCATCTATGTATGCGTATGAGCAAATGAGCAAAAATCAACTCCGTATTTCCTTTTGATTTTCCAAATATATTTTTCTTTCGGCTTAAAGAGAACACAAAATATTGTATACACACAGGATACAATAAAATTATTGAGTTTCTAGTAAAAGTGACTCATCAATATATAAAAAATTACCCCTCAAAGTTAATAAAGATTGACATATGTTGTGTTGAAAGGTAACTTTTGTTATATCAACGAATCATTTTTAGTAGGAACGTGTGTATACAGTACTTTTTGTAAAAAAAATGGTTTCAAATAAGGATATAGTTTACTCGCGTTCAACTCACAAGTGTCACGACTATTAAATTTTGGATATATAAAAGCAAGTAGTTTAGATAAGGTGACCATCAGAATTCATTCCAGTGAGAAAACTGATAGATTATACATAGCCAGGCAGGACATATTGCATTAGTCTTAAGCTATAAGATTTATAAACCTAGATTTTAATTTGTCCTCATACACTCTCAACAATAATATTCAACAAAAAGTTTAGAGGGTTAATATGTTAGAAGAATTACATGGTCCACAATTATTATGCTGATGTACTTCAAAGGTTCCCTCAAGGCATCCCTACAGAATGCACAGCTACATCCTAAATGCATTTTGCAGTCGAGCTTTTATGTTCTTTAATTCTTTTTTCTTTTGTTGTTTGTAGCAACCAGGGATGGCAATGGACCAGGTCTTTATGGATCCAGATCCGTTTTTCAAGGATGGATCCAGATTTGTCGTGTATAAAAGTAAGGATCCAGATCCGGGTCCAAAACGGATCTTGCATATTTAGGTGTATTTTTAGGGTCCTCCATACACCACCATAAGAGATGGTTTGGGCGGGAAGACATTTTTTTGTGTTATTATATTATTGTCTATAATACTCTGTAACTAGAAAAAAGAATTTGTAATTGAAATTATGGACTTTATTATACACATTAGAACATTTGCCTAGACATTAATGAGAAAAGAACTTTATTTTTCAGATTGAATTATAAAGCAAATTACTGTATTTCAAATTAGACAAATTAAAAAAATATTATCTAAATCAATTTTTCATTCTTTTTTAATAGATACCCAAATCGACCTAATTTGAATACTTCTTACTAATGGTCGAACTTTACCTCACTATCATTCTCTCCTTTCTTTGTTGGTTACTGGTTTGTAAATATATTAGTATCACGAAAAATATTTCAAGACGGGTCCAAAACGGGTATTATGATTGGACCCGTACCCGAATCCGTTTTTCAGTCATAGAACATGTATCCGACCCGGATCTGACGGGTCTAAATTTTAAAGACCCATATCTGTAAAAACGGATATGAATCCACGGATCCGGATTGGGTCCAATATCCGTTGCATCCCAAGTAGCAACTAGCAATTGTCGGCACCCCAAAAATGTGCTCCCTTGAATCCCCATCATCTCTACATAGCAATTGAAGAAAATGGCCGCATAAGTACTCCCCCCGTCCTGAAAGATTGTCACCAGTAAGATACAATAGAAAATCTTTAAGGAGACAACCTAAAATGAAAAATCTTTAAAGAAATAGAGACAATCTTTTAAGAGACAATCAAAAATAAAAAAATAGAGCGATTTTTAGAGGACAAAAGAAGTAACTAGCAAATTAGCATCTCGCAATACTAGTAGTCTAGTACTAGCATCTGAGACACATTTGAGATGAGCTAAAATCTTTCCCCATTATTGTGTTTGTATTGGCATTTTCGATGAGCAAATTGAATATCAGCATTAGGTATAGCCAAACAAGAGCCTGAGAATATGAAAATCAACAGCTAGTTATTCAAGATCATAAAAATGTTAGAACTAAGACAACCAATATCATGCTATTGGTACCACAATTTGTAGTACAAGTAGGAAAGTCGTACGTGTCGAAAAAGATAAAGGAAAAAAAAAAGAGGAAAGTCATATACGAAAGTACTAAGAATCATAACATTCATAAGGGAGCTCCAAGAATATGCCTCCAGTCCCTACGACTCATGTTGGTCCGTTCCGAAGCAAAACGTAATTCTTCATATAGCGAACCAACATTGCCAACCTTACCAACTACAAAACTTCAACCTTACAGCGAGGTGAGATGCTAAGAACTCGTTCCCTAAAAATAACTCAACCATAAAACTACGGTAAAACAGGAACAAAATTATGTCACCTTAATGCCGCATATGATACAGTTGGACAATCACCTCGATGATATCTCCGATCTCAACAAGACTAAGAACTATGATAATATGAAATGGAAGGGAACTAACTATTCGTCGTCACCATCCTGCCTAATTTTCCAAGCCATCCAAAAAGCTCTGTAACTCTCTCAACCCTTCGGCGGAAATACTTCGATGAACCCTAGGCCTTGGGGCAATCAAGTTTCGAGGAGGCTCAGGCTGAAAGCAAACTACTACAACAGCAACATTATCCCCACTTTTTCTCTTCAAAGCCTCATCAACAAGATCTTTACTGCACATCACAGGATCATTGTGCTCTTGAAGCCTTCGTCGAGCAAAGTCAATGGCATTTTGGCTCCTGAAAACGTCCCATAATCCATCACATCCTATGATAAGGAACTCATCCTCCTGAGTCAACGCCATAGTCATAAGCTCCGGCTCAGCAGTTAAAGGCCCACCATCAACACCCTTCATTCCTTCCATATGCCAATCCCCGAGAGCTCGGGCAACATTGAGTTGACCGTTGAGGTAGCCATCATCAACATAGCCTCCGGATGCTTCAATTCGTTCCATCTCCCGTGAGCATTGTGGTTTGTGGTCCCTTGACATCTCCACAGCTTTGCCCCTCCGACATAATACAGCGCGGCAATCACCAACATTAGCCACAACCAACGACCTGCGGTGGAACAAGAATGAGTTTGTAGTTCAAGCATCTCATGAAGAAATCAGATACTAACCTTCTAGCAAAGAAATAAAGTTCTAAACTTTCAATCACTTTAACAAGACTTTATCAGTCACTATAGCTTCAAAGAAAAGGATATTCACAGAATTTTCAGGTTCTGGATGAGACCATAGAGTATACAACACTATCAGATTGAATAATTTGGGATCTTAACTTCACTGAGAATACAGGTTTTCAATTCCTAGCATTCCTCAACAGAAATAATCCATCCATCCTAAAGTAATATTTTTTCTATTATGTCCCAAAAATTCTTCTTTTCACTGTTTAACTAAAAAAAATACAATTTGAAATTATTAATAGTCTTGTCCCTCCATCGTAACAACTCTTGTTCTCCTTCATCTGAATCCTCTTGCCAAATCCTAAGTGTTTTGGGGTGATTGTCATCAAGTTCCTTCAAATATAATGAGCTACCACCTCAAATATCATATGGGTTTAGATACCACCTGGAACATCATGGGTTACCACCTTTAATATTTCATTCTACTGCTGTGAACCAATTCAAGCCTCCTATAACACAGTTGGACATACGCAGAAAGAAGAAGACAGGGAAACAAGGAACAAGCAAGCCAACTGAGCACTGAAGAATTAAGAGAATATATAGATAATAGAATATAGCAATATATAATAATATAAATAAATTGTATGGAGTTTGTTACAAGAGGAATATGTCAGAATACAGTTATGCCTACGGGCTACATATAGGGAAGGATGTTATTGTAATGTTCATGGGCTTAAAGAGAGTAATGAAGCGTTCTAGTTTTAGCTCTACCTAATTTCTCTAGACCTTTTATAATAGAGGTAGATAATAGTTATAGTGGGGTTGGAACTGTGTTGACTCAAAAGGGACACCCGATTGCTTATTTCAGTAGAGTGTCGGGGGCCAGGGCAAGGTCTAAACCCATATACGAAAAGGAACTCATGGCGATGGTACTGGTTGTACAAAGGTGGAGACATTACTTGTTGGGACAAAAACTTGTCATAAAGACGGACCATCAAAGCTTGAGATTCCTCATGCATCAAAGGGAGGTTGTATCAGCGTTGGTTGAGCAAATTGTTGGGATACAACTTTGACATAGTGTATCGTTCTAGCTCATCCAATTCGGCAGCAGATGCATTATCCAGGAATTTACAGGCAATCTGGAGATGAGTACTCTAATCAGTGCTAAGGGGCAGGAAGCAATAGACAAGGATTCCTTCATTACTCATATTAAAAACGAACTAGCAACTGGCCATGCAGTTCCTAAGGGCTATTATGTGGACAGGGGTGTGTTAAAGTATAAAGACCGAATAATCCAACCAAGTTTGCAAGCTATGACCAAGTCCTTGCTTTATGAATACCATGATACACCGGTCGGGGGGCATACAGGAGACTTTAAGACATGTCAACGGCTTACGGTAGAGTGGTATTGGCCTGTGACACAGTATGTTAAGGGTTGTGTGGTTTGTCAACAACAGAAGCCTTCCTCGTAGGATATTATGACACTCTACCGTTGCACTATCTCAAAGGGTCCATAAAAACTATCTCTTAGGTAAGAATAGGAAGCGGGACTTTGCAACCGCTTCCTATTCTTACTTAGATATGGGAAGATACCTCCATGGATTTCGTTGAAGGGCTTCCTTGCTCTCGTGGTATGGACTATGTTTGTGGTAGTAGATCGGCTGTCCAAATTTACCCACTACATAGGGATGAAACACCCTTTTTCAGCTCCCAAGGTGGCTGAAGTCTTCATTCGGGAAGTTGTTAGACTCCATGGGTTTCCTAAGTCCATCGTGTCTGATAGGGATAAAAATTTTATGCGTATATTTTGGAGGGAGTTGTTCAAAGTGCAAGGGGCTACCCTCAATAAAAGTATGGCTTACCATCCCCAAACCGATGGTCAAACCGAAGTGGTGAATAAGGGCATGGAGACTTTCTTGCGTTGCTTCGTTAATGGGAAGCCTAAGGAGTGGGCTAAATGGTTGCCATGGGCAGAGTACTATTATAAGAGTACTGCTATAACACAGGCTTTCATTCAGCCATACAATGCTCTCCATTCAAGGTTGTGTACGGCAGGGATCCCCCTACACTTCTGCGGTTTGAGAAAGGCACCACAAATGTTCACAATATCTAGAATAGCAATTGATTGAAAAAGATGCAATCCTCAGTGATCTTAAAGCCCATTTGCTCAAGGCACAACACAACATATGTCAGCTCGGGAGAGATGTGGAGTATAAGGTTGGGGAAGTGGTTTTCCTGAAACTACAACCCTACAGACAAAAATCAGTGGCTTCAATACCTTTTGAGAAGTTGGCTCCTCGTTTTTCTGGACCCTTTGAGATAGTACAATGCATAAGCACAGTGGCTTATAAACTTAAGCTGCCATCGCATGCCAAAGTGCATCTTGTCTTTCATGTCTCACAGCTTACGAAGGTCATTGGTCCAGTGGCCAACCCAGTGCCCTGATTTATATTTAGAATCTACACCTAAAGAAGTCTTGAATGTGAGAGGTGGGCCATTAGGCTCTATCGAGGGGGGAGAGGTGCTTATTAAATGGAAGAATCTGCCGGATTTTAAGGCTACATGGGAGGAGTATCACACAATTGCACATCGGGATCCACCTTGCGGACAAGGCGGCTTTTAAGCCCAGGGTAATGTTGTGAACCAATTTAGGCCTCACAGGGAAACAAGGAACAAGCAAACCAACTGAGCACTGAAGAAATAAGTGAATATATAGATAACAGAATATAGCAATATGTAGTAATGTAAATAAATTGTATGGAGTTTGTTACAAGAGGAATATGTCAGAATACATTTATGCCTACGGGCTACATATAGGGAAGGATGTTATTGTGAAGTGAAGAAGAAAATTAATACAACACGTAATTGGAGAGAATCTTTGCCTCTCAAAAGAAGAGAATTGTTTGTTATCACTTGTGCTGGTGCACAGCACCTCAACCGCATTTCTTCGCATTATCGCCCTGGTTCGCTACATCTACTTCTATTATTACATTCCAAGTTCCTTGAAACTCAAATCTAGATACCATCTCAAATATCATGGGTTTTTAAAGCACAAATGAGCCGGTATTAAAAACACTCATAGCATTAGGCACTTAAAACAAAAGCAACAAACACACATTTCAAGAAATTCCTGGTAAAACATTTTAACTAGTAATTTGTTGTTCACAGCCTACAACAACAAAATCCAGAGTAATTATTTAAACTCAATTATGTTGACGCGCTACTTTTAAGGAATTACATTTATAACCTACTGCACTAGTCATGGAAGGGCGTCACATTACCTTCCATCACCATTCACTTATTCTCTCCTCCAAGCAAAAAAAAAAAAAGATGAAGAGTTTAAAGATCTTGGCCTACAAAAATAAGTCCATTTATTTCACTCCGACATCTTCAAGGAAACATTCTAACTTTTAAAAAACCCAAATCAAAAACAAAGTACTTACTGTCAGGAATGAATGACGTCTGAAAAAATCCATATTATTCTAAACCTCTAGTCCCAAATGCAACAAAAACCAAAATCAACGGAGAAAATGATTCCACATATCACTCAAAGTAGCATAAAATAATAGAATATTAAACTCCATTATCTTTTAATACCAACGTAAGAAGTTCCTTGACTACAATACTGCCATACAAGGAATGCTACAGCAGGCTGCCAATACTACATCACAATTTGCTGAGCAGAAAAGAACACCCAAAAACAACAAATGTAAGGCAACTGACAGCCTTAGGTGAAGATAATCAGAAAACAGAGATTTTTTTTGGAGAGGGGGGAGGGAGGGAGGGGGGGGGGGGGGGAGAGAGAGAGGAGGGCTAAACACTACACTTCTAGAAAGCATGTCTGCTAAGGAAAGAAGAAATATAAATACCAACCTTCCAACAACAAGAGCAGCCAATGCAGTTGTACCAGAGGCAAGCCCTGAATCCAATGTGCAAGCTTCAGCAAAAGCATTGTCAGTCTGCAAAAAAGCAGAGCTGATAACCCTTTCCATTTCACTTGGAAAATCTGTGTCCTCAAAAATAAACCGAGGCAAGTGACAGCAGGCAAAATCTGCAGCATGCTTTCCCCCGTGACCATCAAACACCTATATGTTGAATTAATGTAAAATCATTACTTTTGACAAATACATGGTATACCATTCTAAACTCTTAAATCCTGGCAATAGATTCACAAGACAACAAAAACAGAACTCACAGCTCTGCACACCACACCTGGCATACTAAAATGCGGAATTCAAGAACTATTCTTTAAAAAGAGAGAGAGAGACAGAGAACCAAGATTCGAGTTTTATATAATTCAAGTTATACAATTTAGATGAATAAATACCCCATAAAAAGCATGTGGCCCTTCATCGGTTTTCTGAAGCCCGTAATGATGCATAAAATCATCAAGACATACATATACATCCTCCATGTTTGAGCGAAATCCAATATCTGTCCATGCCCCAGAACGAACAATGGGAAGAAAATCAAAATCACAATCTGATATCAGGGGCTCAACAGGTACATCTGGTGTTTTCACCTGCTGCAAGCCAAATTAGAAACTTTCTGCCACAAAATTTAATAGAAGAGAAGTACCCTACCAGTCAAAAATCAATGAAATACAACACAATGTAACAGAAGTTACCAACTTATATATCCAAAGGGCTGTGCCTGCAAGTAACAGATCTAAAAGGCCTTTTTGAAGTTCCTAATACAACAAGACGATGGATTAAACAAATTTGACAGTGTCCCTCATTTAGCTAAGTACCCCATATACAAATATATGAGACCAAACAAGAGAAAATTACTAAGAGATAAGAGCATAGAAACTGAAGTTCATCCTAATCCTTAAACACCTTACAGCTCCTCTTAGAAGCAAAGCAGTATCCACAGTTGGCAATATCTAGTCTATACTCAAGAACCACCATGACACTGAGGAGAACCCCCAGATATTTCAACATCACAAACCGCAGTCCACCCTTTCCTGAGTAGCTAAGTTCATTACTTACATGTAAACAAATTTTCTACATTAACTTTCTGTCAATCATATGCTCAAATCAGACCACAACATTGATCCTTCCTCCCTCAACTAAGAAGTCCAAGAAATCAATTAGTTCCATACAATAAAATTCCTGAAAAATAGTAACTAAATTTCCTTAATGGACAATCCAATCAAAGCATTCTGCCCTATATAAATAAACTTTGCCCACCAAAATTCACAACACTATACCAAATAATGAAGAAAATATAAGAACTTCATGAATTAATCAATTATTTGATGGGGCATAGCAGGTTCAAAATTTACATGCATAAGAATATTAAGA
Organism: Dysphania ambrosioides; assembly: GCA_026401315.1. Taxonomy (NCBI): domain Eukaryota; kingdom Viridiplantae; phylum Streptophyta; class Magnoliopsida; order Caryophyllales; family Amaranthaceae; genus Dysphania; species Dysphania ambrosioides. Next base: position 1,045,785 of record CM048663.1, on the reverse strand, counting down.
TGTCATCAACTAGTTTTGGTGTATACAGGAGAGCGTATAATGTTGGAAGAAGGGTAGATTTTATAAATATATACAGAGAATAACGAAATATATGCAGATACAGCTAAAAAAAAAGAATTGAGTTTTTTCATAATATACATAATAGCAAAAACGCAAAAATTTACCCCAACATAGCCAATTTCTTTTGTCTCCAAAGTAGGAAAAGAACACATACTTTGTGTGAGATTATCACATTTTCATAATATCAAACTAAGAATTGAGCCTACCATGTTGGAGAAGCTCTTAATTTACCCAACAAGTCATATAGAAGCAATATCTATCACAAAGCTACAATTTTAGGATATTATCCATTTTCGGCAAGAAGTCCTTGTTTTTTATCTGCTATAAGGATCCCCATGAAAATTCAGTGAAACTGCTATAAGGATCCCCATGAAAATTCAGTGAAACTGCTATAAGGATCCCGTTCTCTTTGTACCCCCAGAGTCTGCCACATTTTAAACTTTTAATAAATAACAGGAGAATCTTGCAATTGTAGAGAAAATCACATACTAAAAAATTAATGACAAAGGACAGTAGTCTAAGTAGCTTTTGAGGGAGCTTCCTTCCCGAATCCCTACAAGTCGAACAAATGGCTGAGGCTACACTCCGTCATTAGGAAGGTAAACTATCCATGGATAGGGCACCAATTGGATGTGCGTTTCCCTAACAGATGGAACTCAGATTTGCTGCCATGACAGAACCAAGTTCTGAGCCTAAGCAGGCAACCAGTCCCCATAACACCTTCCACACTCCTTCATAATCACTTCATCATAGCACAAACCAAAATGTAAAAGAACATCACAAGCACCCCAAAACTAAAATGATGACAGAGAAATCCACACCCACCCAATAAAAAAAATCTTTAATTACCGACGATGATATCCTACAGCTGTGACACTTAGGTCTATAAACTGGGGAATAAAGTCAAAAAGATCATTTGAAAAAGAAACCCTAGATATGCAATGCCGACTAATGGCCGAAACTGAAAACAAACAGACAGTGAGAGCCATAACCCAACAATTTTCAAGTGATCCATGCTGGTGCAAATATAATGAGCTGACAAGACCATGCCACCATAATGCTGAAGGGCTAACCCCAACCAACAACCATGCAAATTCAGTTGAATTATCTCTAATAACTCTTAAAATTAACGCATAAGACTAATTATGTTAGCATTGGAAGTCTCACTAAATGTCAACAGAAGTCAAAACATTACACAGGAAGCAGAAAAGTTTTGAATGAAGAAATTCAGATTAATTATAACAACTACTGCATATTAAATAGCTAAATGTAGTCATCAGATCTCCAAATCTTTGGAGACCAATTGAATGAAAAACCATACTATATATCTTTTATCTCAACCAAAGATTCTCAGGCTAACTCAAAATAACTGTTTTAAACGAAAAGCTCAACTCCTACACCTGTAAACTTGTCTCATAAGTCTTCAAACGTGGCAACCACTTCGTCACTTTGTGAAGTAGCATTCTATCACTAACGAATTTGTCAATTGACAGAAAAGTACTCTACTACAATTGGGTTTCAAAATGTACCTAATCTAAAATCCCTTCCTGTTTTTCAAATGCTACAGCACATCCCTGTACTTCAACTTAAACTCAACTTAAACTCAAATCATTCAAAAAAATTCTCAAATTATAATCAGAATCCAGAATGCCACCTTCCTTAAGTAAACTAAACCAAACAAACCCAACCTAACATAGGATCTAAAATCCCTGCTCTTTTCCATACACCACACCCCAACCCTACATTATCACCAGCATGTTACCTTCATAAACTTACATCAACCGCACCACTTCGACTTAAGATACGATCCGAAATCCCTTCTCTTTCCAAACACCAAACCCTATCCCTATGCAATTACTCACAAATCACTATGTATATTACTTGAAACTAAAAAGAGTCCATCTTTCACATAAAATTCTCACTTCCTATCCCTCACATACAGATCCATAATTTTCTATCCAAGTTAAATCTTCAACATAAAAACATACAATAACACATGGGTTTCAAATGAACAATAATTCTAACCATAAGTTTCATAAAACCTATATAAATCAGCAATTCACAACCGAAACAATCCAATTGTTCATAAAAACATATTCAAAGTTCACAAACTAGATAACTTACAAGAGAAGGGTATCGCACAAGCGTCTTCTTCCGCATCGTCGAGACCCGGGTAGCGCTGAAGCATTGGCGATACGCAGCAGCAAGCGGGTTCGGAGGCAACCCCTCGCTTGAGCTGCCATTTTCCACACCTCCATTCACCTTATTAATATCCTCCATCTGCCATACCATCACTCATTCTCCGATTTTTCTCTCTCCTTCAAAACAAATTTAAAACCCTAACCCTAGCTCCTTCAAAATCCCCAATTCACAAAACTCGAATCCAATAAAGATCAAATCAAACCCTCACATACAAAAATTTCCCAGAATCTTAATCTAATGAATGAAGATAACGCCCAATCTTGACGGATCTAAACCCTAATTGTACAAGATGCGAAACCCTATTTAGGATAAAATAAACTGGGTTGCCGAATTGGGGGAGATTGGGCTGGAATTGTATATGTGTTTGATTAAATTAATGAAATAAATTGTGTGATTGAAATCAAAGATTTGGGGATTTGGGGGGATACGTGGCTTATGAAGGAAGGATCTTTTAATTCGTGTGTATATGATCGAATGTGGGTTTTAAAGGTGGGAAAGGGGTGAATTATCGGGGATTTTAATTGGTAAAGGGTAAGGGTAATTTTATTATGGATGTCGGTTAGTCCTTATACATTGACTTTAATTTACTTCTTTGTGAAGTTGTTGCCAAAAAAAATACTTATATATATGTTATATTGTTATGTTGATGATGATTGCAAATGATAAATATAATTTTTAGGTATGTATATAAGAATTTTAAAAAATAAAAAGTATTTGAATATTAATTATATCGGTTTACGTGTAATTTGGTCTTCTATATTCAAATTTATACTATTTTAAAATTATGTTTAATGCCTTAAAACTAATCCATCGATGAAGATTTAAAAAAAATATTTTGAAAATATACAATAAGACTAATTCAAAAACTTATACAAAATACATGTTAGCTAGTTTGAGAAGACAATGTTGCAATTTTGAATTTTATTATATAGTACTCCAAAGAATCTTGCTTTAATTCCATCTTTTGTTTGAATTACTTTAATTAGTTAGTTCAAATATCTTGTTTTTATTTTTGAAATGAGCATGAAAATACGAAATCTACAAAGATCGTCTAACTTTCAGTGTTATTCTTTATCAATCTTAATTACTCTGTACTATTGACATATTCAAAATGTTGGTTAAAGAGATCAAACCAAATCAAAGAAAGTGAGAAGTAAAGTATCAATTAACAAATGCACTCAAGTGACTCAACCAAAATACAGCATGGCCATCTCTAGCAATAACCTTTAATTTGCTAGGTAAGGCCTAGTGCCCAACCTTATTATTCAATTACAAATAGAAACCATTTCATTATGCATATATGCAGCTTAAACCACAGTCCCATAACCTAAAATGATCGTTGAAAGATTGCTCGAGTCAGTTTGGCTTAACATTACGGGTGGTCTCTTGAAGAATGAAGACATACGAGGCCCTAAGCTATAAAAGTTTTAAAATATACTACATGTATTAGGATGCACATATATCCAATGGTATTTTAACTCATTTTAAATCTCAATGACCAAAAATTTAGCACAAAATAAACTCTTTGGACGCACCTAACTCAACATCACTCGAATGCATAGTAGATGCTCTAAAGGTTTAGAAAGCTGACTTTGATAATACTCAACATGAGTGGTTCAAACCATGAGAATATTTTACTAACAAAATAGAGAGGTTAATCTTCTTTGTAATGATAGCTAAATCTAGAAAAATAAAAGAACGTGATTTACATTTTATTTTACATTACTCGGCTTTATTTATGGACGAAGAGAGTACTTTTATAACCCTTAAAATAGATTATCTTAATTTTGGGCTTCAGAGGGTAGACCAAGACTACGGCCCAAACCTAGCACATCCAAGTTGATACAAGCCTTTCAATCATTCATACTTCTAAGTCTCCAACTCGAGGAAATTAAACAAAGCTATTGGACTATTTTATTTTATTTTATTTTGTGACAGGATTTAAAGATGCCTAGCAGTAAGTCCGTAATTATGTTATGTGGTATATTTATATAGTTTTTTTTATAGAGAGTTATGTTGTATACTTCATATATTACTATAATCGAGTTGAGGGTAACTTTTTCTTTCAAATTTCACCATAATGTCTTCTAAAAGCCAAATCATTAACCCAACTATGGAAATAGATTAGCGACTCGTCATGCGTACTGTACTTTCAACTATTAACCAAGGCTAGCCAAATAATATAGAGTACTACGTACGTTGAGTAGCCTTGTTAAACTTTACCAGCGGATTAGGTTTCATCTTTACGACTACTTAGCTATTACCATGATTCATACACAAGGATAAGGTTGATGTTCCCCTCTCTAATGTGGCCCCTAACAATTGATGAATATGTTAGTTTAAGGTACCTTCTACTCCGATTTTTCAAGAATCAAAGTAGAAAGTCTCAATCTGCTCCTCTTACATCTGCTTGGGGTCAAAATTAGAGCATAAAGGCCTGAATAAGTTAGTTTAAGGTACCTTCCATTGGCGACATGAATAGTGAATTTTATTTATGTTCGTAGTCCAAGTTTCGTCTGAAATAAATTAGTGATGATTCTCTCCCTTGTGGATTTGCAATAAGTATTGTTTGTGATGTCTAGACATGCTAAGATTTTACATATATATAGTGACATTATTTTTTATCTCATATTAACCAAGTTATTTTTTTCGTACATAGTGACCTTTTTTTTTACGTGAAATGAGAAAAATGCTTAAATAAGAAGAATAAGAAGAGATATTGACCCTTCAAATAGTAAGATATAGTACTATAGATTTCACGTAACAAAAAGGTCACTATAACAATAAAAATGGTAAATAATAAATAAATAAATAAGTCACTATAAGTGAAAAAATTACTTGATAACTATGTATACGTAAAATATAATGCGTTGGATTTAGGATGTATTATATTTTGGTTAAGACTCACTTACTTTATCTCCCAATTTAGTGAACATCATTTTGTATTCAATGAGTCCTAACCAAATACCCCTTAATTTTCTACTTCCAACGTTTTAGATCTCGATAGTATTCACAATAGAAATACAAGGGTGTGTCTGATTTCACTCCATTTGATTTACATGAATATATTAGCATATTTGGTCTTCTACAAAGTGCAAAGTATTATGTTAGTTATTTAAATTTTTGGTGTATTAAGTCTTTTATTGTGTACTACGTGAACATGAAATTTGTCAATAATCCACGAATTATTATGTATATATTTATTCATACCAATAATTACGTACTCTCAAGTGTGCCTAGAAATTAGTATGTTATATCCTCACACAATTTCATGTCTTGAATGTGAATTCTAGGCTAGTGTTTGAGCCTGATCAATGCACCGAACTCAATTATAGCCTTATAATATTAAACGTAGCTCTTCGTACATGATTAACATGAATCTATGTTTTTTTTCTTCTTTTGTTAGTGTTAGAGACATATTTTTTATGTAAAGTGAGCCGTAAACAATAAGACAATAACGGAAACAAACGGGATTTGATATAAAGTATTAGATACCACCCTTTAAAACCTATAAGGAGTATTAAGTAAACTACTGTGACATCCACCCATACCATATATATATCAATATATGTGAAATGTGAGTCATGCCACGCCTAAAAATTATTAGTTTCATTAGTACTCAGTAATAAATTGTGACTAGCCTAGACTCACTGCTCAGCAGCTCAGGTAAGAAGCATAGCAAGTGGTCCGACTCGCGCTCACCATGGCCCACTTCCTCATACACTGACATCACACGTGTACCAACATATGACCACACGTACGGAGGTTAGAGCTCATATAACTGAAATGCCTATACTCTTTTTGATAGTCAGATGAAAACAGATAATTCATTGAGGAAATGCTAGTAGTCTTCTACGTTTTTTTTTTTTATCAGTTTACTTTTCACGATTTTTAAGATATGATTAAAAATATTTAAAAATTTACACTGAAATGCATTTAATAAAATTCACTTACATATAATATTTTTTAATTACATAATTAATTTTTTTTAAAAGTTTGAGTATATAAATAAAATTGAGAATGAGTAGTTGTTAAGTTATACGTCGAATAAACTTGTTCTCTTGTGACCTTGATAACGATACAAGAGTCTTGAATCGTCTACCTAGTCTAAAAATGCTTATGCTTGGTACGTCCTAAACATACTATTAGTCGTATGAATAACGAATTGCACACACCACCTTAAATGTATGGTACCACCAATCTTTGGTCCATTAGTAGCATTTAGAATTCTCATGCCCTAACCATAAATAAAGAGGGGAAAGACTGAAGTCATCAAGCTGTAGTGCAATAAGATATCTTTAGATTCCCAATAACATGAACAGAGCGTGCATTTCACATCCATAAATGCGAATTGAAAAAATACAATAAGTTCAAAAAAAAATATATAATTACATAAAAATAAAGCACGACTTATATTAGTTATATATATACTCCCACTTCATCACACTTCACTCCTCAAACCTTCAGAATAACACTTCTTGCAGCCAAATATTTTCCCTTAATCTTCACGCCTCCTCTGTTTCTCAAACCCAAAAACAGAGCACTCCATCTTCAAAAACAGAGCAAAATCAATGGGTAATGCAAGAAAAATGGTGGAATTCAAGGGTCCTATAATAGTAGGGGCAGGACCCTCAGGATTAGCAACAGCAGCATGCCTTAAAACAGAGGGCATCGCTTCAATAATCCTTGAAAGATCAGACTGCATTGCATCATTATGGCAGCAAAGGACATATGATCGTCTCAAACTCCACCTCCCAAGAAAATTCTGCGAGCTCCCCTTAATGGGGTTCCCTGAAGATTTCCCAAAATACCCCTCAAAGCAGCAGTTCATATCATACATGAAATCATATGCTAAAAGATTCAACATTTCCCCTAAATTTAACCAAGAAGTCGAAAGTGCAGCGTTCGACGAAGTCCTTAATGTGTGGAGGTTGAAGGTTAAGCGCAATGCTGAAGAGAATGCAGGTGAGGAAGAAGAAGAAGGAGAAGAAGGTGGTGTTGAGTATGTGACAAGGTGGGTGATAGTAGCTACAGGAGAAAATGCAGAGCCAATGATACCTGAAATTGTAGGGATTGAGAAGTTTGAAGGGAAGTTGGTGCATACAAGTTTGTATAAATCGGGGAATGAGTTTAGAAATCAAAGGGTGTTGGTTATTGGGTGTGGGAATTCTGGAATGGAAGTTAGTTTGGACCTTTCTAGATACAATGCTATGCCTCATATGGTTGTTCGAAACTCAGTAAGCTCCACATCCCCCCCTAAAAGCTGCCCTTTCTCTCTTGTAAAATATTTTGATGTTCATTTTCTTGGGTTTTGATTTGTGGAATTCTTTGAGATTGTTTTTAATTAATTTAATTTTTTGCAGATTTTTTTTTTCTGTTTTATGAAATTATTTTTACTAGTCCAAGGAGTAGTAGTGCATAATTTATGCTTAGAAAAATACATAGGCATAAGGAGAAAAAACCTTATCTTGAGTATATGGCAACTACCTTGTTGAAGACAAATTGAGCACATTCTTTTAAGAATTTTGTAGGGTTTGCTAAATTTCTCAACTAGAAATTACCTCAATTTAGGTTCATTTTCATTATCCAAATATCTTATCTAAGTGTTTATAAACATAACTAGCCTATATATTTTATGATATAATCCTGTTCATTAAGGTTTACCCGACCATATTTTGTGACAGTTTTTGGTGACAAATGTTAAATGACTGTTTAAAAAGAAAGTTATGCAAAAGTTTGGGTGTTTCTTGATACAGAAAAGTCTATTATGCTAATGTAAAGTTAATTATGTGGCACTTCTAATTGTAATTGGTGCATATATGTAGGTGCATGTTTTGCCAAGGGAGATGTTTGGCTTCTCCACGTTTGGGGTAGCAATGGCTTTGTTAAAATGGTTCCCTTTGAGATTAGTTGACAAACTTCTCCTCTTAGTAGCTAATCTTACCTTGGGAAACACCGATGAATTGGGCCTCCGACGGCCCAAGACCGGCCCAATTGAGCTCAAGAACGCGACCGGGAAGACTCCAGTGCTTGATGTGGGTGCACTTTCATTAATCAAATCAGGGAGGATTAAGGTAATCCAAAACATTGCAATCATTGTCATCACTATTTGTATATGTTGTTCAATATTCCTTCCATAGTGCAAGAATAAGCAGCATACTCTGTATGACTTGCTGTAACTAATGACATGTATTTTTCATATTATAAGGTCATGTACATATAACATATTCCAAATAAATATCCAAAAAATATGAGTTTTGACTACCCAACCAAACAAATATTACGGAATGATTGGTAGTAATGTTTAAGCCAACGATCACAGTTTTCATGCTAACATTTTTTGTTCCATTATTATTAGGTGATGGAAGGAGTGAAGGAGATCACAAAGAATGGAGCCAAATTTGTTGATGGTCAAGATAAAGAATTTGATTCCATAATCTTGGCAACTGGATATAAGAGCAATGTGCCTTTATGGCTCAAGGTAATAAATAAATAATAAATAATCTACAACGACTGATTTTACTGTGTCTCGTGTGTATGTATATCGGATTCGGATGAATAATTTGTCTAGGATATTTCAATTCTTATTCCCATAATCCCATCCTCTTCGATCGCTTTCCGTCTTACACAATTGGTGACAGGTACCCTACAAAACGTCTCACCATCTTAGAACAAAGGGGAAACTCAGACACTGCATGTTTGTATTATACCATATACTGTTTTCTTAAGACAAATAACTCCTACACAAGGGGCTCCCTCTCATGTTGTGTACCTTTCATCTTGGATCTCTTCATTCTCCCATCCCCAAGGGTGAATTTTTTTTAGTCATTTTGCTTTTATACTACTTTTGCCCTACTTGTTTGTTGTCACCTTAAGTGATCATTTTGCTAATCTGTCCCATTTGGGGTTAAAATGATTATTTGTCCGTCGTACTTCATTTTCATTCGACGACATCCACGAAAACGATAGGGCTGTCGCACCTTTGATATTTTAAAATTTTATTGTTGGTATTTAATCTACGTCTATAAATAGAGACGGATGGAGTATATATTAAGTTGATTACAATCTCGAGGTGTATTAAGATTTTAATTGTGGTTCTTATGATAAATCCCAGGATTGTGATTTTTTTAGCGCTAATGGGATGCCAAAGGTACCATTTCCAAATGGATGGAAAGGAGGGAAAGGATTGTATGCTGTGGGATTCACGAGAAGAGGTTTGTTGGGCACTGCATCAGACGCTATTAAAGTCGCCCAAGACATTGCTGATCAATGGAGGAGCCGAGGAAGACAATACAGTCAAGGACCATAATCAAATATTTAGTAAATAAATTTCCAAGAAGACTTGTTGCTAGTAATAGAACAAACTTATTAGTCATCATAGGGAAAAACAAATGAGATTAGGTGGAGGGTTTTTATTTAGTGCTTTGAATTGTGAGTGATATAATTTTACATATTTTTGTTAGTTATTTTCTTAAGATCCTCTGTAAATTCATGAAATTTTGCAAAAGGTTGGTGTATATGTTTGGTTTAGCGTAGGTTTTTAGTTTGTTTTTCTTGACTATGCAATTATATAAGATTTTTAACACAAGTTGTGACTTTCCTTAAAGTTCTACTCCCTTTAATTGTTTAATTGAGGATGGTTTGCACAAGTTTATTGCATCGAGAAAAAAAAAAAAAAAATTTGTTTCTCCCTTCCTTTTTGCATCGACTGACAACTATATATCTATATTTACGGATCAAGAGGATGCATGAAATATTTGATATGTTATCTCTATTCCTTAATGTTTGTCCCTCGGAGTATAGATAATATGGATAAACATCTATATTTAAACTTTTAAAGTACAAGATAGATTTTCCATTTGGTGTAGGTTTCCCAAGTCTTATAAACTACTATACTATGACATATTGTACATTTTTTCTTTTTCAATTGCTTCTTTTTCTAGCTACCTGCCCTAGCCCTAGAGCCCTTCTATTCCCTTGATTTTGAATATCAATCGCACCTCTATCTATCTAGCTTCTAGTCTTTTTTTTTTTAGAGATGAGATAATCTTCCTCCTATGTTGATTTTAATTGAAAGTGAAAGACCACATAGCAACAAATTTCTCAACTTGTATATGAACAATTTCATGCATGCTTTTATCCATACAAATCCATGCCTTGAGTCATGATCAACTTTCATGTTTCTAGTCCAATTCACTCGTAGATTCCATTGTATGTTCTCTCCTTTTTAGTCCACACTCCATATCCTTTGTTGCACTCATTTTTCTTTTTCCATAAGTTAAAAGTCATGACCTAACCTATTCTAGTAGGATTTTCTTTTAGTGGAAATTATGTATGTTAACGTGTACGTGGTAATACATTTCTCACTAAAAAGTTGATATATATTTAGATTATTTGTGATATATTTTTTAAAATTTATTTTCAATTCTATACGAAGTATTTCTTTAGGTTTTTTTTACTTGCAATGATTATCAATATACATTTTTAGCCTTTAATATATGTAATTATATAGGAGTAAAAATTATAAAAAATATATATTAAAACTACATATCAAGACGAATTCAACAAGATTCCACGTGATTATATATTTTTTTTACGGATAATTCACCAAAGAAAATCAAAACCAAACTGATAGATAATGCAAAAATTTAAGTCTTCATTATATATGATCATTCCTTTGTCCCTAGCTATTTTTCCGACCTTACTTTGTCTTATTTGAATTGGATTGTACTTAATTTATAATATTTTCTTTTGTATTGAATTCATTGAAAAAGTACCACTAGTAGCAAACGGGTGCATTGCATCATGCATGAATGGTCTACGGTCTACGGTCTACGGATGTCTGTGTGGAAGTCAAGCTTTAAAATTAAAGATCATTGAATGAACTGGCAGATGCCTAAAAAATGTACTGCATGCTTTACCTGTATATCTCTAGGGTCCTCTATAGTTTTGGACTTAAAGTTGTACAACAGTTAATGAAGGGGAAATTTATTCATTATTATTGCAACACCTATCTATAACTCGTGCTGTGGATCTAAGCTATATGCAACTAACATTTTCAATGTCATTTCTAGCTACTACCGTAGGTTAGATTTTCCTAGGAAATCAGTCATATTTTTGGTACTTTTTCATTTGCTGATTACTAGTGAACTTGGACTTTGGAGCTTCAATAGACGAGGTTGTGTTTAACTTTGATTTGTGAACAACTTTCTGGTGAAATAGAGAAGTAATAATATAATGTAATTAGACTACACAATGCGGTGTCGAGGTGGCTAGATAGAGATGACAAGCTATAGAATTAACGCATAGATATAGTATGGTGCAATAGCTAATTGAGCAATCAATGGTTATTGATATAGGATGGTGCAGTAGCTAATTGAGCAATCAATGGTTATATATAATAGGAGGTAGTTTTTAGTACATGCATATACGTCTTGATGACCCTATAATTTTTTTTCAAAATAGTTTCTATCATCTTCTAGGGAAAATGAGTGCACATTTCACATATAAGTATGCATACAGTACAACATGTCTATAGTACATTTAAATGTATATATGCTACGATAGATGGTCGATGGATATGATGTGTTTAAAAGTCAAAATTATGTATATATGCTATGATGGATATGTTGAGCTTAAAAGTCAAAATGTGCGTGAGGAAAGAATGGAAAGGAAATAAATATGTGATGGATATGTATAACTTAATAAATAAAATGTGCATGAAATAAGAATAAAAGAAGAAATTGTTGGGAGCTTATGTTAACCAGACACGAACGTGTCTAAAAGAGATACGGATTGTTTGGTCAGTTTCAGCAAATCAGAAGTTCTGGTAAGCTGAGACTCCCAACAAAATAAGAAGCTATGTATCTCTCATCACAGTGCAAATCAAAAGAGTTTATGAATCGCTGAAACTGATATGGTCAGTAGAGGCTCCCAGTAGAAATTAATATCTAACTTATATGTTGAACTTACGGGTTTAAATGTGCGTGAGATAACATTATACGTGAAAACATAATAACAAACTAAGTACTATAAATAAATTTTAAAAAATTAAGTGTTATAAAGTGGCTTATGACCACTACTAATCCCACGCTTAATACTTCCATCATTAAAATGTATTTATTTCACTTCTACTAACAATATAATTTCAACGGATTTAAGGATCCCATGATCCACTGGCACGTATAAAAGCATACCCGAGTCCCCAACTGTACCATTGACTTAGGGGATCCATATTTGTAATAAATATCTTAACATAATATTCTAGCACTCGAATTAGTAAAATTATGTGAATTAGATTATTTAGATTATCTACTTTGAAAGAAGACAATCCGTATTTGAAAAAAGAGAGGCCAGTTTGTCTATTAAACGTGATAATATTATTAGTTGCATGTCAATGCAAATACGTTACATCTTGTAGTAAACTGTAATTACTTGCTTTCCGTCGAAAATAATAACTTTAATAAAACCAAATCGAAACCAACTTTAGTATTCTATTCATATATGACCTCTAAAGTCATACTACCTTTGTCCTTATTTTCTAAACTTCACTTTTCTAATAGTAGGGAAATATAGGGTCATGAGAATAACAATGTAAAATAAGTCTAATAAAAGAAATATAGCAAACTTTTGGGAACCACCCAAAAATAAAAAAAACGGGGCAAAAAAAGAAGGGACGGAAATCCACTCGCGGACACCTGTTTTATTTTAATTTTTTTTGGCAAGGAGAAGGAAGAAACAATAAAACGACTACACTTTGAGGTGTTTCCTAGCTTTGGGTAGCAAGGTTATGAGTTAGAGTGACATGTCCCTTACCAACTTCAACACAAAAAAAATACACTTAGATGAGTTACTAATGGAGGTTTTTCTGGATTGCCCAGAGCTTCAAAGATGATAGCCTGCTTGCTGGTTGAGTGGTTGATATTACATGGACTACAAAGATGATGAGATATGTCCTGAGGGTATAAAGATGGGCTGCAACTTAACATACGGATTGATAAGTCAACGAATGATAAGTTCCCAATGGTACGTTATTGAGTATGAAATTATACAAGTAAACCTTGCAAGAGTGTGGTGAAAAAAGATGGGTTTTTGATGACGCAAACCTCCTTTAAAGGCATTGCTTCTTGCAGTCTCTTCTTCTTGGCGCTTCTTTTTAAACATTTCTCTTTCTCTTTATTTGAAAACATATTCTTGGCTATTCTTGGTGTTCTTGTTTCCCACTACCAAAAGCTGCCACAATTAGATCAACTTCCTAAATTTGGTACTACCACGAGGAGCTTACGTTTGCAATATGGTACTTTCCATTGGCAGTTAATTCGGTTAACCAATTATCAAGTTGGACCTTTGTTAAACAACTTTTATACTTCTTAATAGACTGGGTGTCAACTAGTTTAATTGGTTAATGTGTTTGAGTATGATCTTCAAAACATTAAATCAAATTAAACCCCCGTATATATATATATATATATCAGTTATTGCATTGTCGCTTGCAGCTCTCTTTACCTGAAAAAAAAAACTTTTCATTTCGTGCTCACTCTATTTAGCTAGTTATATGTAAGCGTTGTTCGATAATCATTTAATTAACGATCTAAAAGGTACGTTGTATAATGGTTGATCTTGGGACATTTTGACATTGATTCATTTATGCGAAGTTACATTATTGGATGTTTAGTTGTTTAATTATAATGTGCAAAGTAGACAACTTTTAGTCATGCATATTAACTCAAAAACAATGCAATCGAGCCAACAAACTTCTCCAAGTACTCCGTAACTTCTTTTTTTTTTTTTTTTTTGTCCTTACTGCGAATTTAATACAGCCAACTAATATGAAAAGTTAGCTATGAAACTTGCAGGTTTATTTATTGTTTGACCATTTTAGATTGAGAAAATTAGCTACAACATTATTGTATGTACCAACCAATGTTACAAATACAGAGCAATTTGTTGATGGTATTGGACTTTTATATGTAAATCATGGTAAAAAGTCAGTTATCAAATAAGGTCATATTTACAGGAGTAATTTATTTATCACATCTCTCAAAGTTATGATTAACAAGGGGTTGGGCTAGCTAGCTAGCCCTAGGTCCAATGCATGGTCCATGAACGTAGAGATAGCTGGAGAAGGACAAAGATTCAGAGGGAATTGAAGGAGATGGGACTCATAAGCTCAGGACTGAGTCACTGAGCAACACCATCGGATGAGTCAGTGAAGAGTATCTCTCTATCTATTCTCCATGCACACAATGCACAGTACGAGCATGAGCTTAGCTTAGCTAAGCGCGCGAGAGATGGATGGTCATGCACTCATGTACTCATCATGTTTGTGTGTGTGTGAATCATATTCACATAATTCTACTGTCCCTCTCACAGTCTCACATGCTGATTATTGAGATAATGATGGGGCTCTGACCCTATTCTGACCATCCTCCTTCCCCTTCCCTTTTGCACTTTGTATTTCGTACTCACTCTCAGTCTTCTCTCCACATCAATGACGTTTCCATGATGCAATCCTCTTTCACTAACTTACAAATCCATCCCAAGTGCTTACTACTTTCACACCCCCACTCTCTTGGTCTCACTTCCCTCCCACTGCCGCAATTATATATACTATAGGTTATTACTTCTTGATTTTTCACCTGTACTTACTACCTTCGTCCTTGTATTTTAATTTAAAATATTTAATTATAAATTTTTATCATATTATGAAAAATAATATATTTAAGTGACATATTGTTGAATATATGTCAATTTAAATTTTTTGAATGTTAAATTTTCATAATTTGATGTTTTGTAGATTTGGAGATAAAAGCGTTTTAAATCATATTTTAGAGACCATGAAAATTAAATGAGCCAAAAAATTAAGGACAGAGTGAATATACAGTTGTATGATATCTATTGTACCGACCTAAAAGAGTAAAAATGATCATCTGTTAATTAAATCTTATGTGTATGTATTTACTACGGTCTATGATGTTTAACATTAAATACTAATTAATAATGTTGTCCATATTGAAATACTTCATGTTTAATTTTTCTCGTGAAGGAGGCTATATTCTTACCAAATTTTACAAGATAAACGATAATTAAGTTGTCTTATAAATTAGTTGACTGATTAATAAATTAGTTGACTGATTAAGGACACCTTAAGAACCATCATAAAATTGGTCTTGATGGTTTGTAGCAAAACTAAATACATCGTTAATATATATGGAAATGAAGATTTCTTCATGGCAAAAGCGAGAATAACTAGAGCAACTATTTATAAAAAATATATTACTAATTACATAGGCTAAAAGTTATAGTATTGAGAATAATGATTGGACGACTTAATATCCTTGTATTTTAAAAAATATAATAGAGATCTTTAAAATTTGTTTCTTTAAAATCGGTTAATAATGACAAGTTCTATTTTCTATTTGTTACCTAATCTTTTCCAATTGTTTAAAAAATAAAATGATTGTTGAATTTATGCTAACATGGATTGAATTGCTCATTGATCTACGCTTGTTTTTGGTTCGATTCTAGCTAGCTAGCAAAATCTATTCTCTACGTCTAAAAAGGAAGTGTAAGATTCGATGATTATAGAAGCATAGATCCAACAAACCTCATCTTAAATTTTCTTCCCAAATAAGGAAATAAGAATGTTATAGAATCCGAGTTCCAACTTTTTATTAAATATTACCTTTGTTCCTTTACTTCTTTTTCCCAATTTTTCTTTATAAAGTCAAATTTTAAAATATTGGACCATAAATTTTTCATTATGTTATGAAAAATAATATATTTAAGTAAAATATTGTGAAATGTATTTCAATATAAATTTTTATAATACCAAGTTCTCATACTCCGTAATTTTTATTTTACAAATTTAGAGATAAAAAATATTTAAAGTCTTATCGTAAAAATTATTCTATGACATTGGGAAAAGAAAATGTTGATTCTTAATCTTCAAAGATCGATCTAGGTAGTACCTAGATTATGATCCACAAGACTTGTTTTATTTAGCTTTTCACTTGCAACTTTAAAGTCAATTTTATTATAACTCTTTAAGCAAAAACTTCGCACAAATTTCATCAACACACACTCGATCTCTTTAAATTTTTTCTTTTAGAATAAGGTTTTTCATATAGCTTATACAATAAGGAGTACTTCATTCTAATAGTCACTCGATCTCTTTGTGTTCAAATAATCCAAGTAAATCATTAGTATAAACACAGAACTTCTAGAGGTCATAATTATGGAACTAAAATACTACACACAAGGTTGAAATAAAAATGCAAAATGTATAGTACGGGGCTTAATTTACATAGGGTAGAGGAACAAAATTAATGAATTGAATGGGAAAATATGAAAACAGCAAGATATATACATGAATAAATGTAAGGCATATATGACACGCCTTCCAAACTTCCAAAAACTAGTTGAAAGCACGGTTTACGGTAAAGGCAAATCACGTCATCAAGAAATCGTCTTTTTCTCCAAATCTTCAAAACTTGTAAGATTCTGACAACTTATTTGTTATATTTACAGCAGTGAGTGAGCTCAGTCCTACCTCAGACCTGTACACTGTTGTAGATATATTTCAGAATTCAGAGTGCATGATATAATATGATATGATATGGCTTATTCTTTGATTTTTTTTTTATTTTTTTCATGTTTATGATCTTCTGCATGTACCTTAATTTGTGATCTCACCCCTCCTAAATTTTGCATGTTGGGTGTCAAATCCTTCACCATAGTCACCCTCGTCCACTCCACCTCTAAGTTCATCTCGGAGTACTCTACTGCTGCTGCTGCTAATAATTTATTGGGGCAACCTTATTCGAGAAAACCTTAACACACGGTTGTTTTTTACGTATAATCACCTTACACATAGCTAGTATATTTAAACATGCCTAGAGTGATCATATTCTAACTCTCTACTGATACTGGACTTCTAACTCGCGTTTATCTCTTATAATTCTATCTTGACTCAATCTAATGTAATCTTATTTGTTTATCTTATCTTTTACACTCCTCCTCAAATTGGGCGGTCGGATTTTCAACACCCAACTTGCCTAATACTTTTTCGAACTCACATGCTCCAACCGCTTTTGTTAATATATCTGTCAGTTGATCACTCGATCTCACACAAGGAAGGCTAACAACTTAGGATTCCAAGACATCTTTAATGAAATGCCTATCCACTTCCACATGATTTGTTCGATCATATTGAACCGGATTATCAGAAATACTTATCGCTGTTTTGTTATCGCACGTGAGATCACAACTTCTTTCTGGTGGAAAACCTAACTCAGTTAGCAACTTTCCACGCCACAAAACTCCTGCAATTCCTTTAGCAATCCCTCAAAACTCGGCTTTAGCACTTGATAACGCTACCACCTTTTGCTTCTTGCTTTTTCACGTCACTAAATTCCCTCCAAGCAAGGTAAAATAGCCAGACGTATATTTCCTGCAATCCTTATCCCCTGCCCAATCAGCATCAGTAAATGCATGAAGAACTAGATGTCCATTCTTTCTGAATACTATGCCTTTCCCTGGAGACCCTTTAAGATACCTGAGAATTCTCTAAACATCCTCCATATGCTGCACCTGAGGTTTATGCATAAACCTGCTTACTACTCCAACATCATATGCAATATCAGTCGAGTATGAGACATGTAAATCAACTTCCCTACTAGTCTCTGATACTGTGCTGCATCAACAGTTTTCGCTTATTCATCAATCTGTAACCCGTGATTCACTACTATCGGGGTATTTGTAGGTTTACAATCAATCATGCCTACTTCTGTCAACAGATCTAGAACATATTTTCTTTAGGAATTAAAGATACCTATTTCTGATCTAAGTACTTAAATCCCTAGAAAATACTTAAGTTGCCTCGGATCCTTCAATTCAAATTACTGAAACAGTTTTTCCTCCAGTCAACTGATCTCAGTCGTCTCCTGTTATTACCATGTCATCCACATAAATAATAAGATATGTAACCAAACCCCCTATCATCTTAAGGAATAGAGTATGATCTGCATTACTCTGTTTGTACCCAAATCGCTTCATTTCTACGGTAAACCTCTCAAACCAAGCTTGTGGTGACTGTTTTAAACCATATAACTCTTTCCGTAAGTGACACCCTTTTCCATCTGAAAAACCTTGAGAAATACCTGGAGGAGCTTTCATGTATACCTCTTTTGAGATTTCTCCATGTAGAAAGGTGTTCTTAACATCAAACTGATGCAAAGGCCAATCCCTGTTTGCAGCTATAGAAAACAACGCCCGGATTGTGTCGATCTTTGCTACTGGAGAAAATGTTTCCGAATAATCAACACCATAGACTTGCGTGTACCCCTTAGCTACTAATTGCGCCTTATACCTTTCAACACTTCTATCTGCTCTGTATTTGACTGTAAATACCCATCTGCAGCCTACAACATTCTTCCCATCGGGAATACGACAAGTTTCCCATGTTTTATTCTAAACTAGGGCATTAATTTCTTCGTTCATGGTCTTTCTCCACTGTACGCTCTGTAGTGCTTCGTTAACTGTTCTAGGATCTTCTTCAGCATAAACTGCAGTATTGAATGATACTGTTGTTTTTGACAACTTCTGACTCACCAAACTAGTACTTGTTACAGGATATATTGCCCCCTGTGTTTCATATGACGGATCATACCTCTTTGGTGGGATTCCTTTAGTACTTCTTTTTGCCAGCTCATACAGTCCTCCATTACTTCCTGTTTCCTGCAACATCTCTCTAGCAGTATCATTAATTATAATGTCAGTTTCTAATGAGTTTTCGGGATTCATTACCTCATCCTCCTAATGCACATATTTTGGAGTGACTATTGATAATGGTATTGAAGATATGGAAGATACTATATTTTCAGAGATTTGATTTGCTAATGTTGCCTCTATTATTTTCCCAACTGATTTGTCATAGTACTATTATACAACCAACTTAGGTTATCATTTGGTTTCTCCCCCTGACATCGAAGTTGGGTATAAAAGAATGTGTTTTCTACAAAATCGCAAACAAGAGTGGTGTAAAGACGTCGAGAAACAAGATCATAACACTTGTAACCCTTTTGCATTGCCCCATACCCCACAAATACGCATTTCACTGCTCAAGGTTCAAGCTTATGGTGATCACGTTTTTGGATATGAGCATATACAATGCATCCAAAAACTTGAGGTAAAAGGGAATGAGAAAAAGGGACAGGGCCATGAGTACCTAAAACATCAAGGGGAGTTTTTAACTGGAGTTTCTTGGATGGAAGGCGATTGGTTAGGTAATTAGTTGTAGCAACAGCCTCAGGCCAGCCAAAAAGACTTAGGGATACCTAATTCAATCATCATTGCTTGGTTCATTTCAAGGAGGGTACGATTTTTCCTTTCGGCAACCCTATTCTGTTGTGGTGTGTTAGGACATGTGGTTTGGTGTAGAAGACCATGTTTCAGGGAAAACACCTTCATATCATTATTTACATACTCTCTACCATTATCATACCTAAGAATACTAATCTTTGTTTGAAACCGAGTGAGAATAATTTGATAAAACATCACAAAGATTTCAAACACCTCTGATAAACCAAACTCATTCGAGTACAGTCATCAATGAATAAAACATAATATCGATAGTTGTGACAACCAAGTTCTGGGGCAAGGCCCCACACATCAGAATGTATCAAATAAAAAGGTTTGTTTGCATGACTACTGCTATTTGGGTAACAATGTTTATGACTTTTTGAAAGAAAACAAGCTTCACAATCTAAAGATACTTTTGAACCTGAAAGAGAAGGAAAAAGGTGTTCTAAATACCCCACTGAAGGATGCCTTAAATGCCGATGCCACAACCACATTTGTTTCTCTATTAGTCCCGACTCACCAGTGCAGTCCCTTCTTTCGAAATCTCATTCACGTAGTATAGTCCATCTTTTTGAGTACCATGCCCAATGATTTCTCCGGTCCGAGCATCACGCACAATACAAGAATCATAACTCATTAAAACTGTACATTGTAATTCCTTTGTTAATTGACTAATAGACAACAGTTTATACGACAACTTTGGAATGTAAAAGTTATTTAAGGAAAGTTTGTCCCCGATCCTTGCTACCCTAGCTCCCTTAATGTCTATATACTCCCCACTAGCTATTTAAATAAGTTATTTCTTAGGTTTCTTTGTTGTCAAAATATCATTTTTATTAAACGATATCGTATTTGTCGCCCCACAATTGAGAATCTACTGATTGTCGAGGTTCACAACATTTATGATGCCTAAGTTCATTGGGTGTTTTATGGGTGCATCATTTATGGTGCTTTGGACAGAATTCAAGGCCCACCCTTGAGTAAACACACTCCCAGGTTCATGGTTTTTTCTCGTTGGACCTCGGTTGAAGTTTTAGAGTTTAGGGGGCTAGTGGGTTGAGAGGCACATGGAGTTAAGTCACGATAGGATTGATTTTTAGGGAGTTAATTTCTAGGGTTAGTATATAGATGAAGGTTAGGGTTATGGCTTTCTACCTCTTCCCCTCTCAGCCGCATCTTACCCCGAGTCTTACCTTCCTCTTTCATCCCCTCACTTGTCCTTCCTCCTACAATCGTCACTTCCCCACCTTTCTCCATGGATCCTTTTGTTGCGACGGCTCCAGTACCCCTCCTTTGTTGCTCGTCTCCTCTGCTACTTCCCTTTTTTTTAGATCTTGCCACCACTCAGGGTAGCCCACCAATTTGAAGCATGTTTCCTTCGTATGTCTGGTTCCATTGCAGTGGGTACATCTGAGGTTTGTTTTTTCATCCTCTTTTTTTGTGTTGTTCACTCCTGCTCCCCTCTAGTATTGAGGCCGCTTCCAATCCCACCCAGTGCTCCAGGTAAGTCGGGTAAGCTTGGGTTTGTCTTTATTATGCCTCTCTTGACAACTCCCTTCTGATTGAATTGTAAGTTATCTCTATGGTTGGTAGAGGATCCTAATTAACGAGATCTTTCCGATCCTTGTCAAAGGTATCGTCTGATTCCGCTAAAAACTGATACAATCTTGTTTGTTGTTGCAACTTGTTTTATCTTATTTGATACAATCTCCTTTGAGCAAGACATTTGATTAGGCATTCTACGGTCAATTTCCTTCCACACAGTATTAACTTACTATAATACACCTCAATTGGGTCGTGGCCTAGCTTAATTGTGTTTGCCTTGGTAGCTAGGTCAAAGATCTGAAGCCCGTCTTTACCACTGCTGTAAACGGCTTCTATCCCTGACCATAGCTCTCTTGCTGTTGCAAAGTTCAAGAGTTGGTTCACCAGATCTAGACTGATATTCTCGACTATCTAGGTTTGGACCACCGCATCACGCTGGCTCCATGGTTGTAGTCATCGGTGTCAGTGGAGGCGGAGAGGTTGTGATGTGTATGAGCTTCCCCCTCCCTTCGATTTCCATGAGCATTAGCCTGGACCACTTTGCGTAATTTTGGTGGTCTAGTTTCTCTGAGATTGTCAAGGATGAGCCGTGATTATCTTGGCCCTTGTGATTCATCTTTTCTAGAAGCTGAAACAATTGGGCCATAGTCACGTGTTCATCAGGATTTTTTGGTGGTTCACTCATGTTTCAGGTAAGAATTTTGGTATGTGATGAAGTTTAAGACCGGAAAAAACCACCGAAATCCTCACAAAAATTCGACGGCTCTGATACCAAGAAAATTTTAACACACGATTGTTTTTGACTGAATTCGTGTATATTGCATTGCATAATCACATGTACATAACTGGTATATTTATACATGCCTTGAGTGATCATATTCTAGCTCCCTACTAATATTGGACTTCTAATTCACGTTTATCTCTTATAATTCTATCTTAACTCAATCTAATCTCATCTTATTTGTTTATCTTATCTATCTACTTGTCTTTTACAATTCGAGATTACTCTCTTAGTTTTAAAATTTCGTAACATAAGTCTTGTTAGATGTATGTTAATGTAAATTTTTAAAATATCAAAATTTTATAATTTTTATCTTACGAATTTATAGGTAAAAATGTTTTAAATGGTATCATAAAAAGTCAAATTAGATAAACAAATTAGAGATAAATGGAGTTTTATATAATGTGGTAATAGTTGGTTTTAATAAAAGTATTGAGAGTCGACTGTGGTCTCATGGTCGAGCAAAGCTAATTTTATTTTTTTAAAATTGGTTAAATTTGGTTAGAATGGAGAAATAAGGATTATGAATTGCGTTGAGTTCGAGACTCAAGATATGCATGTATAGGGAGTGATAATTTTTTTTACTTGGTTATGTTATGTTTCTCTTCGAATTATTTTAAAGAACTTCTAACTAAATTTATCTCAACTAATTTAGTCATTTAAATTATACAAGTAGTGAAATGGTAACTATTATGAAATTATTGATATTTCCACGTTCCCTTTAATTTCTTATATTTAGTATATTTTATTTGAAAAGTGAGAAATTTAAATATAATTTTTTATTGATATATATATATATATATAAATATAAGTTAAAATATATTCATGTTGAATCTTATTTGATTTGTCTCAAAATATAATTTTTTAATATGTAAATTTTATATATGTTTATAATATCTATATACGAATATTATAGTTATGATATGTGTATTAGAAATTGTGCAAAAAACAAATGTGAAACAAACCAAAATGAATGAAGTAATTAGTTTGTCTCTAGTATATTTTTTTTTTGTAAAATTATACTTTTATACATTGTATTTTTTCATAAGAGAAGTTGGTCCTTCGGCAAGATGATTAGCCAGGCGCGTGGACCCAATTGCTGTCAGTTGGAGGGTGACAGAAAAAAAAAAAAATACTCAATAGTCCAATGATATGCTTTAGTACTATGCCATGCAAGTATAGATTGGCATGACATGGCATGCATTTGTACTGGTCATAGCGCTGATGCTTGCATGCCAAATCTTACCTTGGATTTTTGTTTTCGTTGGAGATTTGTAGAGGACAAAATGGTTACTGACATTTTACTCCTACTTGATGCAACTACGGAAGTACGTACTATGCATACTTGTACTCCGTATGAGACGTTGAATTATTAGACCTCGGATATACGAAGTATGTAATAATTAAGAGTAAGCTAGAGCTATGGAGTAATGTAATGTAACGTAACGTAACGGACCCTTCGTATTTTAAAATGGTACTCAACTAAGATAACTATCGAAGCTAGTAATCTTGTTTGTATAGAATGTTTTATTTTATTTGAATCTTATCTTATTCGAAATAAAATAAATTTAATTGAGAAGGTAAGAGCCATGAGTTGGCTTGAGCTTCCTACTCTTAATTTATGTCAATTGTTGGCTTAATACTTTAACGGTACTCCACTATAAATGCATCAATCTTATACGTTAAATTGGTAAATTAAGGAAAAAGAGAGGTTTTACAATGAATGACCTTGCGTTGCTGTGCTCCTAAATATTCCAACGTAACCTTAGCTTCATTCATACCTTAAATCTGCCTGTTTGGAGTTGGGACCATGTAATCCATCTATTAGCTCGCTGCATGCATGCATGCAAGTTTAAATTATTTCCAGGTCGTTTTCTGAAATATTTTCGATTATATAATATGCTTTGACAAGAGTATAATATGTGTTGGGTCACTCTTTATATTATGATACCATTTCTGGCTGAAGCAATAAGAATATAGTGTATAGTTGTTAAGAGAGAGACTTCACGTAACTTAAGGTTGCCCACTTGGTTCCATACTTTCCATATGTTATAACGCCGTTATAAATAGACATGTGTCATGAGTTGGGTTAGGATAGGGGTGGGTCACATACCTTATGGGATGGCCGAGTCAGGCTAAAAAAGATGGAAAACAGGTTGGGTAGGGCCCAAACCGATTCAAAGAGAGTTTAGTTCTATCTATAGAAGGTGATAGTCTATATGTATCACCTCCAACCTTGGCAATGGACCATTGGCAAGCAAGTGGGAAGCATTTATTATTTGATAGGATTTAAAAGTCTTGGAACTTATTAACCCGACTTGACCTTTTAAAAACCCAATATTACAAGACCCTTTAAAAACAGACCAATCAAGCCCATAATTAATTAGACTCTTTTATAAACGTGTCGATTAAAAAAACCCTTAGAGGAATCTAATTATAAACTAATACTTCGTTCTCCATTTTACTCTTGCTCTTGTAAAGGGACATGAGTTTTCTTACATAAACCATAAAATAGGATGCAGGGAAGTATGAAAGATTGTCATCCACTTATATTACTATTGAATTGAATGAAGAGTCTATGTATACCACAGTGGCCCATACAAAAGACCATTAAATTTTCTAATAACTTATAAAACAACTCTTACTTACTCTTCATAAAAATTACTCTTTACTTTCCAGTCGTTTTACTTTTGCTAGGTAGTCCATTACTGAGAAATGGATCATAAATCTTTCTATAAGTTTTTATGTTTGGATGCAAGTAAATAAGTTCAAATTTATCTGTATAAATAATTTATATCTATCTATCTATTTATTTATCGATTAATATATACTAAAAGAATCGCAGAGAGATATAATTTCCTTCCAAATGATTAGGGTAGTTTAGTAAATTCTTTTATTCCTTTTGCTTATAGCTTCGCCAAAACTTTCTTAATTGACCATCCCACATCACTCTAAGGGCACACAATGTACAACTGATGATGTAGTATTTCATGTATGACAGTTAATTTGTCTTTAAAAAAATCAAGATGAATGCAATTGTGATCAATGTTAATTGCAACCGGCAGTAGCCAACAATCTCAAAGCCGAAATCAGCCCAATTGAGTCCGACTGTTTGCCTGCTTCGGTTGGTTTTTCTTTTTGGGCCCGCGCTGTCAAACCCAATCCTATAACTCTACAAGATTGATTTAACAAAAACCCAATCATACAAAGGTATCAAAAGTATTTACTTACACCATTCACTATTGTTATTTAAGAGAAAAAATTAGTGGGATAAAAGTAAAATTTAAATCCTACATTTTTATGATGATATGTGATTATTTTTAATTTTTAATTTCATTTTTTTATAAAAAATTCCCCTAATTCGAGCATGGTATTTTAGGAAATAACAATTTATTTATTTATTTTTCAATAGGAAAGTTTAATTTATCTCTCCAATTATGTTGAAAAACATCATTCTTAATTATGAGATAATGTACGATAATTTAGCAAAAGTATAAACTTATTAAATTAGTATCAATTAATCAGTAAAAAGATTGATAATTTAAAACAATAAAATGGTTACACTTTTTATTATATTTTGTACAAACTATAGCACTACTAATAAATTAAGTTTGAGAAAAAAAAAAATATTAATCTATGTGCGGATGTCTTCACAATACATATTCAATGAGATACTGAAATCAAAAGGTTCAATTCATTGTGATGTACCACATCACAAGAAGAAGTACCTAGACGACACAAGTTTGTTTTCGAAATAAATCATAGCACCGAAGTGGACTATCAAAGAATGCATCAAATTGGCACATGGAGAGGAGTATACCAATGAGATTTTTAGAATTGAAGCATAAAGGCACATATGAATGTACTCAATTACTATTTAAAAACAATATGCTATTTTTTGGTTGTTTAGAAAAGATTGCATCAATGCATTGTTTATGTGATAATTTTAAAGAATGCATCAATATGTTGGTTTTGTCATAATTTCAAAGAATGCATCAATTTGGGTTTATGTCGTAATTTCAAAGAATGCATAATCTCTTAATATGTTCAACTTCTATTTAATAACAACTATTAGAAAAAATAGAAAACGGCTTAGAGTTAAAGCAAATTCAAGCAAGATTGTCTTTGAAAGTCCTCATTCATCGTCGAAAACATCTTATACATTAAACAAAGTTACCTATTAGCCTTTAATCCGTCATAACAACTAGTTTCTAATGGCAACCTTCATTGAAAGTATTGAACATAATATTTTCTCGATCATTTTCACACTTCATCATTGAAAAAAAGCCAACAACAAAATATAAGTAAATTCAAATACAATAGTGTTGTAAAGTCCCCATTAATCATTGGAAACACCTTATCAGTTCTACGAAGCAACTAATTAGCCCCAAATTTGGTTATTCACAAACTTAGCAAATTCAATAAACCTATCAAAAATCAATTTAAAACAAATCACATACTCATCAAATTTGGTATGGGAGGATATTCAACATCACAAAATCGATATATTCAACAAAGCCATAAAAACATCAAAAGCCTATGAATTTCGCCAAATCACCAAAACTGATGAATTTAGCAAAATCATCAAAATTGATGAATTTTATAAAATCACCCTACGCATCCACTAAAATTCACAAAAATCATAAAAAATTGAATTTTAAACATAAATATAACCAAACAGGAAAAAAACTTCAACCAACATTTTCGTCTTCTCTAACAAAATCATCAAATTGAACAAATGATCAACTACCAAGAATTACAAATTTGCAACCAATCATAAAACATACAAGCCTTGCAACAAATCACAATTGTAGGAAAAACAAAAAACCAACAATTTTTCAATGGGGCTTTTTAGTTGACACAACTAAATCCTCAAACAATCATATTCTCTAAGAGGTAAGTGATTTTACTTTATTTATATTCACCAGCCTCGAACAATCATCTTCACAACACAAGTAATTAGATATTGAAATATACATGGGACATATTGAATTAAACACTAATTACAAAGAACACTTTTATATGAGATCATATAACTTAGCTTTGGGCTCGGCTTAGGTTTCCATTTTAGAGCATGAGATGCATCAGGCCTCCAAACTTCATGTTGTCGCGATCTCTGAAGGCGATTTATATGCTCAGGAATCCTGAGAACTAGCATTCCCTCATGTTGTGAACCACCAAGTCAAGCCTAGGACTATCGGTAACCTCAACATTCAAAGGGGACTTATGGAGTGGGATGTTCGAATGAGGTGGAGAAGACAACAAACTATAATATAGGGGATTCAGGTCAAAAATATTCGTGTAAATGGAATTAACGAGTGAGCAAGCATAGATCATATCGTAATAGAAATAGTATTTGGACATGACGTTGTCATCCTCCACCTCTTCTTGGTAACGTTTTTCAGCTTCAACAAAACTCAGGCGCATATGAAGGAGATCCAAACTATATGAGTAAGATCTACCATGATCCAAAAATGAGCATTGATAGCCATACAAACAAAGACCATCCATTCTTGGCCGAGTTTTGTTAGAGTGTTCATGAGAAGATCATAAGAAGAAGATATAAGGGAGAGAATAAGGAAGAGATAACTTTTGAAATTGATATTACTTTGATAAGGAAAATAAGGAGATATTTTTAAGGTGATTTTCAAAGGAAAATGGAGGCCGAGGAAGATGAGATATGGGGTTTGAGGCAACAAATGGTGTCGGTGAAGGAAGAGAGATAGACAGAACCAATAGGTTTAAGATTGAAAGCAAAATAAATGTGATAGAGTGAGGGTGAATAAATGAGGGTTAGATTATCTAGGGTTTGTTAGGGCATTTCATCATTTTCTGTTAAAATTAAGGTCGTTTTGTCACCTTTTTAAATGTAAACTGAGGCTATTTTTGTTATTAAAAATTAGACTAAAATGAAAGGATTAAGAAAAACGTTATGAAATTTTTGAATGGGGAAATTGGGAAAAATATAAAGAAAGGAGGGTGTAAAATTTCGTGTGCTTTATGAATTTAGTGTTTTTGGGTACCTTTTTGCAGTTATTTTAATGTTGGTCTTTCATTTAGTTCGGTGATTAATTATTTTGAATTGTTTTTGTTAATTAATAAAGTTAAAAATTTTGAAAATAAAATTTGAATTAATTCTCTTCAATAGGGAAATATTTTTGAAGGCCTTATGGACTTTTTTTTTACTATTATTGTAGTTCTTGGATTTTTTATCAAAATATAATTGGATTAGACATGCTATGTCAAATAAGAGATTTTGCTCCTCACTATGTTGGAATTGCTTTCCAATAAAATGGATTTTGTATGATCCAATCATTCCTCAAGTACAAACTATATAATGGAGCAATTAACTTGAGGGTGCAGACTTAGGTTTTGAAAATTAAAATTGAATGTCTATTTTATTCTCACTTGTTAACGATTTGATTAACAATTTTTATTACGTAATTCTTATTCAACTAGTTACATAAGTTTAGACTAATTTTGATAAATAAATTTTAGCTAAATAATCAAAATTGATTTAGTTTAGAAAACTTCCTTAAAAACTAAATTAATCTCTCTAAGAAATATTTTTAAATCAAGAATTGATTATTCATCCTTAATTTATTCAAATTTTTGGCCAAGGATTATCCTAAAAATGAATTTCTAAAGTATCTTTTCATATATATTCCACAAAACAAATATTTTCAATATATTTCGAATTCTATGAAATATAAAATAAATTAATATATTTTTATCAATTAAAATAAGTACTTTAATTAAATAAAATAATCAAAAATCAAATATAATATCCCTTAAAAATTATTTAAGTTAACTTATGTCATGGCTGACTAATTAAATAATTAAAATATCATATAAATATACACTTTGCTTTTAAATAAGAATGCAAATACGAATGCCTTTTAAATATTTTTTAAATATAGAACATTAAATTTATACTTAGTGTTACACTATACATGGAGTCAATGCATGTCTTAGGAGAAATTTATTAAAATTTTATTTTGAATAGTTTTACTATGGTAAAAAAATAAGTTACTGTGATTGTATTAAATATGGTATTAAATAAATTCACTTTTAACAATTAAGTTCATACTCAATAAATTTAGATAAAATAAAATAAGTTTTTGGTAAAATTAAGTAAGACAAAATATATTGAATAGGGCATGTCTTAAATCAAGTTAGAGTAAGATCTAAACATTTATATTAACGTTTTTTTATCACATAATTCATCTTTAGTTAGCTTACATAAATTCAGACAAAGCCAATTTACATATATGATATATGTTTGGTAAATTCAAATGTAGTTGAATAAAAAACAATTTTAGTTTAGTTTCACAGCCCTAAATTTTACTTTGTAAACAATGTGAGTTAAGTTTTTTAAAAATAGTTATAACACACCACATGAAATTTAGAGCATTAATAAGGAGAGGGCTTTTATATTGATAGCTCTCTATATATCTTGTGCCCCATAATTTTCTACTAATTTTAAGAAAACTTGTTTTTAAATTTCAAGAAATGTCCTAACTCTCGATGCTATCTCTTGATCTAAAAATATATTATTTTTTATATATAGTTTCAATACTACAAAAAATGTGATAGGATAGGGGTTGTTTTGGTTGATGTAGGGCCGGGGTCTCTTTAAAAAAAAGGAGTTGTTTTGGTTAATGGCCCTTAAACAATTTCCAAATAAGAGCCCTTTACATTTACACTAAGAGTTCACTCTTAAAAACTTTTTTCTCCTAATAGCTAAGAGACATGCATTTTATTGGTAATCGAAATTCAAATATAATAACTAAAAGTTGTAAAGGCACTTGGGAATTCTGTTTTATTATTGTTTCCCTCCAAATTGTACTTGTAATACTTTTTCATAGTTTTTTTTTTTAATTTATTCTTTGCTTTCATCAATGTAATGGCCCCCCTAGAAAATACCCCTCTTAAAATTGTATGATTTGCCTCATGTAACACTTAATAAAAGACAGCGGAAGTATTTAGGATTACAACTTTCCTTGGGCATGGTATTAGCATACTCCAAATTAATATTGTCACACCCCTTTATCTGTAATGCCCCATATTCTTCCACTGCCATGTGATAGCGTAAAGTAATAACTACTACTTAACTATAAATATGCAACTAATTTACTAAATGAAGTACTTCGGTGTTATGTTTAACTTGGAAAAACAATAATAGTATTAAGAGACTCACCAATCCAATTACTATAATAGAGTAACATACCTTTATTGACATAACCAAAAAATTTGTTGTAAAACATAAAACATTAAGCATAAGTTTTGAAAATTTAATTTGCATTATGCATAAAATACCATTCCTAAGGCAAAATATTTCACTTTCATTTTAGACAGTTTTGCAAAATTCTAGGACAGAAATTTGGAGTAGAAAAGAGCAGACCATACAACTAAGTGAAATTACTGATTTGGGCCAATGTTTTTCCCTGGAACAATGAGAATCGATATATTAATTATTAAAATTATAACTATTTCCTTATTTTTAATATTATTTAATATATTTATTTTCCCAATTCCTCAATTGCCCAAACTAGAGGCCCTGCTTCTGTTTTCTGTTCAGTTCAGATAGATTTCTACTCATTTTCCCTCTCTTATTTCTCTCTCTAGAATTCTCTGACAATAAAAGCTTCCCCCTTTCCCTCTTTATTGGTCTATTCCTTTGGGTTTTAGCTGTTGAATGTAGAACTCTCATTGTCATTTCACTCTCTTAGTTCAACCAAAAATGTCTCAGACTAATTGGGAGGCTGACAAAATGTGAATTCTCTTCCCCAAAATATCATCTTTTATTTTCCCCCACATTTTTCATTCTCAATTTCCCCTGTTTTTATTTTTTATTTTTTGTAAATTAGAGTGCAAGATTACTTTTCCCCCCTGTTTTTCTGCATTTTCTTCATGTTTAAATTTCCTGGTTTTGCTCTCATTCCGAAAATCTCATCTTTTTCAACATTTTTCTCCATAATTTCCTCTGTTTTTTCAATTGATTTATCTGTTAATATTTATCCAACACAAATTTTTTGTTTGATTTGTTGCTTTAATTTTTCGGGTTTACCAAATATCTCATCTTTTTTGTATATTCTTTTGATGGGTTTTTGGAGAATTAAGACATGACATTTGCTTTTTCATCAGGATTTATTATGTGGGTCTTTTTAGTTTTTTCAGGGTTTTGTTCGAATTATGTCATTCTCACTATCACATTGTCTCCGAAGTTCATTTCTTTAGTGCATAATTAATAACTTGGGTTTTTTAGTTAGGGTTTTAAAGTTTGCTAAGCTGCAGTTTTGAACCCACAAGTTTTCCCCTTTTTGTGTGGGTTTTGACTTTGGGAATTGGGTTAAATGGTGTCTCTTTTGTATGCATGTCTTAATTTCTGGGTTTTGTGTGTGTTATATATCTGCTTGTTGTTGCATTATTTATGTTGTAAATTCTGAGTTCAAATTGTAACTAAAGCGAGAATCTTGGAAATTTTTTTAGAATTAACGTTTGTGATATATTTTTTATTTGTAAAAAACAGGTTAGATGTTTATATACATGATTACTTAGTTAAGAGGGATCTAAAGGCTACTGCACAAGCCTTTCAAACTGAGGGAAAGGTTTCATCTGATCCTGTTGGTATGATTTCTTGCTGATTTACTGTGACTTTTTTTTAAAGAATTTACCGTTGTTTCCAACACTATTTTGATGGGAATTTGAGAAGTTGGACTTGATATTTGCAGCTATTGATGCACCTGGTGGGTTTTTATTCGAATGGTGGTCTGTCTTTTGGGATATATTTATTGCTAGGACAAATGAAAAACACTCAGAGGTAGCTGCTTCATATATTGAGGTTGGTTTGAGAAGCAGCATGTGAATGTGGTTGTCTCATTTGCTTTTATTGTGCTTGATTGGGATGGATAATGGGGATATCAAACTAGTATAGTGCTTCCTAACTTGTGTCATTAGCGTGGGAAAAAATGCTTGGGATTTTTGGGTTATTTTGCAGCCTAGCCAGCATGTATACATGTCAGTGTTTGGACCTTGCTGTTAGTTGATATACTTGAATAGTTGCTAGTTTTCTCTAATCTTGTCCATTGTGTCCTACACGTGCTTTGGGCTGAAAAATTATTTTAACACATTATGTTTTGTGTCTTGGGCATTGCTGAATACAATTTAATTGTATGAATCCAGATTCCAGGATGCGTTCATGAAGATATAGTACGTAGAAATCTGGTTTGAGCTTCATGTGCCTCTTTATGTTTTCATAATTTCATTAGCTTTTAACTTCCTAGTAATATGCTTTATGGTATGATCCTATGGGTTTTCTGTAATGTCTAGTCTACTGCAAGAATGGATCTAGGGGAAATAGAACCAGGATGCATGCATTGCACGATTAACCACTCTTAAACTGATTATAGTTGTTGCATGATTTCAGATGACGAAGTTATAAAGATTTTAATATGATTTGCTGGAAACTTCTCTATGTCATATTTCTTTTCTGTACTGCAACCTTCCTCTGTTTTTAATACTAATTTCAACATTTCGAGATGTAAATTGCAATTATAACTAAAATCTTACTCCACTTTGGAGCTTCTGATATGTTCCTGAAATTGTAGACTCAGATGTTAAGAGCAAGGGAACAGCTGCAACAGCCTCAGGGCCAGCAGCTGCCTAATCTGCAGCAACAACATCAGTTGCAGATATTAATGCAGAGGCATGCACAGCAACAACAGCCTCAACAACAACAACAACAGCAGCAGGCCCAGCAGCAGCAGCAGCAGCAACAACAACAGCAACAGCAGCAGCAGCCGCAGCAGCAACATCAGCTACATCATCATCAACAGAGTCACCAACAGCAACAGCAGCAGCAGCAGCAGCAGCAGCAGCAGCAGCAACATCCACAACAATCTCAAAGAAGAGACAGTGCTCATCTGCTAAATGGTAATGCTAGTGAGCTTTCAGGAAATGACCATCTTACTGGACAAAATTCTGGCACTGCAAATGCTATGGCTACAAAAATGTACGAGGAACAATTAAAATTGCCCCAACCTAGGGACTCATTAGATGACACATCAATAAAAGTAAGTTATTTCCTTATCTCGTCGAGTCTAATGTTGTAGTCCTTCTATGAGATTCTAACTACCTTGGGACTTTCTGTAGCAGCGATTTGCTGATAATGTTAGCCAACTCTTGGATCAGAATCATGTCTCTGTACTCAAGTCAGCTGCTTCAAGCCAACCTTCAGGGTCTGTCTTCCTCGCTTTCGCTCTTTCCTTTTGATGGCTGATTACATATTTCTTTTAAGAGAGTACTAGTAATTTTAGAATGGCATCTGAAAAGATAAATTTTTATCTGATGAGTAGGTTTGAGCTTTTTTTTGTTTTAAAACTTTTAATGTTTGACTTTGTTGCACTGGGAATTGTTATGTCTAGTAATCTTGTAGTTTTTTGTTATTCGTCTTTTGTCAGATCTAAATCTACCACGGGTCAATAACATACATATGGGGTGAGCAAGGCATTGTATCCTGGAGGTGGATTTTTCAATTACTAAATTAAGAAACTCTAATATTAGTTCGACCTATTGTAAATAAGTGATTGTGATCCTAAAAGTTACACTAATGCAACTATTGAACTAAGCATGTTGACAGGTTTGAACAGTAGTTATAGGATTCGGCAATCTTCAATTATTTCCTATTTTGAAATAAAGCTAAATGTTAGGTTTAGATAAAAACTTATGCTTATGTCAACATTGTGCCTAGATCATAAAAATTAACATAAACTTGTAAAGAATAGGAAATTCACAACAAATACCACCTCAAGTGTATATTTTTCTAGAATTGTATGACTTGGTGTTTTATAATTCTTTGAATTATTGAAGATTCACTCCTGCTAATAATCTAACTCCTCTAAACATATTCAATTGGCCAAATTCAACATGAATTAAAAATAAGATTATCAAATTACAATATCATTAATCATAAGTCAAAACCAATAATCAATTTGTATCCACATGTAAGTAATGAATGCATCCTTAACCTAGAATATATCAATTTGGATGGGATTCATACTACAAATAACCAAATCATTTAACATATAGTAATTAACAGTTGGCCCAAAATCTAGCAAATTCTGGATGAACAAGGAAAAAAGAAAAGTGGCCATCAACTAGTGGTTGCTTTTGGAACTCTTCATGGATACTTTCCTTCTTCTAGGTCCCGACATGTTAATTCATGGCCCTAGGTAAAACAAAAGATAAGGCCTTTTTATAACATTTCACTTTTGTGACGGGTATAAAATTGTACTTTAATCTTTCTAACTATATTATTATTTTGGAGTTTTGCCTTAGAATATGTGGAGACCCCACCCTAAATAGAGGTCGCGAGCCCTTAGAGAATATTGTGATTAAATTGCAATTATAGGTTCCTTATACGAATGTAATAACTAAATAAAATTCTATTTTTCTTAGAATGGCGACAAAATTATCCTATATTTACTACATCTTAACAAGGAAGCTAGAATGAAAACAAAAGGCAATCAAGGAATCATTACCAACAAATTAATCAAACTGTGATCTATGAACTATTACTAAAAAAGAATACAATGAGAAACTTTTCCTCCCAAATTTTCCTTAATTGATAGTATATTTAGACTATTAATGATTACTAAGTATGAGTCTCATTGTACATCAATTTTTAATCAAATTGGAATTTCCAATAGAAATACTTTATTTATTGATTAATGTCTTGAAAACTACATCAATATTTGTATTCTTATTATCTTTTTCTTATAACATAAACTGGCAGTGGGTCGTTGTTTTAATATGTGACTACACGTCTACAGTTGACTGCTAAGATTTTTTGTGGTTAAGTCAATGGTAACTTATTTTTATTAAATAGAATGTCAAATTTGATTGTCTTTCAATGTAAGTATAATTGTAATATTTTATATGGTATAAGAATAAGGTAATTTTGTATATAATATTCAATACTCTATTAGCATTCACTTTTATGAGCATTAGAATTGATAGCAATGTTAATGATGGTAGATGCCCCTAATTTCTATGTCTTTGGTATAAGTGGTTGTAACTTCCGTGAAAACTTGCCAAATTTTGCAAAGTTGTTCATTTATAACATTGATAATGAAGTACAACTTCGATGGTGCATATAATGGAATATTCTAGAAGAAACCCAAATATCCTACTACGAAACATGGTTGCACACTATAGCACCATACATAACAGTATTCATGAGCATGGGTGCTCAATACTGATTATGTGATCAATGTGCATATAAATATTTGCGTACTAAGATTTTCCATCTTAGGCATTTCATGAAATCAATTATTAGGTGGCTATATTGTTGGTAGATAATAGACATTGAATTTTAATGGCCATAGGGATGTCATATCAAATTGCAAACAGTATGTGAAATGTTAGAGAAGATTGATGAAACTCACCTAAGCACATGATAGTACAGTGTCCACTACTATTCCCTTACGGTACTAATTGATGGAGACTTGGAATATTGGGGGTGGTATAACATTGGACTGCTCATTGTGTTTAGGGGACACTTTTGTTTGTGCCACCTTAGTAAAATTTGAATGTTGATTTCAATAGTTTAGTATTATTATTAGCTTTGATAATGGAGTAAAAGTTCTAATAAGGCCATTAGATTCATAGTAGAAGAAATTTTTATTATCTTCAAGATAACAACTGCTAACTAAAATTATCCACATTTTTACTTAAATTTAGTACATAAATTTATTATATTTGATTTTCTTGTTGACCACTATATTATCTTGAAATAACTATACTACCGTTGTTGATTACTTTTATGATATTGTATAAGTACAAACATTATACTAACGTTCATTTCTATTAAAAAAATGAAATATTCATGTTAAATATATTGATTAGTTTTATGATTCAGGCTTAAAATATGGTATAAGTACAAACATTATAATCATGTTCATTTTGATTTGGCTTCATAGTAAACATTGATATATATATATATATATATATATATATATATATATATATATATATATATATATATATATATATATATATATATATATATTAGTAGATTTGGCACAGACTAGTGTTTAATGTACCTCCCATCAAAAAAATTTAACATTGAAGCAAATAACGAGGGGTATAGTTCAACCAAAAAATAAAACATGTCAAAAAAAAAAAAACTAAAACATGCTTCACATTATGTTTCCATCAATTTAACCATGTATCTGATGAGTCATATATCACCATAATCTACTATGATTAGTATTTTAAACTACCAAAAAATTCTCCATATTACTCTACTTCATAATTTTCATACCATTGAAATTAAATCAACATTTATTATGTTTTAAAACAAAATTCATTTCTCCTTTTAGTTTTTGCTTTTTCTTGATATTGTTCATGGCATGCGTTTGCATGCTAGCTAGTTACGAAATGTGAAAGAAATAGAACATACCAAGGATAATTAAATCTACTTATTTTTTCATATTTGATTATGTTGAACTATATAATAAAGGGGAAAATAAAAATGGTGTTAAAAATTACAAGATGGATGTATGCACATGTGAACTTTAGACCTGTGAGCAGGCAGGCATATGTAAGTATGGATTAGTTCCAGCTTATGGTCCCCTTCTTGGCCTTGTGTCTTAGGACATCACAACCCCTGCCTAGGCCCAGGGCGAGACTGCAGTCTTCTTATCTTTAATCTGGTCCCCCTTAATGGCTCCTTTGCTTCCCTCTCCTGCTCAATATCTTTTGCTCAAGATAATGAAAATATGATAAAGATGCTGCTCAAATCTTGCCGAAGTTCTTGCTTGGAGGTGTAAGGGAAAATGAACTCTTCCCTTGCTTGGTTTAGATTCTTGTCTTTTGGTCAGGTTATTTGTCTCAACATCTGAATGACTTTATTCTGAATTTGAGAGACGCAGCCTGATCACTTTTGAGGGAATGTTCGTGTAAATGCTAAGCTTTTGGGGCTTGATATGATTGTTCCCTTGTTCTCTTCTCAACACTTAGTTTGCAGCTTCATAAATTCAACCTGCAAGCAATATATGGACTTTTAGCTCCTTTTTATATGCATAAGAATAAAAGTTGTGTGAAAAATTAATTAAACCATCTTTGTATAACCAAAACAGACCACTGAAGGAATGCTTTTGGGGCCAAAACGATGTAAACAAATGTTATCACTAAGGTGTCATATACTGAAACCAATCATTTGAACATGGCGAACTATATTTTTATGATAGATCGTGATATACACTTTTCAAACCATAATATAATACCCAATAGTAGTAATTAAAGGTGACAATCTGTTACTATCTACTTGAAGACCTTTTCTTTAATATATTAGTTTCTTTTTTTGCTGTATCTTCTCATAAAGTTTTCAATATAGACGATAATCTTTACCTATTTGGATGTTGGGTTTGGAGATTGTTTGTTAGGGAAAGACCCATTAATGTAGAGGACTTTATTTTTGGAAACAGGTCAAGAAAATGAGAGACTTTTCAATTTTGTTGTGGGTTAGGTCGTGTCCATTTGAGTCGGGATAAATTTTAGCTTTTTAGTGGCATAAAAATCAGTTTCAGCTACGTTTTATTTCAATCTGGTCAGTTTGACCAAGGTCACTTTTGTTTCAGGTTATTCAATATTGGGTATGGATTGGATTCTACAATACTTCATTTTGTCCTTAATGTTCATGTTTTCCTAATCTCACATAACAACCATTTAATTTTATTCCATCATAATTTTTTCATTTATTGTTGTAGTAAATAATAAATGAATTAAGTAGTATCCATGTGTTGCATGAGTCCTAAACTAGTAAGTACATCGTATATGGACTTCTCTGTCTTCTCGATTAAGCTGTCGTAGATCTACCTTTGAGAAAAAAACTGTCATTTTACCACTCTCAAAGTTGTGCCTTTAAACTGTTTACTTTATTTTGTCAATATGAATAATAATTCGATTTTGTTGTACTGCTATTTGTAGGCAAGTTTTGCATGGTTCAGCTAATGGTATGTCTCAGCAGATTCTATCTCGGAATCAGCAGCAGCAGGCATTTGTAGCAGTAAGTTCTTTTGGTTGGTTTCCTTCTTATTTGCTTCCACATGCAGGTGTTCTGCAAGTTCCTTTTCAAGGTCTTGTAATTTTCTTGTTTAAGCAGGACATGAAGACAGAACTGAATACAGCGTTGAATCCCCGAGCTGCTGGTCCTGAAGCATCATTGATGGGAATTCCTGGTATTGTTTATGACCCCTTGAAATGGACCAATTTTTTTTAAGTCCAAACAATACTTGTGATGATATAGTTTCGTTTGCTTGGAGTTGTACTTTGATCATGTCTTGTGGTCTACTTTATGACTATTCTACTCATGTATAATGTTCAAACTCTTCTATCAGGAACAAACCAAAGTGGTAACAGTCTAACATTGAAAGGATGGCCACTTACAGTAAGTCTCTTCAAGTTTGAATTGCTTTAAGTTATCAGCTCCAGCCTTGTAATTATTCTTGTAGCTACCACTGTGTGGTGAGCAGTTTGTGAAGGAATTTTATGTTTTCTGACTATTTCCTGACCACCTTACCTGCTTGTTGATAGGGACTGGAGAATCTTCGACCGGGGCTTCTCCAGCAGCAGAAATCATATATGCAGGCTTCTCAGCCCTTTCACCAGCTTCAAATGTTGTCACCACAACATCAGCAGCAAATTTTGCTTGCCCAACAGAACTTGACATCAGCTTCTGCAAATGATATGGAAAGCAGAAGACTCAGAATGTTGAATAACAGAGGCATGGGTTTCGGGAAGGAGGGCCACCCTAACTCTGTTGCAGACATGGTCCCAAACCTCGGATCGCCCCTGCAAGCTGGTTGTCCCATATTACCTCGAGGAGATGCTGATATGTTATTAAAGGTAATACCTTCTGCTTAGGTTTTCATCCCATGGTGGGATTTTCACCATGGAAGTTCCTCTAGCTATGATTTTCTCTCAAATGCTGCTTACGAAAAATAAAGCATTAAGTTAAAGTACTAAAATTACAATTTTAAATGATATATAGCATGTACTATACTAAACCAAATCTGAAATCACATCTGAAATGATATGGATCATTCTAAATTGGTATTTCTTTCAATATTTGAGATTTTGTTTTCT
Source organism: Dysphania ambrosioides (assembly GCA_026401315.1). Taxonomy (NCBI): domain Eukaryota; kingdom Viridiplantae; phylum Streptophyta; class Magnoliopsida; order Caryophyllales; family Amaranthaceae; genus Dysphania; species Dysphania ambrosioides. The sequence goes on along the minus strand of CM048663.1, from coordinate 1,006,685 downwards.
CTTCATATTTATTAATAATATTGCTTCAAATTAGGCTCCTTTCTAGAATAGATTAAGGTGAAAGGGTCAGCATATTGTTGCCTTACCAATGTGATTGTGATAAAAGCTGTTTCATCCATACCTTGATTTGCATCTTGTAAGGGAACAAAATACGATATTCTTGAAACTTGCCAAAGCCATTATTTTAGCCAAAAATATTTCTTATCCGCAAAACATTGCAGTGTGTATGTGTAGCAAGTTTAAAGTTGAATGTTAGCAGCTTTAAGTGTACACAGCTGCCTGTAATATACATAATAGAATGTAATATCCTATGGTGGAATGGAAGCCATAGTTCTTCTTGTAAAGATTTTGTATCTGACACAATCTGCGGACCTGAATTTTTTACACTTTTCCAATTTTCTAGGTGAAAATGGCTCAATTGCAACAGCAGCAACAACAAAGCAGTCTTCACCAGCATCAACATCAACAACTTCACCAGCTTCAGCATAATGGGTTCACGGGCCAACCTTCTCAAGTTCCAAATCAAATTCTTCCTCAGCCAGACAAAATTGTTGGAGCCAGTAGCAGTGTCATGGATGGTAGCTTATCCAACTCCTTTCGGGGAAACAATCAGGTCTAATTTCCCGTGCTGACGTTTTGACTATATATTTTCTCAGAGCTGTTAGTCAAAGTAGAAGTGTTAATATTAATTGTATATTCTTGCTTATGCGACATTTAATTCGATCCTTCTGCAGTGATTCTGAGTTTTAGTTTCTCATAGATATAAAAGGCAGACAGACTAAAAACTTCACCCGATGCTGATTTAATGTTCAATGATTATTTGCTGAATCACACAAATCTCTAATGCTTTCCTATGTGCTACATGAATATTCTCCAATTTGAAAACTAACTGGAAAGAATGCTAAATCACCTTGTCAAATATGTAAACGTGCACAAATCTGTTATTGGATTTCTTTTTTCATCTTTATCCTTATCCTTACATTTTCCTTTATGCATGTAAATATCTGCCTTGACGAAATCATTGTGACTCTGACAAAAACTTAGATCTGAAGAAACTTTTTCCTCCATTCATGAACTATTTGACAAATCTTTTCTTAAAGATACATGCAGTGATTACATCCTTTAGGTCAACATGTCTCAACAATTTTGAATATTATAGACACTAACAGTGGGAAGAGATGGCATTTCCAAAAAAAATTGATGGCAAAGTTGATTTATTCCTATGTTGTATGGATTGGTAACATAATTTGAATGTATTAAGGCATCAAAAAATCAGAACGGGAGAAAGAGAAAGCAGCCTATATCATCTTCAGGGCCAACCAATAGCTCAGGAACTGCAAATACAGCTGGACCTTCCCCGAGCTCAGCTCCTTCTACACCCTCAACTCACACTGCTGGAGATGTGATGTCAATGCCATCCTTCTCTCATGGTGGTGGCACTTCAAAGCTTATGTTTAGTGCGGATACAGCAGGAACTCTTGCATCACCATCAAACCAGCTAGTGAGCAAATTTCTATAATGTTTTGCTCATATGCATTATATAAAACATTGCACCTCTCATCGGCATCTTACGCCAGCTCTAAGTTGCCAAACATTTGGAGTTTCAGGCTGATATGGAGCGTCTTGTGGAGGATGGATCTCTAGATGACAATGTAGAGTCATTTTTATCACCTGATGATGCAGACCACAGAGAATCAGTTGGTCGTGGTATGGATATGAGCAAAGGTGCGTTAGAAACTTAGCACCTTTGATTTGCAAAAGTTCTCATTCCACTGTTTCAGAATATGAACACTGGAGTTAGTTAAGGCTGAAATAATAGGTGATGAGTACCAAAAAATCTTATTATCTGACTCTATTTTGCATCACCCTAATGTGAAATCTCATATGCTGCTAGAAACTATTGTGATATGTCTCCTGCATTCTTATTACTGGTATTGGGATGACTAGTCTATATCTGAAAAAAAAAACTTTGAGTTTGATGTAGATTAATTTTCTCAACATGGCTGCAATTTTTTTTTTTTTTTTGAAATTTAGAGTATTTTCTCGTCAAGTACTTATTTGGTGCTTTTGGATGGGAAACTTTAGCTGATATGATAGTAATTATAAGTGATGAGGCAGTTACATGCATACCAAAAATACTTTATTATTCCTACTAGTATGTAGTCTGGTCAAGCAAGGGTTGATTCCAAGAGAGATTAATGAACCAAATAGCTACATTGACATAACTCGCTGTCAACCAAATCAAGGTTGTGTATAATGCAATGAAATAACAAGATTTAATCGATAAGAGAGAGACACCTAAGCATCACCACTAATCACAGTCGATGCAATAAAAAATCCTGTCCTGAATTAATGAATGAACATATTCAAGATGAAAGATATTCCCTAACAAATACTACATACCTCTCCTGGGTATTTAAAGCTTCCTTATCATGCTAACATGTCTATTTCCATAAAATCATGCAATTAAGAGACACATGGCATCCTAATTTAATAGTCCGCTCTACATTTTTCCAGTGGAGAACTTTGTATCCTCTCTTGAAATAAACAAATTTTGTAAAATCCAACTTGTGACGTGATAGAGACAAAGAATGAGAACAATGCAAATTAGCATCCTAATTTAACATTGGAGCAAAACAATCAATTATTAAATTATGGAATTATCGGAAAAAGTCAAAACATTAATCATGATTAGGGCTTACATAGCCCTAAATTAGAGGGACTACATACTCATGATAGATAATTAAACAAAACAATTAATATAAGAAAATATAACGACAATATTATAGAGAATTAAACAGTAGGAAATAATACTTATTTAGATTGAATCCTGAAAAGTATGAATGCTTCAATGGAGTTTTCAAAGTCTCTAAAAACATAGACAAAGAATAAACTAGGGTTTTAATAATGGAAAGAAGTATATTTATACAAAACATCACTAAGGAAATATCATAGTTATCCAAGGCTGGGCAGAAATTCAGAATAATTGCTTGGAAAGCATGACTTCACCCAAAGGTGCCTGGGCAACTATTCATAATGGCTTGCTGATTTCCTGACAGGCTGGGCACTTTAGCCCAGGTTGGGCAACCTTTCCATAACTCTTCCTTGAAAACTATGTGCTTCAATCCAAAGCATCATCAAAGCATCCTCTAACCATCAAACGTTCACGAGTGTCCAATTATCCTCGAAATCAAAAACAACAAAACAACTCGTTAAGCACCAATGGTACTCAATTGTACTAAAGTTATGTAAGTTAAATGTAAAATTCTCTAAATCTGTATGAAATTAGTTCCTAAAATAAACTTATACAACTTAGGACATATACAAAAGTTTCCTATTTTAATTATATTTCTGGTTTAGAATGGTTGGCCAGGTAAATTTCGATTTGGTGATCTAGAATTCAGTTGCAAATCGGCCATTAATTTGCACCATGCTGTATATAAATTAGTTTGGTGATGTCAGAGCTCAATCTAAATCTGCTAATCTGCCATTGCTTTAGGATTTATGTTTACAGAAGTTAGTTCTATTCGAGGGAGCACAGGCAAAGTCATCTGTTGTCACTTTTCATCAGATGGAAAACTCCTTGCAACAGGTGGACATGATATGAAGGTAACTATTGAATTAAAAGTGATCCAAAACTTTTACTACTTGTAGTTGCTTGTTAACCAAATGAATTTGAGTTCACTTAAATCTTTTGATATTTGAATGCAGGCTGTACTATGGTATGCTGATTCATTGAAGCCCAAAACTACACTTGAGGAACATACAAAAATGATAACTGATGTCCGCTTCAGTCCCACCATGTCACGCCTGGCAACTTCATCGTTTGATAAATCTGTCAGAGTTTGGGATGTGGAAAACGTTAGTGAACATTTCTCCTTGTTGCCCACTCAATGCAAATTGTTGCATGACTTATATCATCGAGTCTTCCTTGTGACCTTTCATATATTTTATCCCTCTATTTTTCTTAGCTTTGATCCAACAAGTAGATTAAATTTAATACTTCTCTTGAATCTCGAAATTGTTGTTAGATATTTAGGGTCTAATACACCAGTGCAGAATATAACAACTTGGGGCATGTATGATAGCTTTATTAAAGGTTTTATATGCTGGAACTAAGTGCCAAGTACTCTATGTATGATAGCTATATTATTTTACTCTATTGAAGAAAGCAGGTATACTGTTGTTCTAGATGCCATGCATATTTGAAGCTTGCTAAGGATATATATTTTGTATATTTATTTCATATATGTTTTGGATGGTCTAGCTAGGGCTTTACTCCAGTATATCATTGATTATTGCTTCTGTTTAACTCTGTGTTTCCCGTACCTTGTCCTTTTTGTTTATCAGCTTAACTGTTTTTCTTCTGTTTCTATGTGTAACAAGAGCCTTTAATTATGGTGATGGGTAAATGATGAAATTGCAGCCTAGCTATTCTCTTCGTAATTTTATGGGACATTCTGCCTCTGTAATGTCTCTGGACTTCCACCCTAATAAAGATGATCTCATTGCTTCGTGCGATGGGGATGGTGAAATCCGCTATTGGAGTATAACGAACGGAAACTGCTCCAGGGTCTTTAAGGTGATTACTATTTACTGCTCAACCCTCAAATTCGCTAAGCCCTCCATTATATTATAGCTGCCCTGTATAAAATACTAAAATAAATGAACATAAGCAGTGTAAAGTTTCTTGTGGTATACTTGATGTTTGAGATTAATTTGGAAACTTTACACTTTTTTCTGGGTATCCGGAAAGGGAAAAGTTTACAAATGTTACTGGATGGAGGGGAATCAGTATTATTACCCTCTCTTGTAGCTTTCTTTGGAGGATATTGCTATGCATCCTTCCTCCAATAAAAGAAAGAGAACAGAAAGGAAAGTGAAGGAGAGATAATTAGAGGGAAACAAAATCTAGAAATTGATTAATATCTCACATATTTGAATTTTATACAGGGTGGCAGCACACAGATAAGATTCCAGCCTCGTCATGGAAGGTATCTTGCTGCGGCTGCAGAGAATATTATATCTATACTTGATGTGGAGACGCAAGCTTGTCTTCACAGATTACAGGTTGGTCTTTGTGTTGGTTACAAATTAATTATACTAGACTTTGATGTTGGTTGATATTTTGCTAACTTGATGCAGTAAGCCATGCTATGGCTTCTATATTTTGAGTTTCACCTTTCTTGGTTGGAGTTCGAGGACTTTGACCCTGTTTATGCATGTTTAAATTTGCATTATTATATTGTGGAAAGCTTTTGTTTACTTATGTATATCATATTGTGGCATGTGAAGTGTAATATGCATGTCTTTGGTGTAGGGGCACACAAAACAGATTCATTCTGTATGTTGGGATCCTTCTGGTGAGTTCTTGGCTTCTGTCTGTGAGGATTCTGTTCGAGTCTGGAGGCTTGGCTTAGGAAATGAGGGTAATTGTGTGCATGAGCTCAGCTGCAATGGGAACAAATTTTACTCATGTGCTTTTCATCCTACCTACTCCTCTTTACTGGTAATAGGCTGTTACCAGGTAAGTGACTAAATCACCCCCTTCACCTTCCTTACCTGATTTATGCTTCCTCTGCCTGGCTTCTTTAATCTACTTTCCTGAAAGTGAGTTCCCATAAAATGAAATCCATATTGTAGTTGGATATGTTCATATTCCCTTCTTCCAGCTTTGAATTACTTTCTATCTGGGGTATCCAACTTTAGTTGCCCAAACTCATGTTTAATTTATGTATATTTCAACCATCCTTAGGCATGACCCTTCCACTGAATTTTGGCATTTTAAATGGGATAGATTATGGATTGTATGAGTATTTATTTGACTCCATTACAATTACCAATATATATTCTTGTGGTCCCTAAGTCAAAATATGGGCTGTTTTCGAAGATTGAGGATCATAGTTTTCCTATACTGTTGATGTTTTATATCTCCACCATGTTAGTATTAAACTCTTAAGCACGAGTAAATTATGGAAAAGGTCACATTCTAACAAACACGTTGAAGATGGGGTGGGGCCATGGGGGACTGTTAAAAATCCTAGTTCTGCTGAATGTGTATATTGCCTCCTCACTTCAACTGCAAGATTGCTGAGAATTCATACTCCTTATTTGTCAACAATGAGTAAAATTTTGTACTCTATTCAACTCCGATATTGGGTAAGAAACAAACATCTGATTGGAAGAACTTTTGAGTCTATATGACCCCAAAAAACAAGAGATGCGTAGCAGATAATAGTAAAGGTCTAACAGAAAAATTGCACGGTAGTCTTGAACACTAAAAATTAGAGGTGAGAAATATTATTTACATTCTGATTACTTTCACTCTTGTATAACTGTCTTTCTTGTGTGGGCTTTTGTAGTCTTTGGAGCTTTGGAACATGGCAGAGAACAAGACCATGACCATATCAGCACATGATGGGCTCATTGCTTCGTTATCAGTATCTAGCGTGACGGGTTTGGTGTCTTCTGTCAGTCATGACAAGTTTGTGAAGCTCTGGAAATAATTTTCCAGTCTTCGACGTTAGTAAGGTTAAATTTATGACCCTGTATAGCTGCCTTGGGCTGTTTTCGGGTGGTTTTGTAACCAAGTTAGGCTCTTTAAGTTCATTTTAAAGTTTTAGCATAACTTTGAATCAAACTTAGGTTGGTACTCCTTTCCTTAAGATTTTAATGCGGTTTAGTTATGTTAGTGTTAGACCTTTGGCATGTATCATCTAGTTTAGATGTCATTGCTCAAAGTGTAAAATATTGCAAACATTGCAAATTTCCTTTATAAGCCAACTTTTGTATCCCTTTTGGCTTGGTTGCTGGCTTCTTAGGTGCTGAGTTACTGTTTTTGCGATTCTGCATTTTCTCAGTACATGAAAGTTGTGCTTGACATGATAAATTTACTGTATACACAAGTTTAAATGAATGCGACAATCACTACCCATATAGACCAATTGATTACATGTACTCTTGTTTGCCAAAAGTTTGCAGCTTTTCACACAGCGCCACCATGCCTATCATTCACCACTACCTGGAACCACTAAACTATGAATTGGTGCTAAGCTCCTCTAAGTTGGGCTGCCCTTTTAGCTTCCTCACACTCACCATTGCCGATACCAAATCTGTCCTGTGGACTGGTATCGTAAATGTTCTTTAAAATATCAACATTGTGATCGTGGGAGACTGAGAGTTAGACGTGAGAGTGGGAGTTTGAGAAAGAGAACGGCGGACTGATTATCGAATGAGAAAACTAGAGAATGTGAGAAGTTGGACTGTTACGGATTACTAGATTAGGCGTGGGCTTAAATGGCTAAAGAGAAGTAGGCTATTACGTACTGGGCTTTCATAGTTTCAGCCTTTTAATTAAAATGTGGGCTTCTTTGGCCAGGCTTCGGGTGGGAGTTATTACCCAAACCCATTTCAGCAATTGTCGGACTAAATTCAACATGCTCAAGACCGCTCAAGACCGACCTGAAATCAACCCGAAATCGATTTGACCCGATATTTGAAAATCCGAACCCGATTTGTGTCTGACCCGTTACAGACCCGACTCGAAGAGAACCCGAAACCGATTAAACCCGACACATAACCGATATGACCCGATTTATAACATGTGAATCGAATTACTCGATATATTAACAATTTGAATATATGGGAATGTAACCTAATCTTGTTCGGCCTATTTTAATCCAATTTCTAATAACCTTAAAACCAAACATTTTTCATTAATGACCCGATGCGAACTCAATAAAGTTTATACCGAATTTCGACCGAAATTGAGGCGACCCATTAACATAATTGACTTGATCCGATATCTCCAGAACCCGAAATATCCCGCTATAACCCGTTTTGGAACCAACCCCATTTTACCTGAACCGACCTTCACCCGAACCGAATACAACCTGACCCGAACCAGAGCAAGCAAATAACCGATTTAACCTGACCCGATAATGACCTGACCCAACCCGACTTGACCCGACATGCCAAATTGACCCGATTTAACCCGAATCGATAACAACCGACCCGCGATGGGTTAACCCAGAACCGACCCGTAAACCCGATTTGACACCCCTAGTTGTGCCTTACATGTGTTCTATGTAGGGCACTAGGGCCTTCTTGTGAAGTGCCTAGCTAGTTTGCATCCACAATATTGATCAATCATCAACACCTTTTAAGCTCCTTTCCCTAAGAAATGACATGTGAAACCCTTTTCTATAAGAGGTACCTACAGTGTACCTGTGTTAATATATGAGATCCTTTTAGTGTGAGGTTTAAAAATAAATATGGTGAGAAAATTTAAGAAAGAAATACTCAACCACTAACAAAATTATACCATTTCTCACTTAAAATCTTGATATTTGGGTAGTTACACAATAGAATTGGAAGTTAAAAGGGGTTCCATTGGGTACTTGACTAGGTAACAAGAATATAGCTTTGTACTCCCTGCCACCCTCACTGTATTTTTGTACTCAACAGTTCATAATTGATGGTTATGAGAAACAATGGCACATAATGTGAATAAATGACGCCCTTTTTCCAAATCACCAAACTCAACACATTTAATCCTATTTCTTCAAACATATATTTTCCATGTATTTTATAGATGGAGGGGATCTTGTCACTAATCATTTTCGTTTCATCTCTTCTAGGATTAATCTTAAAAAAGAATAAACAACTGAGTTTCAAGATTGCTCCCTAACTAATTACCGAGAATCAAAGAGTTGTGATGTCAAAAAAAATAAAAAAATCAAAGGGCTAACATTTCTCTCTAGCCTTACTAAACAGTAATTCACAAGGCCCTACACACAAAAATGAAAAATATATGGTCAATTCTATGTACGAGGTCGACAGGATTTGTCCAGGCTGATGGATGACCCATACGTTCTACTTACACATTAAGAAAAATAGAAAATGCATCATGGTTGAATGAGATCAACATCAAATATCAAGATAATAACTGTACACAATACTGAGTTAGTTGAGAAATTTTAAATCAATACATGTTCTCAAATATAATAGTAGCACAAAACTGTCCAAAGGTGACGACAGCTTGAAAAAATGGAGAATGATGATGGCAAGGCTTAAGTTTGGAAAAAGAAGCAGCAATACAAGATAATGCTTAACTTATATCATTATATGGGACAAGGCAGGCAAATCAGCCACTCCTCTGTCCTTGCACATAATAAGAAAGTAACAGCCATACAAGCCTTGCCAAAAAAAAAAAACAGCCATACAAGATAAAGCTTAACTTATATGGACAAGGCAGGCAAATTAGCCACTCCTCTGTCCTTGCACATAATAAGAAAAAACAATCTTACAAAAATAAAAATAATGATCTAACTTGCACCCAGAAAAAAATGCCAACATTACATCGAGCTAAAAAATCATAAGCATTATTTGTATGTCAAATTTACATTGTACAGAACTTACAAAAAATTATAGACCTTCAAAAGTTTTGGTAGTCAAGTCAACCTCTGTTATTAGAATGACGTTGGCCTCTAAAGTAACTTAGAAGACTTTGAGCCTGCCAAAAATGAAGGAAAATTTGTTACTATCGACGTAACAGACTATATTTTAAGACATTGAGTGTTCAAATGTATTATAAGTTTTACCTTCTCTTTGGCTCTCGGGGTCCCTGATTGTGATAAAGCAACCAATGGCGGTACAGCTCCTTCCTGAAGTACCATGTTGCAGAATCTAGAGCTGAAAGTACACAGCTGTAGAAGTGCTGCAGCAGCATTCTCCTTTCCTCTTGCAGAGCCCAACTCAACAACCTCTACAAGAACAGGGATCCCTCCTGCCTGGCCAATGGCAGTCCTTCCCTCAGGAATTGTAGCAAGATTTGCCAAAACAGCAACAGCCTTATCAACCATACCTGCAGCTGGATCCATCAACTCAACTAGATGCCTCACAGCACCAGCCTGCACAATTCTAGCCTTGTTCTCATGATATATAGATAAGTTAAACAAAGCAGTGGCAGCATCTTTTTTTCCCCGAGGTGTCCCATTTCCTAGCAATTCAACCAAAGGACCTATAGCCCCAGATCTGCCTATTTTGGATTTATTTTCCTCTATTACGGAGAGACTAAAAAGTGTGGCGGCAGAGTTCTCTCGAGCCTCTGCAGTCCCTGTCCGAAGGACGTGGATTAGAGGTTCGATTGCATCTGCATCTGCGATAGCGATCTTATTATTATCATTTATTGATAAGTTCAAGAGAGCAGTCACAGCATTTTCTTGAGTCTTTGGATCTGTAGATTGAAGCAGATCGACCAATAGTCTTATGGCCCCACAATTAGCAATCACAATTCGGTTATCCATGTTGTGTTTTGCAAGTAGCCGAAGTTGGGCTGTCGCATCTCTTTGGGCTTCTATGGACTCACTTTGTAAGTCCTCAACCAACTTCTTAACAGCACCTTCAGTCTCAGAGAGATCAGGTCTTGTTTCTGTGGTTGATGCAGATACCATCCGAGGAACAAGCCTATCAGACGGTCGGCGCCATATATTTTGACTACGGGATCTTGCATCCAATAGTCTAGGTGTAAACTCAGTTTCCCTATGAGAAGGGCTTTCAGGAGCAGCAGTATGTGGTTCCCCTGCTAACTCTCTGGAAGCATCACAGCTATCAACACCTGAACTGTGCAAAATATGATCGGCATCGCCAGATAACCGTTGAGCTAAATTCATTTCCGAGACTCTGTTTCCACCTAAGGACATTCCATCATTCCTTTCAGATGGCTGCTCATGAGAACTGACGGTATTAACATATTCTCTACGTGCTGGCAACACCGAGTGCTGACCATTTGAATCCACACTTTTTCTCTCCGAATTACTCAATCTATCTTCCAGAGATATCCTACCAATATCCAATCCATGTTCTTTCTCAATCGTACGAAACATAGAGCTATCTGAGGAAGAACGAGGATGTGAAGGAGAAGCACCTTCTCGGTGAAGATCACTTGAATTGCTGGAATTTTTTCCATCAAAAACTGCAGAGCTTACTGAATCAGGCGATGGAGGCTGGTTACCTCTAGAATGAGACCTTATGTGAGAACCCCTTAAAGAACCAGAATTATTAGGGGACAGTAGGGCCAATTGTTGATCTTTGTCGATAGACTTCATAGGGTCGGGCAATTTCACATTGTTTATTTCACACCAGTTTGCGATAAGTGCTTTGACAGTATAATTAGGTATCAGATTGTTGTGAACTAATGATTGCCTTGTCTTTGGACATGCAGTAAGACCAAGGTCAAGCCATTTCCTGATGTAAGCTCGTTCATATGTTTGGCCTGAGGATACAATGACAGGGTCTGTCATAAGTTCAAGGGATAGAGGACAACAAAAATCAGGAGGTATAGGAACAGGTGTACAGCTCTGGGACTGTTTCAACATTACAAGGCGGTCATGCATGCGTGTAACAAGAGAAATCAACTGTTCATAGTCATCCACCTCAGCATTTTTTTCAGCCTGCTCAGCACTCTCCTTCAATTTTTCAAGAGCCACAGCCTCAATGAGAATTTCTTGATTTGACCTTAGTCCCAGGCAATCAGCAATTTTTACAACCTGCTCTGGGCTAGGGCTAAGGTCACCCGCTTGATTTTTCACAGCATCACTGATGATTGTAGATGTAGTATCACATCCTATGTTCTTAACCTTTTGTATGCAGTGCTGTCCAACAGAGATCAAGCAGAAAATGTTAGAGATTGGGTTACAAAACTCAACGGCAGGTTCCATATCATGAAAATAAAAAAGTATATAGAGCTTCCAGCGGTTAAGATAAATGAAACAACAATTATATTATGTATTACATAAATGGTTTCTTGATCAATCCAAGAGAGAAACAATCAATAGTAAGACAGCGAGAAGTACCTCAAGAGATGAGCTCAACTCCACAGGCAGGGACTGCTGTGAATCTTTCAGCAGCCAGAAAAAATCCAAAACACAATTCCGGATCCTTGCTGTCAACGACTCAGCTCGGAATACCTAAATATTAAGCCAATTAGAAGCAAGCAGCAATGAAGCAGAAGGGAAAAATTAGGACAATACAATGTCATGAATCTCATGACACTACTGCAAAAAACAATCTAACCGGCCTAGAACAGTGGAGATGGATCCACATCTCACATAGGTATAATATTTAGTACGAGCATAAAATTCATACTTCCTCCGTGGCTCTGTTTATTAATTCTTGCTATGTTTGACTTATTCACATTACTTTGACCATATTTTATTACTAATAAATAAAAAATATAAGTCATTAATTCAATTATTTTTGGTTTGACCTTAATGTATATCTTCATAATATCAACTTTTCGTAATTATTTTTTTCATACCAAAAGGAAACCATTTTTTTCTTTTATTAACTGAGCCTCACATCAATGAGGTGTGCACCTCATACTTATCCTTTGAGCCTAAGCCCTAAGACCCTTATTGCCTCAATGCACCTAAACTCATTCAAACATTGGATGCAATTCTTTTCCTAACTCTTCATCATTTTTACAATTAGTGTCCTAATTTTGTTTAAATAATCTAGTCTAAATAGTTTAAACCATAGATTGGCAACCAAAATACTTCCTCTAATTCTAGCATTTCTTCATTTCTAGGTGATAAGGTGGAAATCACACATGGAAAACCATGAAACCAAGCATTATTTAACAGATAATCCTGTCCAAGGTTAAAAATAATAGGAGTAAGTTGAGACACTGAAGCCAGCAAACTCATTTGTGAAAGGAAAATGACCTACGAGAATGTTAATCAGGTTAAAATTTTCAACAAGACATGTGCAAATATAATCACCAAACAAGGATAGCTAACCATCTTAGACATATTACAACTTCACGTTGAACAAAACAAGATAGATAAGTATGTTAAACATATTAAAATTCAAAAAATCAATAAGTGTAGCAAGACCTCGTGAAGTTATAAACTGCAGATTATTGTCACATTCTCCTGATATTTGAAAAAGTTATTAATAATGTAAATTTGATTTGAGGAAAACACATTTAGTAGACTCATTATAGATGACAATTCAACCCCCCCCCCCCCCCCCCCCTCCCCGGGTTGTTCCCAACAATTTTGTCATTGCTTCAAAGGTGCAATCCATAACCTCAAGCCAATTCATCAAAATGGTAACAAGAGGATCTGTATACATATGAAAGGAATGGGAGAATTCTAGGTCTTGATTTTGTTAGGCAAATAAAAACACATGAAGTATAACAAATGAGATTCATAAGCTTCCCAAATGGAGAAAGATGGTGAATTAGGGTTTACTAGAAATGAAACATAGTTTAAGTTGGACTTTTTGAAATCCATATGAACAGAAAAGTTGAGTACTCTCTTAAAGTTTGGGGTGTTGTGACAATTAGTATCCCGATACCATAAATAGTATGAGACTGCAAGTGACTTTGATGGGAGGGATGTTCCTTTCTTTTGAGAAAACCTCATGAAGATTAGGACAAGTTCGACTGCTTTAAGCATTTAAGCAGATTGTACGAAAGAAAAATGGCAAGAACTGAAAAATATACTTCGTAGTCCTTTGTTCTATGATAGTGGTAGCATTTTCCTTGTTAAGAAGATGCAAAATAATAGCAACATTACCTTTGTTGCTTCATAAATGCCTTCGTCCAATAACAATAATAACATTTTCCTCTTTAGGAAGTTGCAAATAATTGCAACACTACCTTTTTGGCTTGTGAGTTCTCTCTATCTCTATCCTAGAGCATAGACGGGGTTTTTTTTTAGTGTACTCACCCTCTATCTATCTCCTCTTCTTTCTATCTCTTAGATACATGAGCTCCTAAATCTCACCGCATCCCCCCAACACACACCCCCATGTTGCAATCATCAAAAAACACAGAAAATATATACCAACATAGAATTCAAAAACATACAAGATCAACTCTGCTTGCCAAAGGATACCAGCTCTCAAATAGATCCAGTGACTCGTCAATAGACTGTCCAAGTTCTTCTAAAGCCTTATTGAGCATCTCATCAGAGGTAACTTCAGTCTCCACAATTGCATCAATTATCGGCTTCAACGTCTTCAATATTTCTTCCATCTTCTGGTAACTTTTTCGTACCGGTTCCGAGTCAAACCCATCACGGGTTGATAAACTTAAAAACGAAGATATGTTGCGCAGAAGAGTCCTCCACAAAGAGACCTCCATTGTATACCTGCACCGCAACTTTAACAAATTGGTCGGACAAACAATAGCAGTAGCCCAAAGTACATGACAACAACTATCTATGTGAATCAAAATTAACCAAAATTCGGCTTTCGAATACGAATTCGAGCGATAATGCACAGTTAACCGCATGAAATCGATTCAATTCAAAAATTTGGATAGCAATGGAAGATTAACAATAAATGTGGCTTATTAATTAGCCTAAAAATCTAAAAAAAATGGCAGATACCTAAATTAGATCTTCAACTACCAATTTTGACCTTCAACGAAGCTGCAATACGTAAATTATGAGAATCCCAAGCACAAAATTCGCAAAAAATGAACAAATGCAAACAAATGGGAAAGAAATAAAAGCAGGAAATGACGAACAACCTTACAAATTGAGCGAAATGAGCGGAAATCTCAGGTCTTGCTCGATTGAGCTGCGATAGCAGCTCGGGTAGGAGGAGAGAGAATGTATGATTGGGAAAATAATCGGAAATTAGGGTTCAAGGAACGGCTGGCGCCGTCGTTACGGTGGTTTCAGGGGAGGAAGACGACGTAAAAGAAATATATAAAAACAAATAATAGGGAAAAGTGGGTGTGCAAATAAAAAGAGTTGGCAATGCTTTGGAGTTTGGAGGAGAAATAGAGAAAGAGGATTTGTGAGTTGGTTACTCGGAGGATGTCATTTGACTATATGTTGATTGATTGTTGTTGTTACGTTCATGCACTTAGGTCTTCTCTTATTTAACATTTTTTTGACCATGGTCTAGTGCTTGATTTCAATTGTATCCTTTAGTATTCTTACTAAAAAATCACGAGGACGCTATATAGAAATAATGTATTTGAGTTATTTTATTTACGGGCAATAAATACAAATAATATAATTTATAGCCGGTCCATCCAAAGTAATACAATAATATAATTTATGAGACTTTTTCATGTCCATTTTTTTTTTCTGCTTATACTCATCTTGATACTCAAAGTTAGCTACGTTTCTTGTGAAGAAAGTGATTAATACACATACTTGTCATAGAGATAATAGGCAAAAAAAAAGTCTTATACCTTATTTTAAGTTAAATGAAGATAAATGTTGTATTATAGTGAATTAACCCAAAGGTTGTATTGTTTTGGATGGACCAACTATAGATTGTACTATTTTTATTTATTCCCCTTCTATTTATGAAATTTCAAAAAAATGGTATAACCCTAATCTAACTCTATCCTTGATGTGGCCCTAGTAGCTGTCATTGTTGCCTAGTAGCCGGACGACCACCATCTAGGTTGTGGCTAGCCCTTCTCCTTCCCTTCTTTGCCTTTTTTTTATTTTGGTAATTTTATTATTCATTTGTCTTATTTAATTTTCAGCATGTTTATTTTTAAAAAAACGTTATAGGTATTAAAAATATGAAATTATAGTTTTTATTTTGTGGTTATATTTAAGAATTGTTATATTTTGAAATGACGCATGTTAGTTTTGCTTTATTTTAACATGTATGTACTTAGCTTTGATAATTGCATGTACTATCTTGTTGTTCATAACCTATTCCTTACTTGACTTAGTGACGACCTAATTCCACTTTTATATTGTTGGTGAGCAATCATCATCAAAGCCAAAGTTTGTGGCATTTGCAGATTTAAAAGTACCATATTCACATCACGGATTTGATTTGAGAGTTATTTCTTTTGTAGAATTTGATTTTTGGATACTTTCATTGGTTTGCTTATTTCGCTGAATCGTTATTGTTGGTTTTGGATTTTTATTATGTTAGTTTTTAAGGATTGTATTTAAAGGACTTTATTTTGTTTTATGCTTGTGAACTTTGAAAGACTTTGATTACTTTTGAAAGTTATTTTTAAAATTAGTAGTATTTAGTTTCCGCTACAAAACTTTGAGGATGCTATCGAACCTTTTATCATGTGACAACGTTATTCTTATCGTTCCCTTTATTGTATTTATAGTCGTTGAAAATGATTTGTAAGAACAGATGACAATTATGAGGGTGCTACAAATTATAAAGGCTAGCTATATATCGTTGCAATAAGACCATTGCATAAAAATGTTGATGCATATAAAATTTAAGCGAGTGAAATAAGACGAAAGTTGTTGGCTATTACTGTAATTCGTTTTAAGATTTACAACAATATTGATTATAACTGCAACATTTTTCAATCTTGTGATATCTTTAAGTAAAACTTGCTTCACATATATTTTTGTTAAATGTAACGATTGTTGTTGAATTATCCTCATATTTATTTCATATAAGTCTCAATAAAAATATCGAGTAAATAACGTCGTCTCAAGTATATAATTGCTATATACTTACATCACTTGAGTTCTATTTCAAAATACAAATTTAGTTGGAATAAATTTCTTACCAACTAATCCGATCACTTGTTGTTGAGACTAGACCTGTGCATTGGGTCAGGATGAGTCACAAGCAAAACGGAACGGGTTGAATCAAAGAAGATTCAATGGAGTCGGGCCAAAGAAGATATATAACGGGTCGAGTCAGGCCGGACCGTTCAAAGAGAGTATAGTTTTTGTCTATAGAGGATGATAGTTTACATGTATCACCTCCAATCTTTGTTAGTGAACTATCGACAAGTTAAAGAAAATAATTCATTACAAGATAGTGTTTAACATTCTTGAAAACTATGAACTCATTATTGACCTGACTTGACTCATTAACCCAATAAAACATAACTATTTAAGAGATCGACCCATTATTAATTAGACATTCTTATAATTGGGTCAATCAAGAGTTTTTAAAGGCCCTATCCAATTAAACATGTCTAGTTGAGACCCAAACTATCAAATAATATAAGTTACAAATTTTACAATAAAAAAATTGAAAACCGAGACTTTTACAACCAACCCAAACCATGAACCATGGGAACAGAGTTCCGTTGATGGTTGAAACGCGGAACTATATTAGACCGAGCCAGCGTTCAACCAGTCCTGCCTTGAATAACTACAAGATGACCGAGTCAGAACCGAGTCCTCCTACTTTAGTTAGACCGATTCTCGACCTTCTCGAATCGGCTGGCTATAACCACGCCATTAGCGACGTTATACCAGATCCCGATAAGCTTCTTCATGGCGTCGCTTGGTGCATTTCCGCCGCCGCTACCTCCGCCGATCACCCTTTTAAACTGTAACTCACTCTGTCTCTCTCAAATTCTTATCCAATTGCTTTGAGAGTTGATCAAAAAGACAAACTTTTTCAATTTTGATGCGTTTCTATATTTCAGTTAGTGACATTATCTGACTTTTGTACCTCAATTTAGGTCTGTTGATTGTTTTGGAGGAATGCGTTCCATGTATAGCATAAAGTACGATTGAGCTAATTCATAGGTTATTTATATTTGCAACAAAAAAAAAAAGGTTATTTATATGATAAGGTTATCAAATTAGATCTCTCTCCTCATATGATCAGAAACTATGGTTAATTTAGTTGGAAAAAGGAAAGATTTTGTGGAAAAAGGAAGTATAAGGATTTGAGCGGAGAATTTGTTTGTACATACAAATCTCTATTATATGAGCAGTTAGTGTCAAAAAATGATCTCACTTTTTACCCCTCTTGTAAATAATTAAAGTTGTGTAGCAAACTAAATTATAGAAGTATTGCATTTAGCTATAAGCTTCGCTTTTACTTACGCATGCGTTTCGTGCATATTAATATAATCCCTCAATCCCCAAAGATCGCCCCGTTTTCCATTTTGGGTTGTCTCCCAAAAATTGTCCATTCCTTAAAGATTTTCCATTTTGATTTGTCTTGCAACTATTTTCCAATGTATCTTAAAAAAGTTACTTTTTATGTAGAACTGAGCACTCTTATCAATTAGGTGAAAATAGAAAGACTTATCTTTTGAAATGATGCAGTTCTACTTAAGTCGCGTCAATTACAGACTGTAGCCTGTGTTATGATAATATAAGGTTCTTTTTTTTTTTTTCTGATATTAGCGTAACGTAATTGACGCCTGCAGCTCTATTTGTAGTGACACAGCTGAAGACATTGAAGATGCTCTTAAGTCGATGGGGTGCCCCCATGCTCTTCAGGCTACCCAGATTGAAGATCATGACTATGTTGGAATGTATCCTGCTGTCCAATGGATTGTTAGTTGTGTCAAGCAGCGTGATAGCAGTTATGATGTAAAGTTCTATGCCTTACTTGAGTGTGCTTACTGTTTTCACGCAATTTTTATCTTTCTACTGGTTATCTCTCTAGTTTGTTTGGCAGTTTGGTCAATTGGAGTTTTATAAATGGGATGTAATCAATATAGCATTATTGGGGCTTACTTTTTCTTGGCATTTGCCAATATTTTATCTGATAATTCATGGAAATATCTATTATAACCGTGAATTTTATTGTTGATTTCTGTGGACACTGCTGTGTTTTACAAATCTTTTGGAAACATCAATCCTTTTGCCAGGATTGAGGGTACAAGTATTTTTTTCTAGACCCGCCTTCAGTTGGATCCTCACTTAATAGGTGTTTATAATGGCATTTGCTCCTTGCTCTGATGTATTTCCTGAATGTATTTTTATACAAAATTGACCTTTTTGGGGTGACTTGAAGATACCTTTGTCACTCTTAGGGGTTGAAATTTTCCCTGAAAGTTCTCATTCCTTGCATGAACCCACTGTTTTTTGAATGGGATATAATTGTAACAAGAGTGTATTTTAGTGAAGGCTATCATTTTCTACTGTATGTGGTTTGCCTAGTCAGAAGATTGAATCCATTTTTTTCAATATGCATATCTCTCCTTTTGGAAACTTTTTATCTCAGTCATGAGAAGCTGTCACTCCTAATTTTGGATCTGGATAATTTTGAAGTAGTCATCATGTAGTCTCTAGCACAATACAATTTTCATATTTTTTTTGCCAGATTGTTTTAAACGCATTGGACTCATAATTTTACAACTTTAATTTAGTGAAGCAGTTTGTGGAGAATCCAAAAAGTTGAAGTGGATTAAGTAAAGGGAATGAGACCAAGTCTTAGCTTCTCTTCATTTGAATCACCTTAGTTTAGAAGCTTGTGAGTTATAGGTGGCATATTCTGTTTGTCTTTGAAGCAATAGTGTTTTCCTCTTTGCCAAAAGTAATACATAAACATATTCCATTTTGTTTTGCTTTCTCTGCTTGCAGAATGAGAGAAAGGCTTCTGTCTTGACAGAGATGCAACTTCTAAAAAAAAGAATTGAGGAGGCAGGCATATGTTGTAAGGTTCAAAATCTGGTTTCCCTGCTGAAGCAATCTAAGGTATCTTGTCTAAGTTCATATGATTTTGTTGAAATATGGTACTTTTTGACTTTGTTTTTATGATGTTGTATGGGTTGGGTTCTACCCTGATAGGAGAACTATTACATACCTTATCTTGTAAGACAGAAAATCCTGTGACTTGTTGGTGAATTCCTCTCCACTCTGAAAAGTGGAAAGAAAAGATGGAACTGTTGGTAGTTCTCTACTACTGATGCCTCAGCTTATAGGCTGACTCTACCTTCCCAGTCAATTAGTTCAGTATGACTAGTTTGGTTAATGTATGCATTTTCATGTTTTTCTGCATAATTGCTTTCTGAAATGGTTGGTTCTTTTCCTTATGTTTCAGGCTCTGGAGAGGCAAGGAACTGAGATTCAGTCTGACTGCAATCTAAAATGTTTTAGTTTGCAATCTGAGTTCACTAAATTAGAGGAGGATCTGAAAAAGGGAAATGGTGTTGAAGATCCACATAGTTATTTTGATTGTTCTATTTCTGATTTATCCAAAAAGTTAAACTTTGCAAAAGAGGTAAAGGCTGAACCATTGTGATAATCTTAGATATGTATGGTAATGATATATGTTTATGACTGAGTTCCACTTTAAAGACTAGGATCTGAATCTTGTCTGGATATTTGACTTTTTTCTAAGACTATGTACTTCTGTTACATGCCAGGCACATACCCTCGGATCAAAGTTAGATTGAAATAAGTTAGACCTGGTGCACATGTCAGCTAGGCATGTTAGCACCTAGACCTGACCACTTAGCATTGTTGTTGCAAGTGGTGCTCACCGGCTTCAGAAGAATCCTTACTTTATTTGTCATTCTGGTTTCTCTTTAAGTTATTGCTTGGCCTCTACTTGACAACCACCCTATCAAATGGGCTTAAGATTTTTCTGAAGTCAAAGATGCAAAATTTTGTGTCCTCCAGTCTGAGGATATACCAGAAGAAGATAAAGCCTTCATTTATTGTTCTATCCAGATCTGTTATACTGGACTGTAGACTTTGAACCTGGAACTGAAGAGCCTGCTAGATGCCCTATCCAACCACCTTCAGTTGCAGTTCTCACTTTTTTCTTAGGCCTGCTCTAACGAAGGTGCCTGCAGAGTATGTCAGTGTTCAGGATAGGAGAGTGGGAAGCTGCGGAAGTTGTTGGGTTTCTCTCTCTCCCAGTCAATTGATTTTAGGACTCTTTCAAACTGTTTGGTAGAAATATGCCTTGTTTTTTGGGAAGGGATGGGTAACGACAAAGTGCATGGATGTGGGTAGGGTGGTTTAGAGTGGGTTTAGGTGGGAGGAGTGATGGGTTGGAGGCATGGAGTTTTTTTCTTCTTCTTTTTTATCTGTTGATATGCCGCCAAGGTGTGGGGTATTTTTAGTCAATTTTAACAGTTTTTATATACCTTGTTGGTGTAAAACCGTTTGAAGGGTTCCATGCTAATTTCAAATCTTTTTGTTCTACTTTATGAAATTGACTAAAATAGACAGGTATCATAGTGAATTTTCTTAAATTATTATGCATAACAGAGGAGTTAGAGGATGTGAAATGGGCAATATTGGTGCATATCAAGTGTAGACTATATGTTTATGTCTTCAACACTTGCCTCCCATTCTAGTCATGCCCATAGACTGTGTTTGGGTGTCATGCCCATGGTGATGCTTGGACAAAGCCATGTCCTCAAATGTCTAGATCCCCTTTTGTTGTTGACTAGAGAATAAGGTTACGATTTTTCCTAATACTCTTCTTGGCTCTTACACTTCAAATTTCCGTCGTGATGTCACTTTTGTAATGTTTTGGGTCCCAACTTATGCTTTTGTAGTTGTCTCTCTCTTTTCCCTTCATCATATTGCTATCTGACCATAGTATTTATCATGTCTATAATGTCATATTCTTCTTGATGGATTAATTTATCTATGAATTCTTCCCTGTTTCCCTTTTTGTTTAATGATTATATTCTGAATACTATCTGCGTTCTTCTGAATCATGTGCCAGGAACTTTCAAGTAAATTGAGGGAATTGGTCTCCTTGAAGAGGCAACTTGATGAACTACCAATTGAAGCTGAACTTGTCCAGTATGTCCTCCTTTCTCTAGGTTCTTAAGTCTTTCATTGAAAATCCTGTCCATCCAAAAAGTAAGAGATCCCTCTCCCTCAACCTAACAGGCCTTTGTTTATACCTATGATGGAAATTTGTGAATAAACATTTTGTAAGCAAAATATGGATCTTTTTTAAAAATTATTTTAGAATATGCCACAAAAAAGTGTGTTCTTTGTCCTTTTCAGTACTCAGGTAGTTTGCTTGTACAAATATTATTAGAGGTGACTGAGTTTCCTGCTGACTTCACATGCAGAAATGACTTTTGATTCTAGTTTCCTAAGTTTGGAGTAATTTAAGTTGACTTTAAAACTCTTGAGGAACTGAAAGATGCTAGTAGTTGTGCGGTTGTACCTCCTTGTGATTATCTGCTGAATACTAATGACTAAATGCAGGTATGAACGCCGATTTTCAGAATTAAATGTTCATATACAGGTTTGTTCGATTGCTCTCACTACTTTTCTGCTGCTCTTTGTTTTTTACTTATACCTTAGCTTTCTAAAGTCTGAAGCTGTCTTTATGGCTCTCTGTTGAAGTGTAGGATAAACTTCATCAAACTCGTAAATACTATGAAACCTATAATTCTCTTCTTGAGATAAAGGATTTGATGCTGAAGGAAACATCTTTACTAAATTCAGTAAATTCACAAGTAAGTATTATTGAAAATTCCACACATCAGTATGCATTTTCTCTTTTTTAGTGTCTTGCTTTTACAGCTTGAATTACTCAGTGTATAATGTGATGGTTATCTGGGGTGAAAAGTATACTAGGAAGTGTGTACAAATGCTTTGTTCTGTACAAGTGGATGTCTTCAATCCAATGTGTGGTCCGGGCTCTGGAGTAATGAATCAACCCCTTAAGTTGCCAGTCTGCAGTATTTGGAGTTGGTTCTTCTGTTACGAATTTTGGTAAAATAAAGTATTGTGTTTAGACTTAGGATATACCTAGTGTCAAAATAGTTGATCCATCTTGGAAAAGATAGTGGGAAGGAGACAATTATAATACTATACATGTCTACTGGTTTTTACTCCTTTTGTGATTTGGTTTTCTGATAATATTACACTTAGATGTGCAGGTCTTTAATAGGCCCAACTAGTTGTATTAGAGGTTAGTTGTAGTCTTTGGAATGTCAATGTCTAGCAAGGGTGGAGGGTACTTTGGGTCATGTTATTCAGGCAGTATTATTCCATCCATGGTGGCTCTGTTAGAGCTCATGTAAAGTGTTGTATCAACTAACAAGAATGCAAAGCATGCTCTTAGAAGGTCATATGTAAAGTGCTCTAACATAGGAATGACAACAAGCAAGATTCTGGTGGGAGTGTGGGACTATGATTTGGATTATAGTCATTCAACCAGTTGCTATCAGATCTCATGTTTTCTCATATCCGATACGAGTCAGCCTGCACTAACTTTGGGTTCAACTTTACATCTACCAAAAACTTTGAAATGGCCAAACACAAGCAGAAACCAGATCTAATTCTGAGTCCTTGCAAAAGTTGATCCTCTTTTCCAAACAAATATATTATCTATGTTTTCCTCTTTTCCTATCAACTTTATAGGAAAGTAACCTACAAACTTGACTAAAAATGACATCGTTCCTAATTGTGGAGTATTTTCTTTTTATATTTTCTTCGTGGGATTTTTATTTTATTTTCAACGTTCTTTCCAAATAAAGTCTTAGAAGATATTAAAAAAAGGTTTCACTTTCTTTTTAAATATTTACAATATGACAATATTGATTCAACTTTCTGAAATCTATTAAATAATTTAGTCTTGGAAGGTACGAGACCAGCTCACCAGATTAAGACCCACTTATTTTATGCACTTTTAGGTTTGGTTATTGTGGTGTTTTGACTCCTAATGATTTATTATTAAAAACTCAATATTACTGGATCAGTTTCAGTGTAATTGGTGCATTTCTTGGGACCTAACATGGTATGACCTAATATAAGATATATTCAATATATTAGTGGATTTTTTTTCGAGTTTGGTTATGTGAAGAATAGTGTACAGTTACTAAGCATTCCTACAAATTCTTTGTACTTCCTCCTTTATTTATTTGTTTAATATTGACTTGTGACACTATCACTGGTAATTTATCCATTAGGAATATTGTTATGTGGGATCTTATTAGAATCATTTGAATATGTAGTTTCACAATATCAACTTTTTATAACTTCTAGATATGTACATAATTATAGTTAGTTGAGGTCAAACTAGTGTATTGGCAATGTGCAAAGTCAATATGGAACAAGTAAAAAAAAAAGAGGAAGTATGAAATTTTAAATTGGAGAAAAGGAGAAAGGCGTAAGAAATTCAGTCATCTATTTGTGAATTTCTATCTTATAAACTAATGGATCTTTGTTTGGGATTATATGGTTTTGGATTTCAGTCAAAACTTTTTCCTTGGATCATTTGAAATGAGTTTCCTCTCCTACTCTGACTTCAGTGTGGAGTGGCATGAGAGATTGGGATTGCAAGACACATGTAAATGAGGTGATTGTTAAGAATATTCTTGTGTTTGTGAAATAGGGTTGTCTAATATGGGAAATATAGTGAGAATCTGATTTGCCTATGCATATTGAGAAGTTGATGTGTACTCCGTATAGAACAGGGTCAATCTCTCCTAGTGTGGGCCTGAGTGAAGAATTGAAATCTTCATTGAAGTGTTTCTCGAGGAGCTATATGGACAGTGTTTTATTTTTGGCATCTGTTAGGTGTGATCTGTTTGGAAGCAGATGGGGTGCTCTGAATTTTTGTAACGATGTGATGCGTGTACTCCCCCTTTTTCCTTTTGAATCTCTTTATAGGAGTATAGGACTCCTGATCCTTCACCAATGTAATTCTTTTTCTCCATAGTACAAGTTTTCTTCTTCTATGGAAAAAAAAAATGAATAGTTTTACATATGTTTGATGCCACATTTCATTGCCTATATGGGAAGTGCTCGATGTCTCTGTTACTCTAGGATGTTTCATTCTTACAAATTAACATTCCAGAGCCTGCTCCAATGATTTTTTGTATCTAGCTATGATTTTTAAAAAATGCTTCCAATCTAATGAAGCTTTTAATTGCTCCAAAGATTATGTTTAAATAGCTTATTATCATTCTATAACATTATCCATACTTATACAAAGTCAGGAAAAAAGTGTGCTTTAGGACATTGTGCTTAAAAAAGTAAGCTCTTTTGTGTGCGCATTGATTATGTTGTTAACTTCAGCATATTTATTGATTGATTCATTCATACGTGTACTATTGGTCCCGTAGTTTGGAGATGCGATTGGGAACCCTGCTGGTCGTACAACACTTGTTGACTCAATGGAAGCTATTCTGAAGGGAATTCAGCAGGTAAATTGAGTTCTTTCACTTGTCTTTTAGCAAACTTGACCAAAGCATTTATCAGTTATACTACCTTAGGTTTATTGCCATTGTGTCAAGTACGTGAACAACACTAAAATAAACATTTGGGGAATTGTCACGGATATGTTTGGCCTACTTAAATGTGGTGATGACTTAAAGTTCCTAAGAATGTCAAGGGCCTTAAACTTTATCTCTTATCACAGGTTATTTAATAGCCAGTGAGTCATTGACCACTAAGTTCTAGATGTTCCTGATTGTTCCTCTCTTAATTGCATAAGTTACAGTTCCTAACATGATGTCTCTATCTTCCTTACATATATTCAACTTGTCTTGAATCATTCTGTAGAAGCTTGAGAAGGTGCAACTTGGACTACAAGTGGAGCAGAAAACACTTGATACCCTTAGGGAACGTTACAGTGCGGCCATTATGAATCAACGTCACTGTTCTATTCTCTTGAAGGATTTTCAGGTGAGAGTACTTATTCTGGATATGGTGGTATTTATCAATAGTCTAATCAAGATACAGACAGTTTCCCAGCACATTTGATGCTAGCTTCTGGCTGCCCCCCTTGTGCTCATATAACTACAAAGTCAAATAATATCGTTCAATTGTACTTAATAGGGAAAGTGAACTCTTGAAGTAAAACTTCAATGATAAGTTGGTGTCCTTGTACTAGGACTTCCCTTGTTTGGCAATCAGCCAGTTACAGCTGATTGACATGGTTTGTCTGACCAGCTAACCTAGCTGTTTGTATTGGATGTTTGAGTCAGGTGGAAGTTTAAGCTATTTGAAAAAAAATGGTTTATCTAAATCTGTTGGCTGATATATGACTAACTTTGGGGCAAAACTGCGAAAAATCATTGAGAATAAGCTTCTTACTCAGCCTTTTCATAACACTTTGGCTGGAAAGCCATATTATTTTTTGGCTGTTTGGCAACATAAAGAAGCAGAAAGTCAACCAGCTATAAGTCAATTATCAAACAACGACAACAAGTGAAGAAGAGATTACTTACCGCCATTATCATTTTTGAAATTGAGAAGCTATAAAATCACCTTCTAAAATTTGAGAGCTTTTGTTTAGTTTATTTGTTAGGGTTTCTCTTTCTCTATCTCTTTCTTAGGGGGTTAGGGGTTTAGAATTTGAGACTTGAAAGCTTGGTTGGATTAGTTGGGAAAATTTGACAAGATATTCTATAGATTCTTTTGGTGACAACTTAATTCTTGTCTAACAATTTGTTGTGTCTTAGATGCAAAAGCCTTTTGTTTTACCGCCTTTTTCCTGTTGTCTTCAAAGACCCTCATCATTAGATCCAATGTGGCTGTCCTTTTAACTTTCAAGAAGAGGAAATGAACTAGAAATATGACAATTCTTTTGTCAGCTTCATAAATCTTATCTTTTCCATGGATATTTGAATAGAAGATTATCTGCTAATTCAGTGTGCTTGATTGTCACGTTGTTAAATTTTTTCTTTATAATTACTGTGCTTTTCTGGTCATCTTGTCCTAATGTTAAATTCTTATCTTCATTCAATGCAACTTTGGATCCTCACTCATCTTTGTCTTTTCAGTCTTTTGCTTCCTGCTTGATGTTTATGTCCAGTCAATTATTCATACAATATCGTGTCTGGGTGGTTGACTAATTGAAGATCTGTTTACATATGTACAATTTATTGATTTGTAATCGTTTTCTTCCCTAAACCAAACCATACTCTGAATCGGTGCAGTGATGTTTCTTTTTTGCTTTTTGTTTTTTTCTTAATCTCTTTGGAAAACCATAATCTGAAACCCCAAAATGAAAAATGCCAAATTTGTATTCAGTTAAACATTACATAGAATAAGTGAAAGCAACATGTGAACGGAAAAGTTACTCTTGTGTAGTGCTTGTTGGTGGGAAAAAAGCTTTTGCTGCTACAACGCTTCCTACAGATGTTATTTCTGTTAAATCTTACTGAAAATAAGAGCTAAGAATTATATTGGCATTACCAGAAAGAACAAGATACTTGGTGACCTATAATCCTATATGTTGAGAACTTCATGTAAGCTTGAACTTTGTCTGGCAACATCACCTACAAATACATTTGAAAGATTAATAATTGGTCTCAATAATTCTTGGTAGCTTGAATAATTGATCATGTCATTGATACAGAGTCTCCCTCTTTTTTTGTTTGTTTGTTTTATCTTGTACAAAGTAGTCCTCTGATTGCTTTTTTGATGCATGGGCTATATTTTCTGGTGTTCAGGAAGAATGTACGAAGAATGAGAGGCTCAAGAAGGAATTCGCACTGCATAAAGAGCAAAGGGGCCAAACTTCCCCTTAGGGTTGCTGCTATCCTTATTGCTCAGATCACCGAGGCTTTGTAAATCACAACTCTTCTAGAAGCGAGGTAATATTGAATTTTTTGTCCAGATGAGAACAACAGTAAGGAAATTATACTTTCAGTCTGCATTAATCTCTTGAATTGTCCAACTCTTTTACGATTGATGCACTTTTTGAGCTTGTTTGAAATATGTAGTGTTTGGTTTTAATTCTTTGTCCTCTACTGTATCTATCAGATCACTATTAGTGTTGATATAAAGTGGATTAAGAGGGAAGAAAAAGTGAAACCTTTTTCTGATAAGCACTGGAAAATTTCATTTTAATGCTTGTTTGAACTATGTATTATTTGGTTTTATTTGTCTTTATACGAGATTAAAATAGAGCAGGTTCCTGTTGATTACTGTACTTACTTTCTTCCTGTTGCTCAGTGCTTTTTTACTGAACTTTTTGTTATCTTCTTTCGCAGCGGTTCTGTAGGCCACTTTTTTGTATTTGCATTTGTCATTAGTTACTGCAACCTTCAATAATGTTTGAATATATGTTGCTTTGCAATTAGGATGTGCGTCATGTCTCCAAAAGCAGCAGTTGTGTTTTGTTTATAGAAGTACACTGATGATCATGTTTTTCACATAGTAGACTAGGGAACTGAATCTGAGTAACATAATATGAAAAACATCTATTAATGGCGCTTATGCTCTCTTTTTATATGCTGCACAGGTGGTAGGCTGACCAGAAGACAAACCTTTGCTGAGTGTTATTTATGCCTGAATTTGAAAGTACATGCTTGCAGCTTGACAGAAGACCAGAGAGCTCTGTGAGTCTACTATCTATTTGTCTTATCATTCACACTTTGAAAGCCATCATTAGTTCAAATGCTGAGTCAGTCTCCAGGAGATGAAAGGATTTATGAGACGCAAGCTTGGTAGTGGCTTCATCTTTGGTTTACTTGATATGAGTAATACATTCAATTGATTAACAGCCAGCGAATTTAGCTGGTCTGTTGGTGAACAGTGCCTCAAACTTATTCTGGTTGTACCATGTACGAATATTTATCGTTTCTTTTATACTTAAAATAATGGCTTATTGCTTCGCTTTTTCTTTTGTTCTTGTTTACGGTTCTATTTCTGTATGAACATATTAAGGTTACTAGTATTGTATCAGTCCATGATAATATTATGATTATAAGGAACATTTAGGGTCTCTACTTGTCGGATTTGCTTATATATATATAGAACGTATAATTGGACAAAGAAAATGAGGGTACTCAATAGCATACGCTTTCATTTCAACAATAAAGTTTTGGTTTTTTTAAACCTCTTATAAGCAATATGCAGTTAATATGAGGATTTAATTTTTACAAGTGTTGAGCATTTTGAGTGTTTATGGTTGCTCAATTACATTTTTAAACCTCTCATAAGCTTTCATTTTTACATGCTTTTATACATATATAGTTGAAAACCAAAATGTAGAAGCCATAATGTTCTAGATTGGGATAATCCAATTCAGTTGATTCAACTGCCACCAAAAGGCATTACCTAAATATTTGGTTTGAAGAGGGGATAATCAACAATGTGACAACCATAGAGGAAACCTCAAACGAATTCAGAGTTGTGTCTCATGATAAACCTCACCATTCTATACTGGGTTATTCATAGCATTACTATACCTTCCCCATTCTTATTCATAACATTACTATACCTTCTCCATTCATTGCGGGTTTTGTTAATTACTATACCTTCCCCATTCATTGCGGGTTTTGTTATTCATTAGCACTGGTTTAGCTTACGATGCGTTTGGAAGCCCTCGACCAAATGAATATTTCATAGAGAGCCGACAAGGAATTCCATTAATAACTAGCCGTTTTGACTCTTTGAAAGATGAATTTAGTAGATCCTTTTAGGAGGCCCAATGACCATAGATCGAACCTTTCCAATTTTTACAGTGCGATGGCTGACTGTTTGCGGACTAGCTGTACTTACCGTTTCTTTTTTGGGGTCAATATCTGCAATGCAATTCATCCAATGATAAACAAAACCGAATCCGAACCATTTTAGAGGTACGACACAATCAAACCCGAACGACATTAACAAGGAATTTGCTACATGCAAACAGAAAAACTTGTTACCTCATATGTGCATAATTCCTCGCCAAATTCTGAATTCTACCCGAGACTTATATATCTGTCATCATGCTGAAAGGAAGTTTGAAAATGGAAAAGAACCAAACATATAGTTGAGCAAGAGACGACCAATGACTTTCATTAATAGCAGTAACACAAATCACATAATTATGCCAACGCCAAAGGGTTTCTTCTGCAAAATCTCAAATAATTAGTGCAGAAGCTGGCCTCAGTTGAGACCCTCTGCCTTTTCAAACTCGGCAAAAGACTTAGAGAAGTTAAATCTTCCCGATAATGCTCTTAAATATGTTCTGATCAGGCATAAAGTTCCAGAATTTTCCATATAAGTTCTACATTGCCCAACTTGCAACTACTGTTTGACGACGAACACAGATGGCACAGAATTCCAACAACTAGTTGCTTCTCTTTTCCAATGTTCCTCGGACATTCTAATTGATCTCAAATATATATAGTACAAAATACGGTATCCTACTGGGGATAAAGACTCATACAAGATATATTTTCCTAACAAGATATAATCCTAACAGAATTGTCCATTCATGTAAATTAAATCTCAATCCAAGCCAGCCATGAGGAAGATACGCTAGCTAAGTAATAGGTTATATTTGGTCTATCACAGAATTAAGAAAAGAATGTAACAGTTCAATAATACACATCCCCATGATGCACAACCCAATAAAAGAATTAAACAGAGTGGCATCACATGATTAAATTGCACCTATTAATTGCCTATAAAATCACTTGGACCGTGGATTACAATATGCCTCGAAACCTCTATGCTTGTATGTGGTATAACATCAGATTGTGAACATAAACTAACCAATGTAATCACTTAATCAGGAAAATGGAATTGCAATACCTCATGTAACTTGTACTCCTTATTCCTCAATGTTGTAGGGATATTTCTCAGTATTAAAGTCAGTAGATAGGGTTAGAAGTAAATCTTTCAGACCAATGTAGATCCCTATGGTCATAATGCTCACTTGGCAATCTCTCCCCCCTCCCTTTTTCCCTAAGTATAAATATCTTTTTTCTTTTCCGAAATATATTACTATCCTTATAACCAGAAGTGCTGAAATTCAGGATTTCAATGCTGTAACCAAAGAGACTTTAACAAAAACTGCCCTCATTCAGAATTATGCAGGAAACTCTCACTGATGATGAGTATACTATTCAATCACCTGTGTTACGGTTACCCGAAGACTCGTACCTATGTATTCAAGCTCAACAAAGCTCTATATGTCCTAAAACAAACCCCTAAGACGTGGTACAAGGAGTACAGGCAACATTTACTTGGGTTGGGATTTGAAAACACAATATGTATGTGATTCTCCCTTATTTACTTTACATTCTCCTGGTTCAATTATTTATCTGTTGATCTCTATGTTGATGATATTATTGTGACTAGCAATGCTCCTTAATTTCTTGAAGAATTTATTCAAAATATGTCACCAAGATTCTTACTCAAATATTTAAGTGACCTGTCCTATTTTTTGGGAGTTGAGTCATGCCTCATTCTAGTGGCTTATTCTTAAGCAAAAGCAATTATATTGCAGATATTTTATGCAAGGCTAATATGGAAGATGCTAAATCGTTGCAACTCCACTCGTAGTTCATCCTCCATCGCCCAATTATTGGCAAACTACTTTATGATCCTACAGAACACTGTGGTCTGATCGGCAACCTTCAATATACTTGAGCTTAGCATGTCTTGATGTTCTCTTCACTGTCAACAAACTAGCTCAATACATGCAGGCCTGCAGGGACCTATTGAAGAACATATGAAAGCATTGCTACGACTTCTTGGATATCTTTGCGGCACCTCACACATGGATTTAACGTTGCATAAGGACTCTCCTCCCAATTTACATGCTTACTCCGGTGCCAACTGGGCTCGTGATAAGGATGATTACATCTCCACCACTGCCTATGTTGCTTATCTTGGTAAAAGTCCAGTCTCTTAGATGTCAAAGAAGCAACGTATTATCAACTGAAACTGGCAGTGGAAAATGCTACGGCAGAAGTCTGTTAGATGTATATATCATTGGTACATAGACACATATTTAGGAGTAGAGTTGTTCAAATGGGAGGGACTCGATTAAGGGCTCTTGATCGACCTGTTTATAAAAGGGTTTAATCAATTATGATCTTAATTGGGTTGATCTTTTAAAGGGTCATGTCTTAATGGGTCTTTAAAGGGTCAAGTCTGGTCAATAGTTTCCAAGGTTTTAAACAGTATCAGGTAACGAATGCTTCTCACTTGATTACCAATGATTTACAGTTAAAAATTAGAGGTGATAATAGACAAACTATCACCCTCTATAGATATAATTATACTCTCTTTCGACTTGGCCTATTTTGCATCTTTTTTTGCCCGAACCTTTTTACATATTCTTTATCCCAGTCCGACCCATTTATATGTGATCCATTATAGCCCTAACCCGACGCAATGCACAAGTCTAGTTAGGAGTTACTTTTCCTTAAATGTAGCTCTAGTTATAGTCTTGTAACTAGTATATACCTGCATATACTCGATGAGAAATCATCACTTTTTACCAAACTTGTATATATGGCTCTATAGCCTATATAAGTACCTAGAACAAAATATCTTCATTAGAACGCCATCCGGAATGGTGGGGATACCTACTAAACATAGCCAAGTAGAGGCTTACTTCTTAATAATTGTAGAAGGTGCGCAAAGTTGGCTTATCTTATGTTCGATGAGTGATGATAACTCGGGCAAAAGGTTCGCTCGCAAGTGCATTTGTTCCGAATACACTTCATTTAAGCTAGCAACTTCAGAATACCCCTATTAACGTTCATAGGCAAGACAACTTCTATCGTTCAAACAATTGTATGCATCATACATGTGCATGGCACGAGTCTATATTCTTGCTCATATTTTTCTTTCCCCGGCCTCTTCATCGTAGAAAACTGCTTAAAGTTGGTTGAACTTTGGACATCAGAGTAAATTAGTTGAACTTTGGACATCCTAAACTTCAGATTATAAACAGTGTCTTTAGTAGTGAATATATGATGCTCATAGAGTCGCAGGAAGTTGGATATCAAATTAATGAATCGTTAAAAGAATTAAAGAACTGTATTTTCAAGTGTTTTTTGCAAGTAGGTGAAGCTAAAACTATAGATCATCGTGTAGCCATGTACCAAGAATATATTATACTCCTCCGTTCCTAATAATTTGCCCCATTTTACATGTTCACTTTATTAAGTAAAGGTATGATTCCCGATCATTTAAAATACGGAGCAATCTTTTAAGGACATCTATTTTTCATATGAGGCAAATAATTAGGGAGAAAGAGAGTATACACGGTGTGATTATAGTTTTACCAAAATTGGTTGTTGGAAAAGGATTACCAGTGGAATCCCATTTTCTTTACAAAAGGGATTTTCATTTCAGTAGACAATAAAATATCCTTAACTAGGAGATAACTATTTTATCACCATTCATCAGTTACTGTTTTCATACAGATGAATACACACGAGCAAGACAGCGTTAGATCGGCGTTAAGATTTACTGAAAAAAATATGACAATGATCAGACAGGATATAGAAGTAGAGCAATGTGTATATGGAAAAGACAATGTAAGGTATTGAACCCGACAAAACAAGCCCAATTCTGGAACATGTAACATAGCTGACTATCGCTAAAGCCCCCTTAACTAAACACTGGAAAAGAAGTTAGCTTAAACAGTTACCTACACCCTTCAACAAGAGTTAGTAAATGCAGGGTTAGACCTAATATAGTAATATCTGCTTATGGACTAGCAAGATTTGCTGCTGTTTGTACCTCATACATCCTTTTGTCACACCTCTCACTTTGTTTCAAAGCTAGGTTCTGTTGCATGACCTGAAGTCCCTGCAGCTTTAGCAATAATCCCACCTGCCATAGCAAACGAAAATGACTTTAAAGTCTTTAATTAACATGATCTAAGAAAGCAATATGAATTAATTAATCAAGATTTATACTACTAGGACATAATACTTTTATCATGTTCATCTAAGTCTGACAAGGTAATGGCCCAAGGATACGCAAGAAAGCTATCGAAGCACAAATCACTTGTCAAAAGAGTTACATTTCACTAATGAAGCAGTGCATTTTGAGGGGTAGATATTAGGTAAATATAGAGTTAAAGTCTTTTGAGACTCAGGGATTTAGCAGAATAATAACTGATATATTGGAGTAAAAGACCTAACAAGGAATAAAAGAGAATCAATAACTGACTAAAAACTCATATTTAGGAATGAAGAGCATCTTAATCAAGCCAATTGGAATCACTGACATAAGTATACTGAACCAAATCACCAAAGAAAGGCCTTGCATGCAGCAAGTGAAAATTGTATGTGACCTATCTTATTTTGATGAAAACGTAAAAAAATCACCTTGGTTGATAGAGCCTAAACCATGGATGGAATTAGCATTATCAGGTAACAGGTTGTGATATTTCTGCGCAAAAGAACGGTCACCAGATACACTTGTTTCGTGCTCTCCTCCAGGTAAACAACTGTCATTTGTGGTTGTCCTGGTAGAAGCTTTCGGTAAGTTAGTCGACCAAGATCCTCCATTTGATCCAGCCATAGCCATGATAACCTCTGCCTGTAATCGTTGCATAAAAATATATATTATCTGAAGCAATTTTGCAAGTCTCTGGCATAAAAAGAAACAATAGAAAACATCAAGCATTCTATCATACACATGTGGTGTGAGAGTATGAAATTCCAAAGGTCTTATAACTGTAGTAGAATCAGAATATGAAATTCCAACGGAAAAAAAAGGTTATTTACAAGCACCTATACTGCCAAAGGTCTTGTACCTGAAAGGCTGAAACTAAACTATCTGAACTTAATGCATTACTATTTTCTAATAACCTTCCATATAACCAACAGACATGAAGTACCTGTAGCAAAAAAGGTTGAATTGATGGCTCCTTATTTTTATTTTTAGATAGATAGGGGTACAGCACTGAATATGGCTTCCTCTACAAGCAATTGTAAATATTTAATTTGCATCAATCTTGTTTACTAGAGGTAGCGCCCATAATCCACAAGTGGACATTTGCTCTGATTATAGATATATACTTTGTATGTAGCAATTCTTGACATTGAACTGTGATTTGATGAACCTTACAGTTAAACAATTTGTTCTGCTGCACACACATGAATGCTAGGCCTAATTTATCACATCTTATGGTCCTGAAACAGAGTACTTTTTTTGTTCTTTACAAGATTACAAAAGAGAGGTGAGCAGGGTTTTTCATCAAATCAATAGAAGAGAGGGTGGAAACAGAAACATGATATTCACTGATAACTTCAGCGAACACATATATGATATGATATTGATAACATATTTGGATTCTTCAGAAATGTTGGATTCCTTAAGAAGTATTGACTCATTGATATGAAAATCTATATTATGATTTCCTATTATACCAAAGTGCACTTCCCTTTTAAAAGATCACATTAAAAAATTTCCCAACAACTAGTTAAGATAAACTCATTTCATATACACCCAAAAACAACAACACCACATAAAACAGCAAAAACATTTTGAGCATCAGCATCTCAATGATGCATGCATTACATAAATCCTCTCACAACACTTGTTGATTTAAAAAGAACATCTCCCTGGCCTCAAAAGACCATCAATATTCTTCAAAGCCTACACTTTATCCTAGTTCTAACTTAATGCTGTTAACAACAATCAAAACACTCTATTGTAAGTTCAAGTTTTAATCAGACAACTATGCCATCAATTTTACTATTTTATATTTAGATGGCTACAATTGTGATTAGTGCACATGAGTCACTCTTGTAACCAGAATAACTTCCAGATGAATCCCCATTTTAACAATAGAAAAAGTTGCTAACCTTGTTTGGATGAACATCATCAAAAACATGGACTTGACCACCAAATATTATAGTCATTTGTCTGCTTCCAGATGTAATTTGTCCCCTTGAACTGCAATTCAGTAAATAAAAAAAGTATGGTACAAATGTGGAAGTGGACAATAGGATCAAAGATTTGGTTTTGGAACATTAAAATGGCTTAGCCGCTACCTTGGAGGATTAGATGGTTCCGGCTTTGGGTTGCAACCACTTGGCACTAATCCCATGGGGTTTCCCTCAGAAACTGTATAACTACGAGCATTGACCGAATTCAAGATGCCTGAGCCTTTATTTCCAGTTCTAGACCCTTCATCAGCAGCCAGCTGAGACAAGACTGATGGACTAGAACTGATGTCCCTCAATCTGCCAGAGGGAACCTGATACATGAGAGGAGAAGACTTCATGACACAAGCATTATACTGCATGGTACTCCCTCCAACATTCATCGGATTTGACCTCTCAGAGTTTACAAAGTTGGCATTGGTTGTCTGAGACACAAAAGAAGAAAGTGGCCTAATATGGTGAGGTACACCATGAAAAGGCCCATCAAAAGGTGAGATTTTGAGTCTCTCTCCTCCACTTGCACTGCAAAGCATCTAGATTTAAACACAAGAACACAAATTCATAAAGAGAAGTTTTACGATAAAGCACTTGATTCTTGTTCAAAAAAGTAATGTCAAAACCATATACCTTCAGAACATGAGAGTTCTCAGGAATCATTTGTGGCATCCCTTCTCTTGATGATCCAGTAAAAGCAGAATCTGAATGACTCCGCTTGCTTCCTACAAACTGGTTGCGTACCTCAGACACAGATAAATCACTTTTTGGACCATAGCTTGAAATTCTCTCCAACTGATTACCCACCTGTTTGTCTGCCATTGAAGGTGGGAATCAAATTCAGTTCCCTTATAAAACATAGTAGTAACAAATTGTTAACAAAAAAGGGCACCCACTTTATTCTTTTACTGTTCACATATTCAATATTCCTCAGCTATTAACTGGTATACATTTCATGGGACAACATCAAGCAAGGGCATAAATCAATCTTCTTATTTTCTTTCAAAACGAGTTTTTATGTTCGACGACCAACTGACGTTTTCCATAGGAATCAGCTAAAATTGGGTGAAAAAGGCATAAGAGCAGGAACTCGCTATAATTGAAACCTCGGTGGGTTTAGGGAGCTCAAAATATGATAACAAACCAATAATAAAAAGGAAAATGATAATGAAGCGGAACATTTTGTGAGCACACAAGATATAATAACTTTACTATGTGATCAACCAAAATTTTCCCAAAATACAACAAAAATTATCCATCACTATTTCAATTGATAAAGACTATAGCATGTTTGAAAGAAAATATTAGATATATTATATAAAAGTTATTCTTTAATAAAATAAAAGTCACCTTCTCATACAATAAAAGCCACCCCCACTTAATTCGCTCACTCTTGTGGCACGCCTGAGGTTCATTAAGCATAAATAAAAATTTGATAACACTGATCAACGCCTAATAATATCATGCATTGCTAAGTTTAATGAGCTTAATGGATCCAAAGATCATAACAAAATCATATTCAAACAAAAAAATGACTATTTGAAATCAAAATCTGCAAACAGAAATCAAAATTTAGAAGGAAAAAAAAGATTACAACCCATTAATTAAACTAAATCCAAGAAAACTCAAACCCACAAATTCACATTTAGCAAAATAACAACACTAGTTAAAAACAAATAGAAAGATCTGAACTTTAAAAAATTACAGAGAAAAATGGAGAGATAGATAAAACCAGAGAGGAGAAGAGAACCACCGGAAAAGGTGGGAGCTTTACCCCCAAGGAAGTCGTGGAAAACCGCATGCATTGGTGGGTTGGTGTCAGAAGCGGTAGTTTTGATGGTTTCACCCGTCATCATCAGCGCCAATGCAGCCATTATCATCTCAACCCTGCCATTATTGCAGTGGATTTGATGGAATGATGGGTGAGAAGGAAAGGGAAAAGGGAGCTCGAATCTCAGTAAAGGAGACAAAAGGGAGCAATAGTGAAGCAGAGTAGAATAGAGCGAGAGAGGGTCTGTCAGTGCGTGTGTGTTTGAGATGGGTTGAAGTGCTGATTTGAAGTGTTAAAAAAGAGTGTGTCTCTGTCCTTACTATATGTGGAGTTATGCTGTACAGTTGCTATACCGTGACACTGCAATTATCTAACAACCCTCAAGTGATTGTTTAAAGATCTTTAATTATTCATATGGATTTGACACTCTAATGATAATATGGACTATGGATTGAGATATTCTAAATCCAACTTCTTTAAGATATTAATTAAAACACTTTCATTTCTAATTTTATAAGAGCTAATACAAGTATGCAACACTGGCGGGAAACTGCTTGCTCACAAGATTTTTTTCCCCTACCCCTTCACATCAGTGGGAAATTTTTGTCTTGCTCATGGGTAAAACCAATTCAATCCAAGAATTAGACAAATTTCATGTATTGAACCACGTGAAGTGGGGCTCACATGGTCCATTTTATTTTATTTTTCTTTTGTTGATTTTGATGACGTGGTCCAATCAGCCTTGGCACGTGTCAAATCTGACCAATTAGAATAACGATTATATTTTACAACGTTTATGTATATATATATATATATATATATATATATATATATATATATATATATATATATATATATATATATATATATATATATATATATATATATATATATCAAAATTCTTAACTTTTTGTGTATAGAGATCAATTTTCATATATTTTGACACAAAAAACTAGTCTATTTCTCTCTCTAAAAAAACTGGTATTCTCTATTTCTCTTTAGCAAAAATTAGTGTAATTACCTTATTATTATTATCATCATCATTTCTACTACTATTATTGTTGTTATTTCTTAATATTATCGTTGTTGTGTTTGTTATTATTATTACTTCTACTATTTTAATTTTGAGTTTATCAACTTTTTAAATTGGATCCTAATCAACCTAATTTATTTCAAAATTCTCAATATTTCAAAGATTTTGATCCTTCTTTAATAAACCATCCTCAATTTAATCTATTTATGCAAAGAATGGGATGAAATTCTTCCAATTTTCTGAGATTTTCACAACAAACATCTAAAGTCGAGGTATTTCGAATTGTTTGTTGACACGAACAAAGTCAGGAAAAAGGAAAGGTCCTTGTTGAGTAAGGCTTCGGCAAGCAGAACAAAGTATGGGTTGGGTGCTTGATCGCATCTTTCTCATTTCTCATATCGAAAAAGGCGATCTATTTGCTTACTTGGATACAAGTATGGAAGCTTAAACAAGATGCATTTGTTCACCTAATATTCAAACCATTGAACCTTCATTCTCGACACCTATCTTTCAAGGTCACAACCAATTTGATGAATGTGAAGGTGGAGATGGAGATGACGACAACAATGTGCCAGAGACACCACAGTACCCTTTTGGCGCCAATAATTTCTCCTATGTTGCCCAATGGTTCGCTTTCACAACAAATTTTTTCAATTGCTCGTAATTGGTCCAATAGAGAAGATGAAGCGTTAATTGCTTCTGACATGGAGCATTGCTCTAATCCAATTGTTGGAAACAACCAGAAAGCATTAGTCTTTTGGAGAAAAGTTGTTGATTCTTTCCAAGCAGCAAATCCTAGAGAACTGCCCACGAAATAGTAAGATTGTAACACCCCCAAATTACTAACATAATAATAATGATAGTACTTTTATTAACTTAGGGGTATTACCGCAACGTGTTACCACGCTTCGGCTGTGCTAACTAATTACTATATTGCAGCGGAAGAAAAACTTGATTTATTTATATAAAATAATAATTTTGATTATCCAAAGGTACAAAAGTTGATTAAGAAAAATTATGAAAACTCCTAACTAGTATGTGCCCCTTGATGTAACGCTCCCATGCATATTTATTCTGCAAATCTACTCACCATAAATGATAAGTAGGGCGAACCAAAACAAATAGGAAAATACAACACTGTGTACGTATACACGCTAAAAGAAATACTTTGACTTTTAAATTCCTTTATTTCAAACTTGCCTTTTTATATATTAATAAACTTTAAACCTTCCTTTATAATAATCCAATACAAATGAAATTATTAAAACACTTAATAAAACAATTTCCTCTTCTTATATCCCCTCCTTGATCCTAAGTGTGCTCACCCCCCAAGTTAGTTATCCCATTATGGATCTATCCTTGGAGTTTCCTTTTATTTGCCAACAAGTGGACTTTAAAGCATGAACCCTTCTTGATTATGAAATCAAGCGGTAATGTATAATAATAATAATAATAATAATAATAATAATAATAATAATAATTCTCCTTTTATAACTTCTTTAAATACAAATACTTTGCTTTAAATATTAAAGCTCATTGAAAATTTTCAAATCTCATATGTCATACGGCCCTTTTAAAACATGATATATATATATATATATATATATATATATATATATATATATATATATATATATATTAAATAAAATAAGATAAATGAATATCATCACTTTTTTTTTAAATCGAAATTTCAAATAAATAACCATATATATACATATATAAAAAAAATGGTGCATGGCTAAAATTTAAATTATAATTTATTTAGTAAAATACGTAATAAAAATACCCTAATACAATATAATTTAACAAAACATTTAATTGCACATAAAAAAGATTTAACATATATACGTACCTTAAATTTTAGTACTTCCTAGAAACTTCCTACTAAACTTCAAGATGATATTCCTATCAATTAACATGAACTAATCAACATAATGCAACACAATAATATGTATAAAATATTAAAACTTTAAATAAATTTAGAAATAGTTTTAAGAACTAAACAATTTGTAAAACAATTATAATAGTTAGAGAAAAAAGGAGGCTCACTGTGGTTGGTGGTGCAAGGTGGCCGAAGGGATGAAGAGAGAGACTAGAGAGAGATGGTGAAAGTTTGAGAGAAGTAAAAAGGGTTTAATTATTTTTGTGTGAAGAATTATGCGAGTTTAAAGGGTCTATTTATAGTAGAAATTAGGATAAATTTTAGGATTTAAAAACACTAAAAGAAAAGTTTAAATTTAAAATGATAATTATCTTCTAAATTTTAAGAAAAATCTTTTATTTTTTAAATAATTTAATTATTAATAGTTTAACCAATTGAAGAAAACCAAAAGTGACAACAAGAAGTTATGGAACCTTGCTTTAATGCCGTTAGAAAACCTAGCATAATAGATAAAGCACAAAAATACTATTTTTTTTAAGCTAACAAAATTAATTCATTGATAATCATGTGACATCTCCAAGAGATTAAAACGAACAAATACATAACAAATTAAACCAATTAGAAACTTTTCTTTTACCAAAAGTATGATCATTGCAATTGACATTATTCATACCCCATTCAATAGTTACATATGTGATTATGCTCTGTATTTTCTCCACTTTCAAGGTGTTTGAACATAGTTGTATGCAAGTTATACTTCATGCCTTCAAATTGCTTGGCAATGCTCAATTTCATAAGCTCCAAGAGTCAAACCAAGATTAGGCCAGCCTCTTTGGGAATAAGATAAAAGTTCACCATATTTAAACTTCATCAAGTATCAAACCATATTTTCTTCTCCTACCAACTGAGGACCATTTACAAGACCTTCCGCAGTTGGCTGATTCCCGGGGAGTTGAGCAGTTTTTAAGTATATTAGACATAGCCTTGGCTTTTTGAATGATAGATTTTCTCCTTTCATGGATGGTGTCCACAACTCCAAGCTCATTTCGTAAAGTTGTTGAGGACTGAACAGTAGCCATTAATTCTGAAATTTTCAGAGCCATTTCATGCAACCCCTTCTTCTTGAGCTCACAATGCATCATCTGGTAAGTAAGATGATTGGGAACACAACCTTGCTGGATCAAATCCTCAAATTCCACCACAGCCTCTTCCAACCTAAGCATTTTACACAACAAATCAATCAACATATGGCTTATATCCGAGTCTAAAACATGGCCCTTGGATCTCATATCCTTCTTGATTTGCATAGCCAGTTCCAATCTCTCCTCTTCACACAACATCTTCAACAACAAATGATATGTCAGCCCATCCATCTCATAACCAGACTCGATCATCTTTCTATAAAGATTAACTCCCTCTTCAACATTCCCATGTTTCAAGTAATACCTAAAGAACCAGTTATATGTCATAGTGGTTGGCACAACACCTCTATTAATCATCATCCTCAGAATCTTACCTGCCCCATTGAGGTCCCCTGCCTTACAAAACCCTCTAATCAATGAATTATAAGTCGACAAAGTAGGACCTTCATCAAGAACTAGGAACAGCTCCAACATCCCTAAAGCCTCCTTAAACCTCTCCACTCCTGCTAAAGCATCCACCAAAGGGCCATATACCATCTTGTTCGGGACAACACCATCTCTTCTCATTTCACCAAATACCTCTAATGCACAGTCAACAAAACCCATCTTACAATACCCTTCGACAAGTATACCATAAGTAACAACTCCAAGAACCACTTTATCTTCCCTCATTCGCAACCAAACCTGTTCCACCTGTTTTACATTCTGCACTCGAAACCATCCATATAATAGCATATTACACACAGAAATCGAAGGAACCCAATCAGGTTCCTCATTCATTTTTCTATCTACAAAATCAGAAGCCACCTTAACATGCCCATATCTACACAAAGTATTTAACAACACCTCAAATACATTAATTCCCAAAACATTTGCAAACTCGAAAACACGAATAGCGGGTAGCACCATACCTAAACGAGCAGAATGTCTAATC
The DNA here is from genome assembly GCA_026401315.1 of Dysphania ambrosioides. Lineage (NCBI taxonomy): Eukaryota > Viridiplantae > Streptophyta > Magnoliopsida > Caryophyllales > Amaranthaceae > Dysphania > Dysphania ambrosioides. Next base: position 964,636 of record CM048663.1, on the reverse strand, counting down.
AAACCCCCTAAACTTTCAGCTGAAACCAACTCAGACCCATCACCCCTCTTGACCTCATCCATCAAAACCATCAATGCCCACTTAAATTCACCTGATTTAGCAAGTATATTTACCACTGAAGTGAAGATTCGAGCAGAAGAATCATACCCAGATTGCTTCACTGCCCATTTGAAGAGAGGGAAAACCCGCTTCGGCGACGAATCGAATTTTTTGAAGATTGCCAATAATAGAGGCGTGGAGGGTTGGATTTTAGCTTCTTGGAGTGCATTTTCGAGGTCTTGATTGGATAAGATATTTGGGTTTTTGAGGATAGTGTAAAGAGTGTTGAACTTGAGGTCCGAAAAATTAGGGCTAGGGTTTATCGGAGAAGAGTGAAAATGAAGACATTGGGGATTGGGTGTTTGAAATTGAGATTGATTACAATAAGATGTTGAAGCAAAGAGTGATTTGAGGATGAAATTTTGGAATTTAAGGTTTGAGTTTGAGATGAAACTGGTGAATTTTGGAGAGAGAATGTTGGGATTTGGGGACATTCTGTATTCGTGAATTCCCGCCAATGCTAGAGACCGTTGGAGTTCGTAGGTAATCTTGGATTTTGATTGAACGTTCTATAGCAATATGATTTGTAGAGGTGTATTTTTATTTTCCTATAAACAACATACACCCAAAAAAAAATTAATAACACCAGTTCGGGGTTTGTTGGAAATTAAGATTCATCTATAATAATTATTTCAACCATAAAATACAAATCAAATATTAATTTCTTCTAATTTAGTAAAAAGTTTATTGTTGTCTTGTGGAAGAGAAAAATGTGAGAAAAATATAAATATTTGGACAAATAAACAAAGTAGTATAAAATTAACATATATCTTAAAATAATTTTTTCAAATAATTTAATATTTTTTGTATAGTATTTAAATATATTGACATTCATAATTTATAACTGCAGTTAGTGACTATATAGAGTAATTCAATTAACAAATTTTAGATTAAATTTATTTAAGAAATTTGAGTAGTAAAAGCTCCACAAATCATAAAATATGAAGATGTCAATATGTGAAATATTACTCCTTATGTCCAAATCAAATTATACACTTTTCTAAGCACGTAATTTTTAAGTGATAAGTTGTTATTAGATTATCAATTGTTCTTTTATTGTAAAAGAAAATGTGAAAGAAGTTAGTGGGTGATTTTCTTCGAAAAAAGTAATGTGACGGAAAATAAAAAGATGATATTTCAAATGAATATGAAGAGTTTTTCCCATTTATAGAATGTAGTGCCTATATTTTCCAAGGAATTGTTGTTTATAAATAGTATTGGGTTCCAACAAAAGGAACTTATATCCATCAATGTGAGTAATGATTAGAAATCAAGATTCTATTTGCCATTCTGATAAAAAAAAAAAAAAAGAAGGTGCCTTTACAACGTCGTATTTCATGAAACATGGATTTGCAAAATTTGTTCTGATTGATTAGGTTGTAGTAACAAAACAAGAAGCTATATTAGTGGAGATGCCAAGCTTGCTATAATGAATTGGAAGCATGGCAATCACCCGTAGATACAACAATTAGTACACACATATACAGTGTTCATTTATCAATGTGTCAGACATCTGAACACACATATACAGTTACAACATACAAATAAGAGAGCAAGGATATCTGAGTCTTGCTATACGAATTTGATCCCCTTCATCTCCTTTGAAAGTTGAAGGATTTAATGGCAAAACCAAAGGTCACGGCGAAGACCATGCAGAAACTGGGCACAACAATAGCAGCAATGACCAGGAAATCATGCCTGTACCCATATTGATCTTTCAGTAACTGCCTCAAAGGCACTGATCGAACTCCGTCAGAGAGTTTCACTGGATCATCTACGGTACCGTATTGAGATGTTAGGAGGCCATATAAACTCCATGCTATTGGATTTGCCCAATAATACCACCTCCACCACACTGGGATCCTCTGGATCAACAATTAATTGTAAGTAAGCTAAAGCACATAGGTCAAACTCATCCTGATAATATCATTATTTCAGAAATTGCTCCTCCACAACCAACAATTTCATCCAAAAACTAACAATAAGATTCGTCGTTTAATCATATGATCTTATCAGCTTGTACTTGCTAAAATATACATACAACACTTGAAAATCATCACTCAACACAACTGGAATCTGACAGTAAACTTGGAATGTTTCTAAGTAGCTCAAAAACTATGTGATGCTCCACAAAAGGTTTCATTCCCACACTAGATATTGACTTCTTAAGGAGGGACTTAAGGTGATTTAGATCATTTGGGGATCTAAAGTAACCAAAGATGATGCAAATCGCTTTTCTGCACTTCTAACGAGCCTTAGCAACAAATTCAAGAAATGAAAGTAATACTATACAGATAGATGTGGAAGTACAAAGTATTACCATCTGAGGGATCATGAATCCACTGAAGAGGTTCCACATCATGTAGAACGGAGCAGAAATGATGGCAGCAGCATTATGGTTAGGTGTAACTGCAATACTCATCATCCCGAAGAGGGTGAAGTACAGTAAAGTGAAATACATGAAGTACAGGTAACAGAAAAACTTCAGGAGGTTCCACTCAAATGATGCCATGAAGTAGAAGATGCAACTGTAGATGAGAGATTGTGCGAATACATATGGGAACTCAATTGTTACCTGTTTCAATATAAGTATGAGAACATGAGCTATTTCTCCCTAAATACTATTTTTCTGTTCTCCTCACCTGTTTTATACTGAACTGGAAAATACGAATATTTTTAATGATCAAAACTCAAAAGTGACTTAAAGATTCACAAGTGTGTTTAATTTTTAGTATAAGTAAGCAAGCAATTACAGACTAGAACTGGTTTTTTTTCCTCAACATAAATGCCATATATGTTGTGAAGTGAAAACGAAATAAGCCTTTTTTACAACAAGACCTTTGCAATAAACCAATAAGTATGAAAAGCCTTGGAGAATAACGGAGTATTTCACACCTGAGCAAATGCAAATGCTAGAGGAGAATACATCCTTGCTGCTCTCTCTCTGTATGAAACAAATCGTTCAACTGAGACAACAGGTTGCACAGCAGTGGCATTAGTAATTCCAATAAAAAGAACTGCTGCATACATTGATCCCATAGCATTAAATATATCTTGTTGGGTACCCCTGCATAAACATTCAATTTTTGCCATATATATGAGATCATGCACTACAATGATGCAAAAAGTGTAGCATGTACAAAATAATTGATACTCAAAAGAAAAGCACAGATAAATCGACCTTTTTGAACCGAATTTCCAACACATTGTTCCAAACATCAATGAGATGATGACAGTGTAGAAAAATCGAACAGCAGTGTACTGCGGGTTTCGCCAGTAGGAGAGATTTTGTTTCCAGAGACATGCTAGAAACTGGGAGAGGAATGACTGAGAATATTTTGTAGGAAAGCATAATTGAAGAGAATCCAGATCAGGTTTGCTGAGACGCTCAACCATTTGTTTGTTTCGCCTGAAAGATGAGAAATATTTCAAATACAGGGTAATGTGTGGAGATGATGGTTTTAAGAATAATCAGGCACTACTACATTCACTGACCCAAACAGAGGAGATGATCGGTAAACTTCTCCAAAATCAACTCCTAGGCGACTTTCTTCTGCAGGAGATGAAACATCCAAAATCCAGGCAGCAGGGTTGCAGCCAGGCTGGATTCTGGGAACTCCTTGAATGGCCTTTTGAAATGAAGGAAACAAAAGAAATAAGCACATAATTCTTGTAAATTATTTATATCCAAACAGTAGCTTAGATGACAGAGTAGTGCAATTTCACCTCAAAATACTTGATTAGCTCACGAGATCTGTTTCCAAGGGGTCCAGCATAAATCAATTTGCCACCATGTTTCATCAACAAGAGCTGCATGGAAAATCCAAACTCAAGGTAAGAGAACTCGTCGTAAGACTACTCCCTTGTCAGTTTTGATCAACTTCAAAAACATGACATTGATCAAGAAACAAGAGATGTTCAGCAGAGTAAAGATGGGTCTGAAATAGAAATCAAGAGACAGTTTTGAGTCCATATTAAGTCTGAAGAAGGGTATCCAAATGTCATTTAAGTGGATATACAACCAGAAGTGCCCGATGAATGAAATCTGAGACATGAATTTCTGATTGAGATCATGAAAGCAATTTCCCTGAACAACACTTCTTCGTTAAAGCAACATATAATTATAAAGAAAAAATCAATCGAGGGGTGGGGGGCTGGGAGAACAGGTATCCTTCAAATTATTTCTTAGGCAAGGAAAACAAAGAGAAGAGTAACTAACAACGAGAACAACAAAAAAGTACCTCATCAAAGGATTCAAAAATATCTATGCTGGGTTGATGGATAGTGCAAACAATAGTCCTGTCAGTGTCAACAATATTTCGTACTGTTCTCATGACAATAGCAGCAGCTCTGGCATCAAGCCCAGAAGTGGGCTCATCCATGAATACAATAGAAGGATTTGCTACAAGTTCAACAGCAATAGTCAACCGTTTTCTTTGCTCAGTGGATAGTCCATCAACACCTGGTATACCAACTAAAGCTCCGCTTAGTGAGGTAAGCTCTACAAGTTCCATAACCTCATCCACAAATATCTGCACTTCACACCAATAAATTACTCAAACGCCACATGGAGATATTGAAGGAAATTTTGAGAAATTTTCCTTTTATTAGCCCTAATTTATCTCCAACAGGCTTAGTACTTAAAAAGACAAAAGGTTGTCTAATAAAAAAGCTCAAGTTAAGGGGTTGTTTTGTGGAATTGGTCATGTTTAATAGGCAGATTTTGACAAATTCTCTTAGATTTATGGAACTCACCCTTTGTGTTTTTTGGTCAGCATGCAAAGGTAGCCGGAGCCAAGCAGAAAAAAGCAGTGATTCATGCACTGTTAAGCATGGGGAATGGTTGTCCTCCTGTTCACAGTAACCAGAAATCCTTGCAAATGTTTCTTGCTTTTTAGGGTAACCATCAATATATAAGCTCCCTTTTATAGTTCCGCCAGTTTTTCTACCTGATAGGACATCCATGAGAGTTGTTTTTCCAGCACCACTAACACCAACCAATGCAGTGAGGATTCCTGGCCTAAATACCCCTGTGATGTCATCCAACAGCTGCAGCTTGTCCCTTGTTACACCTTGCTGTTTAAGTTCCTGAAGGAATATCTCAAACAATAAAGACTGTGCAAAAGAGAAAAATGTAAGGACTTCATAAATGATGGAGGAAAAGCATGGGGTTACCATGGGGACATCTACGTAATAACTAATGTTGCTAAAAGCCATAGAAAGAGGTTTAAATGGAAGAACCATGCCTCTCTTTTTCAGTTCTTTGCCTGGAAGACAAGGTCAAGGGAAAATGCAGTCAATGAAAAAGAAATAGAGGAAAGGATCAGAGAAAGAGGAGTATAACTGACCTGTAAAAGAGAATGATTTCTGCAAAAATTATAACTGACCTGTAAAAGAGAATGATTTCTGCAAAAATTCTCCTAGTTCAAAAGCAGCATTTTCTTGCTCTTCTTCCCGGTTCCTATGTTGATGCTTATTCTTGGAGATAACAGCTTGACGCATCCCAAGGGCTTCATTGAGAATTAAAAGAGAAAATGTTACTACTTACTGCCACATAGCTCCATATATATACCTTCATAGCTAGCAGTCATTATTTTGTAATATGGAGATAAAAGAACAGATGTCTCTGGAAAATCTTTTACTTAACTGTTTTTTTTAATTTATCAAGGAATTTCTCATAATTCAGTGTCTAATTTTTTTGGTATAATAGTCGTAATATATTTACCAAATGCAACAGGATCTTCAAAAGCTTTTGAAGTTTTATCACATCTTTGGAACTATGCTTTCAGAGATGAATTTTTTTTTTTCTTTCTTGCTCTAGATACATCCATAGTTGGCATGTGTCTCAAAAACATTTTATCCTTTACGTGGTTTACCCATCTTGTTCTGTTGAACTCAAAAAATTTCAGAAGTGCGGTGGTCATTATTAGAACTTCATGGACCACAGAAAAGGATTAGAAACATTACTTTTATAAACAGTACTTTTATAACTATCATCCAACCAATGGAAATTTTAGTAGGTTAGAAGATCTTCAACTTACGGTTCAGGTATGTCAAGAAAAGCGTCAACAGAATATTGAACAGTATCATATACCCAAGTAATGCACCAGCTCCAATCCAATACCAATAACTTTTGGGAAACAAGCTCCTTGCCTTTAAGAGCATCTCACCCAACGATAATGTGCTGTTTTCAGCCTTCTGCAATCAGGAAAAGCAAACAGCAGTAACTTAGCATAAGTTCCAGGATATGCCAGACATGCACTGTCTAATTCATGAAGACAAATAAGAAAACCAAGATAAATATGTTATGCTAGGCTAGTCTCTGGTGAAACCAGTCTGAAGTCTAGTTAGTAAAAATGTCTTTGACACCTAAAGTATGAGACTCTATATAGATGTACAGGAGTAGGTAATAAGACAAAGATAGGCATGATGTGGCTACCTTATCCCAAGAATGTCCCAGAAATTCATTTACAGAAGCTGCATTCTGAGCATACATCAGTGGGGAAACCCAATAACCCCAGATCCACCACTTAGGGATACTGTCTGTCACATTAGAGAATATAAGCACAGAGTCGTATAAAATTATAGCAGTAACTACAATTACATTTTACCTCTTGACAGGATGAATCCTCCGAGAGCCATAACAACCAGCATTGCAAAAGACCCAAAAGTATTAGCAACTACCAGATTTCTTCCTAAGGATGCCATTACTCGGAAGAGGCCTATAGACATCTGGTTCAAAAGAAAAACTAGAAGGAACTGCTTTAGGCATCTGCATAAATTCAGAGCAGTAGAAGATGAAATCAATCTGGAGTCATATGATGAGGCTGTAGGAAGCTATTAACATGACAAGTAACTTTGGTACCATACTCATTCATTTCATGTTTGGACCATTTTGGAACTAAAAAGTAAAATCTACCTTGTTATTTCAGGATCAAATCCAACCGAATAATAGGTAATTCCTACCCAAATAGCACTCTCTAGAAAAGATGATGGAATGCTCAAAATCCATGAAGGAAGTGTGTAAACCCAGCAAGGATAGATGTGCAAGTCTCTATGCTTGTAAAGAACTGGAAGCTTTTGTATCAGCATAGGCACCTCCATGAAACCATTGAATAAATTCATATTTACTGAAAAGTAGATAGCCCCTAGATAAATACTTCCATCCTCGAGTGTGTTGTGATGCATAGTCTTCCGGAAAAACACAGTTACTATGATGAGAGTAATCAAAAGAAGCTGCGACAAAGAAATCAGAGCCCTTGTTAGCATAAACAATAAATCATAAGCAACAAATCTATGTTTATCATTTTGAAGCATTGAGGTGCTTTTGTATCAAAACAGGCAAAAAATGGTTCCAAAAAATACAGTAAAGTTCCATCATCTCGTATAAGGCAACTGCAAATTCACGAGTACTGATCTTTCAAACAATGACATAGAAAGAGACTTAACCTGTATGTATTTAAATATGTATAAAAACAAATTTCGTTTCATGAGTAACTTTTGCCAGGAAAAACCAATCTTCAGAAGTTCAATCTTTTCAACACCATATGACAAAGTTGACAGTGCAGCTGGATGATTGTAACATTTATCAAAAGGGGTAGCAAGCTCTCGGGATAATTTACATCCAAGACGAAACGATCTGAAAGCTTCCACAAACTTTGCCACAGGCACGTATTGGTAGTAACAACCAGGGTACCAATATTGTCTTTGGTCTTTTATAGATGTTACCTGTGTCAAAATAAGCAGCAAAAGGCTATTTCAATCCACAGGAAAGAAGATAACCAATATAAGATGGTTTATCACTATGTATATGTAAATAACTACATAATGCATACTTCTTGTAGAAAATCAGCAACATTCTTTCTTTCTGGACATTTAAACCCCATAAATGTAAAAAATTCAACCGCACCCTCTCGTGAACCTTGATAAACAATCTGGCCTTCACACAAAAGAATAACATCATCGAATAATTCGTATGTTTCAGGATCTGGCTGAAGTAAAGAGATGACAGTGGTTCCTTCTAGTGCATGGGTGGAATGTCTCAGATATCTGATGATCTGATGAGTAGTTGAACTATCCAGGCCCGTTGATATTTCATCCATTAAAAGCACTCTGGATGTACCCACAAGCAGTTCTCCTGGACATGTAGCATTAGGGTTAATAATGCAACTTACGCAACTACTTGAAGCCTCGTTCTCAGCTTGACGTGTTATTAAAACATCTCATATAGTGTTACCCGTTGTCAGTCTCTTCTTTTGCCCTCCAGAGATTCCTTTGAGCATTTCATCCCCCACTAGTGTATCCGCACAAGTGTCCAGTCCTAAAATCTTTGAACAAAAGTTATCAACATGAAGACTGATGAATAACCACCTATTCTTTCACTTGAAAACTGATAAATCAACATAATTTCATGCAAAATTTCTTTGCAAATAAGTAGCTATAAAACAGTGATATATATAAAATCAGAGAGACATAAAACGGACAGACTTTAAAAAGACCAGTCTGACAGATTAGCTGAATGGCCAGAATATTTGACAATGTCATGGACTGGTGAAGGCAATGGGTACAATGGTTTTGCCCCAGCTTCTTCAATTCAAATCTTCACCATAACAGCACTCTGCTAACTGATTGCTTTTAGTCTCAAAAGATCATAATGATATGATATAATTGTTCACTTCTAAAAGAAGAGACGGAAAAGAAGACAGTGAAGAATACAAGGCAAGTTGAGATACATATGCCATTAATTGACCAGCAGCATACCTTCATTATAAATTCTGCATATAGACTTGTTTTCTTCTCCCCTAGAGCGAGGGCCTACATAATACCACCACATTGTTGTTGACATATAAGAATTGAAGGAAGAGACAGAAAGGGCGTCAGCTTCAAGAATTTTTTTGTTTATTTTTTTAAAGGAAAGCTTCAAGGAGCTGCGCAAACCTTAATCAGTATATCAAGATCTTCATCCGGTTGTATACCAAATCTCTTTTCTCTCCGTAGAAGTTCCAAAACCATATCTGTAGGATTAAAACATGAATATTTCTATAAATCCAAGTTCGAAAATATATAATGAGATACGGGATTGCATCCAGCTTACCATGTAAGAATCCAACTCCTTGGCAACGTCCAGAAAACTCTATAGTTTCTCTAACTGTCATCTCTGCCAGGTGCCAATCTCTTTGACTAACATAAGCAGAAGTCCTCTGAGGGGTGAATTCATTTAGTTCATATCCATTGTAGGTTATTTTCCCCGATGTCTTCAAACAATTGACATTGAACAAGTTACAACGGATAATATAGATTTGAACTTAAGCATTCAACCATCTCCAACTGATCAAATCACTAGGTCACAAGGAGCTGTTGGGAGATAATGATCTAAATGCTTCTCTTCTCTACAAATATTTGATGACATGTATTTCAAATCCAGAAAAAATGACTAAAAAGTGTTTGGCAGCTATTGCAACCTTTTCTTTGCATGATTACTTAATAATTACGACATCTTTCAACTTGCATCGTGTATTTACCAAATTTTCCAAGTAATGCTCTTGAAGAATAGAAAATGCTGAGTATCTCAGAGGAAAGTCAAGTGACTGATACCTTTAATCCACTTCCAAGACACCCAGCAAGGGCCAAAAGAAGAGTGGTCTTCCCAGAGCTTGGAGGACCCAAAAGCAATGTCAACCTAAAAATAAAAAAGATAAGCAATGTATAATCCATGGAGCAGGAAGAAGAGAAGGGTATAGCTCAAGAATAATGTGGAATTGAGTGAACCCTGTACATACCTTGAAGGCCTTATAATGCCACTTACATCGTTCAAGATTGACAAGTTCTCCCTATTTCCACGGAAAAGGCCTATCCTTCCCAAGAAAGCCTAAAGCAGTTTGTTGCAGTGAAAGTCAATCTTGAGCCCAAAAATGCAAAACTAGGACTAGAATTACCCACTATTCGTTCTAAAGCTGTGGCAATGACGTCTACCTCACTCATATTGAAGATAAAATTAGGCATTGTTGGCAGTGCTCGGCTTCCTACATGGACAAGAGCATTCACCTTCAAATGCTCAAATCGCACCTCAATCTTAGGAAACTCCAAACCTACACTACAAAACCACAGTAAGAAAGCCAATATGTATATAAATTCAATCCAAAAACTACAAATCTTACACAAGCCAGCAAAACGCTGCACTCAAACATCACATTTCAAACACTTGATTTTCTTACTACAGAGTGTTCGGCACGAAGTGTAGAAAAAAACAGAAACAACCCTCCGATTTTTCCTATGTTACCCATATACCTGAAAGATGTACTTGTACTTAACCACATATATGATGATATAATTACTAAGAATCAAGGTCCCTTAATATACACTCCATCCATCTACAAATAATAGTTGTATATACTATGTTTGATTGTCTATAAAAAATTTGCGACTATTATTTACTCGGTACTCCCTACTTCCCAATTTTCAAGCACGACTTAGGCAGAATCTCCTAATTTATACATTATATAATACATCAGAGGTATTTTCGTAATTTTATTTTTATACTGAGAATCTGATATCATAACGACTATATTAATATGAGTTTTTTTCATTATTTTTATATTTCTATATTTGATATAACAATAGTTATATCTAATATAATAATAGTTATATTTGATATAATATTATAATAATTACTATATTTGATATAACAATAGTTATATCTAATATAATAATAGTTATATTTAATATAATATTATAATAATGATATTTCAATATCTTATATAATAAATTAGGAAAGCCTATAACTTAGTGCATACAAAATGTTTTAGCAAAATCATGTAATATCTTTAACTACGAAATCCAACTATATGACTAATGCGTGCTCTCGGCCTCTCGTATGATGCAGTAAGCCAGTAACTACAAAGAAGTAGCACTACATGAACATCCATGCATGCAGCAAAACTTGAACCATTCAATATAAAAGAATTCTCAGATCAATAAACACAAACAATTTCATGCACTAAATTCGAAACTTACGCATGAAATCTTTGACTCAGTCTGCTGAAAAACAGCTCAGGATCATGATTAACAGCACCAACAAGACGATCCAACACAAGATCTCTCTCATCTCTACCAAGTTTAGTTATATCAACCGGAGAAACATCCCCAGAAAGGGTCTTGAAAAGTGAAGTTCTAGCTTGATGGTAAGTGGGTGAGCGCTGTAATGCAGCCCACTTGAGAGCTTCTTCGTCTTCTTCACTATAATTCTGGGATTCTGCGCCTGATTCCGCGATTGGGTTCTCTGATTCTGAGGAATTCCGCATCATTGTTCCTGAAAGCGGAAGATGGTGAAGAAGTGGGGCAGTTGAAGTTGAATTGCAGTTGATTCATTGAGAAGGGTGATTGATTTATAGGGCATTGCAATGGAATGAGGAGAGAGAGAGAGACCGTTGAGAAGTGGGAAGATTTGGTGGGACTTTCAAACTTTCGGGAAATGTGCGTACGTAGTAGTCGTCAGGTAGTCACACTAGTCAGGACTCCAGACTCAAAACCACTCATATGTCCGGTCCAGCCACGTGAGTTTGGAGTATTTTAGTAATTTCATATCATAATATTTATACTTAATATAATTTTTTATTTTTTATATATTTTGCATCATAATTTTTTATTTTACGGATTTGAAATAAAAATGTTTAAAATCATATATTGGAGAGCATAAAATGTCAAATGGAAAAAAATAGAGTAAGAGGTAATGTAAAGTAAGATTTTTGGTGCGGATATAACTAGTTATAGACACATTTAAATATTTAATGATGGCTACGTCGATAAAAAATAATTAGATAACTTCGAGTAATTAACTAAACTAATTGGGTACTTCAAAATATAGAAAAGTAACTCAAACACGGGTGCACCTAAGATGAGCCGAAAACGAAAACATCACTACATACAAATTATATGAAACTTAGGCTCACACTTGTGACAAAAAGAAAAGCCAAACAGAACAACGATTTCTTAATGACTCAAATTGGGAAGCTTGGGTACTAGTGAACTATATAACTTGTTTTACATTAATCTAATTAGCAAAATTAGCTTCATTGATGCAGTTTCTTTAGGCATTATTACGAGAATCTTAGAGGAAGACGCGAGGGGAGTAGCAATCTCTCAATCTATCCGCGTTAGTAGATCTTTTTCTATATTTTTGTTTTTAAATTTGTTTCGACCGATTTTGAATAATTACTTAATAAAGTAAAGAGCTTAATACATGGTATAATTCTATGGTTTCTCATCAACTAATTCACTATTTATAATATAATATAATGCATCTTTTTTCATACCTAATATGAAGAAAGGAACATCATCTGCCATAGAATCCATGCATACTGCCATTTTCCTTCAATGAGTGTTGAAATTATTGGACTGTTTGTAACTTCTATTTCATGTCATTTTCATGCACTTATGACTTATGAGCATTTTAGGTCACCATTAGGAGTATGATTTACTGAATTAGTCTTGTAAACTTTTCACCCTGAATTTTATCATTATGTACACAAATGTGGTTTTAGTTGTGGACTGGCCTGGGAATCCTTTCAAGTAAGGCAGTAGCTCAACTGCCTCACTACTGCATAAATTAGAGGGTGTCAAGGATATACAGTTTTACACTGTTATTACTCCGTAATGATTTTTCTCAGCCTTGTAAAAGGAAAATATCTTCAATGTTAGAGCCTAGAAAGTAAGCTACGTGTGTAGTCTAACTTTCAACTTTGTGATACTTGACCCTACGATTTTTCTTTTTTTATGCAAAGAGAACAGTAAACATCAAGACAAAAACTGATATAGACGGGATTTAATCTCATGTCTTGAATACCATAGTTGACATCCACAATCAAATATACTATTAACTAGGTGTTATTTTAACCAATTTCAAAAACTAAAGTTAAAATAATTGTCATTTAAGCCTGGCCTTTTAAGTATGTTTAAATTATATTCTTAATTTCAATACTACCAAATACACCACAATCTGATTAACCCGAACAATACCAAAGTCTAAACTAATATTAATCATATGAATGTTACTTGAACATAATTTAATCAAAACAACCCTTGTATTAAACTAAACGCACCACATGCATATATACCTCTATCCCTTGCTCGGGTAGCCACCTGGTTAAGTAAAAGTCGACCCTTTAAAAACTAAAATGAAAAAAAAAAAAAAAAATGAATGGGTCACTCTTAGGATATTCGATAGCAGTATTCATAGTATATTTATTTATGTATACGACTAGCTTGCTAAGTTGCCAAGCAGCTCGAAATATTTATTTATTTAGGCATATCGTTGTAGATGTCCTAGACCATGAACTTATTTTCTTGTCTTCAACCTAACATTAACCTGCCAAATCCGCTTTTGCCACTTTTCCAATCACCATCGAGTCTTCAATGTTGGTCTAATTATAGGGTATATTATCGTTGAAAATCAAGGGAAGTCCTTTCCTCAAGTGTCCAATTACACAGTCATCTTGCCCATCAGTCTTACTTACCTCAAGTGTCAACTAATTCTTTGCACATTGTTTGGTACGGTAAGTTATCAGTAAAGGAAATGCTAATTTAAGTATGAAGTCATTGCAATTTTTCCGTTAACCGACTATCTTAATTTATATACTTCGTATATATAGAAAGTTAAAACTACAAATATTAAAGTTGTGTTAGGTTATTTGGTGAATTGATTTATGGGGAATTTACAAGAAATTGATATAGGCACTGACGGATGTAGTTCTTCACTTGGTGGGTCAAATAACTCATCAGTCGGCCAAAAAAAAATTTAGATGTATTTTTTAATATTATTATATGGTTGTTTGGTAAAAAAAAAGTATTACATATTTGATTATCGATTATGACTCACCAGGCTGAAAATCCTGGATTCGCCACTAAATATAGGCGATATTAATTGTTCGAGCTGGACACGTAGTGAGTATAACACTTTGCTCGAGTCGAAACTCGACAACTTTGCTTATTTGTCTATAAATCCTTTGATAGTGATCAGTGGGTTAAACACAAAAAGGGCGTCCTTATCAACGAATTGGTTTTCCTCCTAGAGGGCATGGCCGTGGCCGAGGGAGAGCTTCGGGTGTATAAGGCCGACAAGATTCGGTAGCGGCTAATGCTACTCAAGCCATCAATGAACAACATGATGGTGATGCTCGTCAAGTTAGCAATAATGTTGTATCTCCAACCTTAACTAGCTAGAAAATACAACGATTTGTCTTCTTAAGTCTTCTTTTTCATCTGAAAAATTATTTGATAAGGACATTAATTTTAGTTGTTTATGGATTCTTAACAGTGGCGCGTCTCATCATATGACAAGAACTTTGAATCATGTGTTTGATCGCTCTATTGTACTACGATGTCTTATTAGTTTTAGTTCACGCCAATTCCAAAAGGGAGTGTTATCATGAGTTTTGGATTAATTGACGTACTTTATATCCCTAACCTTCGCCAATTTCAATAGTAGTACCTCCCATGTAACTATTGAAGCACGCTTTTGGGAAAAATCTAGTACTCTATATTGTTGAACTCTCTAGGATTTAATGAATTTCTCCTATTTGACCAAATAAAATATAGGAATGCATATTTTATAAACTTGGTGCGTAAGAGAAAAAAATAGTGATATATTACATAGTGATTTATGTCATACGTTAGCATTTGCTCTGTTAAACTTATTTTGACTTATTTCACAAAAAAAAAAAAAACAATCATAAAAAATAAAATAAGTTCATCAAGAATAAAATAAAATTAATTAGTTCAGCCAAAATAAGTTAACATGTACAATTTCATATATTTTAAAATAATTCAAGGTTTTAGACAATTTTAATTTTTTTTCACAAAAAATCAAATAAAAGAAATTTAGACAAAAGAAAATTCAGATAAAGTAAAACAAAATAATAGATATAAATTCAGACAAATTTTTTGTAAAAAAAAAAAAAATTGGTCCCTGGTCTTTCCTACTAGGCTACTAACGTACTACTAGTCTACTAGTGACTAAGTAGTGAGGTCTAGAGTTCTAGAATTTTCGAAGGTCCGTATATTGTCCATCTCAAAAATTAGCCAAGAACATAAACGTAACACAATCAAGCAAACCCCCGAAAAAGAAAATGGCTACACCAATGCATATTTCACGACCCACAATAGTCAAGCCACCGGAAACCACCCAAGGCCACCGTACCCACCACGGTCCACCCACACTTTCTTTGTACAAGAAGAAGCCTGTTTGGGTCTCCCTCGCCTCGCTTTCACCGGAATCTTCATCCTCCGACATCCAAAATCCTGAAATCGAGCTAGAGTTTATCGGGGTGCGCCAACTACAATTTACATTTCTTGGATTATTTACTTGATTTATGGGTGAATTTTGTTGATGTTTTTCTTATTTTATGTGGTGGTTGATGAATGTGTGAAGCCTAAAGCAGGTAATGACGGATCATATCCGGTGGATAGGGTAAGGGCAGTTAGTGGTGAGAAGTTGCTAAGGAACATTATGACGGATAACAAGATTGAGCTTTATGCCACCTATGTAAGTCACACTCACCGCGGCTTTATTTTCTAGTTGAGTTGGCTCATTTTTGCTTAAATAATTCATGGAGCACATTTTTTATTCGTATTTGTTTCCTTTTATTTGTCATATTTAAAATGTTTAACTTAAATATAATTTTTTATTGATATATTAAAGTTAAAACTTATTATTTGTAATTTTGTTAGATTCGTCTCAAAATATAATTTTTTAATATACTAATTATGAAATTTTTTATAATACGTAATTATATATATTATATCTATAATATATATTTTGAAAAATGTATAAAAAACAAATATAACAAATAAAAGGGAATGAAGCGAGGAGTATAGGGATGACAATTCAATCCGAGTCCGAATCGAATCTGATCCGAAGGAAAAAGTCCGATCCAAATCCGTTTAAAAAAACTCCGACTCTGAATCCGATAAAAAAACACCGACTCCGAATAGGAGATGGATCTGATTCGGACATTGTATTACATCTGACCCGATTGTGATCCGAGTCCGATTGTCCGATTCGAATGAGTAGTATTAAGGATAGTATTAAAAAAAGACTAAATACAATAACCCAAAATAAAAAATAAAAAAAATTAACCATGGTATTTGCTTGTGCTGTATAAATTTTTTTAATTTACTATGTACGTTATTAAGGAATTGAAGTTTTAGTAATGAAATTAACAAAAAAATAGGTAAGAAAATATTAATTTTTGGATCGAATTCAAAGATCCGACGGATCGGATTTGGAGGTCCGACGGATCAGATCGGATTCGGAGTCGGAGTTTGCAGATTCGGATCTAAAATTAAAGTTCGCAAAGTTGTCGGATAGGATTCAGATTTTGTTGGATCTGCTCCGACTCCAATCCATTATCATTCCTAAAGGAGTACTATAAACTAGATAGATGAGTTTTTCAGGGAATGGAACATATACTCTATTTTACAAGTTCGTGTTACATGTTCTATTTTTTTCACTAGGATCCTTGGGAGATGAATTTGCCTTATCTTTCCATTATAGTTGGACCGAATTTACTCGTGAGGGGTCACTCTCCTTTCTATTTAAAATAACAAAAAAAAAAGTCTGTAGTATAAAATACGTCGTATGTACTTGATTAGATAGTAGATTGCCAGTAGTTTGTACTTTATACACTTACCTACACATAACACAAGAGTACTTGCTTATTGTAGTAGTGTTTTAATTAGAGGTAATTTTATTTAACGACAGATACATCGTTTTGGAAAATTTTAAAAAGTAGTAGTCTATATGGAGTAATAGCTACCCCCATACACCATGTCACAACAATACATCAATTACTATAATTAATGTGAATGTCAACTAAGTTAGTTGGTTAAAGTCTTGAACTCTTAATGGTTGTTATAAAAAACTTGAGACTATATTTCGTCTATATCATTGGTTACCTTGCTGCAATCAGTGGTTACCTTGGTGCTTGCGACTCTCTTTGCGTCAAACAAATTACTATAACCAATTTTGACTGCCAAACAAATTGATTTTTTTTAAAAAAAAAAAAAGAAAATTTGTCGTTTTAAAGATATTATGTCATAACTGACTGATTTCTAAGGATATGTCCATTGTTATTTTTTGTTTTATTATTTTTTTACAAGGAAATTTCTTAGAAATGTGCTGAAGGTTCTTACAAAATCTGTAAATCAGGGGAAAGTGATGAACTGTGGAGGTGGTGGAAGTTGTGGAACCTGTATTGTTGAGGTATACCTCAATTATTTGAAGTTTCAAGTGTTCTTCCCGACAAAGGATATCATGAAATCAAATATCACCATAACTTCCATAGAAAAAATAACATTTCTTAAGAAGCTTGACTTTTGTTTTGCAGATAATGGATGGAAAGGATCTTCTCAATGAAAGAACAAATGCCGAGCTTCGATATTTGAAAAAGGCAAGTTTTTAAAATAATCTTTTGATAATATATTATTTTGTTAGATATTTTAATTATAAGAAAATTTTCATTTATTGGTGAAAAACGTATAGGTTTTATAGAATTGTCAGAAAATTTAATTGGGATAATATTTTTTATTACATTAAATGAAAAATTGTTATAGAAAAAATGAAATAAAGAGAAGATAAAATATAATTTTAAATGATTTAGGAATTTATATAGTCACACAATTTTCTATTTATAACATTTGTCAATCTAATATTAATGTGAAGTAGAAAAAAAATAGATGACATCATTTTTAAGAAAAGGTGAGACTTTTTTTATAATAGCTTGACATGTATTAAATATGACGTCATCAGGAGTTTTACTTTAATAATAGTTATTGATATTGCTATAACATTATCATGAATTTTTTTAATTTTGGAGTAATATTCGTATGTGGAGTAAATTTTTTATGAGACTACATATAATTAAAGTGGTTAAGCTTTTGAATTAATGTACTTGAAATATCTTTAGGATAGATACTTTTAAGGTTGACATTTATAATCCTGGTGGTCTTTCAGAAACCTGAATCTTGGAGGCTTGCATGCCAAACGATTGTTGGAAATAAAGAAAATTCTGGCAAGGTAGGTCTCCTTCAATTTATATTCTTGTCTTTGGTATTTTTTAGATAAATTTATTAAAAGCCCTTTTTCTACAAGAGATACTCCCTAGCTTTTTCCCGTACTAAGTGTTCATTTCGTTCTTTTTTGTTCTTTTTATTTAGAATATTTTAGATTTTAGAGCCAAACTTTGACGATAAATTCTCCCCAATTTAGATGAAAAACATATTCATGTTGGGATCTTGATAGATTCGTCTTAATGTATAATATCCAAATATGAGTTTTTTTTATTTTTACAAATGCACAATTGAAAATTTTTGAATTTTAAGTTTACATTGGAATTTGCAAAAAGCAAATGAACTGAACAAAAAGGAACTAAGGAGTACAACAGTTTGATTTCCATGGTCTCTAGTGCACTAATAATATATCTTTAACCACTTAATATATCTTTAACCACTTCTCATCAAGCAAATGTTCCGAATAAAAATTTTGTGTCGAGAGAAAATACATTTTAATGAATCTAACACGTATTGTAATTAGTTCAATACGTCATTTCTCACATAAGATTGGACAATGAGTTTCATTAATTAGTATTACGTTGCACTCTTAATTTCTATGAATTTATTTGGTCACTTTAGTCTCTGGTTTTCGTTTCAGGTTGTAGTTCAAAGGATGCCTCAGTGGAAGAAATGACATGCACATACAAGCAAATTTAAAGCTTCAAAGGCTCACTTAAGTTTCCAACCTAGTGAATTGAATGGGTTAAAACGCTTTGCACTAATCCGACCAATTTAGGTTAACAATCTAGTGTTTCAGGCTATCGGCCCATTTACTTCGTTTTGTTAAGGTTATTATTTTCTTATCAACTTATTATAAATTTATAAGTCATACATTCATTCTAATAGCTTTTTTATTAAGGTTAATTTAACTTTTTTATTTTTTCAAAAACATAACTCTGTAACTCACTTTTATTTCATGCCCATTTTTATTAACTCACTCTACCGTATGCCATTTTTACCGTATAACACTCATTTAGGCCAAATCAACTTATTTAAATAAGTTTAGAAAAAATCAAAAATAAGTTAGTAAAAATAAATTACTTTCAATAATAGTTAAAAAAAATAAGTTTAAAGAAAATAAGTTGAAAAGAGGAGAGCTTTATTGGTAACATACTAATTGGGCACCTTGACCTTGATACTACACACTTGGCACCATGGACACATGTTTTTTACATTTCTATTAATTGTATCAAATTAATATTGACCCAATTAAAACCATACTAATTGAAATCAAATACTCCATACCAGCCAAGCTCAAATAGTGATGGGCTTGACCGAGCTTGTTTATTTGAGAGCGAGTTCGGCTCAAGTTCGAAATCTAAAACATGAGCTCGAGCTCCTTAGCAATATTAGTTTAGGCTCGACTTGATAATGGTGGAGGATATTGGATTTTCAATTACAATCAACCAAAGCACTCATGATAATCGACCATATTTGGTACAAGTGATGATAACTATCCACAATATATTTTAAAAACACAAATAACTTGCCATGGTTGTTGAGATTCGAGGTTAGGAGGAACTAGGTGAGTCGATGGAGGTGAGGCGAGTTGGCAACTTGACGAGGCTGTGAGGTATTGGGGCTTTGGGAGCGGAAGATGAAATAATAAATTTACAAGAAGGGAGAAAAGACTACCCAAGTCTTATTTTCTTGGAATAAATAATGCAACAAGTACGTAGTAAAGTGATAGTAATTTCTTTTTGAGTAAATTCCGAATCAAATATGTTGTGCTTAGTCTTACTCGTATAAATATTTCATAATCATGTTTTCTAATAGCTTTATGAGCAAAATCACACTTAATAGCCTTGGTTCGTTTAAGTCTCGAACAGAAATCAAACTCTTAACCGAGCCGCATTTAATCGAACTTTGACAGAAGAGAACTCAAAACTGTTCGCGAACTATTCGTTTGGTTTATCAACCCTACTCTCGCCTAGTCTTGCCCAAGCACGATAGTAACAATAAGTCGGTGTATTGCTAAAGAGGTGAATCTATATCTTTGGTTAGGGTGGTTGCTCAGGGACGGTTCTTGAAGCTTCTTCGGTCTTCTCTTCAAAACGCTCAACCCATCAAAACCAACACAACTACTACAAAGGCACAAAACCCTCATTTCTTCAATAAACTATCGCACTCAGACTCAAACTCAAAGGTTCGTCGCTCACATTTCACTCTCCTCACTTTTTTTATTCGTTTTAAATCTCATCAATTTATCTAATTTTTTTGCTTAATTTATCGATTTTTTATTTATTTTACGCATTGTTTGATTTCCGATTCGAGTTTCGTTGAATTAGGGTTTATTTGTCTAATTTACGAGTAGTCAAACCCTATATTAGGGTTCTAGGTGGTTTCGGAGGAGTGTTTGTAAATCATAGGTTTGTTTGTTTACATTCGCTCAAACCCTAGTTTTGAATATAGCGTAAGACTTTGTTTGCAATTTGTAGATAGATGTCGAATTTGGGAGGAGGTGCTGAGGCGCACGCACGTTTTAAGCAGTATGAGTACAGAGCGAATTCGAGTCTAGTGCTCACGACAGATTCGCGGCCGAGAGATACTCATGAGCCGACTGGGGAGCCGGAGTCTCTGTTCGGTAAAATCGATCCGAAGTCGTTTGGGGATCGGGTTATTAAGGGGAAACCTCCTGAGCTTGAGGATAAGAAGAAGAGCGCTGCTAAGAAGAAGAAGGAGAGGGAGCAGCAGGAGTCAGGACTGGGTCGGCAGAGTAAGAAGCGCCGTGTTCAGGAGGAGAGTGTTTTGAATGTAACTGAAGAAGGTGTTTACCAGCCGAAGACAAAGGAAACCAGGGCTGCGTATGAGGCTATGCTGAGTATTATTCAGCAGCAGCTGGGAGGGCAGCCGTTTAATATTGCCAGTGCTGCTGCTGATGAGATTTTGGCTGTGTTAAAGAATGATGCGGTTAAGAATGCAGATAAGAAGGTGGAGATTGAGAAGATGCTGGATTCCATCCCTCCTTCTGTGTTTGACAACTTGGTTAATATTGGGAAGATGATTACCGACTATCAAGAGGGTGGTGAGGCTCTCCCGTCTGCCAATGGAGATGGTCTTGATAATGAAGTGGGTGTTGCGGTGGAGTTTGAGGAGAATGATGATGACGATGATGATGAGAGTGATTATGGTTCGGTGCATGATGAGGAAGAGGAGGATGAAGATATTGCTGAAGGGGGCTCATCAGGTATGCAAATGGGTGGGATTGGCGATGAAGATATGCCTGATGCAGATGAGGGTATGAACCTGAATGTTCAAGACATTGATGCGTATTGGCTTCAGAGGGAGATTTCTAAAGCCTATGATCAGCAGATTGATCCACAGCAGAGCCAGAGTCTGGCTAATGAGGCTCTTAAAATACTTGCTGAAGGGGAGGATAGAGAGGTTGAGAATACACTTTTGACTCGTCTTGACTATGATAGGTTCAGCCTTGTTAGGTTCCTTGTGAGAAATAGGTGGAAGATTGTGTGGTGTACCCGTTTGGCACGAGCTGAAGATCAAGAGGAGCGGAAAAGGATTGAAGAAGAAATGATGGGGTCAGGTGCAGATCTGGCTGCCATCCTGGAGCAGCTGCATGCCACCAGGGCTACTGCCAAGGAGAGGCAGAAGATTTTGGAGAAGAGTATTAGAGAGGAGGCTCGTCGTTTGAAGGATGAGAATGCTGTAGATGGGGACCGTGGTCGTAGAGTATTGGCTGACAGAGATGTCGAGAATGGTTGGTTGAATGGGCAGCGCCAAGTGCTTGATCTGGATGACCTTGCTTTCAATCAGGGTGGTCGTTTCATGGCTAATAAGAAGACTATACTTCCAGAGGGATCTTTTCGGCATCAGTTTAAAGGATATGAGGAAGTTCATATTCCTGCATTGAAAGCCAAACCGCTTGAGAAAGGTGAGGAACTTATGAAGATATCTGCAATGCCTGATTGGGCACAACCAGCTTTTGATAAAATGACCCAGCTGAATAGGGTGCAGAGTAGAGTTTATCAAACTGCACTCTTTTCAGCTGAAAACATTCTTCTCTGTGCTCCCACTGGTGCAGGGAAGACTAATGTTGCTGTCCTCACAATATTGCAGCAGATTGCATTGCATAGGGCACCAGATGGGTCATTTGATCACAGCAGTTATAAGATTGTTTATGTGGCTCCTATGAAAGCTCTTGTGGCTGAAGTGGTCGGTAATCTGTCGCACCGATTGAAGGACTATGGTGTGACTGTGAAGGAGTTGAGTGGAGATCAGACACTAACCAAGCAACAGATTGATGAAACTCAGATTATTGTTACGACTCCTGAGAAATGGGACATCATAACAAGGAAGTCAGGTGATCGTACCTACACCCAACTTGTCAAACTTCTCATCATTGATGAGATACATCTACTCCATGATAACAGAGGCCCTGTGCTGGAAAGTATTGTTGCCAGGACTGTTAGGCAAATTGAAACCACAAAAGAGAATATCCGATTGGTTGGGTTATCAGCCACCCTTCCTAATTATGAGGATGTGGCATTGTTCTTGAGGGTTGATGTGCAAAAGGGGTTATTCCACTTTGACAACAGCTATAGACCTTGCCCTCTTGCCCAACAGTATATTGGAATCAATGTGAAGAAGCCACTGCAGAGGTTCCAGTTGATGAATGATGTTTGCTATGAAAAGGTGATGGCTGTGGCTGGAAAGCATCAGGTTTTAATCTTTGTCCACTCAAGAAAGGAGACAGCTAAGACTGCCCGAGCAATAAGGGATACTGCATTGGCTAAGGACACCCTTAGTAAGTTTTTGAAAGAGGACAGTGCAAGCCGTGAGATTCTTCATGCTCATACTGACCTGGTTAAGAGTAGTGACCTCAAAGATCTCTTACCTTATGGCTTTGCAATTCATCATGCTGGGATGAATAGGGCTGACCGTCAACTTGTGGAAGATCTCTTTGCTGATGGTCATGTGCAAGTTCTAGTTTCAACAGCAACCCTTGCTTGGGGAGTTAATTTGCCTGCACACACTGTGATTATTAAGGGAACCCAGATTTATAATCCTGAAAAGGGAGCTTGGACGGAATTGAGTCCTTTAGATGTCATGCAGATGCTTGGGCGTGCAGGTAGACCACAGTATGACACTTACGGAGAGGGAATAATCATTACTGGCCATACTGAATTGCAATTCTATCTTTCTTTAATGAATCAACAACTTCCTATTGAGAGCCAATTTATCTCAAGGTTGGCTGATCAGTTGAATGCAGAAATTGTTCTCGGGACTGTGCAAAATGCGAGAGAAGCCCTAAATTGGATTGGCTACACATACCTATACATTCGGATGTTACGTAATCCTACTCTTTACGGCCTAGCACCTGATGTGCTTGACAGGGACCTTACACTGGAAGAGAGGAGAGCTGACCTGGTAAGCCTTTTGTTCTTATACGTCAATTATTCCTTCTTACTATTGCCATTATTTCTTGCTAATAAATATTGTTCTTACTGGTATGTGCTGGTCCATGTCCACTTCTTTTTCTGTTGCTTTAGTTGTCCAATCAATGGTAGTTTGCTGGAAAAAGATGGTTTGTTTGAAATAATGCGTTTTAGAAGCGTGTGCAATCATGTTTACTCTTGGCTGATACCTTTTACAACTAATTTGAAAAATGGGGAAGAAAACTTTCTATTATGTCTGGAACTCTGGATGTATCCTGGAACAAAATTACTAAGTGGTTCACTTGATCTTGTCAAGGAAACGGAAGACCAAGAAAGAGGTAGCTGTATTATCCTGTCATCTAGGTGCAAGTAAAATGCCTTTACTTGGCTATGTATGCTGGTGACACGTTATTCCAACTAAGAAGATGTTTAAATGTGTAATATGAAGGAGTTTTAATATTTTTCTTCTGTTTTTTTCCTGCTTGGGATGTGGGTCTGTGGGTATGAAGATATTAAGTTTAGAATTTCTCATCAAACTTTCTAGTGCTTTGAAAATAGCTCATGGACCAAATCCTGTGATCTGTATTCTGTTTCTGTAGGTTGTCTATTGAAGGAATATAGCTAATGATATATATATATATATATATATATATATATATATATATATATATATATATATATATATATATATATATATATATATATATATATATAGTGTGTGTGTGTGTGTGTGTGAGGTGGCTAGAGTTGAATATAGTTTTTGTGAAATTCTTTGCTGAAATCATTATCCAAGTTTTAATGCCTTTATCATTCCCCTAGTTGAATATTAAACAAAGTTTTCTTAGAATTATTCGAACCTGATATCAAATTGGTCTTCCTGATTGTCCTATATTTGGTACTATTTGTAATTATACATTGTGAGTATTGGAATGTACCATCAAGATTTATTCGTTGAATTTGGCAAAAAATTCGCAGCAACTTCTTGTAATGAATCTATTTGGAATACCGTAAGTTTTAAGCCTCTTGCATACTGTTAGTTTATAAAAGGAGTATAATGAATCTATTTTTAGAATGGCCTTAAACAAACATTGACTGGAATTATTCTGAAATTTTTATTCTCGTTTCAAGATTCTTACATCTGGTCAAAGGAGTATTTTACTTTTATTCACTAAGATAGAAAAAGGATTTTGGGGTATGAGTCTCTTATTATGGCATTTTGTATTAGGTAAAGCACGCTAGTAATATGTTGGTTTAAATTTCTTGTGCTGGTTTGTAAACATTCATTGGATTTTGCTTTTTTCCTTTTCCATGATGCTATTTTTGGAGTTGTGGTTTCTTTCAAGCACTCATAGGTGGTTGTTTTGTATTTTTGAAAAATTCTGTGGAACTTTCCTTACATTGTTGTGTACAACTCAGTGTTAACATTCATGATTTTGATGTCATTACATATCCTTAAAGCTGTTGAGCTAATGTTATTTCTCTATGTTTCCAGATTCATTCGGCAGCAACTATTTTGGACAAAAATAACTTGATAAAATATGATCGGAAGAGTGGTTACTTCCAGGTTACTGACTTGGGAAGGATTGCCAGTTTCTATTACATTACACATGGGACAATATCCACTTACAATGAACACTTAAAGCCAACCATGGGTGATATTGAACTCTGTCGGTTATTCTCCCTCAGTGAGGAATTTAAATACGTTACAGTAAGGCAAGATGAGAAGGTGGAATTAGCCAAGCTTCTGGAACGCGTTCCGATACCTGTTAAAGAGAGTTTGGAAGAGCCCAGTGCTAAGATAAATGTTTTACTTCAAGCTTATATTTCTCAGTTGAAGCTTGAAGGCCTTTCTCTAACATCAGACATGGTCTACATAACACAGGTATGCATCTTTTCAAATAGGTTAACTATTAAAATGTCTGTAGATTTACTTCAAGAGTGCTTACTTGGGCTTTTTCCATTGGTGCAGAGTGCAGCACGTCTTATGAGAGCACTTTTTGAGATAGTCATGAAAAGAGGATGGGCTCAATTGGCAGAGAAGGCATTGAATTTGTGCAAAATGGTTCAGAAGAGGATGTGGAGCGTCCAGACACCACTTCGTCAGTTTACTGGTATTTCAAATGATATCCTAATGAAATTAGAGAAGAAGGAACTGGCTTGGGAGAGGTACTATGACCTATCCTCTCAAGAGCTGGGTGAGCTCTTAAGACAACAAAAGATGGGAAGGACTCTTCATAGGTTCATTCACCAGTTTCCAAAACTGAACCTTGCAGCACATGTGCAGCCAATCACTCGCTCTGTTTTGGGAGTGGAATTAACAATTACACCTGATTTCATGTGGGATGACAAGGTTCATGGATATGTGGAGCCTTTTTGGGTTATTGTGGAGGATAATGATGGTGAATACATTCTTCATCATGAATACTTCATGCTGAAGAAGCAGTATATTGATGAGGACCATACCCTGAATTTCTCTGTGCCAATATCTGAGCCTTTGCCCCCACAATATTTCATTCATGTTGTTTCTGATAGGTGGTTGGGAGCACAGACTGTTTTGCCTGTTTCTTTTAGGCACCTTATTTTGCCGGAGAAATATCCTCCCCCAACAGAATTGTTGGACTTGCAACCATTGCCTGTGACTGCTTTGAGAAATCCGTCATATGAAGCCCTGTATCAAGAATTTAGGCACTTTAACCCTGTGCAGACTCAGGTTTTCACGGTTCTGTACAATGCAGATGACAATGTTTTGGTTGCTGCGCCAACTGGTAGTGGGAAGACAATATGTGCTGAGTTTGCTATCTTGCGAAACCACCAAAAGGGTCCTGATAGCACCATGCGTGTTGTCTACATAGCACCAATGGAAGCTCTAGCTAAGGAACGTTACCGTGATTGGGAGCGGAAATTTGGAAGAGGGCTTGGTCTGCGAGTGGTTGAACTTACGGGTGAGACAGCTACTGACTTGAAGTTACTTGAGAAAGGGCAGATAATAGTAAGTACTCCTGAGAAATGGGATGCTTTATCCCGACGTTGGAAACAAAGGAAGTATGTTCAGCAAGTCAGCCTTTTCATCATTGATGAACTCCATCTGATTGGTGGTCAAGGTGGTCCTGTGTTGGAGGTAATTGTCTCAAGGATGAGATACATAGCAAGTCAAGTGGAAAACAAGATTCGCATTGTGGCTTTATCAACTTCTCTTGCTAATGCTAAGGACCTTGGGGAGTGGATTGGTGCTTCTTCACATGGTCTTTTCAATTTCCCACCAGGGGTTCGTCCTGTTCCTCTTGAGATTCATATTCAGGGAGTGGATATTGCTAATTTTGAGGCAAGAATGCAGGCTATGACCAAGCCAACCTACACTGCTATTTCCCTACATGCTAAGAATGGGAAACCTGCTATAGTATATGTTCCAACTCGAAAGCATGCTTCGCTCACTGCAGTTGATCTTGTTACATACGCAAGTGCTGACAGTGGAGAGAAACCAATATTTTTGCTGCATTCGCTGGAGGAGCTGCAGCCTTTTACAGATAAGATCAAGGATTCAACTCTAAAGACCACTCTTAGCTACGGTGTGGGCTTTTTGCATGAAGGATTGATTAGCACTGATAAAGAGATTGTTTCACAGTTATTTGAGGCTGGATGGATCCAAATTTGTGTTATGACTAGTTCAATGTGTTGGGGAGTGCCTTTGTTGGCGCACTTGGTCGTGGTCATGGGAACTCAGTACTATGATGGGAGAGAAAATGCGCACACTGACTATCCAGTCACTGATCTGCTGCAGATGATGGGTCATGCTAGTCGGCCTTTGTTAGACAAGTCTGGAAAGTGTGTTATCCTCTGCCATGCTCCACGGAAAGAGTACTACAAGAAGTTCTTGTATGAAGCTTTCCCTGTAGAAAGCCATTTGCACCACTATCTACATGACAATCTGAATGCAGAGATTGTAGTTGGAGTAATCGAGAATAAGCAAGATGCTGTTGATTACCTCACGTGGACGTTTATGTACAGGAGGCTTGCTCAGAATCCCAATTACTACAATCTTCAGGGTGTGAGCCATAGGCATCTTTCAGATTACCTCTCAGAGCTTGTGGAGAACACACTGAGTGATCTTGAAGCAAGTAAATGTGTTTCTATTGAAGATGACATGGATCTCTCTCCTTTGAACCTTGGCATGATTGCGTCATATTACTACATCAGTTACACCACAATTGAACGCTTCAGCTCTTCCTTGACCTCCAAAACGAAATTAAAGGGTCTCCTGGAGATTCTAGCTTCAGCCTCAGAGTATTCGCAACTTCCAGTACGCCCCGGGGAGGATGACTTGATTCGCAAGATGATCCATCACCAAAGATTTTCTTTTGAGAATCCAAAGTACACAGATCCACATGTAAAAGCAAATGTGCTGCTGCAAGCCCACTTTTCGAGGCATCCAGTGGGTGGTAATCTGGCTGCTGATCAGCGTGAAGTGCTCCTTTCAGCTAGTAGATTGCTTCAGGCAATGGTGGATGTTATTTCTAGCAATGGTTGGCTAAATCTTGCTCTTCTTGCTATGGAAGTAAGCCAGATGGTGACACAGGGTATGTGGGAGCGAGATTCCATGCTATTGCAGCTGCCACATTTCACCAAAGAGTTAGCTAAGAGATGTCAAGAAAACCCAGGAAAGCCCATTGAGACCGTATTTGACCTGGTTGAAATGGAGGACGATGAGAGGAAGGAGCTGCTGCAGATGTCTGATTCACAGTTGCTGGATATAGCGAGTTTCTGTAATCGTTTCCCAAACATTGATATGACTTATGAGGTGGCTGATAGTGACAACATCGGCGCTGGGGAAGATGTCACAATGGTGGTTACCCTTGAACGAGATCTTGAAGGGAGGACAGAAGTGGGGCCTGTTGATGCTCTAAGATATCCTAAAGCAAAAGAAGAGGGTTGGTGGTTGGTAGTGGGTGACACCAAGAGCAACCAGCTGCTAGCTATTAAGAGGGTGACGTTGCAACGGAAATCAAAAGTCAAGCTTGATTTTGTTGCACCTGCTGATGTTGGGAAGAAGACTTACACTTTGTATTACATGTGTGATTCGTACTTGGGGTGTGATCAGGAGTACAACTTTACGATAGATGTCAAAGAGGCTGGAGCAGCTGAAGGGGACAGTTGAAAGGAGTGATGGCATCTGACCAGCAATGCAGACTGATCCTGTTAATATTAGGATAGCCTGCTTCTTGTTTACTGTCTAGAACCAGTACTTAGTATGGCCCTTTTGAATACATTGGCTTTCGAAAGATTATGCATCTGTAATTCCTGTCTGAAGCATGCAGTTGCTTGGGATTTATCTTAAAGTTTTTGATGAACCACTACTTAGTAAGTTAGTATGGCCCCTTTTGAAGACTTTGGCTTTCGAAGATTATGCATCTGTAATTACTGTCTGAAGCATGCAGTTGCTTGGGATTTATATTAAAGTTTTTGATGGTTTTATTTTCAGGGATTCGCCACTGTTGCTGTTTTATAGTTAAAAAATGCAGTTTACTGTTGCTTATAATGGTGGTTCAATTGGCGCATGCTAAATTTAGAAACTGGCTGTGCATTAAAGTTAGTCTTTCTGCAACAGGTGATTGGTGGTTTATATATGGTGATTTATCTGAAGTGCTTTTGTATTTTGGCTACTTCAAAACTCGGTAATCTATTACTTGAGCTCTTTTATCTTTCAATTTTTTTTTTCTTTTCCCTAATCATTTCTTGTTTTTTCAATCTGGTAAAAAAATGAGTGGTGTGCACCATAAGGTTATTTGCGGTTCTTGCACCGGTCTCTCATGGCTTCATTGGAAGTGAACTGTATCGGTATATTCGTCTCCCAGTCTACTGTCGTGCTCTGTAAGACGCATCATGAAGCTAAGACTTTTCTCATTGACAATTCTCTGTTAGTGAAACTGGAATGTAAGGCAGAAGCTTTTGATGTCCTCTCAGTGTAGCTCAATCTTATATTTGAAACTGTAATGTAAAGCAAAAGCTTTTGATGTCCTCTCTGTGTAGCTCAATCTTTTATGTGAAACTGGTGCTGTTCGAAACAGTTAACTGCATGCCTCAATAAAAAAAAATTATCAGTAGGAATTGCATAAATGAATTGTCAGCGTCGCAGATTTGGAAGGGCATAAAGGTTTCTGATAAAGAAAATGGATCTCAGTACAGATGAAAATTGTCAATTGAGCACATTAAAATTATACATGACGAATGTAACAAGATTTCACATTACTAATTTTTTCTAAAGATAATTCACTATTGTAAATAGGGTGAGCTAAAAAAACCAAAGCTCGAGCTTCCTTGAAGCTCGTTTTAAGCTCATTTAAAAGTTCAATAAATCTAACTACTTATATCCAAATTGAGCCAACAAGATTGATAAGTTTTAGCTCTAATAAGTTTGATTTGATTTCTAAGTGAAAAGCGATATTGGGTTTATATATACTAATTGCTTCAAGTCATATATCATTTCTTTTTAATTGTTTAAATATCAAACCATCTTTTCATTTTAATCTAATGTGAGACTTTTGGTTTATATATCAAACTTTTTTATTTTATTCCAATTTTATATCTTAAGTATATTTTTCTATTATAAATATATATTGTAAATAAAAATTCGAGCTTCTCACAAACTTTTTGAGTCGAGCTTGGATTTGTTCAACTTGACTCATTAACTTATCGAGTTGAATTCGATCTCGATTCAAATCCAATTGGGTCGAGCTTTAACCGAGTTTTATCGAGTCGAGTTTTAACTGAATTTAATCGGGTACCTCGCGAGTAGCTCTGTTCAGTAAGTACCCTAGTTGTAATAATACAAATATTAAAGTATTGCAAATAAAAAAAAAAAGCAGAGGATGTATATAGATAATAGTAGATGCATATTGTAATTTAATATATTTTGTAATTTATAATGTTATTAGTAGCATAACCAAAAAAAATCACCCAAATTTAAAAAGCCCAAAATGACGTGGCCCAGGTAATGAGCCGCCTAAGTTTGTCCTCTGAATGACTGAATCCATCATTCCCAGTTTCCCCGCTGACGCATGACTCCCAATCTCAAATTCTCTCTCATCTTATCTAGTTCTTCGGTTGACTAGGAAACGGCAGAACTCCGGCGACCTACCGAGTTCCGTCATCAGGCATGGCCAGTAGCTTGGTATGTTCTCACTATTTACTCTACTCTATTTCATTTAATTACTTCATTATAATTGAATTGTTGGTGTATTCATGTAAGAATTAAAATTGCTCAATTAAGTGAATTCACAGTTTCAGATTTAGGTTGGTTTAGTTTATCATTTTCGGGTTTATTGATAATTTAAAGTTTGACTATACATTCTCACCCGTATTAATTTTGAATTTAGGGATAAAAATGTTTTAAGTAGTTTTAAGTTTCCACTCATCGATAGGTTCCTAGTAATGTTCTTCTTTGCAAGTGTTTCTATAATATTACAAGTGGTACTTCCTTGACTCCTAATCACAATGGCACTAAACTTGTACAATTTTTTATTGTACACCCAACCGTAGGAAATCCGATGGTAATTCTTTTGCTTATTTTAAAGTTTACTGAATGAGTAAAATATATATTCTTTGGTGTGCCTATAGCTTAGTGTTGGGGTGCTTATTGAGTTGAGCTACCTTTGAGCTACTCGGACTCGACTCGGTCAAAGCTCGACTCGAGATCGAACTCGACTCGATAAGTTAACGAGCCATGAAAAGCTCATGAGAAACTCAAATTTTCATTTATAGTATATATTTATTAAAAAGTATACTTAAAATATAAAATTGAAATAAATAAAAGATAGTTTGATATAAACCAAAAGTCTCACGGTTGGATTAAAATGAAATATGGTTAGAGAGAGTTTTATGTATAAAATCTAAGTCCCACATTGAAAAAAATGATAAATTGTTTGAAGCAATTAGTATATATAAACCCAATAGTGTTTTCCACCTAAAACCAAATTAAGCTTATTAAAGCTAAAATTTAGCCTTCTTCTTAGCCCGATTGGGGTATAAATACTTAGGCCTATTAAGCTTTTAATCAAGTTGAAAATGAGTCGAGTTTGAAACGAGCTCGAGTTTGAGTCGAGCTTGAAACGAGCTTAAATCAAGCTTGAGTCAAGCTTTAAACAAGCTTAAATCGAGCTCGAGTCGAGCTTGAAACGAGCTTTAATCGAACTCGAGAGCTCGAGCTTCAGTTTTACAGCTCATGAGCTTTCGAGCTCGAGTTTGAGTTATCGAGCTTGAGTTTGAGTTATCGAGCTCGAGTTGAGCTTAGCCAAACTTGATAGCCAAACTCGAGCTCGACTCGGCTCATAAGCACCCCTACCCTAGTGTATGATAGATGTTCTACTAATTTTTAGCAAGTGTACTCCTTGGTTTGATTATTTAACTTGGTTCTGCTTAGAATTTGAGATATTCTATTGCTATAATGTTGATGCATCTCTTGTATGGGTTGTTACATGTATAAAGTTTATGTTGAATACATTCTATTACCTTTTTAATTGCTACATTTGAATTTTTACGGTATTTAAGACACAACTTTAAACTTTTTTTCTCTAAATTGGTAAGATAAAAAATTATAAAAACTTATATTCTAAAAATTTATATTGAGACTCATTTAACAATATCTCACTTGAATATATTATTTTTTTATAACATAATTAGAATTTATGATCAAAATTTATAAAATTTGATTTCCAAGATGGAAATGTAGCGAGTATAAAAACAAGGAGATAGTAAAACCTATAAAAATCTTCTGTTTATAGTGTTTGTTATGGTAATTTCCCTCAATCAACTGTGCAGGTCTCAGGCTCCTCCATTAAATTTGCTGTTCCCAAAATCGACCATGTTTCAGCTCCCTTTTTCCTTATCAAAGCAAGGAGAACCATAAGTTTACCAAACACAAGATGCTCACATCTACTGGTTGCAGAACGTGATCGTTTAGTTACAGACCGTGTTGAAAGTTCGAATCCAGACACTCAGTCAGAAACAAGTGTTGCCAATGACGACTCTAAGCAGGAGAATAAGATGCCGCAGAAGAAAGCTCCATTAACTGCAAGAGAGCGATTAAGGGCAGCACGAGTTCTGAGCCGTTACTCAGAGTCCAAGCCAAGTAAATCAGAAATAGGGCGCAGTGTAATGGATGCTTTGAGAGAGAGTGAGAAGGGAAAGAAGGGACTTCCACAAGCCCCTACTAACCTGTTTGATGACAGTAAGCGGGGAATGCCTAAGGCCGGCCTGACTTTTGACTTCCCTGGAGGTTCTGATTTGTTTCTGATTGTCTTATCTTTTGTACTTATCAGCACAATTATGTTTGCAACAACTTACCTTGTGTGGAAAGTTGGCGCTATCCATTTCAATGAGTATTGATGATATGTTATGATTCTTTCAAGGAGAATATGAGTTCAGTAATTTTTAACTGTATAGTGAGATTGCAGAAATCATACCCAAACGTGGTTCTTAGCATTTAGATACTGAAATCTGCTGTCCATGGTTCCACAATGTTTTCAATAGCTTTGGAAACCAACTAGTATCCTCGTGTTTGTGTCATGGATCAGTGGCGGTGCCAAAAATTTGCCTTACTCCATGGATTTGACCTTTCTTTGGGTGTCTATCTTCGTCCTTTGTATGATTGTATGGATAATAACTAAATTAACAAGTTTTTCACTATGAAATGAATACGTTGGTGTTAGATTTTGTGGTTGGTTCATTGATGTTGTACATAATTTCAAGATTAGTAAGACCCTTATGGTGACTGTACTCTGATATTATTTCTTATTGGTGAAAAGACTATATACTGATATGACAAAGTAGTATAGTGCGTGTGTAGTTGCACATTTTTAAAAGCTAAATAATAAGTTTTCGCAATTGTCCTTGATTTTTTACCACGAAGTTTGTATGATTCTTGTGCATCATTCACTTGTATTAATTATTTTCACATTCATATCTTATAAAACCCGAGTTGTACCAAATAAGATTAATTCAACATGTGTAAGATTTAATAAAATTTTCCCCTATTGCTAGTAAAAAGAATAAAAAGGGACAGAGGGTCAGGTTCTCCTGTCAAATTTATTGAACTGATACCGAGGAGCTGCGTATAATTTCTTTGAATTATTATTCAGAATGCTAGCAACAATATGTATAGTGGTAATGAAACGTATAGGAAACTAGCATGAAAATGAAACGCAGCAGCACAAGTGCGCAACAGCTGAGATTAGGGAGGCTAACTCCCCCATTCAATAAGCAGTACTTCGTGTTGTTGAATTATTTACTGATCAGCGTCGACAGCGTGTAGTGTTAAATGTTCTAAGGTGGCATAGCATGATAGTACAGTTGCCTTGCCATTTATGTTGATGCTATAACAGAACCATGGTTCGCAACAGGGGTGTAGACCTCCACCTGTAATGCTTGAATAACTAAACTAGCTACACACATATCCCCAAGGCGAGCTGCCCAGTCGTGCGTCGGAGGGAAGGCTTTGCATGTAGGCATACGTGGTTTTAACCAACTAGAGTAATAAATATTTCTCACTTGTCTGTCAATAGTCCACATTTAAAAATTGGAGATAAACTCTTTTTAGATCGATCGATCCAACCTTTTTTGCATCTTTTTTGGTCCAGCCCATTAGGTATATTATTCACCCCGACTCTAACCCCCGAACCGATGCATATGTCTATCAAGAACCTTAGCTTCCCCGCAACTAGGTCAATCCCAGGGCATGCGCCGTAGGACAACACTAGTCAACATTATATTCATAGTATTATACTATTACCTACTTCGTACGAAGGCACGAAGCATGCATTACCTGAAGCAACAACAAAGGGGAAAGCAATCAAGATTCTCCTAGTGCCAACTATCTTCCCCATCCGTGCTTTCCTTTGTTTAAAGTGGAGTATAAGCATATGTTGGTGAATATTCCTCTCGTCTCTACTGCTATCCCTATTTATACAATTTCACTGAACTACACTATTGTAATTGTTTTCAGCCATTCTTGAGATTGGTGCATTTAATTTGTTAATCCCGGATTCACTGCACTTGATGTTACTACTTTCTAGTATTAGGGCTATGACTTTTTCAAATGTTACAACTCTCAAATATATCTTTCAGGATCTCCAACTTACGTGCACAATGTTTCCGATCTCATCTTGATCTACGAAGCCATGATTTGATGAAGACACAATACATTATGTTTTAACTTTATAACATAATTGGAGATTTTTTTTTAAACTTCTTTTCCAAAGTAATTCGTGATATACACATGCTCAAAGTACTTCGAAAAGTAACCCTGGGGATAGGCTCGGATGAAAGTCGTTGTTCTGGACATCGACTTTAAGGTGAGTAAGGGCCAGAAGAGGGTTTATGGGCCAGCTTCATAGGCAATTAAAAGTCGCTGCCCAGGACAACGACTTTCATGATTTATGAAAGTCGTTGTCCTGGGCGGCGACTTTCAATTACCTATGAAATTGCGCAGAAACCCCTGAAACAGATCTGACCCTCACTCGCTCGTCGCCCCTCCCTCGCAACTCACTCACTCCTCCCTCCTCCCTCACTCACTCCTCACCCCCTCACTCACCGGCAGCAGCTTTCGGCGAAGCTCTGACAGGTATGGTTTCTTTTTCTTTTCTTTTTTTTTACCATAATTTGGTTTACCCTAACCCTAAATCTATACCAGAATCTTCTCTCACACACTCTACAAAGGCACTTAGTCACATTATTAGCAAAACTCCAGCGACTTGGCGGCGCAACTCCGACGCACTTAGTCATAAGGTTTTTTGCACTTTATTCCTTATTTTTGTTTCATAAATGAGAATAGTTAAATTTGTTATTGATTTTAGTTGTTTATTGTTTATTGTTGTTTATTTTAGTTGTTTATCGTATATTAATGTTTATTTTAGTTATTAATTATTTAATTTGTCAAGTTTAAAGTGTGTAATTAGTCTAAAATAAGGGGAACTAAACAAAAAAGTAGTTTACCCTTAATTAGGAGGATGTAGACATTGAGATAATCAAAGAGAGTAAAGAAATATCCCTATTTTAGAAATAAGGTTAAGCAACAATAAAAAAATAAAGTTTGGTGATATGGAGAAATGAAATGCATATTTGAGTGATAATGAGGTTTGTTAGGTAAACTACTTTCTTAAACTAAATAAGTTAAAGCTTTAATAGGTATTGATGCTATGTTATGTTCGTGTTGGATATAGATATTATTGTATTGGTGTTGGATATGGATATTGTTGAAGTTGGGTTGTGACAGGTTTGGTAAAGTATACATGAAATTGGGATTAGTCCATAAAATAAAGGAAACTCTGCCGAAATTTTTAGAAATTCTTATTTGTTTGTTTTAATTATTTATGTTGTATTCTCTTGAACACAAGGTTTGTTCGGTGTGACTGAGTAGGCGTTATGGATAATCAATTGCATCATTTGATATGTCGTTGGGGTGGAATTCTTGTTGAGGAGAATGACATGGTAAAGTACAAAGGGGGTAATATAACATCTAATTTGGCAAGTTATTATACCTCCTTCCATCAGTTGCTTAATATGGTGTACAATATGTATGGATATGATCGAACTCGGGTTGAATTGAGTTTGAAAATGAAACATCCTCTAAGTAAGACTACATCGGTAGCCATGCCACTTAAAGAGGAGTATACAATGAAAGTCGTGTGGGCATGTCACAGAGATTATCCCCGTACAACCATGGAAATATATGTTGATGAAGTACGTATTGACTCGCAACAACAAATACATTCTTCAATTCCTTTGTTTCCTTCATACACAAACATGATGGAAATGTATACTCAAACACCACATATACAACCTTCTCCTTCACAACTAAACTGAAATGTTCCGCAAATTCCTTTAATTCTCCAAAATCATCAAATTCCTCAAATTGCTCAAATTCCTCATCACAATCCAGAAATGTCATGCAGTTCTTCACATCAGGTCGGGTCAACCAGTGACATAAGAAGTGATAATGGGGGCTATGGGGCTCATGATCTAGTTATTAATGAGAATCAGGCTTATGTTTCTTCTGCTTATGGTGAAGAAAAAGAAGAACGAGTTTAAGAAGAAGGGGACGAAGCAGAAGAACAAGATGAGGAAGAGGAAGTACTTGGAGAAGCAAAAGGAGAAGAAGCAGAAGAAAAAAAGATCTCAAAGAAGAAGTAGACGGAGAAGAGACCGTGTCTTCTATCCTTTTCTATGGGAACATCCCCAACTTTAGAGATGACAACTCATGGAGAATGTTGGCAATATCAGAGTCTTCATCGGGAGCTAAGTTTTCTAAGAACATAGAATTTGATAGCAAGAGAGAACTCATTGAGACAGTTCAGTTGTTTTGCATTCGTACAAATCAATCATACATGACATATAAATCAAATAGAAGCATCATTGAGTTGATATGTAAGAATAGATATGGTTCCAGAATTTTGGTGTCAATATCTTTAAAAGAGTGTTCTGGGCTTTCAAGTCAAGCATAGATGGTTTTCAGTATTGTTACCAATAATTGCCATCGACGGTACCCATCTTTATGGGAAGTACTTGGGAAAACTGCTGACTGTAATTGGTGTTTATGGTAACAACTAGTTATTTCCTCTTACTTTAGTCCTAGTTGAAGAAGAGAAAGCTGATAACTAGTCCAGGTTCTTGGCTTGTCTTAGGCATCGTGTCACTCGTCGACAGGGCCTCTGTGTCATTTCATATAGACATGCTGGAATAATATCTGCCATGAATGAAATTGAGAAATGAAATAGATGAAAACACCGATCGATCCATGACTTGTAGTGTTTGTCATTCAACTGGACATAATCGACACAGCTGTCCCCAAAGACTCGCTCTTCCCAACCAATGTAAGAGACTAATATTGATGACCTTCCTTCCAAATTGACATAATTGTTTTATTTAGTAATGCACTTACGACTACATGGTTATTTGCACTTAATCCCTATAGACTCTATGGTATGACTAATATTGATGATTTTGATTGTTATTTGAATTGCAGGATATAGTACCCTAACCCTCTCGATACCTCGGTCCTTCGTTTACAGGCGGGGCATTGATCCGTTTCTCTATGGAGCGGCACGATCAATCCATCAGCGTCGCTTACATGCCAAAATTACGAGACGTTGTTCCCTTGGGAGCCGGACCACAGGATTGAGGCCTACCTCAGAATGATCGACTTGATCGGTATATACATGTTTAGGAAGCTACGCCTACACCGCGGACTCATCACCACAATAGCCAAGAGTTGGAGGCAGGAGACGCACTCGTTCCACCTGCTTGTTGGAGAGACGACGAGGACACTGCGAGACGTGGCTATCCTCACGGGCTTGTCGATCATGGGACGTCCATTCACCGGAGTGCCAGCTCCCGCTCCAGCTAATACGATAGAGAGGATGTTCCGTGTAGAGGTCCCAAACACTGCTAAGTAGGGGAACGCGATAAAGCTCACCTGGCTACGCAAGACCTTCAGCGATCTCCCAGATGATGATGTGGCAGATTATGTTATTGATCTATATGATTGTTTATACTATCAGGTACTTGTCTCCACTCTACCTTTCGGAGACAAGTTTGGGAACGAGATCTCGACCATCTACCTGTCGTTGTTTGATGAAGGGAGGATCACCATCAGTTCATATAGTTGGGTAGTGCAACTTTTGCACATTTATATAGGAATTTGTGCCGAGCAGTCACGGTGAGGGGTAAGGCCGTTCCTATCGATATTGCGGGGCCTCTGATCATTCTTCAGGTTGGTCTTCCATTATTACTCGTCGATTTCATTTATTTTCAAACAAATACTTTCATTCTAAGTTATTTTTACGTGTAGTTGGGGGCGTGGGAGCACGTCTCATTCTGTCGTCCAGCTATTCCTACGCGGCGGCGACGACCTGCAGAGGGTCAGGGAGTCGTGTTGGCATTCATTCAGCTAGGGGATCTCACTAAGGGAGAGTCGTATGGGTCAAAGTGGATGGTCGAGCAGATCACTCGTATTTACCTCGCCACAGGGGTGAAGATGTATAGAGACTCCTTCGATAGGATGAGCGAGGAGCAGGTAATTAGCATACTTTGTATTGTTTTGATTTACCATCTATACTTATGTATACTAATTATTAATGTTATTGTTTGTATCGAAAGATGATCTGGGACCCATATCTAGCATAGCTAGGAGACGAGGCTGAGGGGCAAGCGGTTGTGCCGCTCATCTGCTATGACATCGTAGAGCTGCATTTGCCGAGTCGCGTCACTCGATAATTCAATTTTCGACAGCAGGTGCCTCCCGAGGCTTACACTGGTGACCATCTCCATGATATAGATCGTCGGGGGAAGTCCGGAACAGATTGGATGGAGCGACATCTAGTGTGGATTGGGCAGTGGGATAGTCGACTTCAGAGGCTATCCCACTGTGTTCCAGCTCAGGGTACCATGAGCTACTACGATCCATACCTCATGTGGTACAGGACGATTACGAGACGTCACATATCCCCGTCGGCCGTCCAAGAGGAGGCATCTGTTAATTATGCATCTGCATCCATTCCCTTGCACATTATGGTATGATTCACTTTTCAATGATGTTGTTTAATTCTATTATGTTATGCTTTTTTATTCTAACTTCTTTGTTCTTTCAGATGGACAGGTTGATGACTATCAGTGATTATTGTGGCGAGGTTCATCACAAAAGTCTTGAGGAATTTGATCGAGTCAGGGAGTTTTGCGACAAGGGGATGATCTCTATTAGCCAAAGACGACAACTTTAATCTTTTTGTGATTCCGCTGCCACAGAGGACATCCATGGCACAGCCTCATCGTCTCGAGCCCACCCCGACATACCGTTCACTATGGAGATGACTCCGGTCCCTTACCACGATACTCAGGGTACGTCCTCCTACAGATCTCCTGCGGCTCCTTGGGCTTATATTGCTGGGCAGTTTGGTTGTGATTTTATGCAGCAGAGTCAGAGTCAAAGCACTCCGTTCCCTCAATTATACGACATTGAAGAGGCTGACAGTCCTGACTCGTAGTTTTATTGTTAGGTGTAGATGTATATATCTTTACATTTTATCATGAACATTGTACATAAATACGTATTCTATTCATTATGTATATATGGAGATTTTAATGTATATGTATAAATGATTTTTCTTTATTATGTTTATTTGTTTAGTTTATTGGAAAATCATGGAGAATTTGAACGGCGTATCAAAATACATGTGAACTATGTACTTGGATCTGATGTTTGTGTCGGATCTGGTTTTGTGTTGGTGTTGGATATTGAATTCGATACGTTTGTGTTTACGACAGGTTTTGAATCCAATATGGATAAATTTTGGATTAGTCCATAAATAAAGGAAACTCTGTCGAAATTTATAAAAATACTCAAATAGAGGCTTTAGGGTTTGTTTGGTTTGTGTTTTGAGGTTTCGTTTAGGGTTTAGGGTTTGGTTTACATTTTGAGGTTTGATTTGGGGTTGTGTTTTTAGGTTTGGTTTAGGGTTTTGAGGTTGCCTTCATGTTTAGCAAAACCTTTATGTTCGCGAGTGAATGATTAGGTGAGCTAGGACTATCAATATCCATTTTTTACATGCATAACTCTATTGAATTATCTCTTAATTAATAATGTGGTTATAAGTTAAAAAACAGGAATTGAGAAATAAAATATGATCATTTGTAAGTTGGGATCAAATTTGGGCCAAGTTCTCTGCCAGGACAAAGTCGTTGTCCAAGATAACGACTTTAACCACACTACAAACTTGGGCCAAGTTCTCAGCCATGCCAAAGTCGCTATCCTGGACAGCGACTTTTAGGTCAGTTAAAAGTCGATGTCTTTGGCCTGACTGAGAACTTGGCCCATAAACCCTCCATTGGCCCTTACATATTTTGAATTGTTTCGAAAAAAAAGGTTAAAAAATTTCACATAATTCCGTGGTTCGGAGTACTAGTTAAGCAATAAATTTATTAGTTTCTACTCCCTCTATTCCTTAATATTTACTCCATTTCGACAAAAAACTCTCATAAAAAATTGTCAAATAGGCCAACTATTAAGGGATAAAGGGAGTAATAAGCAGCACTAACCTACAATAGCAGCACTATGCGCAAGTGCGCAACCAACTTCGTATCACCTAATTTTGAACTTTTGTAGGATCCGTCAGTTCACGGGATGACTATTAACTTCAAGTCATAATCCAAGATCACCAAAAAAAATAGCGAAACTAATCACATATGAATATATGATACAAGTCATACATCCTTAGCTTCTAAATATCAATTAGTCATATATTTATCGATAATATGCCATTAATGCCAGAGCTAGTTATGTAGTTTTATCAGCTTATAAGTAATCGTAATAAGTATTTTTTATATTCTATTCTGTAAAGAGAGTAGTCACTATTAGTAATCAGAATCGTCGGTATTGTGTGTAATTCATCACACCAAAATGTTGGTGAGACGGATGAAATTTGAGTTTTTAAGAGAAAATAAATAAATTTGAGAGAAATAAAATCATAGACAAAAAAATTATATGAAATCCAAGAAAAAAGTTCAAAATCGAGACATTTAACCCAAAAACTAAGATATAAAACTATAATAAAATGGAGTGATTTAATATTTGAGATGCTTAATATGGGATACAAAGGTTTTAAACTAAGACAATTTACCCCCAAAAACAATGATATAAAACGATAAATCGCAATACGTTCTTATTTGAGATGTTTAATTTGATACACAAAGGTTTAAAAGGGAGATATTTTTTCTTACATAAGCTATAAAATCATAAGAAAACGGAAACACACCACATATTATGAGCAAAAGAAATATCACAAGTAGCATGATT
This sequence comes from Dysphania ambrosioides, assembly GCA_026401315.1. Taxonomy (NCBI): domain Eukaryota; kingdom Viridiplantae; phylum Streptophyta; class Magnoliopsida; order Caryophyllales; family Amaranthaceae; genus Dysphania; species Dysphania ambrosioides. Next base: position 923,203 of record CM048663.1, on the reverse strand, counting down.
CGGTCATTCCTAGAGCATCTTGAACAGCCACCCTATCCACCTTGAAGATTTTGCAAACATCAAACTGTAAGCCAATATTTTGGATGTTTTCCAAAGTCCATCTAACATCTATGTGGGATGCAGAAGGACAATGCAATATTTTACTATAGATTAGAGAATTCTATGAAAACGTACTGTGATTGTCCTCAATTAAAGGTTGTGGATCCAAGTTTAGCACTGAACAAAAAGCATACAAAAGAAAGCCTTCGCATGAAGAGAAGAAGAGTTTGTACTAAAAGTGCAACCCTTTTTTCTAGCTCGATTGACGGAGGGGCGTTCGTGTGATCACTCCTCAAGGTAGTTCACTCTATTTTCCTTTTGCACGCTCCCATACTTGCTTGGTTATCTTATTATTTTATAATTTACCAATTAGCCTATTTTCAATAAGGGGTAATAATTTACTTTCTAAACTAATGTTTTATCTTAACCAAAAAGCTTTTATAAAAAAATTGTCAAATAAAATTTTTTTTTAGGGACCGAAAGAGTAAAATTTTTATAAGAATATACACCAAATTAGAACATTCCTAGAGATTACTTTAAGGTTTTGAGCACAATAATTAATCATCCTCTTTCCTCCCCAATCCAAATATCGAAAAATAGAAACTTCAACAAAATAAAATTTAATGATACAGCAAAAGAGCCAAAGAAATGTAGGGCATATGGCAGTATGTCAGGTCATTATTTACTTAAAGATTTCAACTTTTGAACTTCTGTCAGATGGATGTCACCATATCACAGATCTGAAACCATAGGTTCAATTACAAATATTTAAGTGAAACAAGAATAAACATTTACTACCTTATTACTGAACCACCCTCCACTTGTTTCGTATTTTACGACACATTAGATTTTTTTATAGCTTTTATTGTAGGGGTAATTCTGTCTAATTAGAAGTCCAAGGGAGCTGTCTGGTCAACATTCACTTCAAAATACGCTTAATATAAGCTACCAACCTTCTCCTAAATTCTGGTCCTGCGGTTTGGATAATCAATCTGATTAATCAATTAGTAATTCTATAATTAAATATGTCACTGTTTCATAGTACTTCGTACCACTTTTAGGATTAAATATTGTTCATTTAATGATCAATGTTTCCTTTTAATTTTTTTATATAATAATCCAAAAATATTTTGATGTGAGAGAAGGATGTTCACCTCTTGATCAAACTGCAAATTGACAAGTAATCGTCCTAAAATGAAAAATTAAATATGGAGGAATATAATAGACCTAGGTGAAACTTCTTAGATGTATAGTCCAAATCTCGTACATTTAAAGTCTATCGAAATTTAAGTTTTACTCCCTCCATTTCTTTTTATTATTCTCGTTTGGAATCTATAATTTTTAGAGTCAAATTTTGACTATGAATTCTTCCTAATCTGTAAGGAAAAAAAATAGTCATATGATGAGTTTTAAAAGATTCGTCTAAATATATATTTTTCAAATATCAACTTTTTATAATTTTTGAAAATATGCAATCGAAAATAATTAAAATTTAAGTTTACTTTAGTATTTGTGCAAAAAAATGGAAAAAAAAGAAACTTTTAACGTTATAATAGTCCTAAAAAAGCGAACTTACAATTATCAAGAATACTTTTAACATAAGATACTAAAAATGTTTTTTTTTTTTATATAGTAAGAACCCCTAAATCTCATGCGTCTGAATTCAAACCATGAAGATAATTGGACTATCTTTAAACCATCCAACTCAAAAGCCAAGCAAAAAATCTTGTATGTATACGAAATACAATCAACAAAAGTTAGCCCTTAACATAACATATCTTAATCTTTATCAATTTTGAAAGATAACTTTTGTTATATTAAGAGATAATTTTTATTGGAAATGTAACATCACATACAGTGGCGGATCCAAGATTTTTCGCTTGGTGGTGAATCACAATTAGAGTGGCAAAAAAACTAGACCCGAAAAGCCAACTTGAACCTGACCCGAAAATAACGAATTAGGATTGAGATTTTCGACACGAAAACTTAAATGAGTTAACACAAACATGACCCGAAATTAAATGGGTTAGATTAAGGTTGAAAATTACAACCTAAAAATAACCTACTTAACCCGAAATTATTTGATTCCAATGTCACCAACTCACCATCCCCTTAATCTCTTACCAATTTCCTGTTGCATTTCTCCAAAAAATTATTAAAAAAAAAAAGGTACTTCCTGTTAAAAGCACAAAGCATGCCTCCACCCTTCTCGCTCCTTGCATTCCATAGCTTGTTTACTGTCCATAACTATTAAACAAAGGTCTTAAAACTACACGTATATATAATATATAAATACATATTTTTGCACGTAAATAAGATCTGCAATTCTACATCAACTTGCTTCTTATTTTACGCATAACCATGCTCACTATTATCTACGTGTAGCGAGCTGATCATTCGAACATATTTTGTTGTATACATGTTGCCCTTCTCTTATATATAAATTTATTATGATCTTTCACGGTTATATCATAAAGTTCAATGTAACAACTATTTTTTAAGGTGTTATGATTCTTGATCATATGGGAAAATTCACGATTATTAGTGTTAATCTTGATTAAGGGATCGGTTAATAGAGTGTAAATTGCTAGAAAAAGGGCACCTTAACCACAATAGATATCATGTTGCGCTCATCTTACATATACTGATATACATAAAAAGGGCACCTTAACCACAATAGATATCATGTTGCGCTCATCTTACATATACTGACATACATAGTAGTTATGATCAATTACGGTTATATCAAATAACTAGAAAATATGACAACTCTCGTTTGATGCATCACAAAATAGCAAGTACAAAGTATACATTAGATTGTTAATACAAGTACTCTCGCTATTCCTAATTTTTTTGTCTTATTAGACATTTTACGATATTCAAAATATGATTTAAAAATAAAAAGATACGAGTAGTACAATATTAATTTTAAACAAGGGATTAGGACAGCGTGACTAGCGTAATAAACTATTCGACAACATTATGAATTTGTAATATATTTATAATAACCAAGTTGTTAAAAAAAGGCAACTTTAACCACACATTGCAAGCAACAGTATTTTACTCTCAGAAGAGATGCGCCAATGACAATAAATTTGTCAGATTTCACACCTCATACTACTTAATACTAAAATTACGATCTCACACAGAAGTGACAGACTTTATCCTCTACATAATATTTTAATACTCCTCGGAATCACTGCTCCACCATTTGATATGTTGGATGTTTTTTAAAACTTTTTTTATAAAATTTGAAATATAACCCCACGCAGAATATTTTGCAAAATAACTTTGGGTCTAGGTTTGATATAAATTTGCTATTATGGGCAGCGACTCTTATGTGAAAGTTACTGATTGAGACAAGGACTTTCCTTATTATTATTTTGTTAAAAAAATAACTTTTTCACAAAAAAAAAAATTTAAAAATTCTTGAAAGGCAAGACAGTGACTTTCAATTTTTATTAAAAAATTTAAAAGAAATTAGGAAAAAAATAATTTTTAAAAATTTTTTAATAAAATAACTTAAAAAAAAAATCAAAGTCGTTGTCTCTACAGCTACTTTCAAGAACAAAGTCGCTGCTAATGTCAAATTTCAAAATACTTTGATGCCAAAGTTATATTTCAAATATATTTTTTTTTAAAAATTCTCTAAATCCAACCGATGGACGTGTCATACACTCTAGAAATTTTCATAGACACAAGTTAAACTCAAGGAGAGGTTCCTTGATAATATATGATGATTTTATCAGAATCAAATGTAGATGGGTTTTTATTGTATGAATCATGTTAGACTTTAATCAAATTCAGAGGAGCAGAAAATACCATGAAAACGGAAATAAGTTTGAAATCTTTTGGTTTGGTTGGCTTTAATATATAGGGTTCGTTCTAAAATAAGTAGAGTAAGTAAAAAAGTTCATGAAATAAGACGAAAGAACTTTTTAATGTGTTTGTGATATATGATCATTACATGTGACTACTATTTTGTCCAACCTTAACCTCTCCATAACTAAGTATAATTTCTACAAAGTATAATATTATTGGTTTTTATTAATAAGTACTCCATAATTAAATGTTTTTTTCTACATCATCATCAAATCGACGACTACAACATTAACTTACATGGAGCACATAAAGTTCAATACAGCTGTTATATACTGTTCTATTTTAAAAAATTGTTACGCATTATGCACTATATGTAATTTGGATGCTTGAGTCGGATTTAGGTCAGGTTATTTGAGGTCTAGGGTCATATATTTAGGTAGGATCATGTAAAGTCAAGTTGTTAATTTGGGTTTGGATCGGATTAACGTTTGAGTCATGTTGGATTATATTGTTTATCTTTTCAAGTACAAGTCAAGTTTGGTTCATCCAATTTGGGTCTGATTCAATTTCGAGTTTAGGTTGAACTGAGTGAGGTTGGGATTGGGTTGTGGTGGGTAATTTTGGGTTTGGGTCATTTTTTATAATTATTGGGTTAGGTAATTATTGGATTGAATGATCGATTTGGATTTGGATTTGGATTTGAATCAAGTTAATTGGGTCAAATTATTTTCAAGTGGGATACTCAGTCAACTAATATCAAATTTAAGGTAGATTTGGGTGGGTACTGTTAGAACTAAAAAATTAAACTTCTAAAAAAATGTATCCATCATAAAAAGTTTCAAATGTTCTTGCAAATATAGTTTATGATAAAAACTACAATTGATAAGGAGCTGTAAATTACAATTCCATAATTTCAAATTACAATTTCAACAATTTAACGATTTCATGATTGCTACGTGATTATTAAGTATTATTTATGACAAATCATCATCCAATAGTTTTTTATGATTTTAAAACTTACTACTTGGTTCAATAACATATTGAGTCAATAACTTATTAAAATAAAACAAGTTACGAGTCACTATGGGTTGGGTTAATAACAGGTTGTATCAAAATTATAATAAGTTTTGGGTTCAAGTTAAATCGGGTGTCATTTCGAGGTTTGCGTCATTATTTGGTCGGTTCGTCGGTTTAAATTGGTTATCAATTTATATCAGGTAGCATGTAGGTTTAGGTTCAAATTTTAATATATCAGTTGTCGGTCATTATCAGCTCGATTTATAGGTCACCAATTTCACATATAAATGGGTGCAGATCGGATTCAAATCATTGTAGGTTAAGGTTGATTATATGAAATAAGTCAATTTTTGACATCGCTACCGCTACATGCACGTACACGAGACAAGCTAATCTAAATTTTGCACAAGTCTCCCCTATTATTTCCTTGAAAAAAACGTTTTGCCTAAGGCTAGACTGATTTTAATAATTTTGTTTCACTGATAAAAAGTAATTACTAATCTACGAGATCAGTGTCTAAAAATCTAAAATCCAAACGATATCTTAGGATACATGCAATTACATAAAAAGAAGGTCAATCAAATTAATATCTCAGTTTGTTTGTTGCATTATTTTCGTCAATTCAGTCGAAAGGAAGGTCAAGCAAATTAATCACCCATTTGGATAATGATCATCGACTAATTCGTTCGATTCAGATTAATTAGGCACTCATGCCTTATTAAACACATGGTAACTCCTATAGTCTCCATTTATGATACCATCGTAGACCGAGTATAACGCAAACATCGTTCTTCAGCTCTTCACTATTGACTACATTTTTTTTTCTTGAATTTGCAAAGAATGGTCCTTTGTGAACAAATTATACTCCCTTCGTCCCACTAAATTAACTAAATTTTTTATATTTAGAGTCAAAATTCGAAAGATTTGACTATAAATTTTCATTATGTTATAAAAAGTAATATATTTAAGTGGGATCTTATTGGATACATATTAATGTAAATTTTTATAAGATTAAGTTTTCATAATTTTTTGTCTTACAGATTTGCAGATAAAAATATTTAAAGTCGTATCTTTAAAATCGCGAAAAATCAAATGTAGCAAACTTATGGCGGGAGTATATACTAAATTTGCAAAGTTCTATATTTTTTTTATGTAGAACATGTCCAAGATTCTAAACCATAGTCGTATTATAAAGTTTTTTTTGTCAAAAATTTGTACTCGAGAATTTAATCAATTTTCAGATGTATCTTAATTGTGTATTGCATCATATCAATTCCATAAAAAAATACTACTTTTTAGTTAATAATTTTCTCAACCGTCCCTCTTAAATTTGTATTAGGTGATAATTAAGAATTGAAAAGTACTTTTTATTTTAGAAAATAGATACATTATACATGAATTATTTTTTATAACTCATTGAATGAAGGGTAATTTTTACAATAATCTCCTTTCTTTTGAGACTTTATTTGAGACATTATTACAGGTGGTCTAGTTTTTCTCCAATTTAAACATATAATGTACTTGCACATTTTATAAGCCCTTGTCATCAAATTAATTATATACCATTGTACATTTTCATTCAAACAAATACAATAGTTAAACAATAAATATATGTGTGCAAAAATTCAGTCAATAATGAATAAAATAATCCATACCTCATAATGAAGTGAAGAGAGCAGTGCCATTCATATATATCATATATACGAATTGATTATTTGTATTCGTAGACTTTTCATCAAACCCTACGGACTAATGATAGAAGTCCCAACCCCTAAAACTAAAATAATGAGTGGCATGACAATGATCCAAACCTACTCGTGAATCATGAATAATATTTCAGTCCAAACCCCTAACATACAGAAAAAAATAATTTTCAAATTTAGCTTGAGCAAATAGTGACTTGAACTATTAGATGGTCTTTTGAGTTTTGTTTCGTTCACATAGTAAGCTGATATCGAGTCAATAAGGCTCATAGTTGAGCTGTATCAACCTGACACCCGACTTGCTCTTTTTTAATTGTTTAAACACTTTAATGTGTTTGCTTTAGATATGTAAAAAAAAAATATTAACTTGAACAACTCAAACTTGCGTGACCAAAACTCAACGTTGTGGATCGAGCTAGGGTTAATCTCAAACTCAAGATATTCAAGCTCGACCGAATATTGCTCTTAAGAATATACGGAGTAATGGTATAGCATTGAATATATCTCATGCGCACAAAAACATATATGAAAAGTAGATGGATGAATTCTTATAGTAAAACATATTAGTAAAAGTAATTTAAAAAAGTGTTATAACCTACCTTAACAAAATGAAATAACTAATTAAAGAAGGACTACCACAATTTAAATTCCTATTCTATTTTTTACTCTCACCCTCTCTTAAATTATATTGTTAGGTTATAACCAATAAAACTCAGGTTTGTTTTATACTTTAGATGCATTGGTTAGAATAACTGCATAAAATAACCCCCCCCCCCCCCCCCCCCCCCCCCCCCCCCTTTTTTTTTTGGGACCATTACACTTGTGCATTGTAGGTAGTCAAATGCTAGTACTTGTATTATTTTGGATTATTCCCTACTTGACCGTAAATAATCAAACCTTATTTCATCTAATCACAATTATTCCATGATCAAATTTATACACTTCAACATGTCCAAAACAAGAACATGTTGTTTCACATAAAATCACTCACTTCAAAATACTTTTTGACAAAGAAATCTTATATCAACTATACCTAAAAGTCTGTAACTTTTACAAGGACAACTCGGTCGGTCCACCAAATCAAATGATAAGCCTATTTCATCAAAGGCAAAAACTCCAATAATAATAATAAGTAATAATCCTAAAATACATTTGTTGGATGATTGAAAAAAGTAGAAAGGACAAATAACAAAACAAAAATAGAAAAATTCCGACTCCAATTTTATTAGTGCATCTGTTTTCTTTCATTTGTCATATTTACTTTTTGCATAATTTTCAAAGCATATATTATAGCTATAATATCTATAAATACATATTATAAAAAATATAAAATTTATATATTAAAAATTATACTTCGTGACGGATCTAATAAGATTTCACGTAAATATGTTTTAACTTATATATATCAACGAAAAAATCATATTTAAGTTTTGGCTCATCAAACTGAATATTCTAAATAAGATTAAAAAAAGGGGAACGAAATGAATAAAAATTTCATAAAAAAATACTTTGAATTTACCCAACACCCCTCTTTCTCTTATCCCTCTTTAGAGTATTACAGTCCCCCTTTGGAGAGGCTCCTCTCTTCATTGACTGTCTGAATTTCGGAAGTTTAAACTGTGGCTCCTTCTCCCGCTCTTCAATCCCTTTCTTTTTATTATCAAGTATCAACCCACCCACTTTTTCATCTCCTCTCTTCTCTCCCTCTCTCTCTCTCTCTCTCTCTCTCTCTCTCTTCAATTCTTTTTGAATGATCCCTCTTTTCTTAACCTAAAACCCTATTCATAATCATAATCATAATCATAATTATAATCGAACTATACTATTAATCTTCATTCTCATTTTTTATATTTATTTTTACCGTTCTGAGTGTGTCTTATACTTCAAGCTTCTGGGGTCTGTGTGTCTCATTCTCTTCTTTTAAGTAAGATAACTTCACTCAATCTTTGTGTTTTTAATGTGGGTTTTTCATTTTGTGACTACCCACATTTCCCCCTTTTTGATTATTGGAGAATCTGAAAAAAAAATTCCGGGGTTTTTTGGGAATTTTTTTTTATAATTACAGAGGAATTTTCCGAAATTTTGGTGACAGATCTGTTTTCTTTTGAGGTTTTTGTATGCCCTTTTGATTTTATTTTGATGGGGTTTGATTAGTTTGTCACTTTTTTACTGTTAATTGTAAATTTTCTGGGATTTCTGAGTTTTGTTGATTTTTTTTTTTTTTGGGGGGGGGGGGGGGGGGGGGGGGATGAACAGGCTGAATTTTGTTTCTTCTTTGTTCAACAATTTTGAATTTTATATTTGACTTTGAGCTTGGTTGTTTGAATTTTTAGTGAATAATAGTAAGTAGGGTTTTTAAGGTTGTTCCTCAACCTCCTAAGTTAACAACATTGTTTTGATGGAATCCTATTTGATGGGACAATGTAGTTATTTGTCATATGATTTAAACTTATGTTTTAAAATTTTTATGATTTTCAGTGAAGTTTCTAGATCATCTAGGAAAATTTCGGCTTCATCCTTTTTCACATGTAATCTTCCTGAGTCTCATATGTTTTCCAATGGATTTGTTCTTAGATACATTGTGTATGTTCATTTTGTTATTATGACGATTGTACGAGACAGGAATACATAGGACTTGTTTGTGCCCCTTGATATCCATCACTCTTGAGAATTCGGGTTTGATGTATAAGACTCCAGTGCCATAGATATTGAACACACTTCTTAGCTGTAGATTTTGTTACCATAAATAATGGGAATGGATTTCATGCTCAAGGACCATCTATTTCTTCCATGGATGTTGCCTTGATTAAGAAGCATTTCGAATGTGATGATTCACAGTCATGATAAGATATGTGGCTCTCTTGGATTGAGAAGGGTTAGGTTGACCTGGTAGTAACCCGGCTAGGCTTTTCATTGCCTACATTGTTCACTGATTGGCCATCAAAACAATGTCAGAATACTGTCTAGGATGGGGTTTTTCCCCTGATGAACACTGACCAATCAATGAGAATGGATTCTAGATGGTCTTTGTTTTGAGACTCTGAAGGCTAACAAGATGGGCGAGGGTTTTGAAACTTATTGAGAACCGGTCTTAGATTTGCTAATATCATTGTCTTATGATTAGTTGTGATCACTGTTTTTTAGTTTTTTTCCCTGAGACTCCTATGGGTGTACTGTATGTTGAATTCGAAATTGTTTTTTCACCCTTTACTAGGGGCCCTATCTTTTACTAGTTTATGGCATGGAGGTTCTTACTGAGTTATTGGTTTAATGGACAGAATTTGAGACTGGGACATACAGTGCTCTTCTACTAGGTTGATATGAATAAGGAAAACATATCAGCGGCCAAAGTAGAAGAGCCTACTCTTCGGATTACAAGAGCACGGGCTAAAGCTCTTGGTACATCAGGAAAGTTGATCCAGAAGCCTCCACTGCCCGAACAGAATAGAGTGCTTAGAGCAAAGTCTAAAAGATTAGCATCAGATGAAAACCAATCGGATGCTCCAGCACCTTATCTTCAGAAAAAGAGAAGAGCGACGCTTACAGATGTTACCAATGTACTCTGTGACGATAAATCATGGGCCCGCAGCTTCACAGCAGGGGAATTTCAGGCAAGAGTACGTGATTTCGGGCTATGATATTTTCTGTGATTTTCCATTTTATTCAGATCTTCACTTCATCAAGCATAAAGTTGTTGACAAGGGTGAATGTATTATACATATATATGCTGTTTCGGATTACCATTATTCAGAAAATCATTTACTTTATTGTATATACTCTTTAGTTCTGAAGTTTCTTCTCTTTTCTCATGTACTAGAAAATGAAGCCAGAGAAGAAAGGTCCAATCAGAAATAATGTTAAGGTCACCCCAACTGTCTCGGATACAATGCAACATGATCACGATGATACAAATGACAAAATTGCTGAAGATATATCAAAATTGACTGTAGCACCACTAGAAGTTGCTCCCTTAGCAAAGAAAGTTATAGCTAGTGATACTTTGAACTTAAAGGGGGGATGTCACAAGCGTACAAAACTGGATAATAGCATACCAACTAACCTTACTCCTAATGAAACAAGAGAGAGGCCTGTGATTGATCCTACACTTCAGAAAGGTTTGTACCTGTTACCTGTTTGCTAGAAATCTTTGTAATCATTAAATTGTAGATGTGTATGTTGCTTTCTTATTTAGCGTGTTCTTCTTTAAAGATATTTCTTTAGTTCAAGTTGCTGAAGATGTATTTATCTTTTTAATGTTGACAATGAGAGTAAACATGATGTATAAGACTTGAATTATTAAATCTTAGTAAAAATACTATAATTGGTAGTCTTCCACTCATACATGGAATCTTTGTTCTTTAAACAGTCGAACCATTGATGTCGTAAGGGGACATGGAGTGCAAATTATTGGATAGAGAATTCTTTGATATGGTCCTTGTAGAAGTTTTCTTCTCCAGCTGATGAATCTCAACAAAGCTAGGAATTGAATTAACATAGTGCATGTTTCTGATGTACCCTGTAGATTATATTTTATTTCTCTGCAGGCTCCTAAATGATAGTATTCTCATCTGTGGAGTTTCTTTATCCACCATATTTTCTTTATTGATAGAATTGGTTGCCCTAATTTTATTACTATGTAGCATCAGTCATTTTTGAGTGATAAATATCAATTCATTTTGTAAAATAATCGATGTAGCATTGAAGATGTGTTACTACATTAATGAGGACATAGCATCCAGGCTTCATGATAAAGCATTCTACTGCACATTCTATGTAATATCTTTCATAATGTTGTTTTCATTATCTGTGGAGATAGCCTGACACCTTTAATTCCTGACAGAGGGAAAACTTCATGACAAAGCTGGAACTTCTACCCATCCAACTGTAATAGATATTGATTGGAACCAGAAGGATCCTCTTATGTGCAGCCTTTATGTTTCAGATATATATGAGAATAAACGTGTTACAGAGGTATGTTTGCATCAGTACTAATACCGCTAGCCTTTGAAGTATCATGTATTAACGTTAAACTGATAAAACTTTTCTCCTTTAGACAGGCAATTTACTTTAGGTACTACTTTGCAAATTGGCTAACAAATGTTTGTTTATCATATTATTTTTTTGCCTTCCTGCAGCTTAATCAAAAGGTTTACGTCGACTACATGGAAAATGTGCAACATGATATCACTCCAAGCATGAGAGGAATTCTCATTGATTGGCTTGTGGAGGTTAGTGTATGTGTCCACAAACTTGAAAAGCTATATTCAGTGAATACCAAATTATGAACTTGTATCTGCTCAAGCCTATTACTCCGTAAATGAGACCATAAAATGATATCTGTGAGGTACCATGTGAGAGTTTGATATTTCTTGCATACCATTTAAAGCAGGCCTGGAATTATCAACTTGTTTTTTGGCTATTAAGAGGTGTATATAATTGTCTTTGCAATTGTTTAGTGGATATTGCACAAGAGTCTCGTGTATAAAGTAGGGTCTAAGTAGATGTTTTTCTTCTTGTCTGGTTTTTTTTAACTCTACTACCATTACTTCACTGTCTAAATGGTCCTACATTTAATTTTGAGATGCTCAATTACATTAAGTAATGTTCAACTTACTTCATATAATTTTGCCTACTATACCCTACATTCGATAGAATTTGATATATGTCTTTTCTTATGAACTATACTTGGCTATTTATGCCATAATGATTTGCTACAATATCAGCCCTTCCCTTTTGACTGAAGGCATGTTCATATGGGACAGTGGCAGTGTCACTAGTCATAAATGTTTTAGCATCAAAATATAACATGTGCATTTAACAATTGAAAGAGCTTCAAACACAGACTCCACCATTAGCTTTGTAAGTGAAATCATGGAAGATATCATTAGATTTTCCCGTGCACACTTTAATTGTTCCAATCTTTTGTTTGTGATTCATCTCAGGTCTCTGAAGAGTACAAATTGGTCCCTGACACTCTTTACCTGACTGTGAATCTCATTGATCGTTACCTTTCCGGAGTTTACATTGAAAAGCAAAAATTGCAGCTGCTGGGAGTAACCTGCATGCTTATTGCCTCGTAAGTGGTTCTCTGTGCCTTCTGAAGAATTACATTTACTACCTCAAATAGATCATAAAATAAAACTTAGACTGGCTTTATCTCCGTTCAGTTACCTCTGTAGTTCTTGAAATGACAGTAGCACATTAACAACTACACCTTTCAATTTTGAATTCCCTAACTAATTCTATTATGGCCATTCTTATACTATGATTTGCAGAAAGTATGAAGAAATGAGTGCCCCACAAGTCGAAGACTTTTGCTATATCACAGCTAACACTTATGCTAAAGAAGAGGTCTGTCTTTATACCATTATAGATTTACTAATGTTCTATTTCTTGCTGGTGTGCTCCTTTATGAATTATTATGATTACCTCAGATGAATCTTTCTTTTTGGCATTTTGTCTTTACTAGCATCCTTTTGATTATTTCTGTACTGTAATTTTATTGACTTGATCTACTATTGTAAATAATCTTTTCACTCTGTATACTTTCCTGTGCATATGAATGTTTCTTCCAAATTATCCAGGTTTTTTATTGAGTTTGATGATATATAGGTATTGAATATGGAGAGAAATGTTCTGAACTTCCTCTGCTTTCAACTATCTGTTCCCACCATAAAAACATTTTTGAGGTTTGTACTTTATATTCCTTACATGCTTGCTTCATAATCATACTATCTTGACCTTTTTGTAATATTAAAATATAAATACCACTACGTAATATTTAATACTTTATCATTGCTTTTGCCCACAGGAGATGTATCCATGCAGCTCAAGCTTCTTACGAGGTACATTTTTAATCACAGACAGTAATTCACTAATCTGTCCAAAGTAGTATTTTCGCGATTGTGAAGGCAAATTTACTTAGTAGGATTATAGGAGTGTTGCTTCAACTAAAATTGCCTTCGCAGCAGTGATAGTAGGATTATAGAAGTGCTGCTTCATCATCCGAGTGATCATTAGTACTAAGACTACTAACTACTACTGCTCTAATTGGGGAGATACTTAATTCTGAAACTCAAACTTGTGAAATCCTTTTTCTAAATTGCAGGATCGTTTGGCCGATTTAGAGTACTTGGCAAATTACCTAGCAGAATTGACTCTTGTGGAGTACAGCTTTCTCAGATTCCTCCCTTCACTTATTGCTGCATCTGCAGTATTTCTCGCCAGATGGACACTTGATCAATCTGATCATCCATGGGTAAGTATTGTTTTAAAACCTTTGTTTTGATTGCTAACAATTACCCTGCTGACTGGCTGTGAAACTGTGCATTACATGTAGAATCCGACTTTGGAGCACTATACTTCCTACAAGACCTCAGAGCTCAAAGTTACTGTTACTGCCATGCAAGACTTGCAACTGAACACCATCAATTGCACACTGAACGCAATTCGTGAGAAGTATAGGCATGAAAAGGTAATTCACCTATCAAAGGTGTGATTGATTTTGTTGCTTATTACTCTGAATGTACACGTTTTGAATGGGTCGGTTGGGCTGGGTTGGGTTTGGGATGATGATTTTAAATTTTCACTAAGTTATGCTGGGTTGGGTTGGTTCCCTTCCCTGCTATGGTGGATTTGAGTTCTCAAATGTGGTGCATTTAATGGTTATTTATTAGGTCAGATTCAAGTTTTCTAAGCTTAGTTTTTGGTTTAATATGAATTTTTGGAATCTAAATTTTCATGGATTTCAAAATTCCAAGTTATTTTAGTTGGCCCTACCTCATTTTGGTTGAAATGATGCTTGATTTTGTTCATATTTTTGGACAGCTTCAATCAATATCTACTAACAGCAATTGATGATTGCAGTTTAATTGTGTGGCGAATCTGTCAACTCCTGAATCAGTTCGATGTCTATTCTGAAGTCCAAAATGTAGCCGGCGATCTTGTACAAGCTGAGTTAGATAATTATTTGTTGACATCCGAGAACGGCTGTTCTCTCTAACCACAGCCATCTCCTCAGTAGCTATCTTCTTCTCTGCCCCTCTTAACTCTCAGAATTCTTCAAAATTTTGTTGTAATGTCCATTGTCGTTAGATTTAGTTCTGGCTCTCTCAGAACTTTGGTTACAAAAGTAGGCACCTAAGGCATTAACTTACATATTTGGAAATGCCCTTACAGGAGCTATCCTTTTCTTCCTTTTTTTTTATATTTTTTTTAACCTTTTAGGTTTATAATTAGTACAGTCTATAATAAATATTCACTTCTACTGTTATATCTTGCATTTTCTTATGATCAAATTATTCAGTCAACTATCTCCACTGCTTGAACACTTTGCAGTTTGCACTATGAGGTTGGTAGTGGTCCTAGTTGCAGGCCTAGTGCACATGAGGCGCCTTGGTTAAGCTAAGTAAGGCAGGGTCTTAGTGATTGAAGACTAGTCAGCTTTGAGTAGGCCGGATTAAGTGTGAAAAACTTGACCAGCTTGGGGACCCACCTTGCTTAGACTATGATCAGGTTTGGATGAGTTATTCAGCTGAAATCCTCACCCAAAATACCTACCTTTGTCCCATTTTCTTCCTCCAATCCTCCTCTTTGCTCAAAATTTGTTTCAGGCATTGTGTTGTCTAATTTACTCTGAACTCTCTTCAT
The DNA here is from genome assembly GCA_026401315.1 of Dysphania ambrosioides. NCBI lineage: Eukaryota > Viridiplantae > Streptophyta > Magnoliopsida > Caryophyllales > Amaranthaceae > Dysphania > Dysphania ambrosioides. The sequence goes on along the minus strand of CM048663.1, from coordinate 907,973 downwards.
TTGGTTATAATGGTTACGTTATTACTTGCCAAAAAAAAAATACAAACTTATCGTAAAAATTGTGAGGTAGAATTGAATTAAAAAATACTTTATTTCATTAAAAAATTAGATAACTTTCTTTCCAAGTCTCAATTACTCTAGTGTTGAGAGATGAGAGCTATAGTATAAAAGGTGGAAATATACGTGTAAAATTCATTACTAATTGCTTCTTGAAGAGTATATGTAACTTTGAATATATTGTATTGTATACATACGAGATACAATAAAGTTATTGTGTTTTTAGTAAAAGAGATCCATTGAAATAACAAAAGTTACCTTTAAAATTTATAAAGATTGACATATGTTGTATTCAGGGGTAATTTATTATATTAAAGGGTAATTTTATTATATTGAGGGTAATTTTTACTGGAGACATAGTAATTTTACCATGTCCTGCCTGTATACAATAATTTTTAAACGTTTAGTTAATTTTGTCACTACTTTTAAAGATGGATGTTTTATATTAATGTAATATAAAATACATAAATGTTGATCTCTTAAAAAGAAATAATAAAAAAAGGGTATAGAAATTACTTGATATCTCTTCTATCACAATTTTTTTTTGTCTCCTTTGTTGACATAACTTCGGCGTCACATTCACATATCTTCCCTCCACAAAAATTAGATACAGCCAGACTTCACTTTCTCTTTCTCTTTCTCAACCATACTTTATCCATTTTTGTCATGACTTTTGCCTCTTCACTTCACACATTTTTTTGTTGTCTTGGCCTCTTGTTATATTAGGGCTTAGTATGTTTTGAGTGGTGATTGACTATTTCGGACGTGAAAAATATTCAAATTATAAATAAGAGAAACCTTTCTTAGGGCCAAAATAAACTAGTCAACCATATGAATGATACCTCATTTAATTGTGTCTCTTAAGTTAAAAAGATAGTATTGCCAAATATGTGTTCTAACTAGTTACTTTAATCACTATTTTTGTTTCCGACATCTACTTCCTAAAAGTCTCATTTTATTTACAATTGCTTCTATTTTCATGAGATTTTACTCCCTCCAAATTCTTTAATTTTTGTTCCATTTATATTTATAGAGTCAAATGTTAAAAAGTTTGACCATAAATTTATTATATTATACTAAATAATATATTTAAAAGAAATCTTGTTGAATGTATCTCAATGTAAATTTTTAGAATATCAAGTATCAAGTTTTTACAATTTTTTATCTTACAGATTTAGAAATAAAAACGTTTAAAATTTTATCTTGAAAATCACAAAAATCAAATAGGGCAAACAATTAAGGATAGAATGAGTAACATATTCCCTAAGTGATCCCAACACTAGTGGACTGGTGAATGCCATTAATCCATCCTCTCTTTTCAAGAAGTTTTAGATCGGCTGTTGCAATACTTTTATTTATCTATGGAAAAAATGTTACATCTTACTAACTATAGTGTTCTTGAATTTTTCTTGAGGTATACCTTCAAATATCAATTTTGTAAGCAAAATTTACTAATAAAATGTTGGAAAATTTAGTTGTTGAATTATGTGTTAGTAAACGTGAAGTAAGATTACGCAAAACAATAAAAGTGGAATTAGTATAGTATTTAATGGTCCAATTAGTAAGTGGTAATGAATGATAAAGAAAAATGAAATCTTATTGATGTCCATGGCAAAAAGAGCAGCAAGCACCAAGGCAATGAATATTGTAGACGATATTTGATCCAATGTTTTTGATATTACCCTCTAAAATGTTAATGAACTAAATTAGTTATCATTCACGTTACCGTTACCGTTACCTTTACCTTTAATGTAATTCCCTTAACCCCTTAACCCCCAAACCCCATTTCCAACAAAAAAGCCCCTCCTTTAATGTTACCCAATAAAGGATTAAAAAGAATAGATTTTTCTTAAGGTAGGACACCTTGCTCGTTTAAATAGCACCAAAAGAAACAAAAGATAATTGGATGGTGGATTTGTCAAAAAGATGAAAAAGTAAGACGAAGACTAAACCAATTACAAAAATTTTACTTGGAGAATCTTTTGCCTAAGGTGAGATTTTGGGTGTTGTGTTTATAGTTAATATTAACTAAAAGATTATCCCATTTTTATTTATAGAGTTAAAGTTAGAAAAATTAATCATAAATTTTCATTATATTATAAGAAATAATTTATTCAAGTGGGCCTATTGGATACATTTCAATATAAATTTTTAAAATATCAAGTTTTCATAATTTTTTGCCTTAAAAATTTAGAGATAAAAATATTTAAAGTCGTATATTAGAAATCGTAAGAAGTAGATAAAGCAATTTTAGGGATAGAGGATGTACTTTAGAGGCCTAAGAAACTATAGTAAATGCCTGTTAATAGTAGCCAATGTCCTGTCAAAAAAACTGACGTGAACATATGATGAGCATAGAAATTTTAGCTTTTTTGTGTGGGACAGATGGATAAGGATTTTGTCTATTTCCATAAAATTTAAAGGTCATAGTGGCGTTGCGTCATTAAGATATGGGTTACATTTGGCACTTTTCCATGGATTACAAAACAGATGGTGTTTGAAAATTTGGACTTGCAATTGCCAATTTGACACTCCAGACCTATAATAGATATGCTCGACTGTGCATAAGCCATTGCCAATGTGCATACTGGAGTTATTTTGGCTGAAGTGGACCATTGCCAATGCCAATTGAATTGGAATACACACACAAGCTCAAAGCAAAGCTAGAGGGTTGCTTAACTACACAAAATAGATCACGTTGCTCAGTGGAACCTTATATAGTCAACCAAACCGTTGGGTTTGCAAAATTCTCGAGACATATAACCACATTCAGCCAAACAATTGCTAGAAATATAACCAAATTATGATCAAGTTATTTGCCTGTTTTTACCCCCACAGTTAACGAGTAAAATGTTTTGTTGACCAGTATCATTCATAATACATCGTTTGCAAGAGATGATATTGGATTCTAGGTTCAATAAGTATATGCATAAGCTGGAAAGCAAAAAAAAGAGAAAAAGCGAGAGGGAGAGGTACATCCATCATGTAAATTCCAGGGAAACAAGAGGCTTTATACAATTGCTAGGAAATGGGGATACCCTTTCTTACTACTAACTTGGCTTGGGAGCAAAACCCAACTCGCCAATCAGGTACAGACGATGACGTCGAAGAGAAAGCATCACAAGAAGATCAAAAACAAGTTACAACAACAGCCTATTCACTAGGGCAATCCATTAAAAAAATGCCCAGGCGAAAACATCCTTTACACCCCTCATACATTCCTTCTGGTTCTCCCCCAAACGAGACAACACTCCCAACCCCATATGAAGAAAGCATGAGGTCAAAAACAAGTGAAAAGAGAACCGAACTACAAGTACAGATTTAAGTTTACCACATCCTAGCAGGCAATTGAAGGCACAGAAGGCGTTACCAGAACAGCAATATTACCCATTATTGGCTGAAGACGGGCAGCAGCATCCTCTAGGCGTTCCCAATTCATTTTCCGTTGCTCTGCAATCAAGGATAGCTTTGCCTCATCCTCCCTGAACTGCATCTGACATTCAAGAAAGAGTGGCTCATCCATTTCCTGGAAGATTTTTCTGACATTCAAGGTTAGGTTGAGCACTGCTTGGTTCCAGTGGTTTTGAGCATTCCTCTCCAGAGCGGGAAAGATTATAGGTAGGATAACCCCACGGTTGTGTCCAATCAGGTTGAGGATTTGATCATTGTTCCATAGAAACAGCGCCCTTTCAGCCACCTGAAGTAATCAAGATGGAGGAATATGCTATTGGTTATTCCTTCTTTTCAAAATAGTCTCAGAAGAACCATAATCTTCACACATAAACCATAAGAACTAAAAATGGTACAATAGAATCAGCTAGCGACTAACACTGAAAACGCTTCAATGGCCTTTTCCCTCTCTCCCTCATCCCTTCGTAAGAACAAATATGTTAATTTATACATGGTATTCTATTAGACATCAAACTTGTTAGTTGTTTATGATTTCATGATTTTTTTTTTTAATAGTCTCATTCCTTAATTTTGTAAAGAGTATAAAAATTATTCAGATTCAGCAAAAGAACCAGCAGCAATGAGTCTCAATAGCAACAGAAAATGTTGCAGGAGGAGACTATTGAGTACAAAATCATAGTATTGAACACTGAACAATGCTCTCATACATTCATGAAACACTTCTGAATTTATTCCAAATGAGAAAAATGGGTGAAACGTAGCATTATGTTTATAATGTTTGGCATAAACTCACACGATTGGTGAGCCAACAGAGCACGCCAAGAGACTAAATCAGGGACAGGACAAACCACAGCAGATCCAGAAGGAAACTAATCTGGGAGGGAAGGGAGACTATCCTTTAATAAATTTTTTGTTGTTGACCAGCATTTTATTTCTGAGTCCAATAAATTTAAAGAATTAAACTTAGAAGGTTAAAATTCTCAACTTTCCCAGCATAATAGTACACTAGTTGTATATTGAATCCTTCAACCGGTACCGCTTAACTAAAAAAGATTCTCTGGTTTGGTCCTAGAAGCAGCTATAGTAGTTTTGATTAATAAGGGTAAGACTACGTATACCTGGATGGCCAGACCTCATTTTAGGAGGAATTCAAATAAACTGTTCACTCTTTCCGTGTCCACAGGAGTGCATTGAGTCACACACATCTCATAAATCTACTCATGCTCATAAGGATATAGCATTTCACACATAATAAAACACTGCTGCTGGATCTGAGAAGCAACCAAGACCCTATTGATTCTAAATGGAGAAGTCATGATACACTCGAGAACTGAGACAAGCTTCCACAATAAACCAACTTCATTATGTAAATATCCTTTAAATATGAATAAAACCTTACTTAAATATTGGTGATTGTAACTAACCAAAGGAAACTCAGAGAATTACAAACAGCCAAGCAATTAAAGCATGGGTTCTTGACTATATTAAAAAAGAGGTCACAGAAAAATGCACATATATTATAAAAGATAACTACAGGTGACTCAAAAAATTTCTGACATTGCAAACATCTTGCATTCAAAAGTGTTACCAAAAACAAATCTATATATCGCCAAAAGAATCTTGATATGCTCATTTAATTTGCTTATCATGTTTCAAACTACATATTAGATTTTCTAGTTCAATGAAAAATAGGAAAAGAAAATTCTATCACTAAGTTTGTTACATAAACATGCTCAGACAGCAAAATCTACTCGGCAGCTTACAACTAACAAGAAACGAACTAATGCTACTTTTTCCTAGTAAGCACAGTTCTAAATGCTTGTTTTTCTCTAGCAGAGCAAAACAACACACCCTTAAATCAATAAAAGTAATCAGATAAGATTTATAAATGCAAAGAACCTCTAGTCTCTAGTTCATATAAAGCACAACGTGGAGCAAAGGAGGGCTGTGACAAATCTTAGTCGTGAATCATAGAACTCTTTAAACCATGCATATTGTCATGCTCTTTCAGTTACTATTGCAGCTCAACATGTGAGTTTTTCACAAGAAACTGGTGTCACATCCAACAGATAACAAAACAATCACATCCATAGTATCAACCTGAACTTCAACAAATTTCATGGAAACTGAATATTAAAGTGAGGGGAAAGAACAACAACAAAGAGTACTGGAGAGATAGCTAAATCAAAGGATGTAAAACAAAAGCTACCTGAAAGTGATAGCTGTTAATACAACAGGCAATCCGCGAAAACAATGGAATCATGATCTTTTGGAATTCAAGCATGTTGGTGGCTTCCAAAATCTCTTCCAATTCACCCAAGAACATCACTTCCTTCTGGCTGTTTGTAATGGGCCAGTACTTTAACAAACCTTTAATCACAGTGCTAGTTAGCTTTGGCTCCTTATCTATAAACTGTGTAATGCAGTACGACAGTTGCTGAAAGTAGACACCTAAAGATTTTGGTTTATGCAGAGGAATCAAAGCTCTCCACAAAAACATCTTGTGTTCCTCCTTCAAGGGTAAGGCAAACCCACTAATAACACTCCCAAAGATTTCCAACAGTTCTGCAATTCCATTATGTTTCTCAGTCTCAAACACAAACCGGTAGAATATATTGCTCATAGCCTTCCGAATAAATGGCCTGTGGACCATGAATTTACCATACACCCTATGAAGGATAGTCTTCAGACATTCTCTTTCCCTAGGATCCTCTGAATCAAAGAGATCAAGCAACTTCACTATGAAAGAGTGGTCTATGTATTTCTTTGCAACCTTGGCATCAAGCGAAGGGGAAGTTATGAACTTAAGCAACAAATCATACACAATCTGCAGGTGTGTCCAAGAAGGATCAAACATAGGTTCATCATCATCATTCTCAGCACCACCACCACCGGACCTGTAATTCGGTGGGAAGACCCGAAAGAGATTAACAGAACACATTCTACACAGGGCAAAGATAGCAGGCTCAGGGAACTTCGAAGGCGGCCCGGAGGCAACAAAATCAACAAGTTCAATTAGTGTTTGCCGCTTAATATCCTTCTCCGAAATATTCTTACTAGGGTCATAAAAGTCGAATGTCACACAGCAAAGATTCAACTTACTTAGGAACAAGTTCATCTTCTCCGAATTCGGAACATCCTTGAAAGACACAAGGGGCTCAATCCCCGCAACCACACTCGTCGGGAACACAGCAGATGATGTCCGCTTCGTGGCATTCGCTTTGCCCGACGCAGCATTGCCATTCTGTGCCCGAGGAGTGGCATTGCCGTTGCCAGAAATATTGAAATTGGTGCTCATTATAGGTTCACCATTATCAGATTTGAAGGATTTCCTAGGAATCTTGCTAAGAATCTGCTTCAACATGATGAATACCTTAACTGAATTTCATGTAAAATTCAATCCAAACACGTGAAACCCAAATCCCAGAAACATCCCCAATGATCACAGATCCCCATTATATACTCATAATCCAACACATCAAACAGCACAAACCCCAAGATTCAAACTTAATGATGCTCAAACCATTCAAAAAGTTCAACAATATCAAATATCAGATCTTTACAATATATAACGACAACAAAGCTTGAAACTATGCTAAACCATCAAAATTCAACCAAATTAATCAACAAAAAAAAAAGTCAGATCTGAATTGACATGAATTTGAAATAAAGCTACCCTAAAAAACCACCTTAATCCCCCTCTTTTTCTTTTTCCTCAATTCAAAATCAAATTCAGATAAAAAAAAGGGTTGCAAATTTTCAAAAGACAGTATTTTTACTATGATAAAAATCATAGAAAATTTCCCATAAAATGGAAACAAATAACTAAGGAAAACCCACAAAAATCAGAGCTTGAAAAAGTGAAATGCACCCAAATTAAGGAAGAATAGAAAGAGATCAGCAATACCCAGAATCTAAAAAGCAAAGTTAAGAGCTTGAGTTGTTAGGAAAGATCCATCAACGGAGCTCAAATTGAAGAATAAAAAAGGGGTAATCTTTGATGATGGTTTGGTTGGAGAGTAGCTCTCAAAATTAAAAAAATAAAAATAAGAAGACAAAAAATTGAAAAAAAAAATGCAAAAAAGAGGAGGGTGGTGTAGTAGCTGGTTGTTTCTTGGATCCTATATCATCATCTCATGTGATTGATTAATTAAAGAAAAATAAATCTGAATAAATATGAGGGTTGAATAATTGAAAATGAGGAAAGTGGGAGGTGGCTCTCTCCCTCTTTTCTCCTATTTCTTGTATTTCTTCTCTCTTTCTTTTGGGGTGGAGGGAGAAATGGGTGACCTCTGATGTGTGTTGTGTCCCGATTAATGAGAGCCAAAATTCATCAGAAAATAAATTTATTGCAGTGAAATTTTGCTATTTTGTTCAAGGATAAATTTGACCTAATTTTATCCAAATTTACTTAAAATTGCATGAAAATCATCGCGCAAATATGACTATGCACCCGGGTGCACAATGCTTACGTCTGGTGTAAAACGCAAGAATTGTACACATAACGCTGGTTAAAAGCATTTGGGGCAACGTAGTGAACATTACATAAACAGGCAATGAACATTGGGATCATATCTATTTATTATTTCACAGCATAAGTCATCATTAATACTTCGTAATTTGCATCATTAATGCTTTTGAGATTCTATTATTTTTGCATTGGGAATAAGATACGTACATAACTTTTTTATTTTTTTTTAAATCTGAATTATTTTTCATTTTAGGATTTTTTATACAAGCACACATAAATGTTCATTGAAAAATACGTAAATGTACATTATTTACAAAAAATGTTCATTGAAAAATCATAAAATGTACATTAGTTATTAAAATGAACATCATGTATTATAAAAATGAACATTTTATATTATTAAAATAACATAGAACATTCGTGCAACAATATTTTTACAATGAACATTATATATTCATATAATGAACATTATGTATTATGAAAATGAATATTATATATCACTGGAATGAACAATAAATGTACTGGACGCATAATTACACGTAATGAACAATAATTACGTGTACCAGGCAATGAACATTATTATCAGTTCTATTTATTATTTCATAGCAGAAGTCATCATTAATGCTTCGTAATTTTTGTCATTAATGCTTTTAGGATTCTATTATTTGTGCATTAGAAATAAAATACATATAAAACTTTTGTATTCTTTTTAAATTTGAATAATTTTTCATTTTAGGATTTTTTATACACATAAATATTCATTGGAAAATGCGTAAATGTACATTATTTACAAAGAAAAAGTTCATTGAAAAATCATATAATGTACATTAGTTATTAAAATGAACATTATATATTATTAAAAGGAAAAATTGAAATGAAAAATACAACCTTAAACTTGTCTTGTCCATAAAGACCAACCTTCATTTTATTTCTGAAAAATCTCACATTTGCATATTTTGTATTTTAAATGGTTTAATGAAAAAATGACCGATTGACAAGCAGGTTATTGTGACGAGCTTGCGGTTAATGATCGTTATTTTTGATATCCTTCTGTTTCTCATGCCTAGCAAACAATGTTTTTTCTTCTTCAAATGTTTAAAGCTAAGGTTTCCTCTTCATTTGCTACTTGTTCATTTGTACAAGGACGTGAAGAAAATGTTGGACATCGCCTCATATCTTCATCTTCCTCGCATACAATGGATTGATGCAATTGTCCTTCATACCTTCATTTTGTTTCTCATCCCACGACACTTTTAATTTTCCGTGCACTAACTATTTTTCATATTTTGGCTACTAGAGTCAAATAATTCCTCATCCCTTTAATAATCATTCTCGATTATACTTATGTGAGGCTACTGCTCTTATTTTGGTTGATATAGTTTATTTTAGATAGTTTCGTTGGATTCAACCTGTTTTTGCTACTTATCATTCTCCTCCATCAACAACTTATTCATAGCATATAGTTTCCTATTCAATGTCTTCAACCTCGACAACTCTTTCCTTTGCTTGTCCCTGCATCTGTACTCCCACACACACAAACGCGTAAATCCGTAACATAGAAACATATAAATTTGGAAGAGAAAAAAATCCAGAAAAAAATGTCACGTTTGGTTTTGGAACTAGACTTTGATATGCTTGGGCTCGATGTTTGACAAGATGGGGCACTCTCGAATCAGCTATTGACGGCGCAATAAGTTGGGTTTCGGGCACTCAACATATATACTCTCCAACGCACTCACCTACTCCGCCATGTACCTCACGTACTTCCCGGCATCCACCGAAATCAACAAATACCCAAAATCCTAAAAGCCCAAAATTTCCAGATTTAGCTAAAAAAAATACAACCAGAATTATGTCGAAATTGTATTCAATTTGAATGAGAGATTACACCTCTAGCAGAGCATTGAATGAAAGATGATCTCGAATTTGATGAAGATGAAAGTCTTGAACGGGCGATAGAATGACAGAGAAGGATGATATATAGTAGTCGTTCCCATAAATGCATGACTTTTTTGAAAATATTTGATAAATTTTGAGTAAAAAATTTCCAGAACTTTTATGGGTTTAATGTTGAAAAAAAGATGCGCGAATAACACTATGGAGTGAAGGGAAAGGTGAAGATATGAATATATGAAGTCAAATGACCAATTCAACAGGTAACCGGTCAAGAATATCTTTAAAATACAACACATGCCAAGGTGAGATTTTTCAGAAATAAAATAAAGGTTGGCCTTTATGGACAAGATGGGTCAAAAATTGTATTTTTCATTTCAATTTTTTCTTATTAAAATAAAAATTATGTATTATTAAAATAAACATTAGTTATTATTAAAATGAACATTAGTTATTATTAAAATGAATATAGATTATTCGTGCAACACGATTTTTACAATGAACAATTTGTATTCATAAAATGAACATTATGTATCATGAAAATGAACATTATATATCATCGGAATGAACAATAAATGTACTGGACACGTAATGAACATTGGGATCGGTTCATTCATTATTTTCCAATAGAAGTCATCATTAATGCTTCGTAATTTGCATCATTAATGCTTCGTAATTTGCATCATTAATACTTTTGAGATTTTATTATTTTTGCATTGGAAATAAGATACGTACAGAACTTTTGTATTATTTTTAAATCTGAATAATTTCCAATATTCATTGCCTTTGAATGTAATGTTCATTCTTACGTTTATGTGTACAACTCTTGCGTTATTTGTGTACAATTCTTGCGTTTTCAGGTGCATAGTCCAACCATTGAAATTATTGGTTAGGGTGCTTGAGTTGGTTTAGTATGTCGATATTCGAGTTTGTTCACATCAGGTTAATTGTCCTCGATAAAAATTTGGGTTGAATAGAAAAAATTATGGTTTATGGGAGAATCCTCATAACACTTATGACAATGTAATATTTATTATATTTTTTATTTTTAAACTTGTTTTCTTTCTCTCTTCATATTTTTTTTTCTTATAGCACAAAGTTCTTCAATTGATTACGAATTTGCTTATTTATTGGAAAATGAGTGGAAAAAAATTGCTCATGTGATAAATGAGCAATTTTTTTTGCTTATTTCATAAATGAGTAATATGGTAATTATAGTCATCTTCTTTATTGAATACAAATTTGTTTACCCTTTTTAATTTCATACATAAACTTTATCAAGTTGCATTTTAATTCTAAAATATTTTTCCTCATTTGTGCATAAATGAGCAAATTGTTTATGCCCATTTGTCTTTTATTGAGCAAAAGCATACTTGCTCATTTACAAAATAGCAACAGAACTCAACAATCAAGAAGGTGAAATACTAACACAATTATGATTCCAAAATGTAAACATAAAGTTGGGTTCAAATATTATTGTGCACAAATGAGCAAAAGTATTTGCTCATTATTCAACACAAATACTAATCGACTTTGCTAATTAGAAAAAATGAATAAGCAAATGAAATTTGGCTTACTTGTTGATCATTTGTTATACCAACATTCCCTGAATTCATATTTTAATCAACTACAATGGAACTTAACTGCAATGTTGAACATATAATGAAGAATTTCAAAATTTATGACGCTGTTACTCACTTAATTACTAAAATTTCAAACATGTGTATGCAAAAAACAATGAATTGAAGAACAAAACCTTGAAAAATAAAGAGAATAGGGAATTAAGGTTCTTCAAAGGTGATATTACTTGAAATTTAAGTTTCAAATAATCAATTAAAATTATAAATTGATAATGAGACTTTCAAATAAATGTTGGTGCTTAATATGTTGATATTTCCGAAGACTTTCTATTGCTTCTCCTTCCTCTTTCTTTTCCCATCTCCTCCATGCACCCTTCCTGCCCTCACTCACTCTGTGCCAACCTACATGCCTTATCTTCTCCTCTTTAATTGAAGGTTATGCTTAATAACAAATATGATGCTTGATATATGGTGTATTTTCTAAATAAGAGTGAAAGAAGTGGAGAGAAGGAGAGATCAATGAGCGAGTGAGGTTCTTCAATAATTAATTTACGAAATAAGAGAAAAAATGGTAATTTTTCAATAGTGGTATAAGGAGAAGAGAGAAATAAGTGGGGAAGACAAGTAATTGAATTGACATAATGGTGGAAATCAAATTTGACAATATAAGAAGTTTTTACATTAAGTGTGTGTATGTGTATATATTTACAATATACAATATGAGAGAGAGAGAGAGAGAGAGAGAGAGAGAGAGAGAGAGAGAGAGAGAGAGAGAGAGAGAGAGAGAGAGAGAGAGAGAGAGAGAGAGAGAGAGAGAGAGAGAGAGAGAGAGAGAGAGAGAGAGAGAGAGAGAGAGAGAGAGAGAGAGAGAGGTAATGTGTTGTTTTAGATACAAATATTTATAAGTCACATAAAATTGATTATCTGTTAATATCGAGGTTGTTATAGGTCCAAATCATAGATTTCAGGGTTAATTTGACTATCATTTAATATTAAATTGAGTTTAGATCGAATTACTGATTACCAATTTCACCAATTTTTCCCAGTATAAGTTGAGTATTGATCATTTAATGTTCAGGCCAATTTCTCATTTTAGGTCAATTTTAGAAAACTATAAATAAGAAATATAGAACATTCAATTCTACATGACAACAAGTTTCTAGAACTTTATGATTGACCTACTAAGTGTTATGAAATAAGGAGTAAGAACATGTTTTATACAACGTCATAGGTCAAACTATATTAATTAATGTTACAATGACAATATCTTATAATGTAATTTAATTTCTTAGAAAATGATATATATTGGCTTGTATGCATGAATACATACATATAATATTTAAGTACTATTAATTTTTTTTATAGGTTTCTCTATTACTTTTAACGTAATACGTACTTGAAGTTTTGCTTGACAAACAGAGCTAGACATGTATACCTTTTGTATGTTCATGCTTATCATATATTCTTATCAATTCCTTTTTTCTTTCCTTCACTCACATGAGAACCCTTATTCCGTAATTTTAATGTAGAGAATATCAAAAGAGCCTATAGGAGCAAATATAAACTGTGAAGCAACCATAAGTGTCCAAACCCTAACACGATTTCAGTACATGTCAATCGTTATTTCTCTACCTTCTTACTAGCTTTCTTTATTATTTTCACAATCTAGATTGTGTCTAATTACTTATAGTCTAAAGTAAAATTCATATTACGATATTCAATGCAACTAGTGACTTATGATATTTTAGAATATTCTTCACCAAAAGAGGTCATATTTGCTATTGTAATAGTTAATGATTAATCTTTGCTATGTATATAGTGTGTTGGTTAAACTTTTTTAATAGTTGAATTCAATAATAAGGGTATCCAATCCTATCAAAAAGATAAATTCTTTCTCCTTTCAAATGTAACTTGTCTTCATAGGAATAAAACTCAATTCCCTTATAATATTTTTTTTTATTATCTTCTCTTCTTATTTTACAGAAGGAAAGAAAATGATAAAATTATGAATCGATGAGCTAATAAAAATATTAAGGAATGAAACAATCTTAATTTTCTACAAAATCAAGGCCCATACATAAAGTTATAAAGGAATATGTTTTAAACGTGCCCTTGGCAATTGTCGTGTAGTGTTTAATATTTTTCATTAATAATATTTTATTTTTCTTATCTCAAACACATCCCCTCATTATCACTAAAAAAGAAAATGCTATTCACTTTAATTTTGCAAAACTTAAATCTTTTCTTTACTAACGTTTTAGTTTTCTTACTAAATTTCAATTACTTTAATTGAAAATTATTATTATAAAATAAAAATAATATTACTTTTAATTAATTTTATCTTTATTTTTCTAACCCCAACTTGAGTTATTAACACATATTTGACATATGTAATACGTCAAAGAGGACACGTAACACATAGAAAATGAGCAAGCAGAGACTCCACTAAATTTTCTCATTAACCCTTCAACAATTTTATGAAATCAAGTTAAGATGATTATGATTTATTTTCTACTCTATTTGTTTATGTAAAAAGCAAAAGATAATGCTAAAAAGAGAGAAATTTCTCAAAGGTTGACACACAAGGTAGTCCAAGTATATTCCAAACGTCCCTGAAAGCGACACAAATTTCAATCCTTTGCTAGTTTGCTGACGCTTTGTTTTTTTTTTACCACTTAAATACATAAATTTAATTAATTAAATATACAAAGAAAGAAAAGCCCAGTCCTTAAAAATCCCATAAAATCTTTTGACTTTTTATCCCAATTATATTCCATAAATCACTGCTGAATTATTCTCATTTTTTTCATCGATCAGATTCTATTTGGGTAACTGTTCTTCTTGCTTGTTCAGCTAATATTGGTAGGTAGATTTGTGTTTGTTAAGCTGCTTTGAAAGTGATGATTAATGATTATACTATCTATTATATGAAGTGGGTCGATATTAGTTCTTAATTTTGTGTTGAATCTGTTGATTTTTCTGGGTTATGAGTGAATTTTAACGGGGTTTTGAATCTGATAATCCGTACTATGTTTTGCTTGTTTGCCTGATATTTAGTCAAAGTCATAGAATTTAGGTTGTTCCGTAGAATTTCAGTGTTTTTTTGAGGTTTTGAATCATTATCCTGAATTGGGTGTGTTTTTTAGATTCTAATCTTTCATGTAAAATTGGGTGTGTTTCCTTGAAGTTTATGATTTTGCTGAAATTGGGGTTTTGGAATTTTGTTGGTTGGTGTAATCATCTGGGTTAAGCATTTGATTTCCCTTTGTTGATGATAATTTTGCTGGAATTATAGTTCCTTTGAGTTTATATATATGTCATGTATGGCCCCTGATTTTATGTAAAAAGATGGGTAATTATAGTATATTGAGCTCCCTATTGCGCCTTTGATTTTGTTTGTCCGTTGTCGTGGACTCGAAGGGGGTTTCTGAGTAGTTTGGCATCTGTTGCTTTAGTGTATAGATTAGAAATAGGATTACATTTTGGGAACAAGCTTAGTTGAAATTGAGGATTCTCATTGTTTTTGTATTATATTTGCTTTAACATGTGGAGTACTTGTGAGGTTCGTGTAGGGGGCCCTTACTTCCATTCCCATCTGAAGAAGATTTTTACAATTGGGGAGGGAGCAAGGAATTTCAGTCTGACAGTGGTTTGTTGTTTCTGTAGACAGAAGGACGAGGGTGAACATGTCACTGTACATTGTAGTCAATAGCTTGTGATTGGCAGTACTGAGTTATCGCATTAGGCAGGTTCATTCTACTGAATATTCTGATACCAAAGGGCTTAAAGCCTTAAACCATTTCTCCATGCCTTCACATCTCCCGTTTCTGTTGGTTGTCTTGAATGACCATGCGGTTTGCAGAAAATCACTATAAAAGCCAAGGAGACAAATACCCACTATCTATGGATCAACCGGAAAGAAGAAATGAAAATGATCACGTAATTGACATAAGGAGGGGTTTAGAAGCTTCCTCTTCAGGTTCTGCTCATGATAGGATTTCTAACGAGTTGGACTCTACTCGACCTGAAGATAGGCCTTTAAGTAGTAACAGGGCTTCAGTGTCTCAGTTGTCACTTCCTCTATCCAACATCTCAAGTTCCAGGAATTCATCCAGTAGAAGAGGGAATGGTCACAGCCGAAGGCGCAGAAGCCCGCTGAATTCAGGGTTGTGGATATCTGTTGAACTAGCTCTCACCTTAGGCCAGATTGTGGCCTCTGTCGTAGTGTTGTGTTTGTCAAGGCATGAGCACCCACAAACTCCATTATTTGCTTGGATTGTGGGTTATGCTACAGGATGTGTTTTGACTCTCCCTCTTCTCTATTGGCGCTATCTTCATCGTAATCAAGGTTCAGAACGAGATCTTTCTCCATCTAGACAACCTTCTTCTGATGGGAATCCTGCTGTTGGACATTCATCTTCTCTTACTGCTCAGATTCTAGAAGATGATAGCCATAACACTGCATCCAACAGAATTGCTAGTGGTCTAAGTGTTGGTATGGGGAACACCAGGTAATGATTGAAAATTTTCTTTGCAGAATTTCTTTTAGTTGTTCCTATATTCAAGTTCTACACTATTCTTTCCTGTGCCATCACGCTTTGCACATTAATGAGCATTGATTCTCCCTATATCATTTGTTTAGCTATGTATATATTCATTATGCTGTCCCCTTTGCTTACTGATATTGCTTTCTACTTGGCCCCCATTGTGGAAATTATTTGAAGTTTATATACATTCTAAGGCTTGATAGGTTGTAAACTTGTGCTGCAATATAACATTTAAAACTTGTTCTTAATGATTGATATAAATCTCTCTTGTTTTATATCATAGTTAATGATGTGTACATGTGATCAAAACATGGATTCTGTTTGTAGATTCTGTCCAATGGTTGATTTTTATGGGTTGACATCTTTAATAAGAACTAAAACTTGGATGAACAGAGAGGTAGACTGCAAATTGGATTGTATGAAAACTAGTCCTTCATCGGATGCTTTTTTGTTGTGTGTGTGTGTGTGTGGCGGGGGTGGGTTGGGAGAAGAGAAATCGGAAGAGGTACTTATTTGGAAGGGCTGCTCTTCCATATTCTTGCGAAATGCCAGTTATTGGACTTCAGATTTATTTGCTCCCAGCACCCTTTTTTATAAGTTATAGAGTTCTTTAAGGAAATGTAAGCAAGCATGTTTTCTTCCCATTAGTAGCATCTAAGAAAGCATCTTAATCTTTCTTCCTAGAGAATAGTCTAAACTTAGAAGCATTAAGGTGATGGTATTGTATGGATCTTTGGTATTGTTGTTTAAAAATTAGTTCCATTAGTTAAGGAGCGTTGTGATTGTGTACGGAACAGCTTTTAAAAACTTGTTCCTCTTCAACGTTCATCCTATCCTATGAATGTGACGATCCAGATGTGGCCCTTTTTTGCAATGGCATTTTTTTGGAACTTTAAATGTGGCTTGTCATGAACCACCTAACCTTACCAAATATTGTGAAGTATATGACAATGACAATTTAACATTATCCTTCAGTGTTATGAAATTGACCTCTATCATTTGAACTTCTTAAATGATTTTCCTTTACTCTTGTCATTGGATAGTGTTACCTAGCTACTGCCCACATTGAAGAAGCCTCTCCAAACACTCTAGAAAGTTCTCTTATTGACAACTGATACCAGATTCTCACTGTAATCCTTATTAGGTGTATATGAGGGATGCTAAATTTGTGTGAGACACATATGGTTTACACATATTCCACTGTAAATACTTGACCTCCTTGTCCTGTGAGCTACATAAGTTAGCTTGTCCTTATGGTCAAGATATTGGCCATAGATCACCAATTAAGCTTCTTCTTAGGGTCAAGATTTAATGCTGGTTAGCTTCCGTATTACAGAAGCTTCGTAATGTTCTTGATGGGCTTTAGGATATACATTTCACGACCAAATTACTACTTGAACCCTTGATCTATTTTTTGAAATGTAATTGTTGTTATTGACAATAATCAGCATCACATATTAAAGCATAAATGTCACAAGTCATTTGTCAAACTCAAAAGTACTTCATAGATGCAAGTGTATGACGTACTGGGTTTTTGTTACCATTTCCTCATATTTTTTTAGAATGTATGTTGCTGTAATTCTAAAAGTTCAGAACTCTTGTTGAATGAAAAACAGAAATTGGGCCCTAGACGTGCCCAAATGTTCATCAGACATTCAGACTGGAGTCTCTTTTTAAATAATGCTAAAATAAGTTAGACTGGCTAACTTATTTGTAAAAACCTGGGGTTTCTGTGCTATGCTTATCTGTGTTTTTTTTGTGTGCTGCTGGTCATGATCTTTATTTAACTTTAATAGTCTAATTCATGTTAATTTATGTCAAAGACTAATGTCTCATCTGTGGCTAGGTGTTATTTGTGTTTCACCTTGTTTGACAATTTTTTCTAAAACGAACTCATATATGTAATCTACTCATGCATAATGCTCGAGCATTCTGAATTCCTCTTGCAAAGCAAATTGCAATCACCTGCTATCTTCACTAAGTGTATAGATAAGACAACCTGGACTATGACCATCAATATATCGATATCCAAAGTGAGTTGAGGTATTCTTGCTTGATTTTCTCACAAATTATGTCTACAGTGTCTTTTTGTAATTTTTCTACTACATGATGATCAAAGTAATTTTTCATAGTCAACTAGGTTTGACGACAAAAGTCATTTACGATTATTTTTGAACTGAGGAAGTGTTAGTTTTTTTTTTATGTGCGTTATGGGGAAATAATTACTAATAGACAACCTAAAATTTTCTACTGTAGAATTCGTTTATGTGATAGTGAGATTTAGATTTCAAGTTTCTGTAAGTTTCCTAAGGTCGGGTCGATTGTGATTTTGTGCACTTACTTATAAGAACAAACTGAAGGACTTGGTGTTGTTTTCTGATACTTATTTGTTGCAAGTGTTCTTGTCTTAGGTCGGGTTTTATAAATTTGATCATGATTTTGTGCACTCACTTATAAGAACTAACTGAATGACTTGGTGTTGTTTTCTGATACTTATTTGTTGCAAGTGTTCTTGTAGAGGACCATAAGAAATTTATGTGATATTCTGTGTGCTACAGGCTCAAGGTCTCTATTGAATACTTTAAGATGGCCCTTGATTGCTTCTTTGCAATCTGGTTTGTTGTTGGGAATGTGTGGATCTTTGGGGGTCATGCTTCTTCTACAGAAGCTCCTAACTTGTACAGGTAATGGTTATGTTTGCTAATGCTTGATCTTTGTTTCACTTTGTTTGAGTCATTTAATCAGTAGAAAGTTCTGCTCTTATCAGGTTATGTATAGTGTTCCTCATCTTCAGCTGCATAGGATATGCTATGCCATTTATACTCTGTGCAACAATTTGTTGCTGTCTTCCATGTATAATATCTGTGCTAGGCTTTAGAGAAGATTTGAACCAAACCCGTGGAGCAACTACAGAGTCAATCAATGCTCTCCCTACGTACAAGTTTAAGTTAAAGAAAAGCAGGAACAGTGACGGTGGTAGTGAATCTGGGGTAGTAGCTGCAGGAACAGAGAAGGAACGCGTGATATCAGGAGAAGATGCTGTAAGTGCTTTTTGGCCTTTCATTTACGGCTACACTGCTTCATTTTTTGTAAAGGATGCTTTTCTTACTGCATTATTGGCAACTATTGTACAAAATTGGAAATGGACACTTGATGAGGAAACACAAAATCTGGATGTTTAGGAAAAGTAGGATTTAGGAAATTATAAAATTTGAAGGCTGTAAACATGAAGCATGTTCTTATTGTAAGCTAGAAGCCATTATTTTGAAATGATAACAATGGTGTAGAAATTGAAGTACTGTGATATTTAATGTATTTAAAGGGAGATTGCTGGAAACCAAAATGAGGTTTGAATCTTGCTTGACTAAAGGAGCTAGAGTAAAGGTTGTTAATCTAGTAATTATTTCAGCAGCAGGGAAAAGTGCTATGCAACGGTTGCTCTGGAAATGTTAATTGTCAATTTGTTTACTTTAGGCAAGAGTCAAGATTGGGTACTAGCTACTAGCTTATTGCAACTTCTTGCTTATATTTCATTGGAGATGAATGTCAATGTTAATGCCCATTGTATTTGCCTATTATATAGCTTTCATGTAATTGCTTGTCTAATACAAGGAATCGGTTATGCGCAATCTGTAAAGGGCACTCTGCACTTTGAGCTTGAGCTAAACATAGCACCATCTATGTTTATAGGGAGAACTCAAAACAGTCTACATGTGTACCTTCTATGTTCCAACTAAGATCATTTCTAGCGTTGTTTTGCCCTTGCCTCTATTTTGTTGGCTGTACAGCCTTTTACACAAAAACCAGATTCTTCTGCAAGTAAATGTCAGCCATTACTTGATGATGGCCTTTCGTTTTATTAGATGTAGTTAATCATGAGTAAAAAGAATTCCATGTGCGGATATACATGATTGCTTACTTAAGGTTACAATACAAGCTTAAAAATTACCCCATAGTGAATCTAGAAAATTGAATTGGGTCCAGAACTTGCTCTTGTTTTATCTGCCCTTCTCATCGCCTATGATGCTTGGCTAGATAACTGTCCAGATCCAATTATATGACTCTGTCCTCTCAACTTACAGGTCTGTTGCATTTGCTTAGCGAAATATGCAAACAATGATGAACTCCGGGAGTTGCCATGTTCTCATTTGTTTCACAAGGACTGTGTGGATAAGTGGCTCAAGATTAATGCACTTTGCCCCCTTTGTAAGAACGAAGTAGGTGATTCCTTGCTCAGTTCACTTGCTGGAGCAACAGCCAGCCTACGACGAGCTGAAAGTAGGGTAGTTAGCAGCTGAATAGGCACTGGCTTGTGATATAACCAAAACGCGGCTTGTTTCTGCATCAGTGCGGCTACTATGATAAGCTCAAGTATCAGAGTCCTTTCCGACATAGTTTGTAGAAGCAGTATCATGCAGTTACTCTTATATTGTTGGCATAATATCGTACTTGCTTTCCGAACCAGGTCCTATACTTGGCCTGAAAGGTTGCCATAGTTGATAATTAGAGTTGGTTCTTCAGAGACACTGATTTTTTTTGGAAATAGAGATGGTTGCATTGTAAGATATACACACCATTTTCTGTTTTGCTGGTGATGATTGGTCCCTAAGTTGTTTGGTTCACCATTTCTTCATTTTTTGTGCTTGATTTTATTTACAATGTGTTTGGATAATTAAAAGTGCAGAAAACTCCTGATTTCTAAGTTTGCGACTCATTGTTCGGAAGAAAAGCTGAAATGGATAAATATATGAATCTCTCTAAATAGTCCAACTTCGTAATTATCCCTTCAAAATTGAGAGTAAATTGAGTAAGACTGTTCATTGGATAACGAAGTAACTTATTCTTGTTAAAGTTCATTGGAAAAACAAGTATCTTTGGAAAATGATTTTTCCTCCAACCAAAATCTGGCCGAAAAGGTTCCAATTTACCGAAATCTTGAATTTTTTGATCCAATACATAATGTGCAAAATATAATTGAATTTTTTGTATTTCAATTTGAAATGATTATTTACTAGAAGAAATTATAGTATTCATCTATTTCTGTTAATATTAATTAAGTAATTAAATTTCAAACTTTCATATAATCTCCCGTAAATTTACGAAATTTTGACTACGTTTTATAAATTTACATACATATACTTTCTTTATATATATATATATATATATATATATATATATATATATATATATATATATATATATATATATATATATATATATATATATATATACACACACACACAAAGTCACACACACATATACTCAACATAAATAATACATTATTTTTTTTTATGTAATTAATCATTTTAATAAAAAAAAACTAAATGTTTACAAAAGATAGGTCAAGCCCAAAACTCTACCTTACTCATTAGACCTAGTACCCCTTCTAGTTAAACTATATATACCTTTTCTAAACCCTAAATATCATTATTCACATAATCACAAAAAAAGAAGCCCAGCAGCCAACGTGCTTTTCCTCTGCTTTTCTCAGCTCTTTGTCGTCCCTCTCTACACACCCTTGTCATCAGTGAGCCGACCACTAGCCATGGATGGCCCTTCTCCCTCTTCCTCCTTCCTCATTTCCCTTCTCTTTCCCCTTGATTTTATGATCTAGTATGCATATTTTATGAAGTTATTTATGATGTTTGTGTTGTAACTGTTCTTTTGTTTTAAATGGTTTTTGAATCGAATTGTTCAGATCATGGTATTGAAAACAAGTAAAAATGTCACAGCAAGTGTGTAAGTGTACAAGTCAAAGTAATTTGCAGTGTTTGCGAGATTCACCCATGGTGGCCGTGTGTGTAAAATTTGCATATCTCCCTAATATGAATTTTGACATTGCATTTCAAGTCCTTTTGAGTAATTGGTTTTGTGATAGCCTATCCATCTTCACCCTCGTATCTTTGCGTGTAAAGCCTATTCGATGGTTCATATTTTTTCTGAAGACTTAAAGCTCAAATTAACCAGCCCAATTTCTGTTTCTCATATTATTCATTTCAAAATCTCGTTGGTTTATTTGTGCCGCATGCCGCATAAGCCATCACCCTTCACGGGGGCAAATCTTGAGAAATGTTGTATGATTGGTGAGATTTAACTTTTCTGTATGAATGGATTATAGGGGCCATTAATTATAATGAGGTTTTTTTTGCATTAAGTTAATGTCTACACCATTATTCGATCCATTTGGCAGCATATGAAATGCTTTGATTTTTTTTTTAATCACGAAAGAGGAAATTGGGTACTAAATGGAACTTCAATGTAGTACAAACCTCTGATAAAATCATTCATGGTATGACATTCTGCTACCTATAAAGTGTAACACTCCGATAATTCCTATTTTTTCAAAACCCAAACCTGTAGGAACTATTGGTGTGCTACCGCCACGTGTTCAAACGTTAACTCTATAAAACAGAGTTTTGCAGAGGAAAAACAAAAGACTTATGAAATAACATTAAACGTAATCAACTCCTGATGTTACAAACTGGAATCTCTACGTCCCTTACTGTAATGTACCAAATAACGTTTACCCAACAGTTTAAAAACCAAATCAAACTAACATAATTTATTTTTAAATCTAAATTAAAATAATGTTTCTCTCCAACCCGCCCATGCATGAATGCTTGTTTAGATATCTGTTAATAATCTGCTCCTCAATAATACAATTGTAAGTATTGGATCATTACAGTGTCATTTATAGGCGAAAGTCATGATAAAAAACACACAAGGCACGTAATCACCAAGCTGAGTACATACGAATTACAAAGTACGACAGTTGAACTGATAATTAAATAACTATAAAAATGTAAGAACGTATCACGCAACGTTTTACTCGACTGACGCGATAAATTGATTAATGATTTAGATTAAGCAATATACTAGGTTGTCTCCCCCATGTCCTGATTAGGACATCAAATAATTAAATCACCCATGCACTCCCGTCGGAGAGCATCAAAATACAGTATAAAAATACATATGGTAAACGGGCGCGACTCCATTACCATAGCTAGATGAGATTTCAACTAACCCCAATTTTAAGTTTAAAACTTTATAAAAGAGAGACTCGTAGATCACACGGTCTCCAAGAAAAGCCACAGATAATACCCCGTAAACTCCAACCCCTGATTGTCAAATATTCTAGACGTGCATTAGCCCAGAGTTTTATTGTTTATCATCTTTCTCTTTAAGTGATTTACTGTTTAAACTCAATATATACCATCACCGCAGCACAAACATACAAACATTACAGTTATACAATCAATCTCTGTTATACTGTAATTTTTAAGCTTTTAATTTGAATATCAACTGTTAAACCTGTTGAACCAATTCAATTACCCTCGTCATTAAGACTTATAAAAATACACCTTTACCCCAATCATACTATTAGTAATGAAGAAGTGATAATAAACAACCTCATGGATTAATTAACAATTAATACCAATTTAATAAATCACGGTTTCTCACAAATAATACCAAAACATGCCCCTAATATAAAGAACATGAATTCTTTCAAATGGATAACCAAACAATCTTATTCAAAGGGTTCCCTAAACATGATACTAAGTTTATATTTCACCCTAAATCATGCTCCTAATTAAAATAACGTTCTTCATAATTTGTACGTACCCGGTGTAAAATGCACGGGTATCCATATTCTCTATTTTTTTAAGGACCTTTTTCAAATCGTTCTCCTACACCAGATAATATAATTTAATTCAATATACCAACAATACCAAATTTTCAACAACCACACTAACTTTTCTAAGACTTTACAATCATCCAAAATACGTTTTTAAGTCTCCAAAAAAAAACCCAGCTATTAAGTCAATTATAATGTCACTGTTGTTTACTGTGCAAAAGCTAAGATTACATACTAACCTAATCTTATTAACTCATATAAGCCCAAGCAACTAAACTTTATCACTTTGTCCCATAACAATTGATAAGACAAAGAAACTTTGAACATAATCCTCAATATCCAGCCCACTTTTAATGTCACGCAATGCTACATTTTTTTTTCTATGGTTAATGCTCTTACAATACCAATTCTTTGAAATCTCATTCCACTAAATCCACTTCCCAAAAAAATAATCCATCCAAGAACCTCCACTAGAGTGGAAAAACGTACTACTATTTTATTTGTTCAACTTCCAATTCTAATGTTATTAGACTTGTAAATTCACCTCAATATTTTACTCTTACAAAGACACCTCGACTCGGCAACTTCAAACAACTAGTTGCACAGAAGACAAATATCATATCTTAAAGAAATCTATTTTAAGGCACAAATGACAGGAACAATAGAACGACGCCCAATTTATCCACTTTCTTCCTAATTTTTATATAAGCTTGTAAACTACATTAATCATAATGAATTCGTAAATCAGACAACGACAGATTTATACGTAGAACGGACGTGAGATCTAGAATGCAAGAATTTACCAAAAGAAATACATTCAAATTAGCACCCTTTTACCATATATATACACATAATACATAAGAATTAAGGGAAAGCAACAAAAGAAAACTATCATAATCAAGTATATAAAATCAAGAGAAAATAAAGGAAGACGAAGAAGAGGGAGGGGCAGCCATGGCTGGTGGTCTCTCACCTTGGCTGGCAGTGGCGCGACATGGCAGGGGGCAGTAGTAGGAGTGGGCTGGCAGCAGGGCAAGGGAGCAGCAGGGGGAGGGGTTCTGATGGGGGAAGGGTTTCACGGGGGGAAAGGAAAGGGTTTCTTTTTTTTTCTTTGTTTTGAGTTCTTGTGGGGGTTTCACGGGGTAGGTTAGTATGGGTAGGTTTAGTTTTTTTTTTTACTTAAGTATTTGTAGGGGAATTGGCCACGCTGGGATTTTAATAAGGGGTGGGTTTTTTTTTTGTAGTGTTTAGGTTTAGGTAAAATGTGTTTAAGTTTAGGTAAAATTCTTAGGTTTAGATAATGTTTAGATAGTAAGATAGAGTTTTGGGTAATATAATATTTTGAGTAAGATAGAATTTCGGTGGTTTAAGCTTAGCGGATTACTTAGAAAAATAAATAGATAAAAAAAATAATTGTAGAATTTCGGGAGATTACATAAAGCTTGTCCTAGAGACTGTCTAATGGGAAATTTATGTAGTGGTGACATCTCTCTCGTTACTCGACCTATTTAGTATAATGTCACTTGTTGAAAAACTTCGTACCTTTTCAATTTCACTTCTTAGAGATGATGACTAAAGGTTATAATGTTCACTATTTGTCTCATTTAACTATTTGAGTATTCCTAGGTTGTCTCTTTATCCTTCAACACGATACTAGGCTGTTAATTCTTAGTTTATATTCATATAAGTGATAATAACATTTATATCATTTAAAAAAAACGTGTTTTGGGATTATTTTTAAAGCCGTAGAAAGTTTAGTATGGTTGCTGTAAATTTGGTTGTTGGTGTATTGATTTAGATTGTATTATTTGGTGTAGGAGAACACTTTGGAGAAAGTGCTTATTGGTAGATAAAGTGGTCATCCGTTGGTTTTACTCAAGGTACGTACAAAATTACTCAAGGTACGTACCTTTAGGAGCATGATCGAGAGTGAAATGCACACTTACTATCATGTTTAGGAAACCCTTTAGGTGAGATTGTTTGGTTATTTATTTGAAAGAATTTATGTTCTTTATATTAGGGGCATGATTTGGTATTGTTGGTGAGTTATAATTATGTTTTGTCAGTATTAATCAGGAAATAATTATATATGGCGAGAAATCTTGATTTATTAAATTGGAATTAATTTTCTAATTAATCCATGAGTTGTTTATTATTACTCTTTCATCACTGATAATATGAGTTAAGTAAAGTTGAATTTCAAGTCTTAATGACGAGAGTAGTTGACTCTGTTCAACAGATTTAAAAGTTAAGATGAAAATAAAAAAAAGGTTAAAAAAATTATAGTATAACAAAGACTTGATTGTGTAACTGTAATGTTTGCATGTGTGTGCTGTGGTGATTGTGTATACTGAGTTTAAATAATAAATCACATAAAGAGGAAGAGGATAAATAATAAAATTCTAGGCTAGTGCACATCTAGAGTATTGCCAATTAGTATCCGTGACTTTTACAGGAGGTCGTGTGATATACGAATCTCTCTTTTATAAAGTTTTAAATTTAAAATTGGAGTTAGTTGATCTCATCTAGCTATGGTGATGGAGTCGCGCCCATATACCATCTGGATTTTATATTGTATTTTGATGCTCCCCGACAAAATTGCATGTGTTATTTATCTATTTGATGTCCAAATCAAGACATAAGGGAGACAACCTTGTCTATTGCTTAATCCAAGTAATTAATTAAATTATCATGACAGTTGAGTAAAATGTTGCGTAATACGTTCTTGCATACTGTACTTATTCTTTATTTAAATGTTATTTCAATTATTATACATTGTAATTTATATGTACTCAGCTTGCTGATTACGTGCTTTGTGTGTTTTTGGTCATGACTTTTGCCTTTTAAATGACACTGTGATGATCCAATATTTACACTTGTATTATTGGAGAACAGATTATTGACAGATATCCAGTCGAGCATTCATGCATGGGTTTTTAATTTAGAGTTTAGAATATTTTACATTTATTTTGATTTGATTTGAGGTTGTTGGTTTTAGAGTTGAGTTGAACGTTATTTAGGTACATTACAGTAAGGGCCTTAACGGTTTCAGTTTGTTATGTTAGGAGTTTATTTTATGATTAATGTTATTTTGAAAAGTCTTTTCGTTTTCCGCTACAAAACTCTATTTTATAGCCTTAACGTTTGAATATGTGACAATATCACACTGATAGTTTTCTAAAAGTTGGTTTTCGAAAAATGGGAATTACCGAGGTGTTACAATAACCAATATCCCCGTGGCACAAACATATTGATGGTTTTGTCATCAAAATCAAGTAGAAAATCTTGTAAAGAAAACAGGAAAATTTACGGAATAATCACCCTTGTTAGGGATAGTGGTGAAATATCAGTGTTTTTTTTACTTTCCTTTATCTTATTTGGTGATGTTCTTTTCAGGATCAATTAATAATGTTCTTGATGATGGTAGTTGAATAAAAGTTTACTATATGTGCCCGAACTAATGCACAGAATTTTTTTAATTTTAAAAAAGCTAACAAGTGCAAAAAAGATCATAATTCCTATTATATCAAGGCAATAATTAAAGTGAGTAGGTGCTAGTCTTGAAAGATGTATAATATATGAATACCCCCCTCCCCCAGATTGAAATTTTGCAAATGATTCTGTATTCTCAATTTGCTCAATCACAATCTCCACCATGCTTCTCTATTTTTAATGGAACTACTTCACTACCTATATCAATGTTTGTATCTAAATTTACTCTTGAAGAGAGACTTAGTGATTTGCATATTGGTTAGGATATATGGATCACAAATTATGTTGTATAAGCAAGATTCATTAAATAAGATTTTACTCACCAACTTGATCTCATCATGATGTCTTATCTTAATTTCCTTAAAAAGAAGCTATTTGAGTTCTAATGGTTCTATTGTATAGATTATAATCATAATGGTTAACAATGTATGATCTACTCATAGACATCCTAAATTAATGGTCATGTTAGCCTTAGGTGTGATTGGAAAAACTACACTGGCTATGAACATGTCAACTGATTTACAAAACTCCTACATTATAATTGGACCTTAAAATCCATCTTTGCCTTTTGGAGACCAAATAAAAGAAAATGATTGGTTCCAAATCTCTTCATAATAGGAGGCACCCGATACTATTTGTTAAATATTGTATATTTTTTTATAACATATTTAAAAATGTGTATTATAACCTTTACAATTTAATAATTTCGGACAATTTCAACATCAATAAGAAAACTCCTTAAGATTTTTTTCAACGAGTCTTATATAATTAGACAATAAGTAAGATTTCATTGTATGTTGATCACACTTCATTGTATATTCCATAATGCAAATGAATCTTATTCCAAAATATAATTATAATTTCCTCATTATCAACTTATAGTAAAAATTGAATGTAAATTTCTTTTCCCTAAATTTAATGCTAGTTAAAGTTTTGCAAGTTAAATACGATGAAAAGGGTATCATGTTATAATTAGGGAATCAGTTGCTGAGATATTATGGCTACAAATAATTTGTTATTGAACTTCCAAAAATTAAATATAAAATATATAATAAAGCCAAATTTGCAAAATTTACACCTTTACTGATTAAATTTTTCCTAATCATATCGAAATTCTAAACACTCATCCAATCAAATTCTTTTTAAAATAAAACTAATGAGTAACATTTTTATGGTAAAAAAATGCTAGTATGTTGTAAAAATGTGATATAAGTATTATATGTACCCAAAATAAATCAAATCGTGAAAGGGTTGTATAAACGTTAAATTTACATATGATATCCTTGTAAAATATTAAATTATTTTCCCTATCTTACTCGAATGACTTTATTGAAACTTTAATATTTCTCTTTCCATGACATTATTTGGTTAATTAAGTAATGGCCTTGTACCAATGTACATTTGTCACTGTTACATTTCTTATCTTGTATCATAAAAGTGAAAATTGTCTTAATATTATAATTTCTTGACTTCTATTTATTATGCCACTGATTTTAAGTATCTTAAGTGTACATCTAATAGAACCATAAGTTAGTATAACAATCTCAATGGATTCAATATTTGGTTTGGTACCTCAAACAAAGGGAAAAATTCTTTTAGCTTAGACATCAACTAGAATCCCTTATCTTTGGGTGGAAAATTTTCATAGGGCTCAATCAGCGAAAGAGGACCTAGTTAGGAGAGGCATGCAAATTGACTAGTTTTGCACCATTTGCAAGACTTCTTCATAATCTCTAGACCATCTTTTTCAGGATTTCAAATTTCTGATATGGACTTCAAATTTCTAATTGGAAGTCCTCCTTTTAAGGACTTCAAATTTCTGATATGGAACCTAATGTAGAAATATGGTTTCAAAATTGGCTAAAGTTTTTCATGAAGGAGGCGAGCATGATCAAGGGAGAGCGACATCATTTCTTCTGCTTTGTTGGAGTATAGGGATCCATCAAAATGATGTTTGCTTCAAGAATTCAAATCCCAACCTTGAGATAGTTTTCAATATATTTGATGAATGAGACATGAGGAGGTTGCACACTTTGACTTCTCAGGACCACAACTGCAATCCTTTAAATAAAACTTTTGTTTAAGTACACATTTCGACAATTGAAAAGCTCTAAGGAAGACAATTGAATATAGTTGAAGTGGATGGAGCATGTAATTAAATAAAAATCAGAATCTAAAGTTGGACCATCCAGACAGGTATTTGATGGTTTATTTATAAGAGTGACAATTGAAATGAATGAAATGGAGAGCAAGTTTGGGCTTTGTTGGCCCTCCATGCAGAACTTTTAGCTATCAGGAAGCAGTGCCGGATCCAAGATTTTCCGCTTGGTAAGTCATAATTAGGGGTGGTAAAAATTGACCCGATACAAAAATCCGACTTGAATTAGACCCGAAAATAGTGGGTTCATGGGTTGACACTAACCTAACCCGAAATTATATGGGTTAGGTTAAGGTTGAAAATTCCAACCTGAAAATGAGCCGCATAGCTTAGAATTATTTTCAGGTCAAAATCAGTTTGGGTTAACCCGAACCCGACCTTATAACCAAACAATTTTAAGTAGATTAAAAAAAATTACTTGTCCAGTCACCCACTCAGACCAAACCTCAAGCCTAAATTAAAACCCTAAAAGACAATTAAACTACTGTCAACTTGTCAACTGTTTTATCTCAACCCTAAAATTCTTATTTTTTTTCAGCCATTCTATTGAATACTCACATCAGCTCACAATCGATAATCAAACATATAATAAATTTTTTTTACCAAACAACCAAATAATAGTACTAAAAAATACATCCAATTTTTTTTATGGATCGACTGGTGAGTCATTTGACTCACCAGGCTATATGCTAGGCCCGCCAATGTCAGGAATCAGGAAGGGAATGAAGAATCTCGAAAGTTGGGTGAAGCATGCCTTATTCAAATAGGTAAAGTTTTAGCGAGGGAGATCCTTATGGACCCTACTAAATCCCTGAAGGAGCCAAGAAGTCTAGTGGAAGATATTAATCTAGAGGAAACATATCTCTCGTTTTTTATGTGCTTTAAAGGTACCTAGATTCTTAGTAAATAATTCTCACATTCTAGCTATTAAAGCTATGAAGGGAATATAATATCTTCTTATTTATTGTAAAAAAAACTACAATCCCGCGTTCCATATCCACAAGGATGGACGATGGAAGATTCTGTATTAATTGAACATGAAATTATGAGAATATCCTGAGTCGAAAGAAAACTCTCAATTCTGAATTGAAACGCTAAATGTCGCTTGCAAATTTATCATTAACGCTGGAAAATTATTTACGATTTTTCCATTGTTTTAATTTTCACTCCTTTTATTCCCTCATCTCTCTAAAACCGCTTTTGCAGTTCTTGTTGAACATCAATCTCGAACATATCACCACTTTCGATAAACG
Organism: Dysphania ambrosioides; assembly: GCA_026401315.1. NCBI lineage: Eukaryota > Viridiplantae > Streptophyta > Magnoliopsida > Caryophyllales > Amaranthaceae > Dysphania > Dysphania ambrosioides. Next base: position 877,475 of record CM048663.1, on the reverse strand, counting down.
TAAAATTTACACTTCTCGGATCCATATATTATGATAAAAATCTTTTTTGACGCTGTAACATGCGGTTTGATCATGGTAGAAACGCCCACACTAGGCGAGTTCGTTTATTTTGGGCATTTCTAGTATGATTAAACCGTCAATTTTGGGCATGGTTAAACTGTTAATTTTTGCTTATCATAATATATAAATCCGAGGAGTGTGAATTTTACATTACTTACATTTGTCGATATGTTCGGGATTAATCTTTGGCAAGACCGACAAAAGCGATTTTAGAGATAGAAAGTGAGAGAGTAAACAAGTGAAAACTAAAATAATGACAAAACAGTTTATTTACGGACTCCCATTCTGAAACAGCAAGACCACCCCGGCTCCACTGCTCCACCTCCTTCTAATCTTAAATTCTGAATCCCTGGTCCTGCCCTTCAGTTATCTCTCAGCTTTTAGGGTTTTAGCTCCTCCTCCTCCTTCTCCACTCTCTCTCCTCTCAAATCTTCATCTTCATCTTCAGTTCATCCGCGTCTTCGAGAAATTACTTCTTCGATAATCGGTATGTATTAACCATAGCATTCCAATTAATTCGCTTTTGCATGGCATTCCATTAATTTCTTTTATTCGATTTTCTGTTGATTCCATTCAGTTCAGGTCGACTTCCTGTCTATTTTAGCATTTTTATTGCGTATTTTTGAATTCCTTAGGGTTTATTTTCACTTGCTGATTATATTATGAAATTTCAAAATGAACTGTATTGTCAGCTATTATGTTGTAATTTCGGGTTTTTTTGAGGCGGGGCTTTTTTACTAGGATTTATATGAGGTGGTATTTTGGTTGGGTTTTTCGAATTTCGATGAGCTTCAATTGGTGAAAGAATTGGGGATTTTTCGTTTGCTGATATTACGGTTTTTTGAGGTTTGGACGTTTGGTTGGTATTGTATTTATGTATTTACTGAAAAATGGGTAATTATGTAGAATTGGGTTTTAAGGCATTGGTGATTTTTAGAGATTTTAGTTTCGATGGCGATGCTTTGCATAATCGGTTTGCCATTAAGAGCTCTTGTTTTTGTGCTTCTACGAGTGGTGGGTATCGACTAGGTTCTGAAGTTTGAGTGTAGTATACTCTATTTATGATCTTGTTTACCGGAACATTCCAATTTACTCGCTTTTGCATGTCAATCCATTGTTTTCTATTACTCAATTATCTGCCGATTCGATTCACTTTGGGTTTATCGGAGCTAAGATTTGATTGTTGTTGTTTTGCCTTTCAGAGTTAGGACTTTGATTGTTGTTTTTTCGAATGTTTAGTGGTGAAATAGTTTAGGGATTGACGGTATGTTGAAAAATTAGAGTTTCTGAGGTTTGGCGGGAGAATGATATTTGCTGGAATTGGAACTTGTGTAGGAGTTGGATAGTTATGGTAGTGGTGAATTTTAAACATTTGAGGTGGGATTTTGACTTGGGTTTTCCAAATGTCGAGGAGATTAATTGGGGATTTTTCGGAAGTTAATATTAGGGTTTTTGAGGTTTGGACAAATGGAGGGTGATTGGTATTTGCTGGGATGTTTTTCATTGTCAGTTTTCGATTAAGAGCTCTAGGTGTTGTGCTTCTACTAGCAGTGGGTATTGACTTGGTTATGAAGTTTGTGTGGGTGTAGTATACTCTATATTTATGATCTTTGTATAGTTGATTTGCTCTTAGATGCCAAGTAGTTTAGCTAGTACCTAGTTTATCAATATTGATTGTGTATCATATTGAGTTAAAAGTTATGTTTTACTGACAATGAGAGTGTCCTATGGGAATCCATTGAACGAGAAGAGGTGTGAACCGAAATTTATATGTAAGATCAACAAGAGAGCTTTGTGGAGTTTTGAGAAAAATCCTTTAAGAAATAGTCAAATAGGAAACTTGAGCTTCATGAAGTTTACATTCAGCAATTAAACCAACTCTTGTGATTGTAAGGAGTGCTTCTAATATTTTGGATGGCTTGAGGTGCACTGAGGCTATAGATAAAGGTCTAGACCTATGGCATACGAGCTATGTTACTCCAACACGTCACTTTGGGTTGACCTGACGTGATATGTTGATCCGGGTACAGAATATGTAGCAGATGCTCGGGTGGTTAGTCCGACACGGCAAGGAGGAGGAAAATGAAGGTGTACCGAATCGTGTTTAGGACCAAATATCAAGGTATATTGAAATGGTTGTAATGAGTATTTAGAGTCAAATTAGATGATTCTAATGACTCCGAAGGCCTAATATTACCTTGTTAGTCCCATGGTAAAAATTTGTAAGAAATTAGTGATCAGATCCAAAAATATCTGAAATGATGGAATTTTGAATGTTATTATACCCTGATTTCGAGAAATTTGGATGATTTTCAAAAATTTTCAAAAATTGAATTAATGTTATGGGGTGTCCTCTATGGTTGGTTAAGGATGTTTTGGACCAATATTCAACTTATTTCCGGCCTCTAAAGACAATGAATGAAGGAAAAAGATGGTGCCAAAGCTGAAAGAGGGAGATGAAGAGATGAATTTTTGAAATCCTGCACTCAGATACTGCAACCCAAAATAAGAGAGAAAGAGTTAATTTTTGAAAAAAATAATTGTGAATTGTTAACCCTAGATCTTTGAAATTGAAAGTGTAATTTTATATATATATGGATTTTTATTGTTGAAGCTTTTATTGTGGAGGTTAAGGCGAGACATTTGGAGAGATTACTTTGCATTTCTATTTGCTTGCAGGAATTCGATTGGAGGAATCTGGAGCAAGAAGGAGATAAAGGAGGAGGATGAAGTTGCAGATGAAAAAAAGGCAGAAATTTATGTTTTTCCTTCATTAAAATTAAAGATGGGGAGGCACCCATGTCAGAAACATAGTTTTGCAGCTGAGATCAATCCATGTTGCACATAAACTTTGGAAAAAACTAATCATAAATAGTTCATTTGTAAATAACTTGGGAAGGAGTAGTAGATCAAAGCAGTAGGTTTTGAATACATCATGAGCAGTTTAATTCTGTTATCCACCCAATTGATACCTCAGATCAAGTTCCTTTTATTTCTTTTTTCAGCCTTCATGTTATTTTTCCAAACAAGTGATACACAATTACACACACCTATGTTGTTCTGATAAGGATTATGTTTTTTATATGCAGGCCTGCTAATCATTATTCCCGGGACATATTTGGGTTATATGCGGTAGAAGTACTAATTTGCAGATATGTGTTTGTGCTAGTTCAACATGTTGAACACTTTCATCTCAGGCCAGTTATCTCTGCCAACATTGCCAGACAGTCAGATGAGTCATTTGAATTCAGTCATGAGCAGAGCTGATTCTTTGATGACGGAAACATTAGAGAGAGCAATAAAACCTTTGAACAGCAACCTAACATCAATGTCTAGTATTCAGCTTGAACAGTCTGGATCCATGCCAAATAATGTAGGCTTGCAGCCATATTCTGGGCATTCAGAAATGTTGATGTCAAACAAACGGAAGGCAGCAATTGAACCATTATCTGATAATTGGGGCTTACAAAAGATGACTTCTCATAAGAAAGTTGGTTTAATGGGATCAAATGCCAAGGGCTTTAATGTGTCTGTGTCGCAAACTCCTAATAAAAAAGCTATGCCAAATTCATCTAGCGTCAGTGCCTCTGGTAAAAAGGTGGTGCAATTGGAATCTCATGTGAATAAATCCCAGTCAAGTGTTTCAAAGAAAAATGCACTTCTAGAAGTGTCTCCAAAAAGCCAGGCAGAGTCGTGTGACTCTGTTAGGGCTAAGCTCAGAGAATCGCTAGCTTCTGCACTGGCTCTGGTTTCCCAGCAGCGAGAAGGTACCTCAGTTGGGAAGCTGAAGAATGGAAATGAAGTTGAAGCAAAAGATCAGGAGGGCCTAAATGAACATAAACCTTTAGTTTGTGAGTCAAGTACTGGAACTGCTAACATAGAACCTGTGAAGGTTGAAGAGTCTGTTACTGGCTGCATTCTTGCTGATGCATGTAGTGAAGACAAGAAAGCATTTTCTGGAACCTATCCTAAAGAAACATGCAGCGAGGACACTCACACATGGAGCTTTATGGGGACAGAGTTCCAGTCTAATCCCATTTTATCTGGTGAAGATCCACTGTTTGGTGATGGCTTATTTTTCAAAGATGAGCTCTTACAGGGAAATGGGCTTTCATGGGATGTTGAGAATATCAAGAATTATGAGGTAATGCATGATGATGTAATTATTGATGAAAAGGAGAGAACAATGTTGTCTCCTGAATCTCTCGCTTCAGAAATTGAAGCAGAACTTTTTAAATTATTTGGTGCTGTTAGTAAGAAGTATAAAGAGAAGGGGAGGTCATTGTTGTTCAACTTGAAAGATCGTAATAACCCTGAGTTACGAGAAAGGGTAATGTCAGGTGAGATACCCCCTGATCGTCTGTGCTCAATGACAGCAGAGGAGCTTGCTTCTAAAGAACTTTCAGAGTGGCGAATTGCAAAAGCAGAAGCGCTTGATCAGATGAAAGTCTTACCTGATTCTGATGTTAATATGAGGCGTTTGGTGAAGAAAACTCACAAAGGTGAATACCAAGTGGACTTGAAGCCTGATACGGGTCCTTCAGAGGATATTTCACCTGAGATAAGTGTACCTTCTCAAAAGCGTTCTAAGGTCAATAGGTCTATTGTAGGTCGTCCTAAAGCTGAGCCAAGCAATGTAGAACATTATGATCAGTGTGAAATTACTATTCCTAGTGATGGCACTGATATGCAAGGACTAATGGTGGACGATATGAAAGATCTTCCTCCTATTGTATCCTTGGATGAATTCATGGAGTCCCTTGATAACGAGCCACCTTTTGAGAATTTACCTGCTGATTCTGAGACAACTACCCTTGAAAAAATCAAGGAAAGCTTGGATATGGGCTTTAAATCGAGATCACATGTACAGTCTCCAAAACAACCTGGGAACATAGCTTCTCCGAAATTGGAGGAAGTTGGTGTGGACAGCAAAAATGTAGATACTCATAAGGGATTGAATACCCATACTGTTCGTCTTCCCAAGCATGAACATGTGTGGGAAGGACTACTCCAGCTTAATATTGCTTCCATGGCCAACTTTGTAGCCTTACTTAAAAGGTGGGCTTTCTATTCTGTTGAGCTGTTTTATGTCTTTGTATTGCATGAATACATCCAATTCCATTGATACTGTGTTTGATTGTTGAGTTAATTCCCTTTTCTTTTAAAAGCAAATGAACCTTTTCTGTCAATTATCTTTTTTTGGTGATGAGTATGGTGTAGAACTATAGATGTTTTAATAACTCTAATTCATGCACTATAATAGATTTGCGAGTTCTGATATGATCAATAGAAGTTGTTAATACAAGCTTCTGGGTAGTTCATATCTTGGTATGCCATTAAATAAAAAAAAAATCACATGGGTTTTTAGCTGCCTTAAGAAACATTGACAATTGTTCCACTATGTCTAGATTTTCAATTTGGTCTTCGATTTCTTCTGAGTTCTGTCTCTGTATACCTGCTCTGCAAAATAGCGGTCTTCATGTATATGTTCATTAACTGGTTTACTTATGTGGATCTGAGTGTAACTAATGTTTGCTTAAATTCTGTATTATGTTTGGTTTCTTGTTGAACCTGCATCTTTCTCTCGGTAAACTGAGGTGGTCCCGTTTCTGTGATGGGCTTCAGGAGGCAGTGGTTATATCATTATTACATCTTAGTTATTCCAGAAACATGGCTCTTTTGAATGGGAGGTTGGTTCTAAGAATTTTGTGTTTTACGTTTTCACCTGTCCTAAACTGCCAGTTTCTGTTTTTTTTTGGTTACAGTGGCGAAAAAGCCAATACTGAAGAGTGGGCAGGGTTCTTTGACATCAAGGGTCGTGTTAGGCTTGATGCATTTGATAAGTTCCTGCAAGCGCTTCCTATGTCCCGGAGCCGCTCAATCATGGTATGTCCAAGCTTCCAGTACATAACTTCCCTTAGTTATCATGTATTTGTATTATTCTGATTATGGCTTGTAATCTTTTCTAATTTATTTATCTATTGTTGAAGTTGCAAGATGAGCAGAAGTGTGTTTTATCTAATACTTGTAGGGAGGAGCTATGTTCCTAATCTCTCAGAAAACAGAGGAGGTTATATTTTACTATAGATTAATTAAGCTTTCACTTGCATCAATGCCATGCTTATCTCGTATTCCCTCATTGGACGCCCTATCTTAGGTTTGGGTGTCCTTGCAAAGGAACACTTGTTAACTGCTTTTAGTCCTGAGCTTTTGATTGAAACCATGCCATTTGATAACCATCTCTTTTGGAAAGTTGATTCTGGATGGTTTCAATGTGGCGTATGACTGTCCTAGATGATAGTTTCTGGGGTTAGGTTGTTACTTCAGAGAGACATAGACTCCCTTCACCTTTATTTTTTTTTTTGGGGGGTGGGGTGGGGGGGGGGGGGGGGGGGGGGGGGGGGGGGGGGTTTGGGGGTTGCGGTGTTTTGTTCAGAGCATGTCGACAATATTCTATCTCAGTTCTTGAACACTGCCTTGGGAAGAATTTCCCATCAATCTTTATGACAAGCTGCACTTTTACCTTTAATAATCTCTGTTAGGTTGATGTCTTCCTGGTTTTTATGACGTGATTGTATTGTTTTGTGTGACAGAAATTGTAAAAAAATTTCAGAATGTTTTTGATTGTAATTTTGTTATGTTTGTTTTTAATTGTCAGGTATCCCATTTTGTACTGAAGGAAGGATCTACAGATAGTGAACGCTCTAGTCTTCTTGAGGTATTGCACCTGATATCAGGCTATGGCAGTATGGCCCTCTTTTGCCACTCCCTCACCCCCCCATAGGAGTACTGAAATGTATTCTATAAGAGACAGCTTTAAATCTATGTTGTTAAGCGTGTCTCCTGTTGCTCTTTCTGCAGTTGGTTGATTCTTACGTTACAGATGAACGATTAGGGTTTGCTGAACCTGCTCCAGGAGTCGAGCTCTACCTTTGTCCGCCTCGCTCAAAAACAGTTGATATGATAATCAATCATCTTCCTAAGAGCTACACTGAGAAACTAAATAATATCGATGACGGACTAATTGGAATTGTTGTCTGGAGAAAAGCGCAAATAACACTACCTGCTATTCCTCCGAACTCCTTGTCTCTTCAAAAACATATGACTAAAAACCAAACTGGGGGCCATAATGTTGTTAGTGATGATGTGAACAGAAATAATCTTAGCCTTGCCCCTAGAAGTGGTCCCCCTCCCCCTATCCTCTCTAAACCCCCCCAATCTGATGAAGAAGATGATGTGCCTCCTGGATTTGGCCCTCCGGGTCATAGGGAGGATGATGATTTACCGGAGTTTAGCTTCTCTGGTGGGTCCAATCTACCCACATCTCACTCCAATCTGACACTTGTCCATCATGGGACGGGGTCTAGGCAACATAATCTTCTTCGTGCCCCATCCCGGCCGGTTGACCAAATGAGAGAATTGGTTCAGAAATATGGACAATATGGTACAAGTGGTGGTGGTGGAATACCCACAGAACCATGGAATGACGATGATGATGATATCCCAGAATGGCAACCACAAGCTTCACACCCAGGACCACCAGCCCCAGCACCCCAACCCGTCCAAAATCCTGCAACGGCCTCACATATGACGCAATACCCCACGTTCCAGCGCCCGCCTTGGCCCTCTGTTGCTCAGCAAATGCAACCTCTTCAGCCACCGATGAGTGTGCAACAGCAAGGCACATGGTGGCCTTATGGCGTTAATAATGTAGGAAGCATACCTAATGGTCAACACTTTAACGGGGTAGCTGGTACTGGTCACTTGGCCAAGGAATCGAGACCCAACAATGTTGCTAACAAAAAAGGTTTATGAGCTTTGTTTTTCACGTGTAAATAATATTTTTCTTTTTCCTTGTAGCTCTAAGACGTGTTTGCACGTTTATAGATGTAGAAGTAGACGCAGATTATGGCACTCTGTACCTTCCTTTTAGCATAAATTCGATGGTGCACCCGGGCGTATGGGACGCATGGTGCACCTGTCCTACGTGGCTTGGGTGTCACATGCAACCGAGTGAAATGCGTTGGGGAAAGTGTGCAGAAATTGCTGTGGAGATCAGAAAAGGGGGGATGGCAGCAGTAGGATAAGATTTGACAGAGATTTTATTTTCAGATGTAACTTGAGTAATGATTACCAATATTTTTGAATTTGAATCAAAAATTTCATATACTTGAACTGATTTCACTTATGTAAACGTCAATTATTTCTTTGTCAAAATTTGTATGAAAGCCTTTGCTGGTTAGAGGGTGATTTTCTTGAGGAGTTCTGTATTTTCGGAGGTAAAAATGAACTCTAATTTGGTGTTTGGGGTTGATGAAGACTTCCATGAAAACAGTGGAGGTAAGTATTTTTCGTGGTTAATGAATGTACATGGGGCTTGTTGTTAATGTACATTATGTATTAGGAAAATGTACATTATACGATTTGTGTTGTTTAGTTCGCAAAAACAAATGTTGGTATATTAATTTTTGTATGATGGATATTTAATGTGATTTGTGTTATATAGGCATATCATAAAATGTACATTAGGCATATCCAAAATATACATAAGGTATATTATAAATATACATAAGGCTTATTATAAATGTACAAGAGGCTTATTATAAATGTACATGAGACTTATTATAAATGTATATTGCGTATCATTAAATGGGCATATCATTAAATGTACATAATGCAGTATAAGAATGTACATTTCTTATTTGAACAATGTATATTTATGAATTTCTACAACTGCCATATGTACATTACATTATATTAGTAAGTTCATTTCAGTGTTATCTTTTACATAAAAACATATTACCTAATCGAAATATGTACATTATTAATCAATAATATATACATTTTTAATCAATTATATGTACATTATCAATCTAGTTAGTATGTATATCAGGCGTTGTAACTTTTTGAATGTGGACATTCATATATCGTAAATGTACATTAACTGATATCAAAATGTACATTACATACTCTAGGAATGTACATTTCCTACTTGTAGAATGTACAAATCATAAAGTGTTACCTTTTATATAGAAGCACATTACATGATAAAAACATGTACATTCTTAATCAATAATATATGCTTGTAGAAAGTTAAATTATACATTACCAACTTTATAAATGTACATAAACTACGTGAAGAATGTACATTTCTTACTTATAGAATGTACATTTTTTAAAGAGTTGTCCTTTATATAGAAGCATATTACCTGATAAAAACATGTACATTTTTTATCACTAGTATGTACATTTTAATGAATTATGTGTAAATTAGTAATCTAGTGAGTATGTGGATCAAGCGTTGCAAGTTTTTAGAGTAAACATTGGACAAGTTTAATGTACATAATCAAATACAGGAATGTACATTACCTAATATACGAATGTACATAAACGTTGCATGTTCTTGAGTGTAAACATTGTATACAAATTTAATGTACATTACCAGATATAAGAATGTACATTATCTAATATAGGAATGTACATTTCCTACTTGAAGAATGTACATTAGTTAATATTTTACGGCTTCCATATGTGCATTTCATGACGGGTAAAAACGTACATAAAATAATATGGTCATATAATGTACGGTAGGGGAAAAGTTTAAGTTTTTGAAAATGAAAATAATTGTGTTGCTGACTAAGCCTATTATAGATTTCCTTTCCCATAAAAGTAAACTGACAGTTACATATTATAGAGAAAGGGGCGGTTGAGTGTGGAAAGGCAGAGCAACTGGGGCGGTTGAGTGTGGGGACACGCATCTGACTCAGCATTACAAGTTGACATTCACATGTATATTTTCAATGTACAACGTGTACATTTCCACCTGCGTTTTGTTCATTACTTGCTGCGTTTTGGCCCGGGTGTACCATGTGTATGGTACACCCGCGTGCAACGTCCATACATTGTCCTTTTAGTGGGTTGTACTAGCAGTTTGTATTTCCGACACTTCTAGCTCGCTTCAGGTTAAACGAGCTAGAAGCTTCCTTTGGAGGGTTCTCTCCGTGTGAACTTTCCTAATAAAATTTTAGAACTTGAACATGATTCGTTAAATTACCTGTCCATCTAGTAGTGCGCCATAAGGTGAACATAATTACAGAGTGAGCTGCTTACGTTCCTTTAGATAGCAGGGGCCAACAAGTTATGAAGGGCTGTGTCAATAATTAGTAACATTAGCCCTCTGACAGCTCCTCTATGCCTATACTTCGTATTTTGAGTACTACTTGCATTCTTGTTCGTTGTTACATTTGTTAGTCTCTTAGTGTTTAGCCAGGCCAAGATAGGCAGTTGATTACACGACACTGAATCATTTACTTCGTGTTTCATATAGGTAGCTATTAAACATAAAGAATTTCGTATTGTGTTAGTTTACACTATAACGCAACTATATAGCACATTAAATTGAAAAAGAGGTTTTTCTAATTTAAACCTGATATAAATTATATTAGAATATTAAAATTTCAAATATAAGTATTGTTATACCAAATATAAAAATAAAGAAGATATTAAATTATAGAAAAACGCATATCATGTAAAAACATTATAATCTTAGATATAGAAATGAAATTTCGAAAATATCCCTGATATATTTATATAAGGTATTAATTAGGAATTTCTCAATTGAAAAAAATGGTGCAAGTTTTCATCAAATTTGAGTTATGTCAAAGAAAAATAGTCTAGTTTCGACTAATCTAGTCGTAAATAGTTTTGTTTGGGAAAAATTCAAGACCTGAAGAGAAGGGTAAAAATTTGAAGCCAGTATGAGAAGGGGAACTTTAAAAATACAGTGATGATTTGTCAAAATGTTTACAAAAAAAGCATTAGCCTGAAAATTGTACTCGTATATCATAAATGAAACAGACGAGAGATTCAGCTCACCAAGTATACATCCATAGTTCCTTACTACAAACATCATTTGACGGATACATAGCAAAATACATGATCAGCTGTTAAAAGCACGCTTCAAGGCCTTTTTCTGTTCTGAAGTCAGTTTGGTAGGGAACTTCACCTCAAACTTAATTCTCAAATCACCTCTATTCTTCCGATCTCTAGGAATAGGCATCCCTTCCTTGGCAATCACAAGCTCATAGTCTGGAGTGATGATTTCTCTGACGGGTATGGAGAGGGCTCGGCCATCTAGCGTGGTAACCTTGACTATAGTCTCACCGATGGCCTCTGCCAAAGTCACCTTCTGCGTCATAATCAAGTCGTTGTTATCTCTTATGTACACGTCGTGTGGCTTCTCATCGATGACAAATACTAGGTCTGCTGGAAGTTGGTTTGGCTGCACATTTCCCTTGTCTGGAAATGTGATCTTTGTTCCCTTCTTCCATCCAGGCTTTACTTCGATTGTCAGAATTTCTGTTTCGGGTACTTGACATCTGATTTTTCGTACACCAAAAGGCAAGAAAAGTTAGCACTAAGCAGTAGAATGAGATTACTAACAGCGGCAACTATGCATGTTTGCTTCCACAAAACTAAAGGCCTAATCTCAGTATACTCGATTACAGAGGACTTGAGTAAATTTCTACTAGACTGCAACAGTGCAACTGCAGACAGCAAGTACTGCTTTGTAAACTCTGCATCAAACGTAGTAACATAATTAAGTAACGCGACTAATGCACAACAGGTAAACATATTAATATAGCAAGTAGTTGTTGCAAAGACACCGGTAAGTGTACATGTACATGTGTTGTGTGTGCGTGTGTACGTACGTACCCATTGGCGTCGATTACTGTCCTGGAGATCTTCATCTTCCGGGTTGATCCAGAATACAGTTCTTCAAGAGTGCAAGGCAAATTGTTTTCAATAGGAGGCGGTTTCTTTAACGCATTACTTGCTCCACCCTCCGTTCCACCATCACTGTACGGATATCTTTTATGGGCTCTTCCACCACCACTTGGTGATGATCCAAATTCGAAAGGGCTTGTCCCGAAGAATTCAGCAAAAATATCCTCTGCACTTCTAGGATTGAACCCAGTTTTTTTGCTTTCGAAGGGTGAACCACCACCAGAGCCCGGCGGTGGCATGTCCTTTAGACCTTCTTCACCATACTGGTCATAGAATTGCCGCTTGTTTTCGTCGCTTAGAACCTGAAATAACCTTCTTGTTATTCCTTCATAGATTGTTCAAACTATACTTTGTATTTCTCCATTTGACCATCATTTCAAAATAACTAAACAAATCTTGTTGTCCTTTTGGTATGATCATACGATCACAAGTTCACAACGAGCTATCTACCGCGGAATTCTTAGGTGTTTATCAGCTTTTGTACGTTCAAAATTATAGCAGTGTTGTTAAAAAATGTGTGTTGTGCGGTTATGACTACTCAAGGTTTGTAATCACATGGTTATAACAGTAGCCAGTAACAGAGAAAACTCAAGATGTTAGGTAACAAAGATGGTTGTTATGTGAGTTCTTACTCGATTTGTCTTAATATATGTTGTCATGCGAGTTCTTATTTGATTTGTCTTTTAAAAACTAAAAAAAGAACGGAGTTAGTAAATATGTTGTCAAAATATACAAAACGAACAATTTCAATATATGTTTAATCTTCTCAATTTGGTCTCCATCAATTCTTATTCCCCATCATAAAAAAAAAAAAAAAAAAACCAACCATGATTGAAAGAAGGCTAAGAGTACATAATGTGGTAATTTTGACTCAAAATAAAATTGTGTTTGTATTTATAAACATTTATACTAACCCACTAAAAATATAATATAATTACAAACTATCCAGTGTGCAATCTTAAGGAAGAAAAATAAAATTTACCTCATAAGCTTCAGAGATTTGCTTGAATTTGGCCTCAGCTTCTTTCTTATTATTGGGGTTTTTATCAGGATGCCATTTCATTGCCAATTTTCTGTATGCTTTCTTCAAATCATCTTCTGCTGCATTCTTATCAACCTGCAATACATTGTAATAATCCACCCCCATAATTTTTTTCTCCTTACAAAAACCCAAAAAGATTATGAAATTGCATGCACAATTTAAAATGCTTTGGATGATTTCTGCATTCAAAGTTTTAACCTTTAAATGGGTATTACATAACAAAGCTGCACTATTAAATTTTCTTCTTGATTTTTGTAAGAAAAAAAATCACAGATTATATTTAGAAAAATATAGAACAAAATGGGAAATTTAACGGCATTCCTTTTTTTTTTTTTTTGGTCTTCTCTTGTTTGTTTTTCTTTTTATGAGGGAGATGATGATGATGATGAAGAAGATGCATGCACAATTTTCGGGAAAATGTTATAAAAATGAGGTAGTTATGCCAGGTCATCATGAGACAACTAACTTGGAGGCCACTACTACAAAACAGAAACCAGGTACTGTTTACAATATGTTGTGTACTCTTATGCTTCAAATTAATTATATCAACATGATAATCTGCAATGGACCTATGGCTTACTAAGATGATTGTGATAATATATTCTATCAAAAGTGGTAGCCTACTTAAATGTCAATTAAATAAACTACTCCCTTCCTTCTTTTTTGTTCTTTTCATTTTTTCCATCAGAAAATTTCAAAATGTTGTTCTCATTTAAAATTCTTCCATTTTAGTTTAATATTGTGATTGGATGAAAAACTCTAGTTGTGATTGCTATCCATGTGATATGTAGCCTATTGGTTGATTTTTTAATTGTTTAGTGTCATAAACTTTAAAAATTTCATTACTTATTTAATACTCAATCCACTTACATTATTTTTAATTGAATTTATTTTTATTTTTAGATTAATTTAATTATTTTATAAAATATTAATGATATTTAATACTTTCTTGGTTTCTTCCCTGATTTCAAATGAGAAAGAAAAAAACGGAGGAAGTACGATCTAAAGTGATAATGAAAATTTATGGAAAAAAATTTAGTCACTAGTATCTTCTATGGACAAACATTTTGTGGAAATTGACATGATAATCTTCTTATAAATAAAATAATGAGAGAAGGAAATATTCATTACCATCAAACTTAATCGCATTTCTAAATGCCAAACTTAATCTTGTTGTGCAAATATTATGCTACAATTCCATTCTCTTTGTTAGAAAATCGTAAATACCAAATTGCTCATATCGTATATATGAAGTATTAGATGTGATTGTTGATTTGATGGGATAAAATTTTAAATTTATTGATTAGCATTTTTTTTGTTGACTAATGACGAGTAAGAATGAAAATGTTTCTAGACTTGTGGATTGTCGTGTGGTAAAGTATGCTATGGGCATTGTACACAATTTTGCCAAATCTTAATCCAAAATTCTTGAAATTATGAATGTTAAAGACATTTTAGCTCATGATTTTGTCTTTGTTTTTTTTCCTTTCTATTTTGTACTTAATTTTTTTTATTCAAAGGAGGGGGAACCCAGGAAATAAAGCTAAACAAAACAAAAAGAATAACAAGAAAAGAAACTACCAAAACTAAAAAACAAACAAATCTAACCCTAACACAAGGTCATCAATCAACAAGGAATCAATCGAGGCCAAGCAGCCCCGCTGATGTCTTCCTCTAGAATTCTTTGAAACTTAATTGGGATCTCTTCCATTATACTTATCCTCGAGCTTTGAATAACACCTTTGTTAGCAAACCAGTCAGCAGCTCTATTACCTTTTCTATAAACATGCACTACACGAGTTTCCCAGTCTGTAAGTTGCATTAACTTCTGGCTTTCTTTGATCAGATGAGCACACTCTCCATTATCTTCCTCCTCTTTCAAAAGGGCATTGACACAAGCCTTGTTGTCCAGTTGTATTAATAACTTTCTGATTTGGAGTTCCCTTGCCAGGATTAATCCTCTGAATAGAGCTTTTAATTTGGCTCTATAAGCATAACAATGCCTCCCCCACTTGGTCCTGGACATCCCTTTGCAGCACCATCATACAAGTGAGAGACAAAATGAGAAGGTTCAACACTATATATATATATATATATATATATATATATATATATATATATATATATATATATATATATATATATATATATATATATATATATATATATATATATATCTGAATTTTTCCTATTTTAGATCCATCTAATTCAAAGGTTTCTCCTAAAACTCATACTTAAGATTTTAATTGGGATAATTTTGTCCATTCCTTAAATTTCTTAATTACAAAAAAATCGAGAACAAAATTTTTCATTTGAAAATAATTAAATAAATTTTGGCTAAAAGAATATAATTAAGGTCATTTGCGTTGGTAAAATAAAATCACTTGTAGTTTGACTTATCACATCAATATTTTCAACCAAGTTATACTATTATTGGATACAATGTATGGAATATATGATAACCAAATTTTCAATACTTTCATATTGTCATGAGAAGAATATTTAATTTATTGTTTAATAAAGACATATAAAGTATTCCAACTCTCAAATGATCAGAATTTGAAGTTACAACAATAATTCATCAAAGGAGTAACCCAAAATGATTCTTAATCCAACGACATTATAAAAAAAGGCAACTTCGACGTAGCTTTTATGTTATTTCGAGCATCATAAACTAACTTATAATTATAATGAACACAATAGAGTAACTTTAATCGAAAAATAAGGTAATATGCTGATGGAGAATTGACTTACTTCATTAACTCATTTTATCCTTGCACACAAAAACCTTTCGAGTTTCGACACCCCCATTATCTGTAGCAAAAGTGGACAATCTCAACCACATAAAATTGGAAAACCCAACAAAAACACACATAAATGAACTCAATCTAATTCCCTTCATACAAACCGTTAACCAACCATTGCTTACTTACACTGTCTTTATCTCTCTACCACTCTCTCTAGGTTTTGAAGTTAGTGTGCCTTGTTCTTGTCTATTGAAATCCACTACACCCTCGAACACAGGTACAAATTATATGATCACTTATATTCCTTTCAAATTTTGTTGTTTTTGTGTAAATTTTGCTACTTTTCTTGTATTTTTCATTGCTATATGTTTGTCTGATTCATTGATTGGAAAATCTGGGTTTGTTCTGAAATGAGTTGATTAAATCATTTTGATTGAAGTTTTGCTGTTTGTAGTTGAATTTATTAGTAGTATTTGCTTGAATCTGGTAAAGTATTAATGCTGTATATAATGTGTTGGACTTTCAGTTTCATCACTATGTACATTTGGATGGGGTTCGAAGCTGTATTTTCCTTGTTTAGTCCGCCTGTTTGATGTCAATACTTTTAAGAGCCAGAAGAACCCACCTGAAAGTTGAGGACTTTCAATTTGAAAACAGAATTCTTGAACTCGAAAAACCCAAAAATTTTCTAGATTAGGTTCAAGGTTGAATAGGCCTAAACTTTCATATAAATGTGAAATGATCATTGAATCGATGTTGGTAAACAGAATAATGAAAATGTGCTGCTTAATGTTTCCTACTTCGAAAGTCCTAAGTTTGATCAAATGCATTAAAGTAGGGATCTTGTATGGTAAGGGTTATTATAGGTGGGATCAATGCTAAGTTGTTCAGTTGTTGATAAGGCAACTTTACATATTGGGTTCCCAGCACCGTTCCTGATATTTTAGAGGCCCTAGGCATAATAATATTTATGGGCCCCTTATGTTATACGCGTAAAATTTTCCCTTATTTATTTCGGGATAGTAAACGCATGGTAATATAGAATATATTTATTTTATTTTTTATTACTAATTTCATCTGTAAAATAATTTAACCATTCTAAAAATAATTGAAAAAAAATATTAAAAAAAGATACACACAAGATCTACTAATGAAATAATATTTTTTAAAAGCAAACTAATCAAGTAGAGTAGAATATTGTTGATATCTTTAAATAATTGTTAATAGAATATTTATAACCTCCAATAGTTGGGTGTGTCCATTGAATACTAAAGGTATATTTAGCAAATAATAAAATTACAAAACTCGAAAAACCCAAATTTTAATACCAGAAAGTATACATGCAGTACACAATATATATTTTAATATCCAAGATGCTACTATATACAAACTTGTCATTATCATTATACCAAATATCCATCAGATAAATTTTTGATTTCATTTTATCAAAAAACTAAAAATAAAAATCTTAAATTTGTGATATTGTATAGTTAATGTCACAATTAGAATGACAAAAGAGTAAATCTATTCATTTATTCATTCTAAGACTCCATAAACTAAATAATTTATAGAGCATAATTTAGGAATTAAAAAAATAGAGAATGATAATTAAAACTAAGGATAAAGGTACACATTTTCATAAAAAAATAAAACATTAAATGTTATAAATATTTTAAACTAATTATCATTTAAAATTTAACTAATAAATTTTTAAAAATTAATCAAACACTAGTTTTAAAATTAATTTGTGGGCCCTTCCGAGCCCTGGACCCTAGGCGGTCGCACTTCTCGCCTAGCCCCAGGGACGGCCCTGTGGGTTCCTTCCGAACTCAGAACTCTTTGAATGTTGAGCATTGTTCAATCCTAATCCATAGTACAGTCAACGAACTTTTTTTTATTATTATTTTTTTATTTTTATTTATAAAGATGAATACACATACTCATTTTGTAGTATTGTTGAGATTTGATGTCTGAGATTGTGGATTTGTTGTGGTGATGGGTTGTTGGTTGAATAGTTTCTGTGTTTTGTAATTTTGTATTTTAGAGCACTCTTCATCACCTTCCCAAAATAGGAAAATTATGGAAAAATGAAAAATCGACGAGAAGGCTAACTTAGAGAACCTGGGCAGATTGTAGAAGAAATCCCTTGGGACAAAGTGATTCACTTGAGCTTTGGAGTTGTGCAGCTGATGTTCTGATGGTGTTGCATGTTCAGGCTTAAGATGGCCACGGCTGCTGTCGTTGGGCTTAGTGCTGGAAAAAGGCTTTTGAGCTCCTCTTTCTATTATTCTGATCTCACTGAAAAGCTCTCTTATACCGGTGAACACCATCAGAGTGCTACCTCAAAAAACGTGATTGTTGCAAAAAAATCAACTAATTTTAATAACATAGGATCATCAATCAAGGATCTTAAGGAATGTATAGATGGTGTTACAATTCCTCCTATTTCAGAACCGCAGATTTCAAGATCTGCACCTTTAGAAGAGGAAGCTTTGGATCCTGAAACACCACTGGAAGCTCTTCTTTTGCTTCAGAAGTCAATGCTTGAAAAGCAGTTAGAGCTATCCTTTGAACACACTGGCATGAATGATGTGCTTAGGGAGAATACTTGTAAGGAATCACACATCACATCGTCAGGAACTCCAGCTCGAGTACGAAGGATAAGTGCTAGGAAGAGAAGTCAGGGAAAGCAGATTCCCACGAAGGAAAGCAGGAGAGAGAAACCTCTTGGGGTTACTGTAAGTCCGGAGCTTATCCAGCATCGTTCGATAGGGTATGTGAGAGGCATGACAAGCGATATATTGTTGACTCATGCCCAAGTCGTAAATTTATCTCGAAAGATCAAAGCCGGTCTATCTTTGGAGGAACATAAATCAAGGTAGCTAATACTCCTCTCGCTAGCTGTATGTATTCCTGTTTGCTATATTTTTCCCAACTGTGCTCAATATATTGCTTGAGACGATTAAGTGCACTGCCCTTTATTTTAAGTTACATGTAGTAACCTGGGAAATAACTAAGCATTTCCACTTTGAGTCTTCTTAACTTGACATAAATTATTAAGGGGGATGATCTCCATATATGAGTTTGGGATACATTAAAATATCAGTACATATAATTATAAAAAAGTTGTACTGCTTATATCTTAAGGTAATAGAAACATGTTATATCAGCAGTTTGGGGTCATTGTTGTCGCAAGTTTCAACCATAGTGTGTTCATGTCATCCATGCAACAGCGTTTTCTCCAAGTTTACTGAACACTTATGGCGATCTACTGACTGCTTTTTCAGACTGAAGGAGAAACTAGGGTGTGAACCTTCTGATGAGCAACTGGCGAATTCTGTAAGGATGAACCGTGCTGAAGTAAGATCCAAACTAATTGAGTGTTCACTGGCCAGAGAAAAATTGGCTATGAGCAATGTACGCTTGGTCATGTCAATTGCTCAAAGATACGAGAACATGGGTGCTGACATGGCTGACCTTGTTCAGGTGACTTTCTTTCATGGTCTTAGAAATGATTTTTTCTTATGCAATTATTCATTATCAGTCCTGTGAAACTCATCATTATTTCAATGTAGGGTGGACTTATTGGACTACTTCGTGGAATTGAGAAGTTTGATTCCTCCAAAGGGTTTAAAATTTCAACATATGTTTACTGGTGGATACGTCAAGTAAGTGGATTGTTCATGCTAAGAGCTCTGTATTTTTCCACGGCTCCACCCCTAATAATGCTATTTTTCCTGAGAATAAGATAATCTGCTTTCCTAATAGAACTTGATGGAGGTTATGTTATTACATGTGTGTCTTGTTTTACTAGTTTGATCTTGAGAATAGGAGAATGATCAATATTTTAAACAAATATTTGAACTAGTAATGGAGAATAATTATATCTTAATTAATATAGTTGATCGAAGAAGCAATACCTGCCTTTGATTTCTGCTAAAGTCTTTGCTGACTATGTCTATCGTTCTTCCCTTAGTTTCACTCTAAGCTTCGACTTCTTCTGCAGGGTGTTACAAGAGCTCTAGTGGAAAATTCAAGAACTCTAAGGTTACCTACTCATCTTCATGAAAGATTAAGCTTGATTCGCAGTGCAAAAATTAAACTTGAAGAGAAAAGGATAACTCCGTCGATTGATGTAAGTGCTACTTCCTTTTCATGATAAAGAATGTGAGGAAGCTTTTTGTTTTTCCTATATATATCAGTACTTGATCTTTGAACACTTTTTTTTGTAACCGGAAGAGTACGATTTGTCAAAGAATCTTTCAATTTGCTAATGTTGACAAGTATCCAATTCATACTTAGTTCCATAGGTTCATATTTGCGAAAATATTTTAGTCCTTGAGGCTATTTTTTATGCTATGCATTGTTTTAACAGCTAAATTGATGAACTTTTTTTTGCAGAGAATAGCTGAATCTTTGAACATGTCCCATAAAAAAGTCAAGAATGCAACAGAGGTTAGTAATATAATATGTAGTTGTAGTTTTAGAAGGCACATATAGTGGTATTTCTCAGAAGAAGACCTCTCTTTCTCCGTCTTTTTCTGATAGTTACTCATAAGAGTACTCTACTTATTATTGGTGCAGGCTATCAGATCTGTCTTGTCACTGGACAGGGAAGCCTTCCCCTCTTTGAATGGTCTCCCAGGAGACACTTATCATAGTGTAAGTATCTTGAAGCAAGATAACCTAGATTAGTAATACAGTCATATTCTTCAATGAGACCCAATTCTATACACCTGATTTTCTTTTAAGTTGAAGAGACCAGGGCTTAGAGATGTTAGATTTGACTTTCATGATTAATCTGATCTCATTCTTATCACGTTGTTTTCCTTATCTGCCAGTATATTGCGGATAATTGTCTCGAGAATAACCCGTGGCATGGTGTAGAGGAATGGGCACTCAAGGTAAATGACATTTAGTCAGAATTTCAGAATTATGTGCGTCATGTTTGTGAAAGACTTGTTTGTCTGCCTCATAGAAGAATACTAGAAACTAAAGATAAGAGTCTGTTGGCTAACAAAAATTGAGAATTGAGAGCAAAGTTTGAAAACTTAATTCCTTTTAACAATATTTTTGACCAGTGTCATTGAACTTCTTCCAGCTATATTGAATGGAATTCAGGAGCTCAAAGAGATGTCCAAAATTTTCTGTTATTGAGTTTAATGAAGTTGTTTAATTGAAAATTTATACTCTGTAATATTACATATTTACTATAAATGGATGATATTACTTTGTAAGGCTAGTGTCTACTTTAGTTTAAGTTTAAGTTTTGGACATTAAGAAAATGATTTATTTACAGAAAAATTCATACTACTTTTGCTGATCTTTAAAACCATACCTCCAGTGTGATGTGACTTCAGAAAATCTATGTACGAGATGCAATGGCAGTTACTTTCGTTTTAACATCCATTAATATAGCTTTCACTGTTCTTTGCAGCTAGAAGTAAGCAACCTTCTAGACACCATGCTCAACGAACGAGAGAGAGATATTATACGTCTTTACTATGGTCTGGATGATGAATCTCTTACTTGGGAGGAAATTAGCAAAAGGTGTGGTAGAATGAACATCATTCACAATACCCCATCTCCCCCCCCCCCCTCCCCTCTACCTACCTATTCAGTCTTGGAGACGGTATGAAAACGGGAAAGATAAACATTTCAATGCAATAAACCAAAGAACAAAATTGATGTTTCCAACTTCTCTAGTTATACTTTTTGAACCATGTGCAATTTGCGTTGGTAAATCACAAGTACTTTTAAGTTTAGATTTTTTTTCAATGTTTGTTTTTTTTCTACTGAAAATTATTTGTGTTGCAGATTATGATTTAATTGGTCACACCTTTTCTACTACCTCTAACCCTCTCTTCCCAAATTCCCAATAGATCGGTAACATGAATACGAAGTACAAAGCATCTTTCGTATGGAGTATTCAGTTCTAATATATCAACTGCTTAAGTTATTCTCTTTAATTTCTGCGGAGTTGGGCATCACACCAATCCACCTACTTATTAAAACATGTTTTCGTTATCCTTGGTCTCCATGTCTTTCTCTTATGATACCTTTCATCCCTTTTTTATATCTCTTCTCTTGAATCTCATGTGTTTCTTGTTTCCATTTGCTAATTTCTATGGTATCCTTTCTGCCGTTCAGGATTGGTTTGTCAAGAGAAAGAGTCCGGCAGGTTGGACTAGTCGCGTTGGAGAAACTAAAACATGCTGCGAGAAAGAAAAGGATGGAAGCTTTGCTGGTGAAACACTAGTATGGAATACAACTCGTAGCCTGTTTAGAGCTTATTGACTGTACATATACATATACATAATATGTATAACAGAAAGGAACATTCACTTGCTTACAGTAAGTATAAATTTTCATCAGGGGCGGGCTATATTTAAATTTTTCTATTCGTAAGACCTTATGTCCACTGTTTCTGAGATTAAGCAAGATTGTTGTATAGTTGTATGTAAGGGATCACAACAAAACTACTTATGCATCCTATATTAATACAAGTTTGAATTTTGATAAGACAGATCTTTGCCAATAAAATCATATGATGTCTACTTTCTTATTTACCCTTTCTGATCTTGAAACAAAAATGGTTGGATATTGTTGCACTGGATATGCTGATTGTAATTATCATGCTAGTGTTAAGGGTACTCACTATTCACCACTATAGCCTACTTCCTCATTTTTTTTTTACTTTCAACACTTCTCAAAACCCGCTTGCCAATGCACAATTTTAATAGTTAATGTCTTTAATTATGCGTACGTAAAAATTATAAAAAGTTGATACATTGGAAATATATATCGAGACGAATCAAATAAAATCTTACATGACTATTTTTTCTTAAAGATAATTTACCAATTAAGATCAAAATCAATTTTGTAAATAGTGAATAACCAAAGTGTTGTAAATAAAAAAACGGAGAAAGTATATACTAAGGCCCAAGTCTTGTTGAGTCGCTAGCCAAGAAAAAAAGTCTTGTTGAGTTGTCTTATTATAACTTGACGTTTTAGAATGTGTTGAAGGTTTGAAGGATCCGATCGCTGTTTAGTTTTGGGATTACACTGCCAATCTGCCCTAACCTGGCCGGATTCCTCAAGTACAAGCTTACCAAATTTCGTTTGTCTATTCACGCTGTAAACCTGATTCATCCTTATAATATAGTTGTATCGTCCCTTTATGTGTGTTTCTTCATGTATTTGTTTTACAGTGTGCTTGAAATTTGATTACTTTGTATTATGTGCAAAAGCATAAAACTTGCAGTTTGTTTTAAATTGAAAACAGTATATTTAGATGTATGATCAAGGAACTGAGGCAAGTCATGTACTTAAAACAAAAAAATAATCAACTTGATATATAGAATAAAGTTTCGGGTTGACATAGATAATTTATGGAACAACCTCTCTTGCACACAATTTTTTAGGCAAATGCCGTAAATTAAACCCACGAATAAAAAACTGAAGGAATCTTACTCTGCTACATGATTAAGTTAACAAAAAGTATTGAATACACGAGGGACTACATAATTAATATATCTATCTTTTTATTTGACACGAACACTTGAAAACCAATTCAGGTATCACTGATTCACTCTGGCTTGCATTATAACCCTGCAGCTTGGCTTCGACATCCCAGAGAGCATGTTGGAGTTTATGTTTTAGTATATTACTTAGTAGTATAAATACTTGAATTTGTAATTGTAATAATGGTGGTTCATATTCAGTAATACAATAATACAAAACTCCTCTTTTCTCTCTTGCTCTCTTCTTCCCTTGCTCACTGCTCACTCAACATCTTCAATGGCTTCTTCCCTTTCTCTCTTTACTTTTCATCCTCCCTAAATCCTCAATTCTAACAGAGCATGACCCGGGCAGCGCCTTTGGCGGACACCATAGTAGTCAAGACCTCCACAACAGCCAAATCTGCAGCTGTTGCTGCCACAGCCAGGGTTTTTTCCACGGTCGGAACCGTACTTGGCGTCTTCTATGCTGCTCACCTTGTTGTTAGCTACGTGATCGACATCATCACGTAGCCACAAAATATAGTTACTAATAGGGGAGTGGGAAAAAGATACATAAAGCTCAAAGATATGCATGATCTCACTTCTCACATATTTATTAAAAATAATCCCGAAGCATAATAAACGATGTTGATTAAAACATACTGATTTACGATTATGAGAAGAGTTTAATTAGATATTCGGGCCATGTCCAGATTTAGTTGTCACATTATTAAGTTCTTTGAAACTTCACCGTTAACATGACTATGAAGATAGTACATTCCTAAATGTACGTAAGAAGTCACCACTTTTCTTGGCATCGTCAAAGTAGGAAACCATCCTTTGGGCTGCATCCCCATCATAAGCTATCATGAAAACTACAGCCACAATGCATAACAAAAGCAAAGTTTTGATTGGAAGCCATACTTAATTTTAGTGGATATATAACTACCTTATATATAGTGCCTAGACTATGCACCCGGGTACACAGTGAGGATTATGCACCGAATTTAATATAATGAAGAATTGTAACGAACATCCCGAAAAATTGTAATGAACATTCCGAA
The DNA here is from genome assembly GCA_026401315.1 of Dysphania ambrosioides. Lineage (NCBI taxonomy): Eukaryota > Viridiplantae > Streptophyta > Magnoliopsida > Caryophyllales > Amaranthaceae > Dysphania > Dysphania ambrosioides. Next base: position 853,273 of record CM048663.1, on the reverse strand, counting down.
GAATTGTAATGAAAATTAGCAGTTTAAAGTTTCCCCAAAAAAACATTAATCATTACTGCGGAAATCGAACCATCACTTCTATTTATTAGTTTTCTCACGCACTCATTATTAGCCACAAACCTCAGTGTTGACTCTTTATTTTCCATTTTTACCAAATTTGACTAAGTATAATTGCAACACTCCCAAATTACTAACATAATAATAATTATAGTAATTTTAGTAATTTAGGGGTATTACTGCCACGTGTTACCACGCTTCAGCGGTGCTAACTAATTACTATATTGTAGTGAAAGAAAAACTTGATTTATTAATAAAAAAAAAAAAATTTTGATTATCCAAAGGTACAAAAAGTTGATTTAGAAAAAAAAATATGAAAACCCTTAACTAGTATGTGTCCCTTGATGTAATGCTCCCATGCATATTTATTCGTGCAAATCTACTCACCATAAATGATAAGTATGGTGAACAAAAAAAAATAGAAAAATATATGTCAGTGTAAAAATATTGTGTACGTATACATGTTAAAAGAAATACTTTTACTTTTAAATTGCTTTATTTCAAACTTACCTTCTTATATATTAATAAAATTTAAACCTTTCTTTATAATAATCCAATACAAATGGAATTATTAAAATACTTAATAAAAATAATTTCCTCTTCTTATATCCCCTCCTTGATCCTAAGTGTGCACACTCCCCAAGTTAGTTATCATATCACGAATCTATCCTTGGAGTTTCCTTTTATTTGTCAACAAGTGAACTTTGAAGCATAAACCCTTCTTGATTATGAAATCAAGCGGTAATGTATAATAATAATAATAATAATAATAATAATAATAATAATAATAATAATAATAATAATAATAATAATAAGCATGAACCCTTTTTTATTATGAAATCAAGCAGTAATGTATGATAATAATAACTCTCCTTTTAAAACTCTTTTAAATACAAATACCTTACTTTAATTATTAAAGCTCATTGAAAATTATTAAATCTCAAATGTCATTTGGCCCTTTTGAAACATGATATATATTAAATAAAATAAGATAAATGTATATCATCAAATTTTTTTAAAAATCGGAATTTCAAATAAATAACCATATATATACATAAATAAAAAATGGTGCATGACTAAAATTTCAATTATAATTTATTTAGCATAATACATAATAAAAATATTTTAATATAATATAATTCAACAAAATATTTGATTGCACTTAAAAAGATTTAACACATATACATACCTTAATTCTATTACTTTCTAGCAACTTTCTACTAAACTTCAAGATGATATTCCTATCAATTAACATGAACTAATCAACATAATGCAACACAATAATATGCATAAAATATTAAAATTTTAATTAAATTTAGAAATAGTTTTAAGAACTAAACAATTAGTAAAACAATTAAAATAGTTAGAGAAAAGAGGAGGCTCACGGTGGTTGGTGGTTGCTGGTGGCGCAAGGTGGCCGAAAGGATGGAGAGAGAGACTAAAGAGAGGAGAAAAAGTTTGAAAGAAGTAGAAAGAGTTTAATGATTTTTGTGTGAAAAAATATGTGAGATTTAAGGGTCTATTTATAGTAAAAATTAGGATAAATTTTAGAATTTAAAATGATAAGTATCCTTAAATTTTCAGAAAAATCTTTTGTTTTTAAAATAATTTAATTATTAAATAGTCTAACCAATTAAAATCATTTAATTCAAAACAAACTAAAAAGATAAAATTTTATAATAATGGTAATTTTTTTTTTGAAATATCAATCAAATAAAAAGGATATGATAAGGTTAGAATTTTTTTTTTGGAAAATCTATTATTTTTAAATTAAAACTATCCTTTAAATTAAGATAAAATAAATATAATAAAAATTTTATTTTTTATTTTTTTAATAAACTAATCATGGAAGCTGACCATGATTAGATATGGCCAAAAAAATTTATTTATTTATTTTGTATTTTTTTGGTAATATATCCGATTATTAACATAATCGGTTTTAAATTAAAAATTAATATTTATAAATATCTTAACTATTTTCTTTGCTAAGAATAATATTTTAAAGGCTTCTAGAATATTCTAGAATAAAAGTAGATACTTGGGATATTTTTTGAGATATTTTGGAGGGATTTTTGGGAATTTAATGGAATAATTGAGGAATTAAATATTTATTTATGAAATTAAATAATTTTCTTAATAAAATTATAAAATATAATATATAAATGGTGGTCCATATTTATAATTGGGCCAAAATACTTTTTAAATTATTTAATTGTACTAAAACGTTTTTAAAATAATTTTATTTAAAACGCTAATATATAATGTATATTTAATTTTAAATATAACTTAACATATAAAAGTTTTTAATATAATGTCTAAAATACAAGATATTATAATATTGTTTATTAGATACATATAGAATGTTTGTTAGAAATTTATAGAATATTCATTAGTATTGAGTATATGTAATTCCAATATAATGAGTATTGATTATATGTAAAATGTTCATTAGTATTGAGTATATTATTCATTAGAAATATATACAATGTTAATTGGAAATATATACAATGTACAACAACAAATTTTTGTGATATGTACATTTATATTTTGAGTTCGCATAATGTAATCATAACTACCTGAATGTACATTACATGATTTTATAATGAACATTTCCTTTGTAAGTGATGTACATTTACTTATCAAGAAATGTACATGATATTTTTGATAGATGTGTGCGATTATAAAAAACATTAAAATGAAAAATTATTCAGATTAAAAAAGAATCCCAAAAATGTCTGTCATTATCTTATTCCCAATGCAAAAATAATAGAATCCCAAAAGCATTAATGATGCAAATTACAAAGCATTAACGATGGTTTTTGCTAGGAAATAATAAATTGCACGCATTCATTACATTTGTTCTTTATGTTCACTTATTTTTCGGTAATTCTCAATTATATCCCTATACTTTTACGTTTTATACGTGGTCAACTCAAAAAACAAACATTCTTAATGGTAGTCTTGTATTGTTTATTATTCTTTATTGGGGCCTTAATAATACAATTTTCGAAAATTCTTCCTTTTATCTTACCCATGATTAAGCCTTGGTTTCTTACACTTCATCCCTTACCAGCGAAACCCTTAGTCTTCAAAAAATCATATTCAACCTCTGTTACTCCATCCTCATCATCCTCCAGCTCCTCCTCATCTTCCCCACTCTCATCTTCCTCATCCTCCCCACTTTCACCATCCTCATCTTCATCACTTAACCCCTCAAAATCCTTACCATCTTCCTCCAACTCTACCTCCCCTCTCCCCTTGAATTCTCTCTCCAATGTCCCATTACCCTCAAATTTCCCAAAAAGCTTCAAAATTTGAGCTAGGTCCTTTTCAAAATGCTTAATTTCTCGCTTAATAAAGGTAATCATAAACTGAGATTGAAGGTCAATTGCTGCCAAATTTCCTGAGCATCAAACTCATCCAAAAGAAGCTGGTCAAAAGGGGACTTGGGAAACTGCAGTTTGAGGGAGGCGAAGAGATGTTGAGAGGCTAAGCTAGATAAAGAAGAAAGGTCGGGGGGAGAGAGAAATAATGGTGGGTCAGTTGATTTGAGCTTGTTAAAGCTTAATCGTGGTTAAAATAAAAGGAAGAATTTTCGAAAAATAGTGTCATTAACGCCATGACAAAGAATAATAAAAAGTACATGGTTACCATTGAGAAAGTTTTTTTTAGTCAACCACATATAAAACGTAAAACTACAGGGTTACCATTGAGAATTACCCTTTATTAATTGAAACCTGCGTTTTGAGTTTATTTTGCTTGCGTTTTGCACCAGGTGAAATTAGTTGACGTTGTCAACAATTTTATTATTGAGCGAGGAGAGGGGATGCTTGGCACGGGAAACACAACAAGTCGAAAGCCATACAAACAAGGATTGGGATGTTTGAATTGTACTGTTGGTTGTTTAGTTTTGATGAATTAGGAGGTATTATTTACTTTCGTAGGCTATTTAACAAAAGAGGATAAATAAACTTATCAATACTTACATACAATAAACACAAAAATTGTAGTAAGTGGGCACATTACATATGAACCATAGTGAATGATGGACCTATACAAAGTTGTTTTTGTTAAATTAAAGTGTGACTTTTGTTGTATAAAATAATGGTGACTTTTGTTTTATTAAGTGGTAACTTTTGTACAATATACTTTACATTTTCTTTTCAAACATATAATAATTTATCCGTTGAATTCGTGATATCTCTCATTAGGTTCGAAATTGTCCAAAATGACATAATTTTGAAAGTTATTATAAAAGTTTTTGAGATGGTTTGAAATTTTTTTGAAATTAAGTAAAAATATATGATGGTTCTCATTAGGGTCATATGAGGAGGTTTAAAACTATTCAATACCTTGTATTCTATCAAATAAAGGTCCAAAGAATGAGCTTAAGACCTAGTTGTAGGATGATTTTGGAAATCAATTGAAATAGATTTTCAGGATCAAAGTTTATGACACCATAAGATCTATGGGAAACATATCAAGATATTCACTCAGTTTGTCTGAAATCGTGCAAAATGATTGAATTTAGAGACCTATAATACATTATTTTTGAGATATTTTCAAAAATAAATTCTGAAATAAAGTTACAAGATGCTTATTGGGCTTATATATGGAGGCTTGAAACCATTCAATATCTTATATTCAGCAATAGCTTTTAAAACGAGTTTATGATGAAATTTTAGGACTTTGAAAATCGATTAAAATTAGCGTTTAGACTTAAAGTATATGATTCCAATCACCTTTACAACCTAATATGACCCTATAAGATACATTGAAAATAAAGTTAAGGTGCTTTCTCATTGGGCCCAAAATTGTCCAAAATTAGATTACATAATTAGATTACATTGAAAATAAAGTTAAGGTGCTTTCTCATGAAAATCAATTCCACGCTATTACATAATTGTATTATTTAAGAAAAGGCTCTCTAATTTGGGTTATAATGATTACAATAGAAGAACAACATATATATTAATGTATGTCATAATTAGATTAAAACTAGGTGGAAAGATCATTTTCAAGGAATATAGATAATATATCAAATATTCAAATGTGTTAAACAATACAAAATGTAGAGTGGAAGTATCGGTTTTTAAACGATTTGGTCATAACGGGTTGTAAACGGTTTGGTCATAACAGGTTGTAAACGGTTCGGTCATAACGGTTTATGGGTTGTAAACGATTCGATCACAACGGTTTACAGGTTATTAACGGTTCAGTCATAACGGTTTACGGGTTGTAAACGGTTCGATCATAACGTTACAGGTTTTAAAAGGTTCGGGTTTATCGGATTTTTGTCGGGTGTTAACGATTTCGATTTACATTGATTCAGGTTACTATCGGTTCGAACGTAATCGATTCAAGTTGTTCTCGGTTCGGATTGTAACGGTGCGACCTGATAACTTACGGATCATTATCAGTTTCGAATTTCATCTAATCGCATCGGTTCGATTTTTGGTTTTCAACAAACGGGTTCTCAACAGTTTGATTTCTTTTCGGAACAGTTCGATTTCACAGGTTCGGTTTTTGACAACTCTACAAATAACCGTCTATCTTAGAGTCTTTACCTTCATGACCTTCACAAAAACAAAAGACTAAGCAAGGGATTCCATAAACTCTATGCTCTAACCTCAATTTTAGGGATTCTACCATCTTAGGCAGATTTTTATGAATTCAATAGAAAAGATTATTCGGTTGTTCCTGTCATGCTATGTATAAAACATAATTTTTACTAGTCGAATTCATTTTTGTTGGTCAAGCATACAAGGCAGAGAACAAACCTAATATGACCAAATTACAAAACAGCCAAGAGCTGAGTTGAATGCACAATTGCTAGCCACAGTTAGAGCACACATCAAACACCTATTTTTGCAAAATTGAATTCCCACTGATTTCCAAAATCAAAAGACCAAGAAACACTTGTTACATAATGCAACCCGATTGTCTCGTTTTGAGATCACAGATTCATCCTACATTTTAAATTTCATACACTTGATAAGATGTAATCCCTGACAACTATTGCAGACCTGCTATAGCCACACTATAAGAAAGATCTCCACCCTCAAAGGGCAAGCGAGATCGACCTAAGTTCAAGAGTTTGTTGCAAATGTTTCAGACAAACAGCCAATTGAACAATGAAACCAACATCCAATGACTCTCCTAAAGAAAAATGAAGTTCTTGTTTGAAGTTAGCAGAAAAGCTATACAGCTAATAAAATAAGGGGCTGCAGTGTACTCCCATTTTCCAATTTTATCACATTTACCTACTCCTCTATTCACATAAAGCAATGTAACAGAAAGATTGAGCTGCTGACTATTGATTGCAGGGATAAGGATCAGGTCGAAACAGCCAAGTCAGATGGATGAGCAGTACTGCTGGATTCACCTGTCACATTGACAGCCTTCACAGATGAGCACTCGCTCCAAGAAACTGGCTCCTCAAGGTGTTCAGCATTCAGGGCATCAGGCATATTATTATCAGCAGACTGCATTCGAAAAGATAGACCAATGACAAAAGTTATCGTCAGAATAAGTACAGCGTGTATGCAAGATCAATTGCATTTTCAACTTTATAGATGAAGTAACAGAGACCTGTGCATACTCGAGCAAACACAAGCCATACCTCCAAGTGTGTCAGCATGTCAACTGCAGCATCCAAGTCACCACTATTGACATCATAGACATCGGCAACAGACTGATCAGAAACACCAGGAAACATCATCTGGAGATAAGCAAGGTCCATTTCAGATTCCTCATCCATGAATTTACTGTCTGCTTCCTGAGAGGATACGCGACCAACAGCATCAAGTCGTTGAACCTTCAGCTTGAGGTCAACAGTAGGGCCAAACGACAATACAACAGATTTCCCAGAAACGTTCATGGAGTCTGTATGCTCATATACCTCTCTCTTGGAGACTGGTACGTACGAAGCAGCGTGCGGGTTCAAAGTTGATGCGCTTGAATTCATCATGGGAGTTGCTGGAAAACGCTGCAGCAAACACAAAACAAAAACAATCAAGGCCGAGAACACACCCAGTTCCCAACAATGAGTCAAATCTTTTCACTATCAACAAATGCGCTATGTCACAAAAATGATAAATATACTGTGAAGTTAATGGCTGATATCCGACAATAGAAAGGTCAAGCCACATATTTCTCGTGCATTGATCCATACTGTGAAGTTATAATATGTGGTCCAAAACACGTCATTTCAACCATATTAATGCAACACATATTATCATTCTGCATACAAATATGCAATACTAAATGTCACTTTCAACAAATGTCGGAATTTTCACAAGGAAATAAATCATCTAACAGCGACGACGACATTCATGCGGGTGCATGCCAAAACAAGTCAGCAGGCCACTGTGATATAACTTCTATGATGCACGTACCGAATATACTCAGCAAATGGAGTTAAACATAGAACAATCCTGCTATCACAATCAATAAATAAATAAATAAATCCAAAAAAAACGTCAGCTTTAGTCAAAATCGACGCATTTCATAGCAAAATAGCGATCAAGTGATCACACGAACACTTCGTCGACAACCAAAAGCGACGAAATTCAGAAACAATAACCAAACAACACAAAATCATTCTTCAAAAAAAAAAATTCAAGGATCAACGTCAATCGACGATCAATCGAACAAAGCAGAGGTGATATACAGAATAGAAGATGAAGGAGTAGTCACGAGTAGAAGGGGGAGCGACCGAGCGACGACGATCGGAGATGGAAGGGTGAGGAGAGAGATAAGGAGAGCGTGGAGAAGAAGGTGGGGGAAATGGTGCGGTAATGTTAATTTATACTCGGACCCCAAACAATGGGATGTGTGTGTGGAATGATAACCGTCACGTCCATTCCATTATTTAGCATAATCCAACAAATTATTGACATTTGGCAACCACTTATTGCAAATCCCAATCATTACAAAGAGTAAAAAGCGTGAAATTTTGTATGAGATGGTATTATTTTGACTCATGGTGGGACTTTGTGAGGATTAATTAGTCAGTTTTGGGGTCGGATTTTTCCTTTTTCCTAAATATGTGGATTATTTTATCTTATATAAAATGGTAGGTTTTTATGCAATTACAAGAACATGATGAAATAAATGTAGAAGAACTAAAGAGCACATGATGGGAGTCTTGAACATTAGTGCATTGATATAAATTTGTCATCAATTCTAAACATTAGTTTGTAACATATTTAGAAAGCTTAAATGTAAAATTAGAATGCAAAAGGACTCACATTTATATAATTAAGAGTGATCACTTTGTAATTGACAAGTGCTTATTAGATGGAAATACTATGTTTTTTGAAAAAAAACACCCTCTCGAGAAATAAAGTAGATCATCACAATAGATCACCATCAATTCAAACATCTCTTAAGACCAAACCATATTTGTGACATATGGTATCACTATCAACGTAAAATAGACACTATTAATTAAAAACAACTCTATCATCATATAGAAGATTTCTCTCGTAATACCTTTACATATCACAAGTTTACGTATAGGTTTCCCTGGTTGTCCAACTCCCTATACGCCTCATCAATTAGTTAATGGTCTAAAGATATGGCACAATGATCTGTCCTACTTTGTTTATTTGTTTACATGTTTGTCGCCTTCATCATAGAGGAATTATCAAGTTTTATGGAAGCTCAACCTCAATTAAATGGGTGTTTGGGAGAATTGATTGGCCAAATTAAGGTAGAACGACATCAAACTTTTAGGGACAACCCAACATTGACAAAGGGCTTAAAAAACAAGGACACAAGGTATAAAACTGCCATGATTAAGTAAGCTATTCGAGTGCCATCATTAAACATGCCAAAACAAGAAAGGAAGACCATAGGAACATAACATACATTTTCATGAGGTGAAACAGGGTAATACAACAAAAGTCATTCATGAAATGAAAACAAACTATACATTTTCATGAGTTTGGTGGGTAAAATATCAAAAACCAACAAAATCAGCAGCAAACTTCAAACATAGCTTAGACAACAAAAACCATAAAACTCACAAATACATCATAAAAAGAAAAAAACTTGACAGCACAGTGAAAAACAGTCAGCAAGTTCCTTGAAAAAGCATGCTAAAACAACTAAACCATGATATATAGAATATTATATGACTAAACATGCTAAAATAACATATAAACAAAAAATCAGCAACATAAACATAGAAGCATATAAATTAATCAACCACAATGAACACTGTATGACAACAATATCGATGGTAAACACAAACTATACAAATACCAAAGAGCATGTCAAAACGACACTGTATTCTTTTGCAAACAGATCATAGAGTAATATAAATATAGTACGATGTGAATAACGTTCCAACCAAATCATCTTAGTAGCCGCATCATACCAACGGAATTAGATTATTCACCATATATAATGCATCAACAATAACCACATAAATAAATTTCCGACTAAATTATTTCAACATCCACATCATACCCAACAAATCAGATTATTCACCATATATAATGCATCAACAATAACCACATGAAAAATAACTTCAATTCCCCACCAAATTATCGCAATAGACTTTTCTTACCAACCAAACCAGATTCTTTACCAAAACAAAACATTCCAATCAAATCATTTCAATATTCACAGCATGTAAAAATCGTAAGAAATCATCGTATTCCAACTAAAATGAATACTTAAATAGTAAAAAGAAAGTTAAGAATACTTAGCAACGCCCTTCTGAAATAATCAAGCATATATAATTTCATTATTTTATGGCCTTGGCCCGCAATATAACCAGGAGGAAGCCAATAAGGGTCATCATCCCCACCTGACAACATCAACAGCCTTCACAGATGTTTCACCGTTGTCATCTAAGTTGAGTTGATTTTAATACTCAATGCAACCCCTCTCCAATCTCCTATCTACCCTCCTTTTTTGTAGCCAATACTCTACAGTTGAATATACTTCCTCTGTTTCCTTGGGACCGCAAAAAGTAACATATTTCAAAGAAGAGGTGTTCGGTGATCGGGTGAGGGGAGCAAAATAAGAGGTCCCCACCGAAGAGGAGGAGCTCGTATCGCTATAGGACTAGTAGGACAACGGACTGAAAGAGGAAGAGGAGGAGCTCGTATCGCTATAGGACTAGTAGGACTAGTAGGACAACGGACTGAAAGAGGAGTAGATCGGACCTGAATTAGAGCAAAGGGAGATGTTTGAGTTGGAGGAGGCATGGGAGGGGTGTTTAGAACAAACTTCGACCGCTCACTACAGGAAATCAGAGGAGCTCTCACTGTACATTGTCTCCAAAACCCCATGTTTGTACTTGTATTATTTACCCTCTACAAGATTGTAATTGTACACTTCTGAAATGTTAATTAAAAAAAAATTTACTGTAAAGAGGACCTTCTAATGTTTTCCTTTTTCTTACCTTGTATAAAAATATAAAATAAAAAGTAAAAGAAAGACTACGCTAACATATAACTAATACTAGGTAATCATTGTTCACTCTTTAAACTATTGCAATAAAGCAATGCAAGTATGCAACCATCTCAGTTAAGCACTCTCACGAGATGAACAAAAGTAAAAGTGGGCCCGCAATTCCACCAAGAATACAGGATAACGCACCTCTATGAATTGAAGGAACAGACGATGTCATGACCAGATCACATCCGAGAAAGTCTGGAGCATTCATCTAGATTCTAGAATTACAAGGGCTCCATCATCAGAGTTTCACTTTTTTCCTAACCACACAAAGAGCTTTTACTTTTCTTTTTCTGCACCAGTAATACTAGCTTGTACTAAAGGATGCAAAGAAGAAAAATAACGTTACATATCAGAACCATTCGGGCCAAACATTGAAATCGGAAGCATTTGCAAAAATAGCTTCCAATGTACATAACCCGCATCTGCTCAACCAGATTCAAGTAAAACATCAACATAAACTTTCCATAGAGAAACTGGTTCCAAAATGGTATCACATTATAACTAAGCAATATAGTAAGACCTCAGAAGCCAAAAATGGAATAAATTTCCTGACTACATAAACAAGGCTGTGAAAAAGCAGATGAACATCTATCCATAAGAATAGCAGATCCCCCCAAGAGTTTATTTGAGCACCAGCAATGAACGACCAAAAGGGAACTCGACCTGTGTACAAAAAGAACAGTCATCGATTACCTAACAGGCTGCTGGTTGTAATGGTTCTTCTCTTTCTTCTTGGCAGCAGCAAGCCTTGCACTCCTTGCAGCAGCCTCCGATGCAGCTGCTTTCACTGGAGTCATCTCTTTACTTGATTTCTTCTTCTTTAGAGCTGCCACTTTCTTTAGGCGCTCTTTGACATCAAGAGCAGCAGCATCCTCTTCAGGTTCTTCAGTTCCAGCTGATTCATTAGGCTGAACTGCCTCCGAGCTGTTAGGCTGATCTTGTGCTTCCTTGGAAGCCTTGTCCTTCTTCTTCTTCTTCTTCGCACTTTTAGGTTCTGAAGTGCCATTATCCTTCTTCTCACCATTCTCTGAATCCCCTTCTTTTTTTTGCTCCTCTGCTTTCTTCTCTTGTGTAGTATCTACATGACGACCAGTGAATTTATTAAACCACACCAAAACACCACAATCAAATATTGTCGAATTGGGCAATTACATGCACCGATTAATGTAATATAATAATATATTCAAGTAAAATTTCGGCCAGCAAAGAAATCACCAACAATATAGTAAGTCGCCATTGGTAACACTCTCATTCATGCAATACAGCTGATATTATTCATCCTTTTTAATGATCACTCAAAGAACTAGCTATTCCAGAAAGCAAAAACCAAATTCAATATACAGTATTTTAGAGAAGGATTAAGCAAGCACAAGAACTTGGTTTACAGTCTATTTTCATCACTCTTTTCTCTGCTTCAAAGTTCAACGAAAACCAGCTAGGCAGTTATGGGTACTGAAACAAATATGCAAATATTGCAATGCTGCCCACATACCTTGACCATTGGTGCTCTGAACTCCGAAGTCAGCAAGAAGCGCTTCTAGCTCCTCAAGCTCCTTTTTCTTCCTTTCCTTCTTTGAAAGCTGCCTCTCAGTTTCTTTTGTAGCAGGAGTTTCAGGAGCTTTCTTAACCACTGGCTCTGGATGTACAGGAGCCTCTGTTTCATGCTCATGCTCATGCTCTTCCTCAATCTCCTCATCACCCAAATCAAGCATATCATCCTCACTTTCACTATCCTGGTATTAGAAAAAAAAGCATCAGCTATCATCATTCAAGAAGCACTAAAATTCAATATGAATAAAAACAAACAGCAAATAACAAACAAGGGGCACATTTACTAACACATTTAGACGAAAATATCGACTTGATAAAAAAGGTGCAACCATACACTATACAATTCAGAAACTTTACATGAAACAGAAAGTCCTAAAGAAACACACAAACTTTATATCAACCAAAATCACAATTGAGCTGATATGTCTATAGGAAAGTGGGAATGGCAAGTGAACCTCCATAGTAACATATGTTTCAGAATAAAATGTGGGCCACCCATCCAAACACCAATTCACACCTCCATTTTTATCATGCTATCTTTGCTTAAGAGCTAACAGAGCCCCAGGAGAAAGTGATGTATCTACTTGGTTGCTGGGCATTAAATTAGATTTTTCTGTCTTAATTACACCATTAAGTAATTACAAAAACCAGAGTTCCCTAATGGTTCTTCCAAAGAAGCAAAGCATTCCCTATAATCCTACATGACTAAATGAGGTTTTCAATGGCACCAACCAACATAGAACCATAGAAGAGGCTATAACTAAGCAAAGACGCAAAATGTATTCTTATACAAACCATAAAGCTGAACTTGTGATTATAATCTTAATGCATAATAACTCCATGAAACATTGAAGCAATGCAAGAAGAATTGCAAGCTACATACAGGTGAACTCGATATCTCGTGTCTCTTGTGATGTAGCTTGTAAGAAGTTCAAGACACAACTCCCAGTCAAACAATTCCAGTGCTTAGCTCCCTATTTACCAATATGACAATCCATCCGACAGAACTTAACATAAATTGGAACCCGCAGGCTACAAGTTAGACGACATATACATGGGAAAATTTACTCGGGTATATTATGCATATAATATATAACCAACCATTTGTCAAGGTCCACAATATCCACAAGACCAGCATGAAAACTAGCACCTAAGCGTATAGTAGTTTGCTCAAGCAGCTCAAAATGGATGAATCCTAAAAAACAAAAAATGAATCTATTCTTTTTGTTAAAACAGTGTCTTTCAACCAAAAAGCAGCAACACTAGGTCAAAACTCTTGCGTGAACATAAAACACAAAAATCCTCACTTTATTCTCCTGAAAAATTAGCAGTTTAGCACCTTCACTGTGACCCTAGTAAGTAGCAACGTTATCCAAATACACATGAAATTATTTTCAAAGTGAACCAGCAAACTATTCTCATAATGGAAAAAAAGTTAGCACATTCAATATACCATTAAATCCAAAGCTAGCATACATGACATCTACAGATATTATTAACAACATTTAGGTGACATCAAACTCCTTAACCTCATCTCTCTCAATAAAGCCATAGCTCCCAGTCAACAAATTTCAGTTACTTCCCTACTTACCAATAAACTAAATAACATATTGAAAGCCAGTAGTTAGTTTCTTCAGAGCAAACAAATCCTTTGGTTGTAAGACAGCACTATGGCACAATATATTATATTAGAGACTGGAACCTTAACTTCCACAGCCTCACACACGGCACAAATACACTTTTGATCAGCTTGTAACCTCACACTAGCAGCCTTCAGACCATTTATCCCTAACAATCAACACAAAACATCTCTACCACTAAGAATGCCAAAGGCTGTCAACTTAACCTGACCAAAGTACAAACATAACGAGTATTAGCATAGCTAGTGAATCTTTCTTATAGTAAAATAACTCGAATAATTTATCATAATATACACCAAATTGAGCCAACTCAGTGAAATTACACCCAAACCAGAGTTGATCGATCCACAAAATGATTTGACTAATTACATTCCGCACCAATTCCACCAACACAACATACTAATACAACAAAAACAAATAGATTTTTTGGCATTGTCTTATCAGTAATCATTTCGTAATAAAAATACAATCAACATAATATAAACAAATAACGAAAAAGTAAACCCACCACACAACCACCCGAAAAAGAATTCAACAAGCAACAAATTAATTGATTCGACCACAAAGGACAAGACCAAACCTCTGCAGCGGCATTGGCATCGTTGCCGAGCTCCGAAGCAGGGCCTCCCCAAACAGACGGGGGAGCCGTGGTGGTGAAGTAATCGTCGTCGTCGTCGTCATCGACATCGGCCCATGACTTAGAATTCAAAGGGGCAGGTTGCCAGAACACTGGTGGCTCCTCATCCTTCACGGGAGCCTTAGAAGAACTCTTACTGCTGCTACTCTTGCTCTTATCCTTGTTCTTCTTCTTCCTAAGCGTATCCAGCGCTGCGAAAACATTCGAGTTGTTAATGGTAATGGAACCCTCGTTCTTCCTGCTTCCTCCACCCACCATTTTCTCTCTCTTCTACAACTCTCAGGACAAATTTCAAAACACCCAATACTTTTTTCAAGATATTTGAGCAAATATTTAAAAAATATATGATTTTTGAGTGAGATGAAATTCGGAGTTTTTCGAATATGAAGATCTACAGCAAGATTGAACCGTTTAAAAACAACAGAAGCCAGAAAAATTACACAATTTTAGATGTCAAATTTACGAAATTATATCCAAAATTTCGTAATTTAAAAAGGGATTTCAATCAAAATCAGAAACGCCTAATTTTTTTTACAAAATCGACGAATTTCGTCAATAAAAACAAAAGGGAAATGGGGAATTGATAATTAAGGTCGTCGATTGAGGAAATTGGGGGGACAAGTACGATTGAAGATTAGAGGGAGGTGCGACAGAATCGGGGGTCCTGGATTGAGCGAAGGGGGGTGTGTGTGTACGCGCACGCTGTACTAGGGTTTGTGAAAAATTGGGAAAAATCGAGAGGTAATAGGGGGCGGATGAGACTAGTGGTGTGAGATTTTATAAAAAGAGGGCAAGGCAAACCATGAGATGAGAGATTAGGAGTGTAAGACTGAGTTTAATGGTATACTAGCACGTGCTCTTATTAATGTAAGAGAAATTTATAATAGTATAAATTTATACATTTTCATTAACTATTCCATCCGTCTTTTAATATTGAATCTATTTTTATTTATAGAGTCAAATTTTAAAAGGTTTGAATACAAATTATTATCATGTTATAAGAAATAATATATTCAAATATAAGCTTATTTGATGCATCTCAATGTAAATTTTTAATATATCAAGTTTTTATAAATTTTTGTCTTATGTATTTAGAACTAAAAACGTTTTAATTCGTATTTTGGAGATCGTAAAAAGTCAAATGAAGCAAAAAATTAGGGACGGAGGTAGAAGTTTGAAAAAAAAAGTTTGATAAATGACATTAAGAGTTGAACAGAATATAATATGTAATTAATAAATAATTATAAATGAATTATATAGTCGTATAAATATCCTAAATATAACACATAAACACTATTGAACCCCATATATTCAATATACAATATTTTGTAACTTTTTCCTCTTATATAATAATATAGGATAGGATTGTTCATACTTAACTTCTATAGTAATTCAATATAAATTAAACCTATTAATGCTTGTATTTAAAACCCCAATTTAAAAAAAGTCATAAAAATAAAATATTCATATTTTAAGATCACATCATTCAATAGTCAATATGTATTATTTCCTTAAAATATATTTAGTATCATTTATTTTTAAAATTTATAACCCTTGACCATTAAAAAATATCAAGGATACATCATCACTCATTAATATTTCGTATTTTCATATGATTTTTTGACAAATATTATGTTCATAAACTCCTTCCACAAACAACCTTTCAAAAACTCACCATCATGCAAAAAAGCTTGTATGATATGTTTTAATCCGCATAGCTTATTCTATGATATTCCTTCTATCTCTTCTTACAACGGTCCACACATGAAAACTAATTCTATGTTATAAAATGGCGAGCCACAAATGAGGAATCTTCTCGTCAAAAGGAAACAAAAACAATTGTTGAATGATATAATACATGTAAATTATACTCCGTCTACTGTAAGCACATGACTCTGGTATAGTGTTACTTGTGACCAAAGGTTTTGAACTGGATATTATAATTTGGGAAGTTTACATTTAATTCATTATTTAGGTATTTCAAATTATGAAGTTGATCACATTTAAAGACAACTTGATATGCATCATTGAGTCTTAACCACCCAACTTCCTAGATAAAACCATTATATACAAACATCGTTCCTCGTACATATAGAATTGCTGAAGAAGTTGAACTGTAAAAAAAAAAAAAAAAAAAAAAAAAAAAAAAAAAAAACTACATCACTCTTTTATGATCAAGTATGTTAGCTGGAAATTGTTAGAGCAAAGCCATTATCAACACCAATCCTATTGCACTTACAATATTGGCAAGATATCTAACTTCAAAAGAATCTGGGGTCGCGTTATTCAACATCAAATCTTCTAATTAAAAAAACAAGCTATAACACCTAAGCTAGTCCAGTTATCAGATTAAAAAAAAACAACCTGGATTATTCGGACAGGCTGGGTCGGGCTGGGAGGGGAAGGACCGAATATAAACATTTAATTACTAAATCAAACCGAATTTCATATAAAGACATTTAGAAATTAGAAGAAATGAATTGTTTCGAAAGTAATTAAATGTTTATATTCACAAATCACATAATGGCATTCGTTCTAAACTTTTATAATCGACTATTCACATCCATTTTTTATTTCTTTTGTCAATATTTTTCATTTTTCTCTACATATTTACATAAATTACATATAGTACATATAATCACAAAAAGACATAATCATATATGATTCATATAAACTAAATTATATACAACTAAACTAACATTCATTGATTCATATAAACTAACCTATATAAAATTCAACTAAATTAACATTTATTGATTCATATAAACTAAATTATATTCAACTTAATTAACATTCATGTAAACTAAACTATATTTAAATAAATTAACATTCATTAATTCATATAAACTAAACTATATTCAACTAAACTAACATTTATTAATTCATATAAACTAAACTATATAATTCAACTAAACTGACATTCATTGATTCATATAAACTATATTCAACTAAACTAACATTTATATAAACTAAACTATACTCAATTAAACTAACATTCATATAACTAAATTAATATTCATTGAGTCATATAAACTAAACTAAATTTAACTATAATAACATTCATTGATTCGTATAAACTAAGCTAACATTCTTATAAACTAAACTATATATATTCAACAAAACTAACATTCATTGATTTATAGGAATTAAACTAAAGTATAATCAAATAAACTAACATTCATATAAATTAAACTATATACAAATCAACTAACATTCATATAAATTAATTTATGTTCAACTAAACTAACATTAATATAAACTAAAATGCATTTAAATAAACTAAATTTTACAAAACTAGAAGATTTAGGCAAGCCAAATAGGGCCGAATCGGTTCAACTGGCCGGTTCAGTGGGCCGGTCCAGTTCAAATCATGGGTCGAGTCGAATTTTTTCTCAAACCGAATTGAATAGGGTCAGGGTTGGAGAATTTGGATTCGGCCCATATTTTTGACGGGCCAAACCAGGCTTTGGGGCGGGCTGAGCTGGCTGGACCGGCTCAGTAGCCACCTCTAGGTATATGCTGATGAATTATGGAGTGCATATTTTCGAAAATACCATCACTTATTTTAGCAAATAAAAATATTACTATCTTTATTTCGTACATGTTTTGAAGTAGATATGTTTGTACGAAATTATTGCAATTTAACATATCATTGCAATAAAAGTGAAAAGTTTTGTATTTAATTTACAGGAAACAAATGTAGCTAGCTCATGACTTACATATTTGCAGTAAATTACATTGATAAGGTTACATATTTATAACATGTACCCCTGACCGGCCTTACCCTAATATGGAAAACTACCTTCGTCGGATAACACAATTTAGTTAACTTTTATGGAATATTTTACAACCACATGTGAAACTAATCATTGGAAATGAAAATGATCCACTTTGTTGATGATTGTGCGAAGATAATAGTTTCGGCAACCTATTTGAATTTTATGAGATATTCATCTTAATAGTTTATATACCACGACGAACTTAAATTTATATGAGTCTTTCTATTCTCCTATTCAATATGATCACGGAATGTATTACTTTAGCCTTCCTTCAAGTCATATGGAATGGGGAATCAACTAAGAAGTTTAAGCTCTCAAGAGGACTTTAGCGGGAGACCCACTATCTCCTTACATTCTAGTCATGTGTATGGAGAGATTTTACCAAACCATAAAAGAACCTATCATTAGTAATTGATGGAAACCCACTAGAGCAAGTTGAGATAGGGCACTTATTTCTAATCTCTTCTTTGCAAATGATATTATGTACTTTGCCAAAGTTGACTAGATAAGCTATTACCATAAAAGATTACTTTAACCGCATTTGAGTACAACCTAGGGTTAAAAGGTGAGTCTCTCTAAGTAAAGAGTTTTCTTCTCTAAGAATGTTGATCATGCTAGCCAAGATCGATCAGTAATGCATTTTGTATAGAAAGCATTGAGGATGTGGGAAGATATCTTAGAATGCCTACTCTTATTAGCCGAGTCACAAAAACCACTTTTGCTACCATTGTGAAAAAATTGATAGGAGACTTGAAGGATGGAAATTAAAGTATTTGTCATTTGCAGGCTGTATAACATTAACTAAGTCAACTCTTAACACCCTTGTTAGTTATGCCATGCAAACAACCAGAATTCCACCCTATATTGTAATAAGATATACTAGAAGACTCAAAGATTCTTATGGGGAGGTTATCAAAACAAGACGAGGAACCATCTTATTGCATGGGAGACAATTCAAGAACTTAATTAAAGATCATGGATGTTTGGCTACACACGCAGCTAGACAAACAAATTAAGCATTCCTTACAAAGTTAGGTTGGAAGTTGCTAAGAGAACCTAATGCACTATGTGTTCAAGTTATAAGGCACAAGTATTGTAAAAGGACGCTACAATGTGGACATGTTTGAATCGAAGAAAGGGGCTTTGAATGTTTGGCAAGATATTGTTGAGAGTACTCAATTCCTAACTAGAGATGGCAACGAACCGGATCTAAATCAGGTCCGTAGGGATCCAGATCCATATCCGTTTTTCAAGGATGGATCTAGATCTAGATCCGCCAGGTATGAAAAGTAAGGGATCCATATCCAGATCCAACGAATCTGGGTCCAAACGGATCCAAAACGGATCCTACATATTTTGCCTATTTTTTTGTGACAATAATAAGTTTCAAATTTATAAATCTGCATTTTACATCTATGAAAACAGTCCAGCGAAGAATATAAGTTCAATACTTGAATATAATTCATATAATTACTCAAATACTACAAAACAACAAAATACAATTGAACAAAATCATATTTTTACATGTCTCTTGAATAACAATACAAACAAATACAAATGAGTAAATTCAAAAACGAGTAACGGATTCGGGTCCGGGTATTATGGTTAGACCCGTATCTGAATCTGTTTTTCAATCACAGGACCTGAATCCGTTGGATCTAAATTTCGAATACCCGTACCCACAAAAACGGATATGGATCCACGAATGTGGGTCGAGTCTAATATATGTTGCCATCCTTATTCATAACACAAAATGGATGCGAGTGGCTATGGGTAATGGGTGGAAGACCCATTTTGGGATCATAGATGGGCCACTAACAATAGCTGCTAAGGAGTTGGCGATCAACTCTATTCCAAGTGACATTGATGAAACAACAATGGAAGAAATCCATGCACATGACCCTTAAAGAAATGTGGGTGTTTAATGATGGGTGTAGGATTAGATTAAGTTTTCTTATCTTCTCTTCTAGTACACCCTCAAAGAAATTCAGGCACATGACCCAACTGACAATGGTTTAGTTGGTGATTCAATTTGACTACGAAGATGGTAGGAAAGACAAATTCACCATTTAATATGCTTTGCGAATTATAAGAAATTAAGATATTAAGCTGGCTATTATATATGAAACCTCGTTTGGAATACCTTGGTTCACTTTCGTATTTGAGGTGTCCTCTGATTGGCTTGCCTTGATTGTTTAATTGGTATAAAGCCGTTTTTATTGATCTTCCTTTGTTATTAGTTTGAAGCTACTAGTCTCTTATGCACTGATTCATGCCATGAAAATAATCAAAAGGGAAATCAACGAAAATTTAGTCATAATTACGATAGAAAGGGAAACTAACTTCATAGATAACATGAAAGTTCATAATCTAATCACATTAATAAAGTTTGGAAATGGTCCAACGATATTTTTATCGTGTAGTGTGTACTCTATTTTTTTATCATTTTATTTAAATCACAAAATTGTCTAATGAATTCGTTTAAATTCATACTACATGCATAAGAAAATGAAGAAATAAGAGTTGTAATAATTGTTCAGAACAAATGGGGAATTTTTTTTTTTATCTTAAGCAAGATATAAATTAAATATTTGTTATGTTTGTAAGTCAGTCCACATTAAATATTAATAATTCAACTTTATCAATTTTGTTTACCAAATTTAATCGTGAAAGTAAGACGTCAAGCGTATCTGAGTAAACTAGTGGGCTTGCTTTGTGAATACGCAAGAGCACTTATAAAGACGACATCTGGCAGGTGAATCAAGCTCAACGACTAACACACGTGGACAAATCTCTACGCAGTCACTTACTCACCACGTCATCACACCACTGGCAAAAGCGTAATTAAACTATTCAAAAAATCCACGTGTCACTGAATCGCACTCAGGCGCTCTTTCTATTTCTTGTTTGGAAAGCTGGATGGCGTAGCCAGTAATTTTCCTTTAATTTCAAGGTCATTTTATTACCCTCAAAAAAGAAAAAAGTCCCAAAATATAAAAATGATGAATTTCTAAAAATACCAAAAAATTCAGCTAACAACTCAAAAAAACGTGTCCCCACTCCATTTCTCAATCTCAGTCGTCCATTACTGTCTTAATCTAACCGTCCGATTTAAAATTGAACGGTTAATATCAAGTCATATCATATCATATATCAGTCAATTAAATTTCATACCAAAAAAGTCCCCAATTAAATCGGCAATAAATCTCCGGGATTTATTTCTTTTTAATCTTTTTTCTTTTTATTTCCATAATTTTTTTATTTTTCATTTTTCATTTCATCTTTCAAATCTAAACCCCTCTTTTCTCTCTCTCCTCTGTGACGCTTTTACGAAACCCTAGCTCTGGGAAAAAAATCCCTAATTTATGCGCAATTTGCTTAAAATTAAATTGGGGTAAATCCCGAAAAATTCTTCCGATTCAAACCCTAATTGAACCACAATTAACGTCGATCGTCTCTACTTTTGTGATGTGAATTAATTTCTTTTCAAGGTATGATTTTCATGTGAATTGTCGTTGTTTAATATATGCATTCGCTTCTAAATCGTGATTTTTTCGTCAAAATTAGGGTTAGATCTCAATTTATCTGTTTTTAAATTTTTTTGATTTTATGTGAATATGAAATGTTGTGAGTTTCTTTAATTTGTTAATCAATTAATTGATAAAATGTGTTGCATTTGTTTGGTTGAAAATATGTGGTTTCAGATCTGATTATTGAGGTTTGGACATGATTGCATGTTAATGGACGATAGAGTAGAAGAGGTTAATGGTACTGAAAATGTTGAGAAACCCTTGTCATCGGATGCCCAAAGGGTATATAATCAGCGGCCTTGGGTTGCCGCTACTAAAAAGAGCGGTGCCGGGAACGCGCGGAGTATTGGGAATGCTTTGAAGCGGAAACTTGATGCTAATGATCAAAATGAGGGTAGGAAAAAGATTAAGGAGGTTTTGCTGAGTAGTTTGTCATCTGGGGGGAAGAAGAATAAGAAAAGAGTTGGGAATGTACGGAATAGTTTAATGGAGTCAGTGAATTCAAAGCCGGAGTCACGGGAGGGGTCTAGAGTAGATGAGGGTGGTGTTGATTTAGGTGGGATTGTACTTAGTTTGAGTGGTGGTGTTAATGTACCTAGGCGTCCTCGGGATTTGATTAGGAGGAAGAAGGTTGAGGTTGGATTTGCGGTGAAGCAGGAGGAAGGATCAATCAGTAAAGTGAGTTTGGATGAAGGAGGAGGCGAAGTTAATGGCAATGTAGATGGGGGCTTATCACAAAGTGGTGTTGTCAATGGGACATTAGTTCAGACTGGTGAAGCGGAGGGTGTAAGTAATGGTAGTGTCATAGGGAAGATGAAAAGAAAGAAGAGTTCTCGTGATGGTAAAGATGATAGGTCTATTAGTCCTGACATGCTTCGGAATTTGAAGAGAGATGATGATCAATCCTCACTAGGTAATGGCAATTCAGTGATGAAGAAAGCTAGAAGAAATCAGAAGAAGAACAACGATTCCAAAGTCAGAAGTCCTGGGTTGACAATGAAAGCTAAGCCGTCATTGGATGAGGGGAGTAGGACTGGTGATGACTCTCTGGATGATGAAGAGAATCTTGAGGCGAATGCTGCAAGAATGCTTTCATCTCGATTTGATCCAAACTGCACAGAGTTCTCTATTGGAGGCAAGAGCTCTAAATTGCCTTCTCCAAATGGGCTGTCCGCGTTGATCTCTTCCAGTAGGGAATTGGCTACTGCCCATTCTAACTATAGAGAAGAGTTAGATATTGCATCTAGTGATGCTGAAGCCAGAGTTCTACAACCAAAGGAGCAGCAGCAAGAAAAGGGTTCAAGGAAACGACGGCATTTTTATGAAGTTATATTCAAGGATTTGGACCCTCAATGGGTACTTAACCAAAGGATCAAGGTATTCTGGCCACTGGACCAGAGTTGGTATCTCGGTCATGTCACTGGTTTTGATCCGGAGAAAAATCTTCATCATGTGAAATATGATGATCGTGATGAAGAATGGATTGACCTTCGAAATGAGAGGTTCAAGCTCTTACTACTGCCAAGTGAGGTGCCTGGAAAGGGTGGGAGGAAAAGATCAACAGCACATTGGAGAAAGGGGAAGCCTGGTGATACTGCTGATACTAAGGAGAATACTAGTAGCAGCTATATGGAGTCTGAACCTATTATTTCATGGTTGGCTCGATCTAGTCATCACAAATTACCCCCAAGCAGAATAAGGAAGAAAAACAGTACCCTGCTTGAATCATCAAAATCTCAATCTTCTTCCATTTCTGAAGGGAAAATTGCGCTACAAGAAAGTTTGGAAGTGGGGTGTTCTGGGCATGATGCTGATGACATTGATCTTCGCTCTGTGCTGCCAGGTGATTCTTTGAGGGAGGGGAAGCTGATTGCGGATCTCTCTAATGATGATAGAACTCCATTAGTTTATTTTAGGAAGCGGTTGAACAGAAAAGAACAGCCGTCTTCTAGTTTTCTTGAAGGCAGTTTGTGCCAATTGCCAGAGAAGCCTCAAGTATATGACAATGCATCTGATTTTGTTGATTCTGTAGACTTTGGTGCTGAAATGTCGCTGTCAGTTGGTGAATGTGATCACCCTACCAATATTTTGAGTGATGAAGAATTCATTTGGGATACTGATTGTTCTGGGTTTCTGAAGCTGATTCCTCCAGTCACAAGTTTGAAGGTTCTTAAGTGTGATTTTTGCTTCCCTTTGCCGGTTTTGTTAAGCAATATCGTTGGATGGCAGAGCTACATGTTCTTGCTTCGACATGGCACTTTGATCTCTACGTCGCCTATGGTCTCTTTGGAGATACTGTTTGTTGACAATGCTGTTGGTCTGCGGTTTCTCATGTTTGAGGGTTGCATGAAACAGGCAGTCTCATTTGTTTTCTTGGTCTTGTCTGTATTTTGTCAATCCAAGCAGAAAAATTCGCATGATGATCAGCAGCTTCCTGTGACCTCAGTCAGGTTTCAGTTTTTTGACTTGCGGTATCTTGAAAAGCAGCTTGTATTCACATTCTACAATTTTGGTGAGATAGAAAATTCCAAGTGGTTGTACCTTGACAGAAAGCTGAAGCAGCACTGTATACTCACCAAGCAACTGCCACCTTTTGAGTGCACTTATGATAACATTAATTTGCTTCGATATGATTCTAATCAGTGGAAATTGACTAATGTTTCCTGGAAGCCCTCGCCAGTGTCGGTAAGAACTCATTTGATCTTCCCACTTGATTTAAGACATTCTCTCTATAACTACATATTTGCTATGTGTTTTCTCTAGTGCCTCTAGCTAATGCTAATTACATGGTTTTCAGTTGTTAATATCACCTTGCTACTCATCTCTGGCTATATTAAGTTTAAAGCACTTACAAATTCCATGTATAACAGTCCAGTGTTGAATTAGAGTGTTAATGCAAAATTGCCAATGTGGTAGAATTCATATTTTATAGACGTGAGTTTTTTGTTAGTATTTATCTCAATGATGTTTAAGCTTTGCTGGAGAGAGTATTGTTTTATATTGATCAGTTTATCGAATAATAGATTCAGATCATAGGGCTTTTTTTTAAGTTGTTATTTTTTTGGTATATGGGTGTGGAGGGGGTAATGCAACAGATTAGTCTGAAGCAAATGTTGCTATTACTGGCTTGACTTTGTCCCTGTTTGAGTTTTATTCCAATTCATGGAAATAATATTAAGATATTCTTTACTTCTATTACCCTATGTTTTATCTTAATCTCTTCTGATTTTTATATGCTGGCTCAGTTTGTGTTCATGTGAAACTTTTGCTGATACTGTGAGATTCACATACAGATTAAGTAAGGTTGTTGGCAGTTACAGTCTTACAGATATTTGGTCTGAGGGAGTAAATAGGCGGGAATTGAAGAAAGTGGCCTTCTAATTGACATGTATCTTTTATGGGAGTAGGAATATATCAGGGGTCGGGACTGAACATTGGAATCTTCTACCCCATATTTACAGTGGAAGAGGGGGGGGGGGGGGGGGGGGGGGGGTGGGGGTGCGGCGGCGGTAAGGTAAAACCTAAATTGCACCTTTTGATTACTCTTCTCCTTGCCTTCCACTGTCTTACGTTGTTCATTAATGGTTACCAAGGTATTTCTCTCATGATCCACTTATTACCCCTTTCTCATCTCTTCTCTTTTCCCGTATTACAGTCACTTGTGCAACTTTTTATGGAATGATTTTTTTTTTATTTTTAAAATTTATTTCTTATTTGGCAAGAGAAACAAAGGGCACTGATGCAACACATTGTTTTTTCCTTGAGTTTTAGCTTATTTGGAACCATGGGAAGTTATTCGAGGATATATCAGCTTGAGGTGTGAAGCTGAATTTCAGAAAGTTACTTTGCAGTCTGAAAAGTGAGTGTTGGGATTTGTATACACCATGAATGGTTTTTGGGAATGGATAGAAGGGGACACACGGTCTGAGTTATGCTATGAGAAGTATTTAGGATTCATAGGTTACTTTTGTGAAGATGTTGATGCAACCTCAACTTATTTCTACTTTTAATTCTTAACAGAAAGTGAGGGAATTAGATTTTTTTATGAACTGAATCCCAATTACTGATTCCCTCTTTCATGGGTTGTTTAGCATTCTAAACAGAAAGGGACAGAGGAGAAAAGGAAAGATAGATCCTAATTTTTAGTTTGTTAAAGGGTAACAAATGCAACCACATTCCTTCTCTCTTCCATAAAAACTACCACACAACCCCACTCCATCCACCTCAAGTCCTCAACAACCTTTATGACTGTACGTGCAACCACCTCCACCACTCTATTTGTACCACCCACTGGATTTTTTTTGGTAATTTCTCTTAGATCTAGCTTTTTCATGTCTGGTGGGTAGATTTTCTATGTGGTTGGGTCTGCTTTGTGTGTGGGTGGATTTTTGGGGGAGGGGTGGGTGGGAGTGGATTTCAGAATTGGTGTGTGTGGTTTTTAGGTGGTTACATGGGTGGAAATGGTTTTCCGTGGGTGGTTTGGTTGGTTGGATGGATTTCGTAGAGGTTGGGTCACTGGTGGGGTGGTGGTGAGGACTGAGGCTGACGGCACTGATGGTGGGTGGATCTGGGGTTTGGTTGAGGTGACCCTGGACTATAGCAGAACTTCTTCCCAAGAGTATGCATTATGGCTAATACTTTACTCTGAATAAAGTTTTTTGTCTGCTTTCTTCGTGATATGCAATGGGAAAGCAAGGGTTGGATTGACTGGTAGCAAATGCCAAAAACTTCCTATGGTTTTCCTGATTTAACTATTGATGGATTGAGCTTTTTATGTATATCAAATGTTTTTGATAAGAAGAATAATAGACAAGTGTTTGTTTGATGACTCTATGGGTTATGTTTGAGCTTTCTTATGTTTTTAGTATTTTTCCTACACAATTCCACAAGCCATGGCATTATGCTTACCTTGTCGCTTTCTTTCTGTTATTGCTATTACCTGTTCCTTCTGCTTATACTGTCGTCATCCCCGTTTAAGAACTGTATGTCTTGTTTTTTGATCGATTAGTGTATGCCTGTTAATCTTACTGGTTCCTGTCCTAATGTGGATCTTGTTTATCTTGCCAGAATCTAAAGAAAAGATCACAACAGCGTGGAACGAGCTTTTCTTCTAGGCAGTCGGCATGTGTCAAGTTGGGTCGACTGGCTTTTGATAGTGACGAAAAACATGGAAAACTTCCTCCATTTTCTTCTTTTGCTGCGTCACCTTCATTCTTTCTTAGTCTGCATTTGAGGCTACTAATGGAATGCAACATTCCTTCCTCCAGCTTCAGGGAGCAAGATCCTCTTTATTTGATTGATCATCCAGGTAATGAGGTGGGATTAGTGGGTTTACACAGGTGTCTTGTAGATGAAAACTCTAAGTTTTCCTCACCTTCATTGGGATGTGATTCACTGGTCTTGCCAAATGGTAGTTCTGAGTTAGAGTCTTTTTCAAAGGTTGATCTTGGGGTTAACAACCTCTCTGCAGATCTTGCTGAAGAAATGACTGCAAAACCTTTGCACAGCTGTCAAGAATATCCGGAAAATGAGGCTGATAGCTTGCATCAGCTGGAAAAAGGGAAAGTTCAGCTAATTGAGACTGAGAAGAGTCTTTTATCAGCACGGCCTTTTGAAGCCAATAACCAACTCTGTGCAATTGACAACAAGTTGAAACGTGGTTGTTTGAATGGCATAACAGTTGATATTCAAACATGTGTTCCTGTCGAAATGAATACCAATGCTGATGTGCAAAATATTCAGAACTCTGTTAATTCTGCTTTGGATACAAATGATGGAATTTGCAGTCCAAACTCCACTGCTTCTCAAAGTAGGTGGGACAAAAGTAGAATTGCTAATTCCTGTTCTTCAGCTTCTGCCAGTCTCTCCCTGGGGTTTATTGATGGGAAACAAGACTTTCTTTGCAGTGGCTTTGGCAATGGTCCTAAGAAACCGCGAACTCAAGTTTCATATTCTCTGCCATCTGGATTACAGGATTGTAATAAAAATAAATTTCAGCATTCAAAAGGTTTTTCTCACAAACGAATCAGAAGAGTTAGTGAGAAGAAATTAGCTGAAGCTTTTGGGACCAGTCAAAAAAATATGGATTTGCTGTCTTGCGAGGCAAATCTGTTGGTTACTGTGGGGGATCGAGGGTGGAGAGAATATGGGGCGAGGATTGTGCTTGAGCTCTTTGATCATAATGAATGGAGGCTTTGTGTAAAGAATTCAGGGGACACAAGATATTCTTACAAAGCACATCAGTTTGTGCAACCAGGAACAACAAACCGCTTCACTCACGCAATGATGTGGAAAGGAGGAAAGGATTGGACTTTGGAATTCCCAGACCGGTCTCAGTGGACAATTTTTAGGGAGATGCATGGAGAATGCTTTAATAGGAATTTTCGTGCTGCCTCTGTAAAAAATATTCCCATCCCTGGTGTTCTTCTGGTTGAAGAAAATGATGATAATGTGCACGAAGTGCCATATGTTCGGCCTTCTCCTAAATACTATCGGCAGGTGGAAACTGATATTGACATTGCTCTAGATCCATCCCATGTTTTATATGACATGGACAGTGATGATGAGCGATGGATTATGAAACAAAGAGGCTTAGAGTTTAATGAAAATGGTTGTGGGGATGTCTCTGATGAAATGTTTGAGAAAACAATTGATGTGCTTGAGAAATTTGCTTATGCCAAACAACGCGATCACTTCAGTTTGGATGAATTGGAGGAGGCTATGGCTGAGGTTGGGCCTTTCGAAGCTATTAAAATCATTTATGAGCACTGGAGGGAGAAACGGCAGAGAAAGGGATTGCCTTTGGTCCGGCATCTACAGGTAATTTCCACTTGGCTGTATGTTTACAGCTGAATGGCCTCTTGATGTATTTGAAATGGATGATTTTACTTCTTAATAGTAAGGCGTGACATGATTGAGATAAATGTGATGCAAGGATACCTTTCAGCAGTGTTGGTGACTGATTGCTTTCTAGTTACCTTTTCCAACGTTATTTGATTACTAAGTTTTGGGGATTAAGAAATATGAGCAATAAGCTGAAGCTACAATTTTTTGTCTACTGCTATGCTTCATGTCTAATTAGTTATGTTTGACCAAGGTACTGCTGACTTTTACTTATGTGGCTATGATACATGCTTTTATCCATATTATACCTTATTATCTTCTTTGAACTTTAGATTGAGTTGCCTGTCTTTCATGCAGCCTCCACTATGGGAAAAGTATCAGCAGCAAGTAAAAGAGTGGGAGCAAGTGATGGCAAAAAGTAACCTGGCACTTGCGATTGGAGGCCAGGAAAAACCCTTGACCACTGAGAAACCTCCAATGTTTGCATTCTGTTTGAAACCACGAGGCTTGGAATTGCCCAATAGAGGGTCAAAACAGAGATCTCAGAAAAGACTACCAGTTAATGCCCTGAGCAATGGAATCCCGGGAGATTCAGATGTTTATCATTCTATTGGTATCATCTAGTTTTTTTTCCCCTTTCTTTGGTCAAACTAGACCTGCTATTTAGGCTTTGAAACTGATCTCGTGATGTGAATATTTTCAGTTGGACGGAGGCTAAATGGGTTTTCTTTGGGGGATGACAGAGGTTTGTACGCTGCCTATAATCAAGGGATATCTGACTCTTCTCCTGTCCTTCAGGGATCGACAAGGGTGTTCTCCCCCAGGGATTCTGGGGCTTTGGGGTACTTTTCATTGAGTAGTGATGGGTATGAGAGGAATCATTATCCAAAACTCTACAGAAACAAGTCCAAGAAGCTATGCTTTATACCATCCTCCAATGATCAGCAGCCATTTGCTTCCTACAGCCCGAGAACTCCAGGGAAGAGAAATTCAGTTCCTCTATGGGGTTCCTCTGAGTGGCCCAGTCAAATGCATTATCAGCTAGATGATTTTCAAAGGCGCAGATATGAGCTGCTGGACCCATCGGAGCTTGATGAGTTTAGATTGCGCGATGCAGCAAGTGCTGCTCGACATGCCGTCACTGTAGCTAAGATGAAGAGGGAAAATGCTCAGAGAATGCTTTGTAGAGCAGATCTAGCAATGCACAAGGCAGTGGCTGCTATCATGACTGCTGAGGCAGTTAAAGCTTCTTGTGGGGAGCAAAATAGTGATGCTCAGATGACTGGGTAAAACCTTTTCTGATCCAAGAACACACTACAGTGGATGGACCTGATGTTGTTGGAATGATATGGTTTTATACTCATGATGACTGGATTTGTAGATACAGAACCTCTAACGTGCTTTGAGCTGACTCAGAGGGTTTATGAAACATGTTCTTTCTCGGAGTTACCCCAGGCTTTTCAGCTTTTTTTTTTCTTTTTTCTTTTTTATAAAAAAATCAAGGTAGTATCTGTGGGTGGTGTGATTTTAAAATTGCTGAGCTGCTGGTTTTCTTTAACTGAAAAGTCAGAAACCCTCCTGTTTCTGCAGGTATTGGGGTGCAAGAAATTTTTGATGCCATTGTACATAATTTTTTTCTTCTTGATTCCCCCCTATAACCTTTAGTTTAGCATGGAGCGTGCTAAATAATGGAATACACTCCTTGAGATGTTGCTAAAACATCTGATTGGATTCTTTCAGCGGTTGTCTTATTATCTAGAGCACAATATAGGAAAGTTATATCAACAGGGTTGAGAATTGTAAATAAATGCTATGAAAGTTGAAAAATATATGAGGCTAACTATCCATTGTTTCTCTCTCCATTTCCTTCTCTTGGCAGCTTTTAGTAATGCCTAGTCCATTTTGTTATTTTTCCCCTGTCCTGAAAAATGGGTTCACTGTCCACTGTCCACTGTTCGAGTCTATCTATCTGTGTATCCTTGAGTTTGTGTGAATCATCCCTCAAAACACTGTCATTGCTGCTATTCTGTTTTCAGTTTTTGGCGTGCGTGGGTGCTTAATTTCCTTGGCAGAAAAATTAAGTTACCACCTTGGAGTTCATGCACTGAACATGTGAGGTCCTATATGCAGGTATTCAGGTATTGCTAGAAATGCCTAGTTTTTGAACTTCTCTTGTCTCTCTTTTTCTTGCCTACATTATCAGCTCTTTACTGCAAGTGTAACCTCCTCTACTTTCCTACTTTACTTTTCCTCGTGTTCTTTATCGGGTAATAATCTTGTTGATGTTATGTAGATGCCTTGTTTCAGACGTGATTTGTTAGACTGCTATATGTATTTGTCGTCCCCAGGGAGACCTAGAAGATGAGGGTGAAGGGAAGTATTGTGGGATCCATGAAACTGCTTCACATATTGATGGAACTTTGATGCCTTCACCTTGCATGGATTTGAACCATACATAACTTTTTGCAGGCTTGTGATAGCAGTTATAATTTTCTTCATCTGATATTCTGATGTGATTTTGTCAGTGCTCTAATCACTGTGTTTGATATAGTTTTAGCTGATTCAGAACAGAGATCTTCCAAGCTATCCCCTCGTCTCAACGCCCACCTAGTAAGAGAGACTTGATATGGCCCATATGGGTTAAGCCACCGTCCTTATTTCACCCACCTGATAGTGTCGTATTGTTCTGATGGTTTTGATCTGTATGTATGTGGTGTGGATGAAAGTTTTTCGTGAGCTGTTTATGACTAATCTTGTCTGCTTGATTTTGGTCTCTGATTTTGATGGTGAAGGCATACTGTTGGCCTTTTGTGTTTGGACCAATTTAGTTTTGCTTAATGTGCAAAATTGGTTATGTGATTTAAAATTAGATTTTGGAGGTTGAGTAGTTTGTTTTATTTTGAAACAAAAGTGACAATTAGTTTGAAAATAGTTAGTGTTGTATAATATTAACTTTGCTGTTGTAGAATATTAGTTTAATTTGGCATGCATCTTTTATCCATTAAATAGTGCGATTATCAAGACTAAGCTTTATTCAGGCAAAAAATAGGCTACCGCTAGACTATTTTTTATATCAACATTAACAACAATTCATCAAAATTTTGACAAACAAGAGTTATGAAATATATTTAATTAAGCGAGTCAGAGGAAAACAAAGGAAAAATAAAAAAGAATAATAGTTATCGATATTATCGGTAAAACTACTTTTTCAATTTTTCTTTTAAAAAAACTAGAGTACATTTTTTTAAAAATTTCTTTAACAAAAAGTTGTTGCTCCTTAATATCTTATATTATTATTCCAAAGACATTTCATACTAACAATTTTTAATCAATCCAATGGTCAACTACACACTTTGTGTGAATCTCCTGGAGTCCTGTTGTACATATTAGACTAGTTATAATTATAACTGTTCAAATATGAGGGATTAAGAGTCCTGACTAGCCCATTTGTAAAAGGTTATAATCAATTATGAGTTTAATTGAGTCGATCTTTTAAAGAATCATGTTTTATTGGATTTTTAATGGGTCAAGTCGAGTTAATAATGAACCAATAATTTTCAAAACTTTTAAACACTATTAGATAATGAATTATTTCCACTTTCTTACCGATGGTCCATTGCCAAAGGTTGGAGGTGATATAAACGAACTACCACCCTCTATAGATAAAAACTACTATTTTTGGACGGTCCGACTCGACTTGGCTCCTTTTGTATTTTTTTAGCCCGATCTGACTCGTCTCGTTTTACATCTTCTTTGACCCAGCCCAATCTGACCTGTTTTGCATGTGATCCACCCCGGCCCTGATCGAACCCAATGCACATGTAAAGTTACAATGAGTTTTGGGTCGAAAAACCTTTTTAAAAATGAGGTTACTAATGTGATATTCTTTTGTACGTCTATATGTAATGAAGCCCAAATAGGCTAACATTGTGGGGGTGGGTTGTGCTGTGTTAGCCTCTATGTCGTCTAGTGGATGGATGACAAGGTAAGTTTTTTGTTACTCGCATCCAATTTTGATGCGTGATCATGCCTATATAGTTTGCTTTAGGTGTTGTATCCTCTAACTCCGGGTTACATTCTCATGTCTTGTCTATGACGTGCCTTGAAATGTTGGCCTCCTATCATCCCCTGTGGCATTGTGATGTGTATAGCAGGCTCCTTTAGGCAAGAAGTGTGACACCTTGCACACTTTCCTTTATTCCATGGGTCCTTTTCATTAGCTCCATGGATTGATGGAGTTCTATATATGAAGTTGTTTGGAACATTGAACATTCTTAAATCAATTTAGTTTTCACACAGTTATCTTAGTCATTCCACTTTCTTTTACTTTCTATACTCAAAATTTTTTGATGATGGGAGAAAGAACTTTCCCCACCCCAACAATTGATAGGTTGCTAGTAACCCATCCAGGATTCCATGTTTATCAAAAGTAAGACCCTAAAAAGAATGATGTGTGTAGGGGACTCATAGAGACTTACATCTAGATTCTAGAGATATAAGTATTAGCCAAATAGTTACAACCTAATACACTTGTCTTTCTCTACATGGGACATTTCCCGACTTCTAGTCCAGCTGATGATATATATGGATTATGAGAAACTAAAAAATAACCTTATGTATTGAACATTGTCCAAAAAAAAAAAAAATTACCCTGTAGAAAACGATATAAGAAATTACCTTATTAAGCATTTGTGTGAAGTAAGGATAAGTTCTCAGATTTCGATGGGTTGACTTTTACAGGTGTTGATATGATCCATATGTTGCATGCTTACTCTTTTGTTTAATCCATCTTTTCTCCACCTTTTTCATTTGGATCTTCCTTTAAAATATAAAACGAGAAGATATGCCAACTGCAAATTAGTAACTTCAAAATTATAACTTTGAGTAAATGGTTGGTCTTTATTTTACAAGAAAACTTGAATCATAATTAAACCCAAGCCTTATCTAAAAATTAAGTGCTAAATTATAAAGTTAGGTTTTGATGAAAAAAATTATGAAAGTAGACTAGAGCCAATATACTTTACTTTTGAATTAAAGACATGTTATTTAGCTGTATAAAATGTGGTTTACTTTTTAACTGAAAATACTACTGTTTAAATTTTGTGGATACAATTCCAAAATTTCATATTAAAATGAAAAATCCAATAGTTGTATATTACAAAACTAATTGTAAGTTAACCTTTAGAACATTTTGAACTATAGATATTTATTAGAACTTTTAAATTGAAAAATTCAAATTTAAGTTAATTTATGATGGTTATCCTACTCGTCAAGAATTCTTCCTTAGCTTATCTTACATTCTAATCACTCTTGCCCCTTATACCAAAAGATCACAAGGTTAATTTAATTAATTGTCAAACTTTAACTTCAATCTTGTCAAAAATAGGCTTCCCCATAAGCTTCCATAACCCTCCCAACTAGAAAGGGTAGGGTCATGTTACACTGTGTAAGATAAATTTATATATTGACTAAGACAAAATTTTATTGAAAAAAGTTTGAAAATTTACCAAAAAGTGAGAAATAATTTTTCCTAAATTAGGTGAATTAGAGGAAAACAAAAAATAAAATAACAAAAGAATTGGACAAAAAATATTGATACATAAGAACACCACTCTCCAATTTTATAAGTTATTTAATTGAATAGATAATAATATATATTTTTCCTCTGACCCAATAGGTCAATCGAACATAACCCGTTTGAACATGTATTTTATAGGTTGTCATGTTTAAATGAAAAAACTATTTTCAAAATCCAAAAAAAGGTTTGAATATGTATTTTAATTTTTTGACATTTAAATGCAAGGATGGATCATTTTCAACATATTAATCAAGGAGAATTATAAATATATGAATCATACTTATAATTAATTTTGTATTCACAATCAAATCAAATACATGATAGTAAAGTTGAGGCTCTATCCAAAAAAAATTCGAAAAAAACTTTATAAATTGGACTTTTGTGCTTAAAAAATGATGCGATTCATGTTAGAAACCACCTTATAAAATACTTGTCATAAAGAGGAACCGCTTCTCGAATTTTGATGGGTTGACCTTTATCAGCGTTGATCTACAAGTGACAAACAATTATTATTCATTCTTTTATTTCGTCTTTTCCTTGCCTTATTCACCCTGATTCTCCTTGAAGAAATTTGACTTGAGGAAATGATAACTGCATATAATAGATTGACAAACTTGGGTTATGATTAACCTTAAACTGTAACTAAAAAATTAATTGCAAATCATGTAAAAAGGGCATGATATTGGATGGAAAATTTCATACCTGAAACAGATTATCCTTCAATTGTTAGGTGGGGTAAAAGAGAATAATAGTTCTAGATGAAGCGATATATGTTACGCTAATTACCCCTAAACGGCGAGACCCTGCTTTCCCTGATGAACCCTAATTCCTCTAGCAATAGAGCGAAGAATAGTTTTTATGAAATGGGCTATTTAACCTAATTCCAACTTTTATATAACAAAATAAGTGTGAGAAGGGAAGGGATATATGGTTTGATGAAAAAGAATACAAAAGAGGGCCAAAGCCCACAACCATTAGATTATAATTTTAGAATAAAAAACTAAAAAAAATAATATGAACTCCATATTTTAGTTTTAGTGGTTGGCAATTCTTCTACTTGTCCTAAAAAAATCCAACACTTTCTAAAAAAATATTAAAATGTAGATGTATAATTGAATTCTCTCTTTTATTTTTAAAAATTTTTATTTAAAAAACATCAAATCTATTAAGAAGTAATAAAATAAAATTAAAGAGTATAATGAAACCTTAGCTCAACCCTTGTGAGTTGTTACTCATAAATGGGCCTTTTTATAAAACCTTCCCACTGATTCCACTTTAGCTAGTATGGAAAAGGAAGTTGCTGCTGCATACAGAAGTGTCCATGAGTCTCTTGTCTCTTTCTTGAAACAGAAGGCACAGATGCATTGGCTGCTGTATCAAAGCAAGAACTTGTAAGAACAGAAAATGACAACAATGCTGAAGGGGTACACAGAGCTTCCTTGGAATTCTATTAGCAACTATTAGGCTCTTGTTTGATGGTCTTGGCTTTCCTGCAGACTTCACTAGACTTATTATGATGTGGGTGACTAGCTACAGTTTCACTCTCATGCTCAATGACTCTCCTACTGGATTTCTCAAGTCCAAGAGAGGGCTAAGGGAGGGACACCCAATGCCTACTCTACTCTTCCTGCTCTGTTAGTAAAATTTAGCCTGAACAATGCAATATATAGGGCATCAGAAAGAGTTTGTAGATCCCTTAGATTAAATCATCTGTTCTTTGCGAATGATTTAAATATTTTCTGCAAAGGGATACTACTTCTGTAAAGATGATGATGGCTGGCCACAATCTCTTCTCTGCTTCGACTGGATTGTGTGCTAACAAAGCCAAGCCTACACTTTATTCTTGTGGTATGGAGCAAGCAGAAATTGACGCAATTACTGAACTCTCTGGTTTCAGTATGGGAACTTGACCAGTCAAGTATTTAGGAGTCTAAGTTAGTTCAAGATAACTAACTGCAAGCTAGTGCGAATACATGGTGGAAAAAATAATAGCTAGAGTGCAAGTGTGGAGTCAGTGACATTTATCTTTTACAGGGTGACTTCAGTTGGTAAACTCTGTTCTCATGAGTGTTAAGAAGCTTAATGCTGTGTGCAGAGCTTTCTTATGAACAGGGCACTGTGATAGTACTAGACTAGGGTACGTATATTGGGATAAATTGTGTGAACATGAGGATAATGGAGAAATTGGTATCAGAAACTTGTTTTTATGGAATAAGGCTCCTGTAGGAAAACATGTATGGGACATTGCTAGGGAGTCTGATATAATCTTCGGGTGAAATGGATGCATGAAACCTACATTAAGAGCAGTAGCTGGGTGGAGTATAAGCCAGCAGTAGTGCTAGCAGGGCTTGGAGGTGTATACAGTATATGTAGACTAAAAAAGGATCTCTTGACAACTTTGCAGAATGATAAATGGATGAGAGCAAGTGTATGATAAAAGCTTCTTTGGAAAATGTATGTTTGGAAACAATAAGCTTCTCCTAAACATAGGATTATACTGTGGTTAGTCCTAAAGAATATCCTTTGTATTGTCCATGTCAATATATTAGGCATATATTTCCTAAGAGCATGGTCATGCATCATGTGTAACCTCATTCTTTTATTTTAAAACAGGAGAAAAAAAGAAAGAAAAGTTTAATACTCTTACTCCCAACTCTCAATTATAATTAGTACTTCATCTGTCCTTAATTTTTTTGTTTCATTTGACTTTTTACGGTCTATATGACACAACTTAAAACGTTTTATCTCCAAATTTGTAAGACAAAAAAATTATGAAAATTTGATAATATAAAAATTTACATTATCATACATATAATAAGATCCACTTTAATATATTATTTCTTATAACATGATGAAAATTTATGATCAAACTTTTTAGACTTTGACTTTATAATAAAAATCCAACCTTATAATCAACTCACAACGATCCTAACTTTAAGTCTTTAAGGGGTAGTTTCATTGACAATAGTCATACATAATTAACCAACTAAACTGGTTAATAGGAGACTTGGGACATTAATAGGCCATGAGCAACATAAGGTATAATAACAAAAAAAAAAAAAAAAATACAGTTGAAAAATGAGTTCAACGGAAGTCTAAGCTCTAAGTCTGACGCGGGCGACAGATTTCAATTCCCTCCAAAAATAACGGTCTCAGCATCAGCTGTGTTCTACAATGATGCTACCAAAAATGGCTGGCTACACCGAAAAATTGGGCGAAAACATCACCCTATTATTACCTTTATCCAATCCACATTTTATTTTGGCTTTCAATTTCTCTTCCCTCACCCCTTGTAAGAACACATAAACAATATCCCCATTTTATATATTTTTTAATCTCTTCATGTAACATTCTTCATTTTTGGATTATAATCAGCATTTTCCAGATTTTTCTCAGAGTCCCAGATGAATAATTTTGATAAATATGCTGATTATTGAAATGGGTAGTTGTTTAAATTTGAAATTTCATTGAAATTTAGCCCTTTATTTGGGGTGGGGGGGATTTATACAAAGTGGGGGAGTTTCTACAAAATGGGAAAATCCAAGGAAGAGGACAAGATTGAGAAGATCATTCGAGGATTGTTGAAGCTTCCCGAAAATCGAAGATGCATCAACTGCAACAGTTTGGTAATGCCTGCTTTCAATTAGATATTGATTAAGTTATGAATTTTGATGAAATTACACGTCAATTGGTGTTACTAACTCGTATTTAATGTTCAATATTTCTAGTTTTATGTTCACTTATGCAACCCTTATCGTTTTTTTTAACCTTGATCATATATAAGGTAATACATTGAGGTATCTTGGACATTATTGTGTCAAATGTCACAAAGATAATGTGTATGATGTTCTAAATTTGTTTATGTGATAGTTCTTTTGGGAATTAGTCTAAACTACCAAGTTTTCCTTGTGGTTTGGAGTGCAAATTGGTACCTACATAAAATGATGTTATGTAGCTACATAGCGTGTTCATGCGCTCTATATGTTTGTTCTATTTCACTCTCTTCGAGCACTAACATATAATTATATAAATATGATATTATAGCCATGTTTTTATGTCAAAATTTTAAAAAAGAAAGCTCTATGACTTTAGAGAGAGAAAGTTTTGCAATATTAAAGAGGAAAGAAAAATACTTCTTCTCCTTCAATTATCAAGAGAGAACCTTTAAAATTTGATTAGTTTTACATAGAAAAATCTAAACCCTAGTTTTAAGATGTTGTTTTACCCCATTAACATGGAGAGAAATGAAGTTTTTTTCTTTTATTTTTTAATCTTCTATCTTGGAGAAACAGTGAGGTAATTTATGATTTTTTCTTGCTAATTAAAGTTGAATTTTCTCCAATCATTTTGAAAATTGAAAGCAAACTGTTTTTCATAGTGTCCATTTTCTGTATTTCATTGTATCCATTTTGATTTTTCACTCTTATGTTCTTAATGTACTTCCATCTTAAATTTCTTTTTGTTCTTTTGATTTTTGATGAGTTGTTATATTGATTTTGGTGAATTATTCTTCTGAAAATTCATATTATTCTTTTAATTTGTTCTTATTATTCTTCTGATTTTCAATTAATTCTTCTTTTGATTTTCTGAGAATTATTCTTTTGAAAATTCTTAATTCTTATTGTTCTTTGAGGAATCAGGTTAACATTTCTAGAGATGGGTTTTAATATTGAGGAAAACTGAGAATTGTTTTGGAAGAAGGTACTGGACTAGAGTCTATATGCTTTTGATTGGAATCTAGAGAATAATCACACACTGAGTTGTTTCCTTTTTCTTTATCATTCCTGATGCTGGATTTGCTATGTTCTTAATTCCTACTTAATGAATGGACTCATGAAGGTGATCTGACCACAACTACGTCCACTACAATTAGCTGCATGACTCCCGAATTCGTGATGCAGTTGTTTTGGAATCATCCTAGTACTCTTTCCTGATCTTAATATATACTTTTGGTAGTTTGGTACTAACATTTTCTCTTTTATTCTTATACGGGGTAGTAGTCTTTTAATTGATCTAAGCTCAGAATATATAAAAAGATGCCCTTTTTTGTTTCTTGGGGTTGAGTTTTCACAGTTAAACATGAGATTTGTTATCATAAGAAAATCAGAATTTGAACAAAATTCTGTTGGAGTTCTAAATTCATATAACATTACACGTGAGTATTCCATATTGATAAATTAGTACTGAAATAAATGTCAACTATCCAATATAGAGGGATTGCTCCTTTTATAGCTATATGATTTAAGGTGGAACTCTCTTAATCTTGTGAAGTGGACTTTAATGTTTGCTCAACTCAGGAGAGATTCCCGAGTGTCTTGCTGGTTCATTGTTTAAGTCATAAGTACATAATACAGCATGAGCTTGTAACTTAAGTAGGCGTGATATTGTTTCTTTGCTTGTCACCTGAACACATTACATATGTCTTATCTGAAGCAGGGTCCACAATATGTTTGCACGACTTTCTCGACATACGTTTGTACTAACTGTTGTGGGGTGCAGTAAGTATCTCTATGTTCTGTTTTCTAAACACTAAATTTTGGACCCTTATGTTGCACTTTGTCTCTCGCTGGGTTATTTTTTCATCTATTGGTGACATTTCATCATGGCACCTTAGAAATAAAATCATGAGTGGCCTTTTGATTTTGTATTCACAGCCGAGAATTCACTCATCGTGTGAAATCTGTATCGATGGCCAAATTTTCCATGGAAGAAGTCAGGGCTCTTCAAGCAGGAGGAAATGAGGTGTGTATCTGTGTACAGTTACATATCTATGCAGTGATCTCTCTAACTGTAGGGTCTAACGTATACATGTAATTTCATAGAAAGCAAGGCAAATTTATTTCAAAACATGGGATCCAAAGCGTGATTTTCTCCCAGAAAACAGGTTAGTGCTTTTTATGAATTCATTTGAAATCAGTTTTAAATGTAGCAAACAATACCAAAGTGTTTTCTGGTACTTTGTTTTGTTGCAGTAATATACATAAAATTCGTGATTTTATCAAGTATGTCTATGTGGATAGAAAGTATACTGGTGAGACTCATCCTACTTTGGTTCAAAAATCACATAATGTAAGCCATGTAACTTCATTTTATTCTATTATTTGTTAAGTTTTGGAACATACAAGTCCTCTGCCTCACAGTGCCCATCCTCATGTATTCAAATTGTTGAAGAAATTTGACTAATAAGAGAAAGTGGCCCACAACAGTAGTACACATATTGTGAGCCAGAGGGTTTGGATTCTGTATGCGCAAAATAAGTGCTTAAATATTGATACTTTGTATATGGTACTGGATTGTTTTATATTGGTAAATGTTGTGATTTTGAGTTAAAGTATTGTTCCTTCATAATCTGTCTTCATTGGACCATTTGACATTCAGAATGGAATGTACAAGCCTTTTGAACACAAAAGAGAAGATAGCAGTGAAAATTCTACTTTTCAAGAGAGAGCAATTGACAGATAGGGTAGATTTCCATACGATGAAGTTAGAAGTCCACAATACTCGAAGGAAAACTCTATATATGGCCGTCATCGGGCTATTTCTCCATGTTCTGAGGGTACAAGTGTTAGTTACCATGTAAATGACAAGGGAGAAAACTCTAGATATAGTGGTTCCAGGGACGGTTTTTCTCGTTTTGAGTGTACAGATGGTCACTATCGAGTGGACGACTCTAGAATTTCTGGGCGGACTGCCACCCAGATGTTTACCACTGAAGACATTAAGCCTAGAATGAGGCCTCCTGATCGTCAGCAGAGCATTGATGTGAAAAATCCTACTGTACTTCATGTGAAGGAAATTCTTGGAGAAAATTCCAATGCTTTACGTGTTGCCAATCAACCTAAATTTGCTGCTAGGAGATGTGAAAAAGCTACTACGAATGCTCAAGTGAGTTCTTTGCTGAATATTCAGTGGATTACATGTTTGTGAAATGCTGCTGATTTCAGTTTCATGTTAAAAGTAGTTCCATGATTTGTGCAACAGGAATGTAATCATTACGAAGAAAGCCATAGAACTGGTGGTCATGATTTAACTGTTTCAGCTAATGCTCAGGTGAGCTATTTTTTAAAACTCCGTAAAATTTTGGGTTGAGATACTATTCTTTATAGTATCTTCAATCTGGTGTTGCTCCTAGGTTACATCATTGTTTTAGATGCTTCAGTCATTATTAAGCTTCTACTTGTAGATATTTTTATCATGTTTTGTATTTATTTGGGAAATTTAAAAACTTTCCTGATAGATTGTATGGTACAGCTTATCATCAGTTCCTTGTAAGTTTCTGTTAAATATTCCTGATATCTGACTTAATTCATACGAAGTATATGTTAACTCTTAGTTCAGAAAGCCTATGACCTTGATTCATGTAGAGCATAAGTATTCAAACCACTACTCCAGCTATACTTTTATGTTATTATACAAAAATTATATAATATATCTGAATTTTGAACACCCTTTACATGCCCAGAACTGTCTATGGGTTTTTTTTGGGGTGGTATGCATTAGGAATTTTTGGTTTTACCTAAATTAATACGTGATGTTCGGTTTGTTAGAACACTGCAGAATCTGGTAGTCAATCACCAGTTAAAACTGCTGAACGGAAATCTAAATGGGGAAGCATTGGATCATTGAATGCCTTTACAGATGTTTCTCCTCAATCTGATCTATCTGTTCAGAGTGCTGGTCCACAAGCATTTGTCACCTTGAAACCACCAGTGAAGAAAAGCACTGGCCATGCGCATTCAAAGAACAATTTGGAATCTTTGCTATTTGAATTATTTGATCGCGCTGAAATGACCCCCATTGATCAGCCTAAAATTTTCTGTGACGAAAATGCCGTATCAAGTCTTTCCAGCAACCTATTAACATGGCATAATGTACCACCACCAACCACAACAGCAAATTATATTTTAAAATCCCCAACATTTGAACTGCCAATATTGGCTAGTGGCTCTGAGGATTTTTCACATGTCGCTGCCGCTCAAGCATTAACAGATGAACATGCTTCATCTTCTACTACTGCAGCCACAACATCCATTATTTTATCCACAGTCATGCCTACAAGATCAACTGATGCAAATACTCCTAAAGTTTCTACTTTTCAGATGGTGCCAGATCTACTTTCTGATGATAGTGTGTTTGCCACTGAAAATGTTAGCAGAAAGCAGTGTCCAAGTACTCATGTTTTGGATTCTTGCTCTGCTTCTATTCACTCCCGTCGTTTGATCGAAGGTGTGAATAATCAGGTAAGACTCAATGTACTCCGTCACTATACTGGGGTGGAGAAAACCAGCAACTTGATCAAGTAGCATATTCTTTTTTTTGTCTATTGATAGAGTAGCATGTTGATGTTCAAGCTTAGTGGTCCAGACTAGATATCTCAAGTAGGTACTTTTGCATGTACAGAGGGTTATTGTTATTCCAAAATTTGTACTTCTATGAATCTCTGTAGCCTCTGATTCCCTAGGCCTCCAGGATATTTAACAAGAACATCCCAATCTGTGAAGCACTTCTGTAAGAAAGACTTAAAAGTTCTAATTCTCCTCCTAGTAGGCGTAAAACATTTTAGCCCTTGAACTATCGGAGTACAATTACCATCAAACGATAATTCCTTGCAATCAGGTTATTAATTTTGGACTAATGTGGATAGGTGATGAGAAAAAACTTAGATTGAAAAGTATAAGGAAACCTCCCCTGACCCCTCCCTATTCTTGACCCTCAATTCGAGTACTGTATTTTCCCTTGACTCTTTGTCCCTAGTCCTGAACTATAAATGTTTTATGGGAGTTTCAAAAAAAAAAAGGGAACCCTCAATAAGATTCCATTCAAGTTACCTGAATGCAACTAAATTTCCATGTTATTTGCTTTTTTCCTTTGGACAAGACATTTAGCCCAGGTTAAAAAACTATCTGAGATAGTCATCTAAACCACGGAGAGGTTGCAACCTTGCTTTGTTTCATGAAGGCTTGAGATGAACAAAACCGGTAACATTGCTTATTTCCATGTAATACTTGGCAGCCGACAACGGTACCAGTATCATCTCAGCCTGCTCTAGGTCTAACCAGAGAAACACAGCCTTTACTAGGAATGCAGCCTTCTATTGAAGGCACAATAACGGATGAGAGGAAAGAGCTTCCTGCAGTAAGAACTACTTTCTTATTGTTAATATATGTTCCTTATTGCAATTGCGATTTTCTCATGGTATGGACTTGTCTTCTCTGCAGGAACTTTTTGCTTCTCCCTACCAATTAAGTTCAATGACAGCCTCAGGGTGGCCAACAGGTTCAAATTATGGCATGGGCTATAACATTCATTATTATTCTCCTCAGATGGTATGTTTAATTTTTGTCAAACTCTGAAGAAAGTGTTCAATTTTTGCCTTGAGAAATAATAATACTGAAGACCTCTAAAGGTTTGATATTATA
Source organism: Dysphania ambrosioides (assembly GCA_026401315.1). Lineage (NCBI taxonomy): Eukaryota > Viridiplantae > Streptophyta > Magnoliopsida > Caryophyllales > Amaranthaceae > Dysphania > Dysphania ambrosioides. The sequence goes on along the minus strand of CM048663.1, from coordinate 809,763 downwards.
GAATTGATTGATCGTAAAGGAAGTTTGATGATATATTTGCATTCTTGGGTGTTCTCATATCAGCTTTCCATGTCGCTCTGATTTGCAAATGTGGTTTCTGTATTTCAGCAAAGACCACCATTTCAAAACGTGGCGAAGTCAAGCAATCCATTTGACTCAAATGACTTCACTGCTTTACCTTGTACCGACATGGTATGGTTGTATATTAATTTTCGGCCCTTCAAAGCTTTAAATATGTTGAAATATTCATTGAATGTGACTGAGGATGTATTGAATCTTATATTTAAATTGAAATCACATCATCATGCTTCTGTGTCTGAGCCATGTAGAAGACTGAAAGAAGATGGTTTTTGGCTTAGCTTGCTATTTGGAGTGGATATAAGTATGTTCCGTTTTCGAACTAAAAATTTTCTAGCACCCAATAAATGATGCTTAAGAATTTTTCTTTTTTTCCTTTCTTTTACTTCACTTGGTATGGAAATGGAGCTGATAAGCAAGCACCAATGAGTATACACCAACTTGTCCAACTTGTCACCTTGTTGCATGAAATGAAATACAAAGCAGTTCCATCATGAGCTATTCTTAATGTGATGCAGTTTGCTTCAATGGGGTCCCTGCAAGGAGGATTTAGTCACATGCTCATTCCATCAGGCGTTTCACAAAAAAAATTTGGGTCACATCCTCTAGGTTCCGCATCAACTAGCTCACCTGGTCATTTATCTAGTGTGCAACATCAATCACCATTTGCTCCAGCTAGTTCTTCACATAGTAGTTGTTCCTAAACCCCATATATCTGTCAATTTTGTCATTTATCTGTAATAGGTTTGTTTGACTTGCTTATATGTGTTTCAGGTGCATATATGGAGCAACAATCTTTTCATAACAAGTCGACAACCAGGTATTCGATGTTTAATGTCTTGGACTGACTAAGATGCCAAATTTGGTGATTGGAATAGGTTCATTTTCCAAAAAAAAAAAAAAAAAAAAAAAACCCTCGCAAGAACAAACATTACTGTTTATACTTTGTATTAAACTGTGGTTTTATCTTTTTGATGTATATCTGGGTATGCAAACCGGAATTTACAAGTTTCAAGGTTCTAAGCTTTAATGTAAGATCAATCGCAAATCGCAAAACCGGTTAAATTGAACTTTTGTGTTAGTGCGTGAAACTAGCTGTATGTTGCGAGTGTTTGGGTGGATGGGTTTAAATGGAATTTGGCTAACCTTAATTCTCTAAGAAGAATCCACCTCTTAGATTACTAAGGCCTCCTAAGATCACCACTTGAATAGCCAAAGTCTTCAAGATAGCAAAGGAGCAAGCTTTTCCTAGTCTCAATCTAGAAAACCATGAAAAACTCAAAGAACACTTGTTTATAACACAAAGCACGAAATTTCATAAGCAAAAATCTGATGTTTACAAGCTTGAATCAGCCCTATATTTATAGTATTAGGACTATAGCTATCTAAGGATTCTATTTTTACTTAAACTCCTAAGGATAAAAGATTATAAGATAAAGATAATGAATTCAAGTTGAGCTGGAATTCTATCTATGAAGAAGTTGATTCCTCTTCAAGTTAGGTTTCCTTTGTATAGCAACTTTATTTGAATCCTCCCATGACTCTCCTTTTATAAAGGATAGCTTCTTCCAAGTTGAGTCCATGTAGACTTCTTATGCTTCCAACTCCAAATTTGATCTCTGATTTGACTTCTTGGCTTTAGCTTCTCCTTCTTTGAGTTGCATTAGGATTCTTCAAGTCTTAGTTTTATCCAACTTTAACTTGCTCTATAGACATAAAGTTATAATCTTAACTTAGTTTATTTTACAATGACTCTAGGAACTGCTAGAATAACCTAGAAAACGTTAAGGCTAGCATGCCTTTTATTTCAAAACACGACCTTACTAATAATAGAAAGTTTCTAAAACAGGAAATTACTAAAAATAGTAACTTTTCCTCAAACGCTTCGGTTTGATGTTTCCATCACTTTTATGTTTCTCCTCTTTGCTGATGTGGATTTTGACTTCATGTCCTTGGAATACTTGAAAGAATTAAACCTGTTTGTGTTTCATGTCCTTTCCAACATCTCCTCTCTATATTCTATTTTGTTCCTGCAATTACTCAACTCGGTTAGAGAATAATTCCACTTGACAGCTTAAACTCAAATTGAAACTTTGTTGACAGTTCTTACAAGATTTTTACAGTCTAACTCCATACCAAGTAAACCATGTTATTAAGGCTCTGTTAGTTCAGGATGGTTCAGTTGTACAGGCTGTATGAATTGATGTAACTTAGTTAGGTAGGCTAATACTCACAACTCATGGGGCTTGTTGAGTAGTGACCTTGCAATTCACATTTCTTCCCTCGGTTCACATGTCTATGGAAAGAAGTTGGCATTTGATTAAATTTACTACAAACAACTGATTGTTTGCTTTCCTATGGGGGAGGGGAATTCAAACGAATAGCAGTTGAACTTCCCTGTTGTCAAAATTTGTACTTAGCTTGTACTAAGCACACAATGAACAACAGTAAAATTGATGCCATCACTGAGCTCTTAGGCTTTTAGTTATTCATGAACTGGTTAATCCAAATGCCACTACCCTTTACAGACCTACATAATAGGTGTACATGTTTTTAGCCTGCTAGGCTGACCCAATCCCGTTTGACTGCTCATATTGAATACTGATTGCATTCCTGGCCTGGCCTGGCCTGTGTCCACCCCAATCTCACATTTCATCATTAAATCTTCACCAGTCTTAGTGATCTTGCTTTTAATGTGGTGAAGAGTGACTAATGGTTTGTTTCCCATAGTTAAAATTCCATTTTTTTCTTAACCTTCGTCACAAGTTTTGATGTATAGACAGTTCATTTATTTACCAGCTTAGTCATTTCTTATGCCAATGTTGTTGTGCAGTGTACAAGAAATAAGTGGCTTTGGTAGTGAAATAGAATCGGAGGTATTGTTACATTCGAATCGACAGATTCCATTCAAGCATCTAGCACCTACAGACCAACATTTGTTTCCTATCGGTGGAGGGAATCCATTTGGGTAAATGATGGATCAAAAACCTATCAAACTACGATGTTTTCCAATTAACTTTCTGTAACCGAATCAGAATGGTAAAATTGTTAAAGGTTGTGAAGAAATTGAAGTAATCTTGGTCTTCTAACTTATGGTCAAGGCAAGGAATCAGGAAGGTAAGCCAGCAAGTGACAACTTTTAAGAGGGGCAAGGAATTATCTGTGGAAATCGCACTTAGTTATATCTATGAGCTGTATTTCTTGTGTAAATCGCAATTTATTTGTATTCAGGAGTTGTAAGATGAGTATTTGTCACAATTTCTGGATGAAATTGAAAATTTTTCAATGACATTTTGATTAACATAGAACCACTCATTTTGTGGCATAAATTTGTCATTGTATTGAATTATAGTACGCATCCGGATGCACCTACCGTAAACTAGACTTGTAATCAGCTAGGAGTTACTTGTGAGTTGTGATCCCACCACAAGAATCGAATAATTTATAACAGAATACTCACATGCCAACAGCCTAAATGGTTCACCTGTGACTCTAGTCTGCCTTGTTATATAGTGGTATTCTATGTTGTACGGATTCGCGTATGACTTGTCGTTTTCTGTATCCGTATCCGTAATTATCGAATTATATGGATATAATATTTCACTGGCAATTAAATAATTTTTTCATTTTCCCTACTCGTAGTTCATACCGGTGCATCATAGGTGATAGGTGGTAGTATTGTTGTTTTTAAAAATTGCTTTCATAGTTATATATAAAACCCGGCAAATTCCAAGTCAGTGCTCCAAAAACCTAGCTACCTATTGGACTAGTGGTAGAATTTGATGTTAAGTTATCTTTTAGGTGTTTTATCTTATAGCTTGTTTATCTTATCTTTAGCAGAGACAATCTTTTCTTTGCCTAAGTATGTATATAAGGAGGTTTGTTATAGTACGTGAGAGAACAATTTTCACGGCAATACAAAAACACTTTTAACAATTTTTTTTTCTCTTCTTCTTCTCTTCTTTCTTTGTTTGCCTAAAGTTTTTTTTGGTATAGTCGTGGTTGACGGCAAGACTGGTAAGACGCTGCAACTCGTTCATGATGCTTCTTCAATTTATTATTTGCATCCTTCGGAAGGGCTCGATAATTCTCTAACTAAATATATATTAATAGGTGATAACTATGATGTGTGGGCAAAGGTTGTGTTTACTGCCTTAGAAGGACGCAATAAATTTGGTTTCCTTGTTGATGAGTTCCCAAACCCACTGATGAAGAAAGTGCTGAGTTTGTTGCTTGGAAATCTCATAATTCGACTACTTGTGCATGGTTGTTTAATTCGGTTGATGAGTCCATTCAACCGAGTATTGTTGGTCATAAAATCGCGAAGGAGATGTGGATTGACTTAAAGGAACGACATTCGCTAATAATGGCCCTCGTCATAACCTACTCAAGTCTCAATATCACTCCCTTCGACAAAATAACATGACCGTGGTGTTTTATTAGAACAAGTTCAAGGCATTATGGGATGAGGTGTATGGCTCGAAAGACTTGACATGTGGCTATTCCTGTGCAGCAGCTGCGAGGTTACGGACTCGTATCGAACATCATGATTTTTTTGGGGGGTTGGATGATGCACAATTTGGTGCTCTTCGTACCCAAATGTTAAGCATGGACCCATTTCCTACTCTTAATAAAGCCTTCTCCTTAGCAACACAAGAAGAAAGGCATCATAGTATAATTCGAGATCGTGATGATAAAACTAAAGATGTAATCTTTGCAGCCCAAGCTTCCCCAAACGTGATCGAATTACAGGCCATTCCTTCTACATGTACTCATTGTGGTCGTATAGGTCACACCTATGATAAGTGTTATCAACGAATTGGTTTTCCTTCAAGAGGACGTGGTCTTGGTGCTATATGTGGTGGTCGTGGTACTGGATATGGTGGGCGTGGTCGAGGGGGAGCTTCGGATGGACGAGGCCAACAGGTTCCAATGGCAGCTAATGCTACCCAATCCATCACTCAACAACTGGTGATAATCATCAAGCCAACAACAATGGTATATCTCATACCCTCATTAGCGAGCAAATACAACGTCTTCTTTCCTTGCTTGAGTCTTTTTCTACATCTGAAAAGTTGTTTGGTAAGGATATTAATAATAGTTGTTTATAGCTTCTTAATAGTGGCGCATCCCATCATATGAAGGAAACGTTGGATAATGTGTTTGATCGCTTTATCGTCCCACCTTGTCTTGTTAGTTTACCTAATGGTGTACAGACCACGACAATTTCTAAAGGCAGTGTTCATATAAGTTCTGATTTGGTGCTTCGAAACGTACTATATGTTCCTAATCTTCAATGCAATTTAATTTTTGTTGGCTAGCTTGTTCTTGACTCAAATTGTTTTGTGACATTTACTAATTGTATGTGTTTCATACAGGACCGTATGACAAGGAAGGTGATTGACCTCGGTGAAGTTTAGAATGGGGTGTATGTCTACCAATCGTTGACCCAGCAAGTTGTGTCTTATTCAACCATTGTTAATTCGATCTCTCTTTTGCATTGTCGTCTTGGACATCCTTTTATTCAACATTTGTCTTATATCTCTAGTTTAAGGGGAAGTAGTTAAATAAAGAAATATTTAGATTCTTGTGATGTATGTTTTTAGTCTAAACAAACTCATACAGTGTTTCCTTTGAGCATAAATAAAAGTGAAACTCTATTTGGCTTAATTCATTGTGATTTATCGGGTTCGTATACAAAGTCTGCTTCTTTCGGATCATATTATTTTCTTACAATAGTGGATGATCATTCTCGTAGTGTTTGGGTTTATGTGATCAAAGAAAAAACTGAAGTTCCGACTTGTATTATGAAATTTTTTTATTGCTTTAGTGAAAACTCATTTTGATAAGATGGTGAAAGTAATTCGGTCTGACAATGGTACCGAGTTTACTAACGGCTCACTTCTACAGTTTTGTCAATATATGGGTATTTTGTTTGTCTTCTTGTGTAGGTGCCCTCCAACAAAATGGTCGTGTTGAAAGAAAATACCGCAATATTTTAGAAGTTGCTAGAGCTCTCTATTTTCAGGCTTCTCTTCCTATTCGTTTTTGGGTCGAATGTGTTCAAACTGTAGTACATCTCATTAATAGAACACCCACGAAATTGCTTGATGGGAAGTCATCGTATGAAATTTTGTTTGGTTATACTCCTAATTTGAATTTGCTTCGAGTTTTTGATTGCTTATGTTATGTCCACAATAAACCGAGGACAAAGGATTAGTTTGCATCTCGAAGTCGAAAGCGTGTCTTCATAGGGTACCCTTTTGGAAAAAAGGATTGATAGGTTTTGGATTTTGAAACAAGGGAGTTTGTTGTGTCTCGCGATGTTCGTTTTTTAGAGGATGTTTTTCCATTTGCACAAGATACTAACAAGGTCTCTAATGCTTTGAATACTCTAGTCTTTGTTGATTTGGAGTTTGGAGTTTTACCTTTAGTGGAGCCTCCTCAAGAGGCTTCGGCAGCAGCACCAGTTGTGCCTTCTCCAACTGCCCCTATTGATGTAGACAAGGGGAGTGCTGCTAGAGCTCTACAAGTATACACGCGTTGTCAAGGGACTAGTGATAGACTCTAAGCTCGTGGTAGTGTTGATAGTTCATTAGCGCCTCATGCCTCATCTCCTAGCAGCCCCATAGTTCATCCTCTTGGCACAGAAACAACGTTGCCTAATCGTGAGCATGATTCCGTTGATGGACCTAGTGCAACCTGTGTTCGTCGACATCTAGGCTGGTTATCGGATTATATTTGTCACTCGGTTCATTCCATCTCCACTTCACTCGTGTCATCAGCTTCCTTAGGTAAGTAGTTTCCTATAGCTAGTTATGTCATGATAATTTTAATGTTGGTCATAGACGTTTTGTTGTTGCTATTAGCACTAATATTGAGCCCAAGTTGTTTAAAGAAGAAGTAAAACATGCATGATGGCGTACTGCAATGTAATAGGAGATTGATGCTTTGGAACATAATAATACTTGGGTGCTAGCGGACCTTCCTCCTGGCAAGAAAGCAATTGGGTGTCAGTGGGTGTACAAGACAAAGTTCAAGAGTGATGGATCAATTGAACGAGATAAAGAGTGTTTAGTGGTTCTTGGCATTCATCAGATGGAAGGCCAAGATTTTTTAGACACATTTGCTTGTAGCCAAGATGACCAGTGTTCGTACATTTCTTACTGTTACGGTTGCTAAACAGTGGAAAGTCCATCAGTTGGACGTAAACAATGCATTTCTACATGGCGAATTGCTGGAGGAAGTTTACATGCACCTACCTCCTGGTTACTCTAGTTCGTCTCCAGGTAAAGTATGTTGGTTGCGTAAATCTTTGTATGGTTTACGTCAGTCTCCCCGGAATTGGTTTGCGAAGCTTACTTCCTCTTTGCGTCGGTATTGGTTTCAGCAGTCTCATGCAGATCACACATTATTTACATATCGACACAAGCATGATGTTTTATTAGTACTGGTGTATGTGGATGATATATTAGTTGCTAGCAATAACTCGAGTCTTTGTACTTCTTTCAAGAGTTATCTAGATGACTGTTTTCGATTAAAAGATTTAGGTTTGTTAAAGTACTTTTTGGGCATTGAGTGCGCACGAACTTCAGAAGGGATGTTTATAAACTAGCGAAAGTATGCTTTGGATATACTTAAAGAGGTTGGTCTACTTGATGCTAAACCTATGGATACACCATTGCCTCCCAACCATCAACTTACTTTGTCTACTGCCAAGTTGTACGAAGACACAACTCGATGTAGACGGTTGGTTGGTCACTTGGTTTATCTGACTTATTCGAGTTCTGAAATACATTAAGGAACATTCGGGTCAAGGTTTGTCTCATCAAGCTAATTCTGACCTACAACTGCATGTATATTGCGACTCTGATTGGGCTAGCTGTCATATCTCTAGGAGTTTAGTTAGTGGTTACTTTTTGTTGTCGGGGAACTCACCAATTTCATGGAAGACTAAGAAGCAAACTACGGTATCTTGTTCTTCAGCTGAGGTCGAGTATCGTGCTATGGCATATGCTTGTGTATAGAGGTGAAATGGCTGAAAGTGCTTCTTGCTTCTCTTGGTGTGGAACATCAGCAACCAGTTCGTCTTCTGTGTGATAGTTAGACTGCTATTTACATTGTGTCAAACCCAGTATTTCATGAACACTCTAAACATATTGAAATTGATTGTCATTTTATTCGTGAGCTACTTGTGCGAGGTATTGTTTCTACAACCCATGTGAGGACTAAGTTTCAGTTGGATGCTCCAGTGTTTTCTTTCCTATTGTCCAAGATGGGTGTTTGTGACCTACACAATCCATCTTGAGGAGGAGTATTGGACTAGTGGTAGAAATTGATGTTAAGTTATCTTCTAGGTGTTTTATCTTATAGCTATGTTTATCTTATTTTTAACCGAGACTATCTTTTCTTTGCCTAATTTATGCATATAAGGAGGTTTGCTGTAGTACTTGAGAGAACAATTTTCACTGCAATAAAAAAACACTTTTAACAGAAATTTACAACACTACCCTTGTTTGGTTAAGTTTCACTTGCTCATTTGCTAAAGCAAAAGAGAGGGAAACTGAAAAAGAAGGAGAAAATGAACTTCAAGAAAACAAGACCCTTATCAATATTGTTATTGTTCATAATCATGGGTTTCAGCAATATGGCAGGAAAATCCAATGCAACAACATTCCAAGAGTGTTACATTCCTTGCGCTATTCAACCAACTCACACTCTATCTTATTGTGCTTTTGAGTAATCCGATCCAAATCCGTTTAAAAAAACTTCGACTTTGAATAAGAGATGGGTCCAATTCGAATATTGTACTGTATCAAACTCTTACACCAATGGTATTATGCTTGTGTTGTATATATATATTTTTTTAAATTTACTTTATATATTATAAATGAATTATAGTATTAGTAATGAAATTAAAAAGGTAAGAAAAGTGCAAATTTTTTTTTAAAAATTTTCAGATCATGATGAAGGTCCGACATATCGAATCAGATTCGGAGGTCCAAAATCCCTAATCGGGTTGGATTCAGAATCGGAGTCCTCGAATTTGGAGTCGGATTTGGATTCTAAATTAAGGTTCGCAAACTTGTCGAATCAGATTCTGATTTAATTGGATTTGCTCCGACTCCGATCAATTGTCATTCCTAGATTTATCAAATATTGCACATATTGTTATAACGTTAACTTATTATTGAAATCTGAATCTTTTGATTGATTATTAACATTGAGCTTAGGCACTAATTAAAGTATTTGACACTAGGCAAAACCATGTTTCGTAACAAGAAAAGTTGATGTAGAAACATGAATTGATGGAGTCATATCATAATTTGACAATTAAAACAAACTACTTCTCATCATACATTGCTTTACACATAATATGATAAGATGATATAAAGTAATCAACAATGCTTATTCTATTTGAGGTTGTCATTTCGCAGATTATGGCAGAAATTTATACTAATTTACAATGACTATTATTCTTGTTACAATCGTGAAAACTCTTGAAATGTGCTCACCAACCAAACTATGCTACAACTTTCACAAGTCACGAACTCACAACCAAGCTAAGTCTAGTCAAAATTTATATGTTTTGATACTCACATTAACTAGTGGAAAAAATATACTCATATTTGGGATTGATAAGGATTAAGGCTATGATATGCGCATTCCATGTCATTATTAATGTAGTCTTCACTCAATCTTAGAAAAACACTAGGGATGGCGACTTTCTTATTATTTTCCTTTACCTCTTTACTCTTAATTACTCTCTCCGCCTCGTTTTACATGCTATTTTTGCCATTTTACGATTTTTAAGACACAAATTAAAACGTTTTCTCATTTAAATTCGTAAAATAAAAATATCCCACTTGAATATATTATACATTAAAACATAACTATAATTTATGGTCAAAATTTTTAAATTTTAACTCTAAAAATAAAAATATAGCAACTAAATAAGGACAATAGAAGTAAGTAGATGATATGAATTATATTTATTAGTTTCACTTAGGGAAGTGTTAATATATGTAGTTTTCTACCGTATGAGATGACTTCTTACATTTTAATAAGTGTTATCTACATGCATGTGCTCCCCAAATGTATGAGCTCTCACCTCCCAAAACATCACAACAATGTAGATCATATTAATATATCATAGCAGATAGTGAAAGTTAGTACTATCTCTTTCTCTGTTTATTTGTTCCATTTACATAAATTTATTTTATTAATTTTAAGTTGGGATAATTAATGAGAAAGAAATATGGTGTGACCATATATTATTATTGTGAGAGTAAAATTTATTAGTTAGTGATCCAACTTTACTTAAAAAGAAAATTGAACAATCTTTAAAAATAATTCAATATATAATATATGTAAATCTTTTACGGATAGATACGAGGAGAAATATATTAAGGTAAGCATATTAAAAAATAAGCTAATCAAATGCATCAATTAATATAATGAATTCATAACGACTAACTATTCCTTGACAAAACTGTGACTCAAGATTTTTATAATATTGATTTAATTTGGGAAGGTTAGTAGTTCAATATGATGAAATGTATGGCTAAAGAAGAAGATATTGTTGGCAAAGAAAGAACTGTGCACCCTATAAATTTTGATTTTTGACGACACGAAGCATCTGGAAACAAAGCAGTACTCTATAAATACCCCTCATTCAAATTTATTCACACTCATCAAATCTCATTTACTGTTTTTACCAATCTTCTACTTCACGATCAACAAAGGGCGGCGCTATACTCATCTGTCGTTTCGTCGGAAAAACCCAATCAATCAGTCGAAAGTTCGTCGTTTTGATCATAATTTTTAGTTGGTTCCTCTTTTTATCCTTCCTCATTTTGTACTTTGTAAATTTTTGTGGTGCAATTTCATTCGAATTGGGTTTCTTGTATTGCTTTGAATCGAATTGGGGTTTCATTTGTTCTTAATTTTGCTCATAAAAGGTAGGGTTTAGTGTTTAGTGTTTAGTGATCAAAGATTGGAACTTTTTTTTGGGAGGGGTGTTGGGGTTAGTGGGGATATGATTATAGATTGAAACTTTATGTTTCTTGGTTTAATGTAAAGTTGAGATACAGTTTTTATAGTATATAGTTTGGTTGTGTTAGGGATTATGTTGTTTAGAGTATGAGAGTTATAATATGAAACTAATCTGAAAATTTTGAACTTTGGTCAGTGATTAATATTGTGTTGAATGTGTATTTGTGAATGAGTTGGTACTTATTATGGTATTGGGTTTTGTATGATAAGCTATTTCCTTGCTGTTTGATTTGTTTTTATGTGTTATGTAGGCAATTGATGAATGCCTTTAGCTATATATATGCTCCTTCGTAATTGGAAAAAAAATATAATAATAACAAATTTTGCTATTGCGATTTTTATTGGAGACAGGGAGATCCTGTTTTTCATGTGTAGATGAGGGTTGGGGTGGGTAAAAGTGAGCATCCAGTGATTGTTCGAATGTGGGTATTTAGTTGTAGTTGGCAGGAAATTTTTATTGCTGTTAGCTATGCTTGAATTCCTATTGAAAATGAGAGAGTTCATGAGAGATTAGTGAAATATTTTGTGGTATCTCTTAAACTTCTTTCATGAGAATTGTGAAGCGTGTTGTTCTAAGCATTGATGGTTGGAGTTGCAAGCCTTTGTAGCCATGTTTGGAACCGAACTTTATGAATCTGAATGTCCTAAGAGACAAGAGTTGTGATACTATAGGATTGCACCTTTATCGATAAACAAAAAAAAAATTGTTTTGAAGCTATCAGCCCTGTGTATTATAAGTTGTTCCACACAAGTTTAACATAATTCCAAAATTCAAGCAGTCTGCATGTTTAGGGCCTATAGCCAGTATAGGATATGAATGAAATCAGTAGTGAATATCATCCTGTTAACGGAAGTTTTTTTTTATACTGAGTTTGATTTCTTCTAGCGACTATTGAGATGATTCCCTGGCGTGTGTTAGCATTCTGCATGTTTAGGCCCTATAGCCAAGTAAAGGATATGAATGAAATCAGTGATAAATATCATCCTGTTAACGGAAGTTTTTTTTATACTGAGTTCAATTTCTTATAGCGACTATTGAGATGATTCCCTGGCGTGTGTTAGCATTGTAGGATAAGATGTTGCGACTCATGAGAGATGATTCATGTGGCCCATTCTCTGGTACTTGTTCAGTCGCCTTCCTTTGTGCTTTTCTGATTACATCTATTGTCACCACATCTTTATATTCATTGAAGCACCTTCTCTTTGTCAGTTGTTAGCATATGATGGATCTCAATCTATTATCAGTCTGACTTCTGAGAGTTCCAACCCCAATGTGCCTTGCTGGTTATAATTCTTCTCTGTTGGATGGCCAAGGATTTTTTAGTATTATGTCTCATACTCATAGAAACATGTAGAATGCTCTGATATATTGTTTAACGTGTTTGAAGTCATTGAAGAATTCAAGCAACACTTACTCTATCCCTAGTCAATTGCATACCAATTGTCAGAATGGTCTCATTGATGGTCGTTGAAGCCTATTTTACATTGGATATCACAGTTGGAAGTATATCTTTTTTAAGATGAATGCTTCTCGAATAGTTTCTGTTAGGCCTTGTATTTCTTGTCCTAGGGGTGAGCATAGGGAAGGCCCCAATGTTGCATGCTATGAAATGTATGGAACTATTAATGTTCCAAAGATGGGGTACATGAATATCAGGTATTAGGATTCTGGGTAAATCATGAAACTGAAGGTGTTTACACCCGAAGTTGTGATACAAGGTAGGCATGTTGATGGACAATCGACACAACTCTTACACATTTTCCCTGCATGGTTGATTTCGTTTTAGACGAGAATTGATTTGTGTGATCTACTGCTCTTACCATAGGTTGTGGCTTGTATCGTTCATCTCCAATTTAGTTGGATTCCCTTTTTGGACCTTCAAGGCATCAAGAGATATTGCAACGTTGTTGAATACACCCAAAGCACGAAGCTGTGGAGTTCCTGATTGCCGAAAAGTCTAGTTTTGTAGTGGGATTTATGTGTATCTTCTTTTTTGATCTGTTCTCTTCTGGGAGTTGTGACGATTGGAGCTGTGCAGCCTTGCTTCAATTATCTTCTTGCTGATATCATTGCTCTGCAGCTGTGTAGAAGAAAGCAAGGATGTTTACCTGGGTGCCTTGGATGCTTAGTATACCTTTTTGGGTTGTAGGATTAGTCCTAAATGATACTCTCAATGCAGGTATTTTAGCTTGCTTAAAGCAGCTTAGTTACTACAAGGTCTGTCATGGAAGCAACCATGAACCAGTACGAGTCTATGAAGTTTCATTCAGACAATGAAGTCTCTGTAGATGCATCTAATTATGCAGAAAATATGCTGGAGAGGGGTTGCTTGGAATATGGGTATGTTATTTCCTTGTCGTTACCCTGTTATGCCATTCAAAAACCTTGTTTTCCTGTAGAGTTGTAGAATTACACTAACAATCATTATGCTAATATTCTAATGGCAGATGTCAGCATTATCGGCGAAGATGTCAAATTAGAGCACCATGCTGTAATGAGATATTTGACTGCCGTCATTGTCATAATGAAGCGATGGTAAGTATCCTTTCAGTGATGATACTGGTTTTAGATTTGTGTGACATTAGTTGGCTAAACTTATGGGATTAGCTCATTTGGGTGATGCTCTCTATAGAGAATTGTGATTACTCATCCCTCAGTAAAACTGTTATAATTTTACCCTAAATTATTTCTTAGAGCTGCTGATGCGTCTGTGAGCTGCAGATGCGTCTGTGAGCTGCAGCCATACACTTGAAATTGATCAGTTCACCTATGTTTCATTTATCAATCGACAATGTGTTGAATTGGGGGAATGACTTTTACCTTACTACTGGTTATCTAGGAAATGGTCAATATTGCTGCAGTACTTAATTAGATTTTTTTGTGTCTTGTCATCTTGGTTCTTGATTAATATCACATATATTTATCACATTCTACCGTGATGCAAACCTTTTTAGGATGATTTCAGTGAGCTTTGCTTTATTGCTGGCAACCTGGCATACCTCATTGTCTTGAATTGAATTGATACCAAATTTTAAAATGTAGGCAGATATATGACCATGAAATGAGTATTGGGCACCCTTTTTGCTTTTGTCTGGTAGATATTTTGGGGCTTGCCGAGTAAGGTAGATAGGAATCATAGGATTCTTGGTGTTGTTTAGGGAAAGTCTATATTCCTGCTGGCTTCTCATTGTGACGTGCACAATGCCTTTGGTAGGAGGTAATAATAGGTGGTAGTGCGAGTAGAGAAGGAGATCCGTTATCAAACATGTTAAATTTATGTGCAATTCTGTAAGCAAAGTTCCATGCTGATGTCCATGGTAATGAAACTTCTTTCTCAAATATTTGGTTTTCTTAATCATTTCCAACCTACCACTTAATACCCACTATTAAAGTGGCGATGGATGATGATGGAAATTTATATTGCACCAAAAAAAATGATGGAAATTTTTGACAAAAAGTTTGGGCTGGAAAAGAATTACCATAGACTTTGGCATGAGAAATCACTGACAAATGACATAATTTATTATTAGAGCACCATTTGTACTGCTTACCAAACAAGCCAATGAGGTTCATACTGACTGTCAGTACTATGTCCAAAATGCAATTCACATTTACAATATTGACTCTGAGTAAGAAGAATTTTCGCCTTACTTTGTTAATGTCAATTATTCACGTGTTATTTTCCCTTTTTCTCTCTCCTTCCCATCACTTGTTTTATTTTGATTTATCTCTCTATCCTTCTCAAAAAAATTTATTTCACATTCAGTAGCTATTCTATGGCAACCTCAATTGTGAACTTTTGAAAAAAAAATTTTGAGATGGAAAGAGTTTCATTGCTTTATTCTGAGTTTATGAAGCTGTAAGGTTGACAAATTTGGATTCAGATGATATGATGTATCTTTCCTGCAAGTTTTTTTTATAACCTGAAACCGTTAGTTCCCCGATTTATTATGTTACACTTGTCTTCACTCTCCTTTGATTGGTACTTTGAGTTCTATTTTGCATGACTTTCTGCTTATTTCTATTTATATGCAGAATAATATCAAGCTTGAAAAGACGAAAAGGCATGACATTCCACGACTCCAAGTTCAACAGGTAATTTTTTTTTGGTTTGTACTATCTTGCTCTGTTACATAGAGAGCCTATTTGAGTTAATGCTGATGTTAGATGTTCTAAGTGACTGACCCTGTTTTCCTGTAATTTTCAAATAGGTGATGTGTTCTCTATGTGGTACTGAACAAGAGGTAAGTCTGATCTCTAGTTTTACTTTTCTAGAGTCTGCTTTCTTAACTTTATGGTTTAAGATATATTGTTAGCTAGGAACTTCAATTGAATTCTAACTTTTTTGGGTGTTGTATATCCAGGTCCGGCAAGTGTGTATCAACTGTGGTGTTTGCATGGGAAATTATTTTTGTGAGACGTGCAAGTTATATGATGATGATGTGAGTGACTTTTTCTTGAAAACAATGGCGTCTATAGACTTTTTTCTATGTTTCTGCAAATTATTCTTCCATAAATTTTCATTATTACATGTAAAATGAATGCAATAATTGTTTGCTTTTTAAGTTTCAACTTTCAAGTTAAACTGAACCCACCATCCAGAAATTTTTATATTAACAAAGCTGGGTATAGAAGGGTCATAGAGGGCTTCCGTATGAGTAACTAATTAAATAGACCTAAAGGAAGTAAATAATTTTAAGGCGTGGTTTCTGCTTGACAAGAATAATCCTTTTTGATAGATCACTTGGAAAGTGGAATAGTAGTCTTGTAGTGTTTAGTTATAACATACGGTTTTGGTGTTTTTGCAGATATCTAAGAAGCAGTACCACTGTGAGGGGTGTGGCATCTGCAGGTATGAAGATAAATAATATGGATAATCATTCTTTTCTTGATATAAGTTCCATAGCTTGATTTACCCATTCCATCCTGAATTAATTTTGTGCTATTTTCCTTATTTGAAATGTCTCATTTGTTCACTCCCTTGTGATGGAATTTTTTTTTCTTTCTTTACTGCTCATTGAATATATTTAGAAAAATTCATTGCCATTGGGAAATGTGATGATTGTTTCCATAATTTGCAACATTAGGAGCATATTTTTAACGCCTAGGTCATTACCTATTATGCTCTATGATGATTATCTTGTGTTTGCTTGTAAAAAATCTTGACTTTGTGCAGAATCGGAGGACGAGAAAATTTCTTCCATTGCTACAAATGTGGTTGTTGCTACTCTATGGTCCTCAAAAATAGCCATCCTTGTGTAGAGGGGGCAATGCATCATGACTGTCCCGTGTGCTTTGAGGTATGGAGCATGGTCCATGTTTTTCTGGATTTTTTTTGGGTAGTCATTTGCAATGTGAGATTTCCTCATACTAATAATTTGCTTCTGTTTTCAGTATTTGTTTGAGTCCAGAAATGATATTACAGTATTACCATGTGGGCACACAATCCACAAGAACTGTTTGAACGAAATGCAGGAACACTGCCAGTAAGTGCCTTGGTTGCATCTCTAATTATTTTCATTTATTGCAGTTATGGACTGGGCTTTTAAATGGACCACTGTATGATCTCATCTGTCAGGTATGCTTGTCCCCTCTGCTCAAAATCAGTTTGTGACATGTCTAAGGTGTGGGAGATATTTGACATGGAAATTGCCGCAACTCCAATGCCAGAACCTTACCAGAACAAGATGGTGAGTAGCTCCCTGTCCTTGTCATATCTAATTGTAACGTGTGTGACTATCAATTCTGTTTTGGAAGCATGTCTTCCTGGTCATAGTTAATAGACATGGAGATTATTAAGCTTGATCTTTCCATGCAGGTCTGCATCCTTTGCAATGATTGTGGTTCAAAATCTTTCGTACAGTACCACGTATTGGCTCAAAAATGCCCAAGTTGCAAATCTTACAACACTCGCCAATAGTGTTGAATTATGGCTTTCGTTCAGGAGCAAGAATATGTTTTCTTGGTCCTGTATGATCTTTCCAGTCGATGTGTTGGCGCCATTGTTCGTATCCAGACGAAGCTCGCTGCATGAGCAGTTCTTTGAAATAGAATTCCAGAAATTCTATGACCAAGCTTCCTTGAGGCGACTGGCTATTCTTTCTTCAGTTGACCGCGATTTCAGTCCATGGAGAACAAGCTTAATGGTTCTAATTTATGTCTAATCTTTTTGTGTAATATTCACCATAGAAAACCTTGGGTTTTCCACTTTACCCTCTGATATTTCTTTTAGGAGTTTCCAATGTCGTCCTTTCCTATTTTGTATGGGCTTCCACACAGTTTCTCTCTCAAAAGCGGAGCTCCAGGCACTACTGTAGAGCTCATATACCCGCTTTTTGGTGGATTTTCTCTCAATTTGGTTTTCTCCTGAGTTTTTTTTTTTTTTTTTTTTTTTTTAGGCATTGTATCTTAGAAAATACTCTCTATTTCTTAATGCTTGTCTCATTTGACCATTTTTTTATGAGAACTTTATGATTAAAATAGGGTAAATATTAAGAGATAGAAAGAATATATAAGAATACGTCCTATTTAACCCTATTTAGGATAGGACAAGTAAAAAAATATGTCAAACTGCTCTTTCTACCAATACCACTTGCATGAATATGAGTATTTGACTAGATGAGGTGGTTCATGAATACTACAGTCTATTACGCATTCCTAAAAGATAAAGCGCTCCAAATTTTTAAGTGCTTAGGCCCTGTGTAGTTAACTTTAAAAAAAACTAAGTAATCAATAAAAATCAGTTATATGTAGAAGATTAATGCGTAATAGGAGAATTATACAAAGCCTAAGTATAGTTTTAAAAAAAATTAAGATGCCTCTTATTAATATTGTGTATCTTTTGCAATCTACGGTGAGCAATGCATTGGAAGGAATTGGAGGATTGGGGAGTTTTGTATTATACAATCACCTAGAAAATAATATCACTTTATATTATGGAATTCATTCTAAAATATAAAGAGGTGTGGGGGGGAATTGAATGTGAAATAACTTGACTACACTCGCGAAATAAGTATTTGTGCTCCTATATTATAACACCCTCATAACCTTAGTGGGGAAATCAAATGTTTTTGTATTGACTAGTGACATCCTTATAACCG
The DNA here is from genome assembly GCA_026401315.1 of Dysphania ambrosioides. Taxonomy (NCBI): domain Eukaryota; kingdom Viridiplantae; phylum Streptophyta; class Magnoliopsida; order Caryophyllales; family Amaranthaceae; genus Dysphania; species Dysphania ambrosioides. The sequence goes on along the minus strand of CM048663.1, from coordinate 791,529 downwards.
TTGTAGTAAAATCATGTGTTTGTATTGCTTTATGAGAGCATATGTAATAGCGGGCAAAAATATCCCCATTTCTTTCTTTCTATCCATTTTATTTCTCATCCACATTAGATTTTTCATGGTAAGATTTTTTTTCCTGAAGTCTTCCCATTAATGAGCTAAAAAAATCTCTCCATCACTCTCTCTTAGTTTTCACCATACCCACCATATTTTCTCTCTTCTATATATTTAACACGATTATATTTAATTTTTAGTTTAATTGGTGTATAAATATTATTATTAATATTAATTATATTTAACGTACTTTTTGATATATAAATTATTTTGAACCGTTGAAATATAAACGTTGTAAAATAAACTGTTATTCTGATTAGTCTAATTTGCCACATGTCAAGTGTTGATGAACCATATTATCAAAACCAGCAAAAGAAACAAAAATAATATAGGCCACATGGGCCCTACTTCACGTGGTCCAATGCATGAAAATTGCCCAATTCTTAGGCTGAATTCTCCCCACTCATGTGAGGGAGTGGGGTGGAGAAATCTCGTGAGCAAGAAATTATCTCCTTGTCTATTCATTTTGTACAAATTATGATATATTTTTAAGTTTTTGCTAACAAAACTACTTCATAATTGTTTCATACTACATTAAAATTTCGTTATAAAAATAAATACTACATTTGACTTTAACAACTAATTTTGTTTTAAAAAACTAGTAGGAGCGATCAATTTTGTTCAAGTACATAGAAAATGGATTTTATCTACTCCCTCCAATGTTTTTTATTGGTCACAATTACTTTTTGCATAATTTTCAAAGCACATATTGTAACTTTAATATCTATAAGTATATATTATAAAAAGATATAAATATTTACATATTAAAAAATTATATTTCATGATAAATCTAATAAAATCTCACATGAATATGGTTTAACTACAGCATCATGGATTTGAGGTTTTGGTATTAACAACCAGAGAAGCTCAAGGCAGAAGAGAGCGGAAGATTGTGCATCGTGGAGTGTGTTTTCTACTACTATTGCCTACAAAACTATACCACTTCATATTTTTATTATGGAATTCATTCGGATATATAAAATGAAAGCGAGATATTGATTATAGAATTTACTATTTTAAAAGTTAACTAATTAGATAATGCCCATAATGGTATAATCTAGATACTCCGTATTACTTTATACTCTATGTTTCTTTTTGTTTGTCCTATTTAGAATATTCTATTTGAAAAGTAAGAAATTTAAATATATTTATTTATTTATATATATAAGTTAAAACATATTCATATAGGATCTTTTTAGATTCGTTTCTAATTAATGTAATTTTTTTATTTTTTTATAATACTTATTTATAAATATTATAGTATATTGAAAACTATACAAAAAACATATATTGTAGATAAAAATGAACTATATCTGTATTACTAATAAGACACCTTTGTGACGTTAGTAGTCTACATACCCTGGCAGGAAAGGGACCAAAGAGACAAGTTAGAGAGGAAGAGAAAAATGTGGACTACATTGTATTCCACTATTCCTTCCTCAAACATGTATTAAATTTGGTAGGAGCTAATATAGTAGTAGTGGTTCCTCATAGATGATTTTGCATCGTTGTCATTTGTCAATCCATCTCTAAACATGTGTTTATCGATATTGGTTTCCATTAGCAAATAGATGTTAACTTAATCAAACATTAATGACATGGGAAAACAACAAAAGGAGTGAAGACACACTACTATAAGCATCTGCACCCAGTCTTAAAGAGCTCAGAATCACTGCAATTTCCATAAATATTTTATGTCCTAGATTTTACAATGAATTGCATGGTCATGAAAGTATGAATTTCTGTCATTCATATTAATTCATAACTGACAAATTGTACTACCTTGATTCCCCACCTATGCACATATAGAAAACTGGGACCCCAAAACAAACGCTCACACACTAAAAATGTCATAACCCGAAAAATTTCCATATTTTATTTTGAATTATCTCCAAAAAATTACTCTATGTCCTTTTCGGATAAGTTTGGACCATTAACTAACCAATTTTAATCTCACAACAATAATATATGGTTCTACCAAATTTCTCTCTCGTTAATTCTCCCAACTAAAAATTAATAAAGTAAATTTATGTAAATGGAATAAATAAATAAATAAATAAATAAATAAGGATTGGGAGAGTATATGCTACAGGCCATGAGATATCTCTCAAATGATGAACTTTTATATCAAAAAGCATAAAGCAAACAACCCAACAACCAGAAAAAGATTGATGTGAAACTCATGAAAGATAGGTTTGGGTATTAAGAATCTTTCAACCACCCTATGCAGATACAATTGGCTTGACACTCGAAGAACTACTCCGTTTGATCAAGGTTTCTATGAAGATCCTTCTGTACTTCAAATACCATGGGTATTGGTTACAAAAACCCGTGAAAATGTATTCAGGATATCTCATAGAGAAGCCTAAGAAGACAATGTCATTCACAATCTGGGGTCCGAATACAATTTCGACCCGAAACAACCTCACAGATGGTTTGATCCCAAAGCAACCCGAAAACTGACCGATTTATACAGGCTAACTTTAAGGTAATGCATCTCCATACTCAGATACTCTATTCTTTTAACAAATGATAATAGAAAAGATATAACATTATGAATGATGATAAGTTCCTGGAGTCTCCAATAGGTTAATTGAGGTCATCCCCCAACCATATGACAAAGATTTGATGATATAAATGATAGTATGCAGCAAACAAACAATCAGAAACAACAAACAAAATGCACAAGGTTTTATATCTAAGATACTACTACTACTACTATATTAATCTCAATAATTTGTCCAGATGGGAGGCTTATACATCAACTCCTTTCAAAATGGTGAACCAAAAAGAAGAAAAAAAAAAAAAAAACACTTCATTTTTTGGTTTTTCATAGTCCCCTGGGAAACCAGAAGAAGATATTAGCAGAAATGGCAATACAAGCCATTTGAGAGCTTTTACAACACTAGGTCAAAATTATAGAATTTAGCCGATTTGCTATCCAACAGTCATTAGAACCATGAGAGATGAATTGCAACAACAAGGTTTAATAGCATGCCGTGCAAATGACCACCTGAGGCTGCTAAAATAGATACACAAAAGTCACAGCTCTTTATTATCAGATGATCAAAATTTTGCAGTTTCATCAATCATGGGCATAATGGCATCAGGGTAAGCAGTTCATAATAATCTCTATATAGCAACAAATATGCTTCTCTCAAATATATCGTCACCGTATTCGGACAGGGAAGATGATCCGGGAGCCTCAGTGACGGATTTCTCTTGCTCCTCCTCAATGGAGATCTCCTCCAAACGGCAATCCCAGCTGCAGAAAGCTTTCTCACCTCTGCTACAAGTTTAAAAACCAGGTTAGAGATGCCGTAATGAAAAGGGAATCACAACTCTAACAATAGAAGTTGGCAAAATGTAAGGGTGGTCTCACGAACCTATACATGTATATGTCTTTACCCTCGTCCAACTTCTTCTTGCAAAAACAGCAGCAGCTCAAGAAATCATTGGAAGGGAATGGTGATGGTGCAGGAATCTGCACACAGTTTTCCATACAAGGCACTATGGTCTCAAAGCTTTCTATCATATTTCCATGATCAATTCCATTGGGGTGACTTTTCAGAACACAATCATCAAAAATATGGGTGGTTTTGGGGTTGGGACCATGTGAGATCACACAGGTATAGTCCTCTGAGAGCTCAATCTCTTCAGGTGTGAGAGACCGAGCAATTTCATTGCCTGAGGAAACTGCTAACGGACCTGTAGTCAGCTTATTCTCAGCATTCAAACTCCCTCCAAACAAATCAACACTCAACCTCTTTTCAATAGTCTCATTCTCAAAACAAGAACGCTTAATCCTCGACTCGGTATTGCGAGTCCACAGACTATGTATTTCTGACCCTAGCCTCTTAGAATCCAAAGAAAATGAATGGATTTTCCCAAAAGGGTCAGACTCTAAAGGGTCTCCTCCAATCTTCAATGAAACATCAGAGCTACCCTTTTGAAGATTAGAAGGCTTCATCAACCAAGCATGGGGGAAAATTGCATAGTTTTTAGGCAATGACTTAGGCGCCTCGCTAATATGGACACCAATGGGGGAGCTCGAAGCTCCTTTGCTCCTAATTTGAGACCCAAACAGTATAGTCTTACTGGTACATGAAGGGATGACTTTATCTTTTTCAGGTAGGGTTCTGTCACCTTCCTCATCAACAGAATCCACAATGCTACCAAGTCCGACCTTATGACAATCCCAACATTTATTGTGCCCCTCTTGAGAGGACTTAGGGAACCTAAAGGGACTGCCCAAATTACAAAATAACTTAAAGTCAAGAGGTGAAGTTGGGCTCCTAACTGAGTCACAATCTGAGACACCTTTAGGGGTTAATCCTACAAACAGATCAGGTACAGTAAAAAAAGAGTTGGTCTTTTGCCTTTGCCCTATTACATCAGACTGTAAACAGGTTCCAGAACCACCATCTGGTGTTAATTGACCCATTATTTGTTGATCTTGCTGAATTGATCTACTCCTCTTCTTCAACATTCCCACGACCTGCAATATACTGCATAACATCATAACCAAAATCAGGAAAAACTCATACTCAAAAACAGAAATTTACACAAATTAATTGCAGATGTAAAAATTGGGGGATCATCACCCTGTCAGAAATTCGCTATAAGGTATACACAAAAATTTGGACCATCAAAGCTTGAACAACACTATTCCAAGACTTGAAACCCAGAAAATGTAGACAAGATTGCATGAAGAAAAGCTCAATCAAATAAAAAAATGAGAGAAAATCAAACATGCAAATCTAGGACCTCAAATTAAAGCAGAAAATCCAGTGAAAAGTCAGAAACACTCGAGCAAACGCAGATTAAAATAAAATCCGAGAATGCAGAACAAAGCAGATCATTGAATCAACAACCCAGATTATCACAACTTTCAAGCTAATGAAAACCAGAAAATAAAAAATTAAATTAAACCCATCAAAAATAACCGTAAAACAAATACAGAAAAATATAAGAGCATCAAAGAAAACTGCATCCAAAAAACTCAACCACCCATCAGAATACAAATGAAACAGAAAATCACATATTTAAGCAAATGGGTATTTCTAAAAAACTCAGAAATCAAAGAAAATAGACTAACAATTAAGATTTTCAGCTCTAGAAATTAGCTAAAATGAAGAGAAAGAACATACCTTTTTTACTTGATTTTCTGGGCTTGATTATACCCAAGAAACCAAAGGAAAAAAAATCCAAAATGGGGGTGAATTTTTTGATTATTTTTCTGAGAAAAAGATTGAGTCTTGAACAAAAAATGAAGAACAAAAAGGGGTTACAAAAAAAAGAAAAGAAAAGCCAGGGGATGAACAAAAGAAGCAAAAAAAAAATAGTAAGAAAACTTGTACTCCACTCTTCTTCTAGCCTTCTCTCTTATTACAGTAAAATGCATCAAAATCAGCGAAGCATAGTGAGTGTATAGAAGAAGAAAGAGGGAGAGCTTCTGCGTTACTCTTCCTTTTTTTTTACTCTTTGTTTCTCTCCCTTAAACTCTGGGTTTTAAAGAAGGGAGCAAAGTTTAGAGAGAGAGACAAAGATGGACTCAAATGTTGTCATAGACGGTCAGGATCATTTCTAGAAGTGCTCTTTTTATACACTCAAAATATTTTTAAAAAACTAAGAAAATTTTTACCTATATTCTGGCCTTTTGTTACGTCACTTGTACAGGAAGGATCTGTAAAAATTATAAATAAAAAATTAATCTTGGGGGAGTTTAGAATTCTTTGACTTTTGGAATGTTATGGACTAGATTAGCTTGACTTTGATTTAAAAGAGAGAAAATTAGAATTTTTTTTGTATAGTGTAGTATAGGGAGTAGTTGTTTAGTGATGATCACAATTATGAGCTTAAACATGAATGATTTGGATCATTTTTCAATGATTCTGTAAATTTATAAATAGTTAAATGGATTACTTGAAAAAAAAATCAATATGGATTCGATTTGTTTATATTTATTTATAAAATATCTCCACTGATTCGATTTACTAATAGGTGTAAATTTCAACACTTTTAATATAGTGCATCTATCATGATCATGTCTAGTGTCATAAGTTTAAAATGTTTAAAATTCAACGCAACACTAAGCAGTTAATTCATGTTAGCTGGCGTATTATCTTAACTAAGCAACCTTTTAAAATGTGTCTATTACAAGTATAGAGTAACATAAATGCATTAATATGAGAAGTAAAGTGGAATTTTTATAATACATATATGCATATTTTGATTATTTTATATTGCGATCAACTTAAAGCTTGTAAAATTAAAGTATTAATGTCAATTCCTAAGAGATATGTATTATAAATTTTAGGTTCTCACAAAATCATAGAAATATTTGGCAATATCTTTAAAGAAGATGTTATTCAGTTGTAACAAATAACTACCACGAACAAGTTTTTTTTCAGAAGAAAAAAAATAATAATAACTACCACGAACAACAATGTTAGGGTTTTACTCCCAAAATATAAAACCAAATGTATTAAAATGTGATCTTCATGTGTCACTCACATAAATACATATCCTCCTCCACTCTAACACACTCGCCTATAAATACGAACTATGATTTTGGTGACTTATAATTTCCATGCTGTTATAACTTTCTCATCCATATTATCCTTAATCCATCTCGATTTCTTTTAAATTCTTGATTATTTTAATCCTCTCGTATTTGTACACCAATATATATGAGTCTCTAATAGCGCATTTTTATGACTTAATTCTCATGTAATTACCATACATTGGTTGACCTCAATATACACATCTCGATCTCCGCCACATTTTCACATACAAAGTATAATCTTTGCGTAATTTCTTTTTTTCCAACCTACAATTTTATACACACTAGTTTCTGCTGGAGCTAATTAAACTTGATGTAGAGAAAAAACATCTTGGTAAATACTAAATATAATTCATTCTCGTGGATGATTAGCAAGCCCCATGTACGTAGTTTAACACAATTACTAATAATTACCTCATCAGCTCCCTCAACTCACGAGCCTGGATCAATTTTTGCCACTATTATGGGAAGGTCATGCTCTTCTATGTTGCACCGATACGAATTTGGATACATATATCGATACAGATACGAGTACAAAAAACGGCAATATCATTTTATTGCTAGCGAAATATTGCACCGATATGAATTTGAATACGAATACAGGTACACATACGGAAAACGACAGATCATACGTGACTAAGTATGTGTTAGGAAGCAAGGCAAATTCAACTCCAACAAAGTATGATGTAGGCCGAAGCTTGCAAGGTTTGGATATTGTATGTTCCCTATGTGATGCCTGATCAGGAGAACATGTGTACATGTACTTCAATTCTTAAATGTTTTACAGCCATATCTAAGAGTCAACTCATTATATTGTTCTCTATTCTTAATTGTCTCATTAGCAACGCGTAAATTGTATATGGTTCTCCTGTAGACATCCTCTTGAAGCTTTAGAAGGGGGATTCTTTGAGCTCAATAATTAGATTGATATTGTAACGTGCGTGTCCTTAATTATTACTCATCTCCATAGCTTTTTTTTGACAGCGCTAGCTGCCTGTGTTTATGTGAGGTGAGCTATTAAATTAGGAATTGAATGTCATTGTGATTCTCTGAAAATTATGAGGTATTGATTGCATTTTTATCGAAAATAATTTCTATGTATTAATATAATATATGTACTTTACATATATACATATCTATGTACATACATAATATTTTCAAAATAAATAGAAAATTATTTTATTGTTTAATTAAATCCTAAAATTAAAATTCTTTTCAACAAAATATATTTTATTTTTCTAAAAAATCCACTAAACCCAAAATACCTAAACCTAGTACTACACTTTTACTAATCCTATACTTTCTAACCCTAAACACTTCAAAGCAAAACAAACAACTAAACTCTTCAAAAAAAAAGAAAAAGAAAAAAGAAAGAAAGAAACAAACCCCCCCCCCCCCCCCCCCCCCCCCCCCCCCCAAAAAAAAAAAAATACCTGCCACCCATCTGCCGCCCTGCATCGCCGTTGGTGAGCCATCGACTGTCGGCTAGTTGTCCCCCCTCTTTCCCTTATTTTCTTCCTTAACTATTATGCCCTAATATACATGTTTAATAAGTTTTATATGATTTTTGTTTTGATTTTATTATGGGCTAAATCTATATTGAAAGTATATAAATTTCATGTTCTATAATTTATTTTGTGCATACTACAAGTTTCATAAATTTTTATGCATAAGTATTAATGGTTAGGCATGCTAGTATCATAAATTAGGGTTTTAATACTAGACTTTTGAGTTTTACATAAAATTATTAGTACTTTGTGAATCATTTATGTTAATTTTTATGGGGTTGTTATTTAAACAATTTTCAGATTTTATGATCATATATTTTAGTATAAAAATATTAGTTTTCATGATTTAAGGCTTAGATTCTTATACTAGTATTTGTTTCATAAAATTTTGACTATAGTATGATGTATTTTGATAAAAATTTAATATTATGGTATTTAAAATAAATTTTCAGAATATTATACATATTAGATTATGGTTTAATTGTTGAGATTTCATGTTTTAAAGTTTGAAATTATATACTATTAGTATATACATTAAATTAAGATTATTTTATGATTCGATTGAGAGTAACTTGAGTATACTATACGAAATACAAATTTTCAAATTTGAAGGGTTATAAAAATAGAGTTTAATAATATGTATTTTAATGAGTTTTCAAATAATACTTGTAGTATTGTAGTATTGTGTTGGAACTACTAGATTATATTTTGGGAGACTTAAAAATATGTTTTGGAATTGTCTTAAAACCTTAGAAAGCTTAGTATGATTGTTGTAAATTTTGGGTATTGGTGTATTGATTTAGGTTGTATAATTTGGTGTAGGAGAACACTTTGTAGAAGGTGCTTAATAGTAGAGAAAGTGGTCACCCGTTTATTTTACTCCAGATACGTACAAATTATGAAGTTACCTTTAGGAGCATGATCTAGGGTGAAATGCAAACTTCGTATCATGTTTAGGGAACCTTCTGGGTGAGATTGTTTGGTTATTTATTTGAAAGAATTCATGTTCTTTATATTAGGGGCATGATTTGGTATTGTTGGTGAGAAATTGTGATTTATTAAATTGGTATTAATTTGTTAATTAATCCATGAGGTTGTTTATTATTACTCTTACATTACTGATAGTATGATTGGAGTAAAGGTGAATTTTGATAGTTGACTTTGTTTAACAGGTTTAACAGTTGAGATTGAAATTAAAAGGTTAAAAATTATAGTATAACAGAGATTGTTTGTATAACTATAATATTTGCATGTGTGTGCTGTGGTGATTGTGCATAATGAGTTTAAACAGTAAATTACGTAAAGAGAAATAGGATAAGCAATAAAACTCTGGGCTAGTGCACGTCTAGAGTATTGACAATCAGGGGTTGGAGTTTCACGGGATATTATTCGTGGCTTTTACTAGAGGTCGTGTGATCTACGAGTATCTCTTTTATAAAGTTTTGAACTTAAAATTGGGGTTAGTTGAGATCTCATCTAGCTATGGTGACGGAGTCCACCCGTTTACCATCTAGATTTTATATTGTAGTTTGATGCTCTCCGACGGGAGTGCATGGGTTATGTATCTTTTTGATGTCCTAATCAGGGTATGGAGAGACAACCTTATCTATTTCTTAATCCAAGTAATTAATTAAATTATCATAGCAGTTGAGTAAAATGTTGCGTGATACGTTCTTGCATTTTGTACTTATTCTTATTTAATTATTATTTCAACCGTTATACTTTGTAATCTGTATGTACTCAGCTTACTAATTACGTGCTTTGTGTGTTTTTTTTTGTCATGGGTTTTGCCTATAAATAACACTGTGATGATCCAATAATTACATTTGTATTATTGGGGAGCAGATTATTGACAGGTATCTAGTCGAGCATTCATGCACGGATGGATTGAGTGGAGTGTTACTTTAATTTAGATTTCAGAATACTTTGCGTTTGTTTGATATGAGTTTAGACTGTTGGTTTTGGATTAGTGTTGAACATTATTTTGGTACATTACAGTAAGGGCCTTAGTGGTTCCAGTTTGTTATGTTAGGAGTTTGTTTTACGATTAATGTTATTTCAAAAAGCCTTTTGGTTTTCCGCTGCAAAACTCTGTTTTATAGCCTTAATGTTTGAAAACGTGGCGGTAGCACACCGGTAGTTTCCTAAAGGTTTGGTTTTCGGAAAATGGGAAATACCGGGGTGTTACACATTGTTACTTTGACTATGGAAAATACGTATGTTGGAATTAATAATTATCAATATGTAGTCAATGTTTAAGTTTGTCCTAATCTTTAGGGATATGTTGTAAGTGGGTCTTGCTAATGCTAGTTAGTTTTTATTCTTATTTTAAGCATGTATTTGTATATTCTTAATTGTGATTAATGATAGTAGTAGTTTTTATCCCTTGATTCTCTAAAATACAACAGTTGTATCAGAAAAATTTATGGAGAACTTCTTGAGATAGGTCGTTGATGTTGGAATTACAGAGTTGCAAATCTCTTTGCTGGTTCATGAACAAAAAATCAGCAATCAAGACAAAGAGGAGCAAGTTTTTAAAGACTTGACTGATTCAAATATCTCTAGATTTAGAGGAGGCAAAGGCAGGGTCAAAGGAAGAGAAAGAGGATGAGGCTAGAGGTAGTCATGGTTGTGGTAGCAACCATAGAAATAACTCTGACTACCACCAGACACTAGGAAGACATGGGTATAATTCTTGAAAGAAAAATCTAAAGCATTTGATATTTTCAAGACATTCTAAGTGTTTGTTGAGAAAAAAAAAGTGTTTGCTCTATTTTAGTCTTGCGTACAGAGAGAGGTAGGGAGTATACCTCACATGAATTTACGAAATTTTGTGAGAATCAGTGAATTCAGAGATAGCTTATAGTAGCATATTCACCTTACCAGAATGGTGTATGTAAATAATTTTTTAGTTTAAAATATAACTCTAGAAGAAGCATGGAGTGGACGAAAACCTGGTTTTAATCATTTCATAATCTTTAGATGTGTAGCCTATGCTCATGTGCCAGATTAGAAACGAACAAAGCTTGGCGGCGAGGGGGTGAAGTGTCTCTGTTATTTGGATGAACACTTACAAGAAGGGGGTTGAATTGAATGTGGGAGATTTAGTGAATTTTTGCGGAAACTAAAACTAGAACATAGAAATCGAAAGGAACACATAGAAAGGAACTTAGAGATTTTGTAGCGTGGAAACCTTGTGCCTATCTCAAAGGAAAACCACAGTTCTACTCCGGGATTTTGCAATTCTTCACTATAAGGACAATCCCTAATACACTCTATTAAGATTTCTCTTTCTCTTCTCTCTACTCGAGTTCCACTCAGATTTCGAAGTTTCTTTGGCACTCACTGTCTTCTCTCTCTTTTTTCTTTTCCATCCCTGGGCGTAACTCAAAGTCCTACATAAACACTCAAGCCTTCCCCTTAGTACAACTCAGTATTAAACTAATGAATATTCCAACTCAAGGTGGTGTATAAAGTGGTTTACAAATTAATACAAAGCTTAAGCATAAGTAAAAAGGACAACTTACTTTGAATTAGTTTTCTTACGAAACTCTTTGAAGTGCTTGGTCAGTTGTGAGTGATTTAAGTGTGAAATAAACTCTTTTATACTAGTGTATGGCATGGCTTAGTGTAGTTGAGTATTCTATCGTAGCATAGTTCCTTTGTACTTGAGTACCTACTAGTGCATGTACACTTAACGTGTTGCAATAAACCAAGCTGATACTTTTTGCTGCAAATTCACTTTTTGGAATCATGTTTAGGCAGAAGCTTTGACGTGTAAAACAATATTAAGCGGCTTTTTGAACACTTGATTTAATAAAAAACGTCATATCTTTAGAAGAGATTTTTCTACCCATAAAATGCAATCATTAGGTAGGTTTAGTAGGCTCAAAAACTTTATCATAAAATCATTTTCCCAAGAAAATCACTCAAGTAAGTTTTTAGTCTAGTTGGATTTTTACTTGTTATTTAAGCCTTAATGTATCAAATTAGATACTCACTTTATACCTATACAAAGCCTAAATAATACTCCTTCTAAGGCTTGCTCAAACACTTTCACTCAAAAGCTTCTCAGAAGCTTTAAAGTGAATTCACACTCTGGAACTCGGCATAGCAATGACTGGAACTCAGCACCGCAGCAACTGGAACATGGCACTGTAGCAACTAGAACTTTAACTGCTCTAATAACAACTCAATTTAAACTTTAATTTGGTTCATATTTTTTGTACACTTGACATATTCATGACTAAGCATGATAGCCTCATATACACCCTTGCTCCTACTTTGTAACTTGCCTTTTGGCATTCACAAAACTTAGGACAACAAACATATAAATGTGTTTGTAATGTCATCACCAAAACATTAAGTGGTATAACAATGTCTTTCTTGGGGTTAGTGATCAGTCAAAAGCATATAAGCTATATAATCCTAACACTAAGACGATAATCATCAGCCATGATATGATTTTTGATGAGCTGAATTTCTGGACTAAGAGCAAAAATGTTGTTGCACAGCAAGAAAAACTTGATGAATTTCAGGAAAGTGAACAGCAGCTGCAGCAGCCAACAACTTCAGCGCAGCCAGTTGTTGACAAAATACAATGCAAGCTCTTGACTCACCGGTAACACCAGTTACAGAAGAGCGCCCTCGTCGTGCTAGAAAAAGACTGGGATGGATGGCTGATTATGAAGTGAGTGGAATACAGCAATCAGAAAATCCATTCGTACACTGTGTTGTTCTCTTATAATCCTACGGTTTTTGAAAAAGCAATGGATGAAGAGATTGCTTCTATTGAGAAATACTACACATGGGAGCTGGCTGATCTCCCACAAGGGCACAAAAGAATTGGAGTGAAGTGGGTGTACAAAACGAAATGGAAGTAAGATAGAGAAGTTGACAGGTACAAAGCACGGCCAGTCGCTAAAGGCTACAAGCAAGAGTTTGGAGTGGATTATACTCAAGTATTTGCTCCGGTTGCAACGCATGATACCATCAGAAAGTTGGTTACTTTAACTGCACATAACTCATGGCCTATCTTCCAATTGGATGTAAAATCAGCGTTCTCAAGAGCAGGATCTCACTAAGGATGGAGTGGTTGAACTTCACTACTATACAAGTGCAGGTCTAGTTGTTGATATAATGACAAAGTCATTGAAGGTGGCTGCATTTCACAAGCTCGGAAAATTACTAGGTGTCTAGGTGTATGTAGTAAACTGTGTGTCTGAAGATTTCAGTTTAAGGGAGAATGTTGGGATTAATTATTATTAATATGCTGTGCCTGTCATTAGTTTAAGTTTGTCCTAGTCTTTAGGGAGCTTATTATTATTAGTTATTTCCAAACTATCAGGGATATGCTGTAAGTGGGTCTTGTTTGTTAGTGTTTAGTCTTGTTTTAAGCAAGTATTTGTGGATTCTTAATTGAAAATTTGAGACGGATGATAATAGTAGTTTCCATCTCTTGTATTCTCTAAAATATAACACATAAAGTCACAAATAACTAAAATAAATATTGTATACACAGGACACAATAAAGTTATTGTGTCCCCATTAATATAATAAAATTTATCCCTCAACACAATATATGTCAATCTTTATCAATTTTGAAGGGGTAACTTTTATTATATTAATAGATCACTTTTAATGAGAATATAATAACTTTATATTGTTGTATACAATACTTTGTAATAAGTAAATAAACATCAAATTAATATACATACTTTTGCGAAAGGATGTATTCCCAAATCCCAATATAAAGTAATTACCACATTATTAACCACACTGCTACTATAGTAACTTATAAAGAATTCCAAAAAAATGAGTACATACTCTATTAGAATAGAAGTATGTTTGAGACAAACTACCATGCACATATGAACTATACACTTTTTCCTTTTTTTTTTTTGGAAAAAAAGAAACCCAAATTAGGATCCTTTTTTAACCCCAATTGCAAGACTGTGGGCCCTAAAAATACAAATCCACTTACTTTAACACAAACTATAAACTTAAAAGATTGAATTAAATCGAGAATATCTTAAATCAACATTTTAGACTCCTTCAAAACATTATCGAAATTCTTTAATACTTTTATAGCCTTTGTATAGTGTGTTTTTTTACCAATAGGAACTTAATTATTACAGCAAACACTTCCGCAATAGTAGTTTCGTTTACCTTTCCTTTTTCTTCTACTCCGTATTACAAAATAATACTCCCTCCGTTTTTTTTTAAAACAATTTTTCTGTAAATTCGTAAGATAAAAAATTATAAAACTTAATATTCTAAAAATTCACTTAAATATGCATAAAAAATTCTCATTTAAATATATTATTATTTATTATAATATAATCAGAATTTATGGTCAAAATTTATAAAATTTGACTCGTAAAATGAAAATGTTGCAAGTAAATTTTTTTTTTTTACTAGTTTAATGAACAACCACCAGAAAACGACAAGGTAAGGCCTGCTTTATTCATATATTTATTTATTTGTTCTGTATTTATTTGCTCGAAACTGACAAATCAGACGTTCCCGATTTTTAACTGTGGTGTGACATAAGTCATTAACCCGTATGTTTGCATATAATACTATAATTACAATTCCCACTTATGCCACTTTTTGGCTTTAATAAAGATAAAAAATCATAGTCTCTACTCTTTTTTTAAGCTTTGTTTTATTAAGCATGCATGTATCAAGTATTCAAGATTACATGTCAGTATTTCATCTCTTCAGTTCCTTTTCTTTTTCACAATTAAGTAAACAGTAATTTTACTCGAGGAGGAATTCTAGTTTATAAAGTCATACGTTACCCTTCAATACACAACGGGTACACTCTGCACAGTATACAATAATAAAGTTGGAGTAAATGTGTAATGTTATTTGAGATGTTAATATCTTAGTCACTCGAAAATTGTCTTATTTGACTTTTTGCGATCTGTTTTAACGTTTTTATTTTTAAATATGTTAGGCAAAAAATTTATGAAAATTTGATATTTTAAAAATTTAAATTGAAATGTATCAAACAAGATCCTACATAAATATATTATTTCTTATAATATGATGTGAATTTTAACTCTATAAATAAAAATGAGGTAATTTTTGAAGGATGGATGGAATAGTAATCGTTTTAAACGATGACTTTATAATTGCTCTATTTCATTAGAATTCATTTCAGAAATGTGACTCATGTTATTTACATACTTTGACAGCAAAATGTGAGTTTGTGAATCATCTGTGCTTCGGTTACAAAATCAATTTGTTTGCAAACGCATACTTATTATGCACGAAATATTTCACGTTGAAAATGAGTATACTGAACATGTGCAATTCAATAGTGCTCTTAAATCGGAGGGTTTTTTTATTGATCAATCACCCTTAGGGCATGCTTGGATTGGGGGTATATGCACTAGGAGAGTAATAAAAATCAAATCAATGAAAAACAAGGTTAGTGAAAGTGATTTATAAGAGAAATGTAGTGTTGATAGTGTGATGAAATGAGAACTAATACCCTCATTTGAGGTGTAATCGATGCTCTTCATATCCCTAGTGTAGTTATTACCACCTTAATGAGGATAATAATCAATCTCTCAATTCCTTCTTTTTTCTCATACCACCACTATAATATCTTCCTTTCTACCTCATCCTTTTGTCACCGTCTCTATTTACCTTAATTTTTCATTAGTTTGACTTTTATCACCCCCTTAATCCATCTCCCTCAATCCAAGTATGACCTTATTAGACAAAAAAGGAGAAAAAGATGATCAATTTTTGTGCATGAAGTCATAAACTGAAGTTGTAAATGGATTGTAGTCGTACATATTAGACAAATATTTCTTGATTTTAGAAACTTTAAAGAATAAATCACTCAATTTCACATTGTATTTTGATGCTGTCTTCTAAGTTCTAAGTGAGAAAGATATGTATTTTATAAGTTAATGAAATTATTCGTGCAAGATATAATAACATATATAAATGACTATACAATGATAACTTGTTAGAGTCAATATATGATAATATCTTTTTTTTTTCTTTCTCTAATCCATGTATTGTCATGTTAATAACAATTAATTTTCAAATAGTACGTGATATTACAAGGAATAATTTCCCCTTTCATTAGCTTCATACATTTATGGCCAAAATGGTGAGATTCTTTTGCTTCCAACGAAGTCGACATTAAGCCACAATGTGTTCATCCTTTATCAGTAGCTAGACCTACCAACTTAAGTATTATTTCCCCTATTTTATAAATATTGTAATATGGAAGAAATTTACAAAATTTCAATTGATGAGACAAAATAAAAGGTGATCTCATATGATAAAGATACATTATAATATTTATAAAACTTCTATAAAAGAAGTACTCATCCATATTTTTTATTTGTCCTATTTTGAATATTTCATTTAATGAATAATAAACTCAAATATGATTTTTAGTTGATATATATAAATTAAAACATATATATATGATATCTTGTTAGATTCATCCCAAAATATATTTTTTAATATGTAAAATTTTTATATTTTTTATAATAAGAATTTATAGATTTAAAGGTATAAAATGTGTTTTAAAAACCATAAAAAAAAAAGAAAGGAAAACAAACTAAGTAAATATTTAAAAAGGAAGAAGTATTTACCTCTATACGGTACATGTATGATTTATGTACATGTACTAAAAAGTTTACATGCTAACATCTTATACTACTCCGTACTATGAAAAAAAAAGTATTCATCACTTTACTGACAGGAGTCTAACAAATAAAAAGAGCATCAATGATTACCTAAACAGTTTTCAGTGTGATTGGATACTAGCCAACAAACTAACACCAAAATAATGCACAATTCTTTTTCTTTGACCAGGGCGGTCTTAAATTAGGTTACTTTAGAAAAACCAGTCTTCTAACTTGTAAGGTGAGAAGTACGCCTTTTGTTGCAACCCTCGGTGTAAGTATAAATCTTTATTTGACTTTTACGATTTATAAAATATGACTTTAATTTTTATTTTTAAATTTATAAAACAAAAAATTATAAAAAGCTGATATTTTGAAAATTTGTATTGAAATGCGTCAAACACGACCCATTTGAATATATTTTTTCTTATTATATATTGAGAATTTATTTTTAACTCAATAAATAGAATAGGGCTTTCTTATATAAATGGAAGGAATGATTTCAATTTCTTCACATGACAATATGACAAAAAAACTAATACGAGAGTGCGTTTTTATATGTCCATGTTGGGGATGTAATGGATTTTAGTTTCCCAAGTCCCAAAATTCCACTTATTCCTAAAAATTTTAATATATGAAATTATTTTAAATATTTTGAAATATTCCAATTTTGAAAAGTATTGTAATTAATTGAAAAAAATAGACTATTAAAGGACTTTATATTGTTTTATAAAATGGGTTGGAAGCTTGCTATATACTTCCTCCATCCCTATAAGAAGTCCCAATTCACTATTTGGAGTCAAAGTTTGAAAATTTTGACCATAAATTCTCATCATGTTATAAAAATAATATATTTAAGTGAGATTTTATTGAATGTATTTAAATATCAAATTTTAGAATATCAAATTTTCATAATTTTTTGCCTAACGATTTTATAGATAAAAACGTATAAAATACGTCGTGTTTTGGAAATCTTGAAAGTCAAATGAGACTTTCTTTTATAGATTGAGGAGTATATATATATAGATATTTATAAGGAACACGTCGTGTAATATAAGATATTGCAATATGACATCAATTGTTATAGGTAACGTACGACGACTTACATTTTGGATTAGATCAATGTGTTTAAAGTAAAATTTTGATTGGATAATGTTTTTTGTTTCAATGGTTGAAACGAAGCTAATGATGCAATCAGAATTACAATTGGAAAAACAATACCATAGGAACTAAATTGTCATTGGACTGTCCATATTTAAAACACTGACATTAAATTTCATTTAGTATTTCCAAGCAAGTTTACCTTACGAAATTGCTCCATCTTATAGCATGAAAATCCTTGAGTATTATGTATACTCATGGATGAATTTGGGGAGAAAATGAGTATCCTCGTGGTTGTGGGCATTGAAGAGAGGATACTCTCTTGAAGAGAAAATCAATGAAAATGAGGATATCCTCTTGAGGAAGATAATCCCCTCTTGAGAAAGAGGGAACCAACCACAATTCAAAAAAAAAAAAAAAAACCTTCTGATTTCACCCAAAAAGTGAGCCCCATAATTAATTATAAATCAACTTTTGATACATGGCACGATCTTAGCTTATATTTTGAATTTTAGTAGCACTAGATTATGACAAGTCTTATTTTTTTTTTATTGACTACAATATTTTGATTGAATTTTAACGGAAATATTGTATAACGAATATTAAAAAAATGGTCATTTTTTTTAAAAAAAATTGATTTTTCCAATGGCTTTATTTTTTTCCCTATAAATTGAACCTAAATTTGACATATTTTCTCTCACTTCAAATTTCTCATATTTTCTCTCACTTTCTAAAATTACCTTTTATTACTCTCAATTATTACTATTATTATTTCCTTAAATAATCTTACATTTTCGTAATATACTTAATTATGAATCCAAACAATCCAAATAATCCTCCTTTTGATCCAAATTATCCTTTCTTTGATCCAAATATCCTTAATAATCCCCAAATTCAAGTTGCTTTACAATTGTTAAGTAATCAACCCAAACCAAACAACCTTTAACAATTATTTTCAAATCAATTCTACCAAATATCTTCTCTACATAACCCAAATTTTTCGTGCCTCAACAATTAGGGTGGGAATTAATGTAATAACCAAAATTAATAACCCAAATTAATAACCAAAACTACATTACATAATATTATTATTAAAATAAATTTTATGATGGGACAAATGTAATGTACAAAATAGAGTATTGATGATAATATTTATTGATGTGAGAAAAATAAAAGGAAGAGGATTGGGATGCGGAATGAGATATTGAGAAATGATGTGGATAAAAGAAATGTGATGCCTTAAAAGAGAATTGGAGAGAGAGAAAAAATAAGAGGAATGAGATTTATTCAGTTATCGTTGTTAGAATTTACCTTCAAAGTTAAGTATTAGACTTTGTTCTATTTACGTAGTTCGAAGGTATAAATTTCACCAATTTACTAAATACACACAAAATGGTCATCTAACTGAAATACTCAAGTTGCGTTTACTCATATTCCATACTGATGTCTTCACTTATTCAACAACCCAAAAGGTCGCCAAGTTTTCACTTTTGACGATCGTGTCAAATACTCCCTCTGTCTCTTTTTTTATTGCTATATTTGACTTTTCACGATCTCCAAAACATAACTTAAAACATTTTATTCTCTAAATTCATAAGATAAAAACTTATAAAAACTTGATATTCTAAAAATTTACATACAGAATCATCTAACAAGATCTCACTTAAATATACTTTGTATTATTTATTATAATATAATTAAAATATACGGTCAAAATTTGTAAAATTGGACTTCTAAAATAAAAATATAAGTAAAAAAATAAAATTGAGGTTACGATACTTAGAGTACACTGAAAAAATTACGTGTTACGTACAGAAGATTTTGATTGTCTTTTTCCGTGACACAGAATTTCTTGATTTACAAGGATGGTAATGATGACAAGTGTACAGTCATCTTCTCTCAAGAGGCCATCCAACAACTACTCCTACAATGGTAAGATTCCCCACATGAGGATTGAGGAAAGCACCTTGACCATCCAACGGCTATTTTTAATTCTGTACGATTCAAAATTTTTATCAAAATTATGGCCTTTGGACTGATGTCCAACCATTCGTGTGTAGTACACTAGAACAGCAAAACCATCATTGATCAGTGCAACTATGCAACTAGTGAAATACTGAAATGGGTAGCCTTTAGCAGGGTATTGGTACAAGTTTACAATAATATGTACAATGTACTCCGTATCCCTGTGTAATAAGCTAGGTGCCTTTCATACTTGATATTGGAGGTTCAAAACCCATTGGTGCTTATTTCTTTGGGTGCAAGATAGGGGCACTCTAATGCACAACAAACAAAATAAAACAAAACTACGAAGTACCAACTAAACATTATACTTGTATTTCACCCCGGCTCCACTCAATTACGTTCTCTAATAGATGGTTCAAAAATCCCTCGTAATCGTCTATAGATAATCATTTTTTGTTCGGATCATGATTAGTCAACCAATCCATTATCCGATTAGCTTATCTATAGCAATGCTCGATGGAAACTTACCATTCATGACTATCCATGAACCATGATAGATTTACACTTTTGAATAATATGAATATAAAGAGTTCGAAGTTTCTAGCTTAGGACCAAAAGAGATGAAGTAAGAGTTGTTTGAACATAGGTATTATACCATTCTTCAAGTCACCAACTAATTTGAATGACAATTTTTTTGACAACAGAGAAACATAAGATAAAAGGAGTTAGAGAAGGAAATTAAAGTTTGCCTACTTTTCTTAGTTAAATTAGAGCGAGCTGGACATGATCTATTGAGACCTTTAGAATTAAGCTCATTTTAAAATCTCTTCCTTTAGCTTGTAAGGACTTTATTGTATGCAGAATCTGTATCGGCGGAGTGATGGCTTGAGAACGACAAATTTAAGGGGAGGTTTTTGTTTTGAGCATAGTGGTTACACTTAAAAAGAAGGAAAAAAGAAAGAAATGCATGGAATAGCTAAATTATGAGCGAGCTGGACCTGATCTCTTGAAACCTTTTGAATTGAACTCATTTTAAAATCTCTTCCTTTAGCTTGTAAAAACTTTATTGTATGCATAATCTGTATTGGCAGAGTGATGACTTTGCCTTCTTGAACGACAAATTTAAGGGGAGGTTTTTGTCTTGATCATTTCGTGGTTACACTTAAAAAGAAGGGGGGAAAAAAGTGCATGAAATGAAGTAAATAAAAACAAGCAAATTTCAAAAGAAAATTGAAGCAAAGGTCCAAAATAGAAGATGACAGCATGATATCAACATATTTAAACACTAGACAGTAGACAGTAGTATAAGTTGGATATTCAATAATGTTATTTGCTTAGACCCCACTCAATTTTGTCTCACTTATATTATTTTTTTTTAAAAAAATTCAATTTATATATCCAAATTGTTCACATCACATGAAGCCCAAATAAACCAATATCGGCCGATCATATCAGATCTAAATCTTTCCCTTAATTATACGGTAGTATTTATAAATGAATCATAAGAGGAAAAGTCACAAGTCTTACAATAGTACCCAATTAAAAATGGTACTCCGTATTTACACTATTTCGTAGCAAGTGGATGTGATTCTTCAGTTATTCCATCAGAAAGAATAAAGTAAGAAGTATATTATTGTATGCATATTATCGTATTTTATAACAAATTAAATTGACTTAATGATTTGAAGTCCATTACGTCTAATTAAAATTAAACAAAGAAACAAAGTAGTTTAAGGTACCGTAATTAATACTCAAATTAATTAATCAATTTCTGATAGAATTTGATGACTTGGAGTTTTCTGATCTAGAAATTTTGATTTGAGAATCCAAATTAATTTTAAATTGAAGACATATCCACTCTTCAAATTTTAGACTAAGCTTTTTCTAATATTAGAAAAACATATGTTAAAATATTTTATTTCACTTTGAACAATTTTTTTATAAAAAAAAATATGGATTTGTCTAAAATGTATGGCTAAATTTTAGTCTTCAAAGGGATTAATTCAATCCCCTTGTCTAAACTTTGCTAGTCGTAAATTTAGTATTTAGCTTATAGGCCCTATATTTAGCTTATATGAACTTACCAAAATTGGTTCTAGTTTTGAATTGAATTTGTCCCTGAATTTAAATTTTTTTTTATACAATTTGGGTAGCTTTTTGGCCTTAAACGTAAGTTATTTGAGGATATTATATAACTTTTTTCTTAAACTTAATAATTACTCATTCCGTTTCTTTTTATTTTTCTCGTTTTGAATCTAAAGACTTTAGAGCCAAACTTTGACAAAAAATTATCCCTAATCTATAAGAAAAAATATAATCATATGAGATTTTAAAACATTCGTCTCAATGTATATCATTCAAATATTAATTTTTTATTTTTTTTGTAAATACAAAATTGAAAATATTTAAAATTTAAATTTGCTTTGAGATTTACGTAAAAATAAATATAAAGATAAAAAATAGAGGGAGTAGCATATTCTCTTTTTTCGTGTGAGATTATTGTTCCTCAAAAGTGAAATAGGTCTACCAAGTCTAAATATATATAACTTAAATATATCAATAATAAAGGCATTACAATATAATTTTGTTCCTTATATAAGAAGTATATACCATCATCATGGCATCAACCAAAGTATATATTTAGGAGTTCGATCACTGAGTGGTACGTACTCCTACGTTTGATGTTGTTGGTTTGGTACAAATGGCAATGTATTTTATTAAATTCACAAGTAACGAAATATTCCAACTGTGAGGAGCTCTAAACAAATATTTAATTTTTCTTTTTAAAAATATATATTTCGGACATAGGAGCGCTCGTCGAGTAAGATATAATGTTCAGGTTTTTGCTGTTAGATGGTCATCGAATATTCAGACAACACTTTGGAAGTATAAAATTCTTGGACAGTGCTATATATACTGGAGATAATGCAAACCTTCAATTCTAATAACTAAATAAAATACAAGTAAAACAAAGTGAAATGAAATGAGCACTAAAAGAAACTAAAGATCCAAAGAATGATAGGAATTAATGTTGATATCACAATAGTGCTTCTTAATGGAGTTTGTTTGGGTGAAGATCCTTCTCAATTGATAGATATTCTTCCATCTTACCTTAAATTCAAAATTAACATTTTTCTACGACTTTCACACAATATCCAAATTAATATATTGTTCATATATATTTGAAAAATTATTTAAAATGTCATCACTATTAGTCTATTTATAACACGAAGTAGTATCTTTGGTCAGTTAGTGCATTGTCTAATATGACTTTATTACCAAGTAAAACTTGGTGTAGTGGATATAGGTGCTTTGGAACTTATTTGTAATATAATTTTCTCTAATGGGATACGTGATCACCTTGGTAGAGACTGATTTGGTTTAATGCTCTAATATCTTCCTTAAAAAAAACTTGGTGTAGTGGATTGAATTTCCATCTTATGACCTTGAGGTTAGGAGCTTGATTCCAACTTTCCAAGGGGTGGGGATTCCATTACCATTATCCTCTACTCCAAGGGACCTCTTTAGAGGATTATTCTTCTAACTAAATATATTAATTTTAGATATTTTTTAAATTAAAATAAAGGCACTTGATGAAGTTTGTATTCATTATTTTATTCGATCTCCAAAGGCTCTAAACATGAGTTTAGAAGTTAGAACTCAAATGTATGAGTTTTGTAGATCGGTTGAAATGAGTGTTTAGGCTCAAGTGTCTAACACGACACTTATTTCAAATTAAATGAGAAATGGAAGTCAATGGGGGCCATGCAAATGTTATCATAAATCGAAATTCAATTCTTTTAAATAAAATTATAAAACTAGTGACGAGCTAATTAATCAAAATTAGTGCTGACAAGATAAATTTTGGTGCCCTCGGCACAAGTTTTGAGCAATTTTTGGCATGTAAAAGAGCCATCCTCAAATTACAAAAGAAACATGAGTTGAATCTGAAAGAAGATCATTGATCTCCTTAACCTCCTCCAAACGAAGATGCATTATCTTTATTCGTCAAACAAGGTTTGACTTTCCTTCCTTTGAGTAACTCTATAAGCACCCAGTAATCAAGGGATTCTATCAAAACCTCTGTTACGTTGCATATCGCTTTTGAAATTGTCTAACATAACAAAGTTTTGAAGGTTATTATTCACCATTTTAAAAATATTTTTTAAATTTCTTTAGAAATTGAATTAAAAGATAATAGATGCATTCTAGGACCATATGATGAGGTGTTTAAAGTTAAAGTATATAGTTCTAATTAATTACTCATAAGGTTTCATATGATCTTATAAGACCTATGATAATCATATTAAGGAATTCTCTCACAACGTTTAAAATTGTTCATAATGATCAAATTTCAAAAGTTATTATATATATACTACCTTCTTCCCAAAATCCTCTTGACACTCACATTTGCTCATGATTTTAGGTGATAATTAAGTAGTTCTTTAATTATTAGTTGTTAATTCATTAAAAAAAAGTAGATATCATAAGATAGTGAATCATTTGTTTTTATGGAAGGTAAGAGGGTGTGAAGATGAATCACGAGGGAGACAAAATTATAGACTTTGTTAATTCTGTTGTCTATCTTCACTGTTTAGTTAGTTTTGAGGATTTGTGAGTAGGATATTGTTTTGCTCAAATTAAATCTGTTTTTGTCTGAGTAGAATAATTGTTAACTAAATTAGAATCATGAATAAAATCATACAAAACTTCTACTCTACTCTCTCTCTCTCTCTCTCTCTCTCTCTCTCTACATTCCTCATTCATCAACTGCCATTAGTATCAGAGCTCTTTTCTGCTCATTTTTCTTCGATTCTTGCATCATTGCACTGCTCGTTCTTCGTCAAATCGAACAGTTCAAGATTTGCAGAATCCGGTTTATACCTGCTTTTACAAGTTTTCGCAATCTGCTGCAATCTCTGTGATAGTCACACAGCATGATTCTTCCGCATATTCTGAGTACATCGAGCTCAGAATTATAAGATTTAGAGTTGAAATCATGTACGCCATACAATAAGTACAAAGTAGCTCCAATTATTACACGCCACCTTTGTTCCGTACCCCAACGGCCCTACATCAAAACCAAGCTCAAATTTCTTTGAATGCTCTGTGTGGTAACATGAGTTGCCAGGCTATGAGAGTTTAAGGGTATATTAATGGGAAACCAGTGCATATGCTCTTGGACTTAGGGAGCACTCATAACTTCCTTGATTCTAGAGTTACTGAGAAATCAGGATGTCCTGCTGATCATATCAAAAGGCTATCTTTTACAATGGCTGATTGTAACTTCATGTCTGAAGGCGTGTAAAGGACTGAAATGGTGGATGGTCGGTAAGGAACATCAAATTGTTGTAATGCTGGTTGACTTTGGTAGTTGTGACTTGTGACATGGTGTTAGGAGTACTATGGTTGATAACTTTGGGGCCTGTGAACTAGAATTTTCAGAATTTGATTATGGAGTATACTGTTAGTAATGAGAAATTCATCCTCAAGGGTATGAAACTAAGAGGCTGAAGATTTTGGAAGGGATTGTACGGGGAAAACTCTGCGGATATGCAGCTCAGATGATCCTTTTGAGATATTAGTTAAAAGGATTATTTAAAGTTAAAATAGATGTTTTAATCATTTATTCGGAGTATGATTTAATATTAACATATGAGATTAATAGTGATTAAATCATACTGTAAGTGAAATATCTATGTTTTATGGGAAAAAATTAAACGCCCTAGGCCTCGTAAACTAGTAATATAAACGAGACAACTCAGATAAGTTATATACTTATATACTTATTAACTTATATAGTTATATGGCATGCCTCGTACGCCCATAGGACACAAATAACACTACACAAAGCCGGCGGGGGAGATAAAAAGAAAATATTTTTAGATTTATGATTCAAATTTACCCGCCTTTCTTTCTCCCAGAGCATAGCAAACCACCTTTTTTTTTTCTCATTCACTCATTATCATTCTCTCTCTGCTTGAGCGTTGAAGATCGTCAACAATGACGGAACCCTCTGAACAAGCGATCGTGCCTTCATCACATCACACAAATCCGCTTCCTGAACTCGAATCTCACTTATCATCCGTCCTCTACAGTACTCTCTCTCTCTCTCTCTCTCCATCTCCTCTATGTTTGAATTTTCAGTTTTGCGCTCTTACAATTGATTACCTATTTCAAGATCGAATGAAATTAGATCAAATTTACATTTAATTTCAGTATTTCGCTAGTTTTTAGTTGATTGATTACACTTTGGAGCAGTCGCGTTGTTTTTACTTTGACGATTCTTCTGAATTTCTCATCGGTCTTCAATGTAACATAATCGTAACTTGTCGATTTTGTTTCGCTTTGTAATCGCTGAATAATCGTGATTTTTTGACGAATTTCGAGGTTAAACTGGCGAAATCACACGCGAAATCGGAGCTAGTTTATTGCTCCAATTTTTGATGAATTCTTGATGTATTTGCCTTCTTTTGTTTCTAACGAGTAATTCAGAACCGTTTTTGTTGTTTTGATGTTGAATGTATGAGAGATTTCACGGAAACACATGTTATCCTGATGAATTTGGAATTATGGATATTTGTCTTCACTCTTCAGACGTTTTGGCTTGTTTGTTTGTTGATCTTCTATGCGTAACGCCTTACGCTGATGCTTCACTTTGCAGTCGTAAATTTATCCAAATTATAAATGATTGATTTTCCGGTAATTATCGAAATTATACTCACTTTTGTTCGTCTCTTTTGATTTGTTCAGATTCAATTGTTTATTAATTTAGTCATATTCTGTAGTAAATTTCAAATTCATGCTTGTAATTGTGATGTGAAATTGATGCTGTTGAATGTAACTGATTCGCAGCTCCATAATTTCTCGGATTAGATTTTGACAATTACAAACTTTTGCTTCGTTGCTCGATGCTAATTCTAGGTCATTGAAGTTAAAATGTGTGAAAACTTATTTGTAGAGAATTTTCGCTTGAAAATCTCTGTATTTAGCTGTCTTTCATCTGATCAGTAATCAGCTTGAATTCTGAGGATACAAAACAATTTTGGTCTCAATCTCTTTCATTTGCCCAAAATAGTTGAGTTTCAGAAGGTTTGAAGGGGAGAAAGAGAGATAGGTACGAAAATAAAGTAATTCTGCAAAATATTGTGAAATGAGAAGAAATCTTTAGGCCCTAAAGTTTTTTAATTTAATGTCATGTATCAAAAATTGCCGTAGGTTGAATTACTGTTTTCATGATTGTTCGTACGTGCCTGACTTTTACGATTAACCTCTTCTTAGATTATTCATAGCTTCCTGATTTTGAGGTTTTAATTCAACTTTATTTACTTGAATGCAGATGTTTCCCAGCAAGTGCAAGTAGGAATGGAAGACCTGCTTCAGATGATCAAGTTAATATGCAATATTTAGATATCGTAAATTTTCTGCAGGAGAAAAATATTATCACTCCCCCACTTATAGAAGTTCTTTGTAATCAGCAGTAGTGCTGAAGTTGGAGCTGACATGTTAACGTTTGAATGACTTTCCTTTTTCAATTGTGCAGTGTAATTGATGCACACTCTGCAGAAGTAAATGAAGAAATGGAGAGGTGTAGAGAATCCACTCTTGAGAAGAGGAAGTCCATCGAGGAAGAGACGCAATGTTACCAGAAAGCTGCTTATGCCGTTCTAGACGTGCTGAATATCTGTCAGGGCAAACAAGATGATCAGTAAGATCTCTTACATAAACGCTTTACCATGTCAAATTATGATTTTACATGTTAGTTAAGAAATCGATGTAGGTTTCAAGATTTGTGTGGTAGATTTTTCTGTTAGTAGTAATATTTCTCTTAGAAATTCACCTGTCTTTGAGGGTTTGTTCTTAATGCTGGTTTGTGCTTTCTAAACCAGTAATAGTAGATGCATAACCTGATGTTTATACTTCATGTGCAACAGTATGTTTCTGGAAAATGGTACAGAGTACTGAAGAGAATTAATCTGATGTGAATACTTGCAACATAATATGGTTATTGCAGAAAATAATAAGTTCAGATGCTGAAGATGTGACATTCTCTGATTTGATTAGGGTGAATGTGGTGTCTTGAGCTATGTTGAAATGCTTAAAAATGTCTGTTCCATGCGTTTTTGTGGTTTAATTTACAGGTTTGATTAGGTTATGCATGGTGCCTTGGTGATGTAAAGATGCTAAACAATATTTGAATTTCTATAAAGGTGTATGATTTCATGGTTTAAATGTTACTGTATGTTCTGCAACTGTTCTATTCTAGCCTAAAAATGTGCCAACTTACAATTTGGGTAAGAATTTTTAACCTGGTCAGTCATAATGATACAGGCAAAGCAAAGCGTAATTTGTTCGCCCCGAAGCCTCAAATGATTATTATTTAGCTGTTTCCTTATTCCATTTATCGCAAAACTTTCAAACTAACATCTCAGAAGCTTTTCCACTTGCTCATAATAACCCCTCGCTGCATTTCTTCGAATGTGTCTAAATCCACTACACTAGTGAAATGAAGTGAGATTTTTGCAACGCTACATAACAATGTGTCTCAGTTGAGGAACATCTCTATAACAGTAAATACACGTTGCTTCTCTCAGGCACAAATGTAAAGAAAGAATTGTCAAAACTTATAACTTCAGTGTTATGGAGTGACACTTTTACAAGGCAGAACTAACTATGTATACTAAAATTTGGCTTTTCCTTTTTCTCAACTGTACCTCTTCAATCTATCAACATAAGCCGCAACGACAGGATGCTGAAGTACAACCGTCAAGGCCAATTATGTACAAGCCCAGAAATCTATATACAAGCTTAACTTACAGGTTGCAAGAAAGTCAGTGCTGTATAACTGTAAAATTTCATTCCCATGCTGATGTTACACTTGATGCTTATAAATCTTACCAACCTCATTGTGCTATTCCATATAGCTTGCAGAAGCAGAGGCTAACATTTCGAACAATTGGGCACAATGGGAACCAGTTGGACTTGAGAAAAATGCCGATCAGAACTACCAGAAAACAAAGGTATCTAGATCGGCATTTGGGAGAGACAGTAGAAAACTGATATTTGTCGATCAAAAAGCTGTTTTCATCACAAATGAAATCATCCCCAAAGAGACATCAGGAAGCAATGACTGATATCACCAATGTCTCTATGGACGTTCCATCCAGCAATCAGAAACTAGAAATTCAAGCCGAGTGCTATCTTCATTCAGTGTGATCCCCTAAATAAGGAATTACATATATTGAGCCAACCATTGTTTGCACATGTCAAGAACTGGGAGTGCATTCGCATGTAGAGCCTGCATAGAATAAAAAAAAAAATTTATTTGTTTTGCCAAATCAGACCATATCAACAATCACATAAAACAGCTGTCTTCTCGGACTGTAAATAAATTAGCGATCTAATCCTTGAGCAAGGGCTGCTACGGCTAAGGTTAAGCATTAGAATTAGGGATGTCAATTCATGTCCACGGAGTGGTTTTAGGTTGACCCATTGCGAGTCTATCCTAATCAAGTCAGGTTAAAAGGGGTAAATTTGGCCTTTTAGGTCCGGTCAGGTTACGTCAGGTCATTACAAGTTGGATCAAATCAGTTATTTGCTTTGTCGGGATCAGTTCAAGTTTAGGTTGGGTTGTATTCGATTCGGGTCAATTCAAATCGGGTCAATGATGGGTTATAGTGGGTTGTTTTGGGTTTAAGTAGATTTCGAGTTTGGATCATGTTTGGTTTGAGTTAATCCGAATCGGTTTATAGAGAGGTTATAGCGGATTTTTTTTGGGTTCAAATAGACTTCAAGTTCGGGTCAATTCAGATTGGTTCCTAAACGAGTTGTTTTGTTTCGAGTAGATTTTTGCTCAAGTCGCTCTTTGAATCGGTCATTATGTGCTATTATTAGTTTATGATTAAGTTTTTTACTCTTTATTGTAATAATCTCGAATCATGTCAAATAATCTCGGTCCAGCTCACTCCGTAACTTTTTTTTATATGATGGTCAATTCATTAGTTAGACAATAATGATGATAAGTCATTGCAAAACAAAATATTTACAATGTACTGACTATTAAATATGGATTACTGTGACGAACGAGTATGAGATGTGTATACTAGTGTATCATAGTATTATCTATGTCAATTCTCTACATATCATAAAATTGATTGATGCTTGGATCATTTTATCAAATATCAAACAAATATCAAATAGCATATATAAACATATAGTTCGTATAAACTCAAATTTGGATAATTAGGTGAACATGATACATTTTATCAAATATCATACATATACATATATATTTAAGGAAAGTTACTTTCACGGGATATTGACTGGTCGGGTAATTAACGGATCAGGATGTCTTTTGGTTGGATCATTAACGGATCAGGTCACCTTCGGGGTAGACTCGGGTTCAAGTCGAGTCAGGTTGTTTTCGGGTCAAGTGTTAACATGTCAGATTGTCTTCGGGTCAGGTCGCATTCGGGACAGACGTAAATCAGGTTCAGGTCTTGGAATAACAGGTCTAATCGGATTCAGATTAACTTCAGGTAGGGTTGCGTCGGATTACATGTCTCACTTTTCGGGTCATAACTAAGTATGGTACAGGTGTGTTTTAGGCAATTTCGCGAAATGGTTAGTTTTTGACATTCCTAATCAGGATACCATACTCATGGATGGGCGCACTTATCAATCAATTCAATAATATATGAGAAGAGAGCTATTTGCTTGACCTCTCAATAAACAAGGGTAAAAGGGTTTGAATTTTTTGGTGTTGAAAGAATTAAGATGAATCTAAAGAAGTAGAAAATTGATTCACAAATTCAAATTTTTTTTTACCAATTGTAGTTAGATGATTGAAGTGGGAAAGTGCCCTTATTTAAATGGGCATTATGACATTGTCAGGTTATATACCACTTCAGTAAATAAACCAGGAGTCGAAGAAGAAATTGAACCTGATGTGCCACATATTGAACATCAGCAACACTGCCACTTCTTGAGGCAATTTGGAAAGCACCTTTTAGCCGACCACAAACAACACAAGCCAACACCTTCCTGCATAGACAAGTCTCATGTTTTACAAAATTATGATTCATTTCAAAAGTCAAACCATATACAAGTTCTACAAAACTGTATAAAAATAGATGTAAACAGACAACAAAAAATTGGCTTATTTAAAAATGGAATAAAAACTCTAATTCAAAGTCATACATCATTGGAAATGAGGATTTAGAATTCAACAAGGGTAAGGATGCTGCAAAGATTCTTTAAGAGGGTTTTAATCCATTTAGTATTCCTACCCCCAAAAAATTCTTGTTTCACGTATACTTGTGCATTGGGTCGAGTCACGACCGAGATGATTCCACACAAAATGGGTCGGGCCAAAGAAGATGCAAAACAGGCCGGGACAAAGGAGATATATAACGTGCCGAGTCGGATCGTTCAAAGAGAGTATAGTTTTTACCTGATAGTGTTTAAAAGTCTTAGAAAATGTTGGCCCATTATTGACCCAACTTGACCCATTAAAGACTCAATAAAACATGATCCTTTAAAAGACCGACCAATTATTGATTAGACCTTTTTACAAACGGGCCGGTTAAGGGCCTTTAACAGGGCTCCTTCCATTTGAATAGGTCTAGTTTCAAGCAATACATTGCACTTAAGCACCACCATAGACATGCAATAGTTGAGAGCCAAAGAGAGGATGAAACAGCACTTCGTGTAAAAAGCCAACAGCTACAGCATCAATTTTTCGTCACTCCTTTTTCCTAATCTACTTCCCGGATGCTGACTCCCTATGAAACTAAAGAACAATCTTTCAGTCTCATACCAGATATTGTGTGACCAATTGTATGATAAAATTATTGTTTAAACTAACATCTAATTTATACATTACTCAAGTAACCGACAGCTTAGAACTGTACATCCCCACATGCTAGACATAAATGCATCATGTATCCCCACATGCTAAAGATATCTGGTTTGTGCGTTGCAGAAACAAGCTCCTAGTATCATGAATTCATGATGTGTAATTAACAGAAAACATGGTACAGTCTTTCTTAGAGGAAAATCCAAGCAATGTCAACAACCAAGATATCTTTAAGGTCTTTTCTAGCACATCCTAATTCAGGTAGCATGGTTACATAGGATCGTACATTATATCACACAAACAAAGGGTCAGGTAGTGAGCTGACATACAGCCCTGCACTATGATATGTCAACAACAGAATTATCAGCTATAGGCAGGTACTTGAATTGAACTAAATCACCAGCTTGATTGCCATTTTGAAAGCGGCTTCATTATACCAAGGTAGAGAGCCATCAGTTAAATGATAGCACTAAACGATTGCTAAAACAGAAGCACCACGGCTTTAGTCCACAAACCTTCTATATGCAAGATTACAAGTACGTATCATGCACAAAGTTTATGGTGCAATACCTGTGGGTACTGATCAACATGTCTATGAGGCGATCTGGGCGTTCCTTGTGTTTGTTTGCATAAACATTAATAGCAGCCCCCAAAACCTGAAGCATCATAAAGTCCAAGCATGAAGCCAAAAATAAATGCAATAGTAGAGATTGATAATATTCCAAAGGAGCTAAAAAAATCCTGGATAAAGAGTATCACGAGAAAAGCATCAAGTACATATAAATGAGAAAACCCACAGACATCTGTACACAACTTTTTACTGTTGTTTCCATGTTCTTGAGCGTAAATAATGTATGTAGATCAAAGATTGCTGAGTCTCATTCACAAAGAGGATTTAAGAACCACTTTATGGTGAAGCAGAAATATAATGCATCTTTTAATTTGCAAGCAATGATGCCAGAACACCTAACTTGGAAAGATCCAAGGTGATAGATCAGAATGCTGCCTTTTTAACTCTTAGTTTTCTTAATCTTAAAGCATAGTTGGAAAAACGCGGGGGGGGGGGGGGGGGGGGGGGGGGGGGGGGGGCTCTTAACCAACCAACATCTTTCTTTGCTAGGTGAGTTCACCTATGCACATATGTGGCTTTAGCTCAGCTCAGATACCGTTATGAACTATGATCTCATAATTCCTAAGGCCACAAAGAATTAGAATCATGCTTCAGAGTTCCACCCGACAATTTTTTTTCTCTACCCAGCACTCTGACACATCAAAAAAAAAATCTATGACAAATCTAACAACTTTAGAAAGAAAACCATGTCCATAGTAGTAAAAATAACACCAGCACAATCTTCTGATGAATACATGCTAGCGAAATTGAACTTCCACTTGATCAAGAAGTTGATTTCAAATCCAAAGTATATTAAAAGATATACCTCATCCCATTCCTCATCGTAAATATTTCCCTTGATGTTCTTTAGGAATTCAGTCAACAGATTCCCCTTTTTCCTTTCAGCAAGTGATGCAGCAACCGCAGCATATATATCAACTTCTGTATAGCTTGAGTAAGAGCCACAAAATGCATGCTTTACAGAAAAAAAATTCCAGCAAGATGACATTACTAATAGCAAATAAGTAGGTACCCGGAAGATCAAATTGACAGACAACTTGGTAAGCCAAGTCAAAGTTCTTCTCCGCTAGAGTTTCTGCGATTTGACACCTCCTCCTACAAAAGCATTGACACAATAGCCAGATGTTCACTGATTTCTTAGATAAATAAGAATGGCCTTTCAAAGATGAGAGTGAGTTCCAGAAAGTAATTTGTTTGCTACATAAAGTCAGAAAATAGGCACCGCTAAGCT
Organism: Dysphania ambrosioides; assembly: GCA_026401315.1. NCBI lineage: Eukaryota > Viridiplantae > Streptophyta > Magnoliopsida > Caryophyllales > Amaranthaceae > Dysphania > Dysphania ambrosioides. The sequence goes on along the minus strand of CM048663.1, from coordinate 757,900 downwards.
GTACCACCAAGCATTATTAGAGACCTGAATGTTTCAGAATCATTTGGATTTCCAAACACAGAATGCTTCCACTGTGGACCTTCAGTGTCATTCAGGCATCTCACAACATCAACCTATGATGAATGAGAAAACACCAGGAGAGCATTAGTCTTCAAAATCACCAATTTTACTTGAACCAAAGATAACACAGCACAGAAAACAATCGAATTCAGATGTTCCAAACAGAAAAGAGTACAATAAGCAGAGGTAAACAGGACTGTGACTCGATTAAGGCAAACCCACTCTCCCTCCAGTATCCATCACTCAAAGCCATATGATGTTTAGCGAAGCAAAATTTAAAATATAATATGGGCAATACCAACAAGATTAATTTACGTTATACTATAATAGCTATAGGTTCGTCAGCAACAAATTTATCATGCTTTTACATGGCACAGATCACAGCTCAGGAGGAAAAATTATCATAGAAAAGCATGCTGAGAAAAAGAAGCGAAATTACTCTATAACAGATAAATGGACCTATGAAATGGGTCAACCCAAAAGTACTTTTTAAAGAAATATTAGAAGCCATTAATCATGGTGAACGTAACTGCTTTGAAAGGTAACAGAGCTGCTAGTGCAGCAGTCTTCCAGAAATTACTATTAAAGCACAATGGCAGCATTGCAGAACACCAGAAAGAAATTAAAGGGAAATCTTGTGAGCAAAAAATCAAAGGAACACTGAATAAACCTTTTAAGAAACTAACCTAACCAGACACCTGATTCTGGGATTCTATTAATGCTCACCAACCAGATCACCCACAAAATAGCCAAATAGGCTGACCACCGAAAAACCTTATGCCCTGGAATTCCAGCTAAATCTCAAGACTTAACAAATGCTCCAGAATGACAGCGGGATTCACCTAACAGGCTAATATGCCAGATCACTATAAAGAAAAAATTGCCCAAAAGGAAGTCGACTCACGATATAAAGAAGTTGCAGTCTTCTGACCAATATCCAACAGAAACAAACATTAGCAAACTGTATATACTTGAGTAAGCTAACCTCTGGCATGCTTTGGTTATAACATTTTCCAAGACAGGCTCCACAAAAAAGCTTTGACTTGCTCCGGGACTATAGCTCTGAAGAATGGTAGATTAAGAAGGAAATGTTTGTTTGGTGTCCTTTTAAGATATTTGCCAGAAGAATAGCATGAAAGAACAAGTGAGCACAATAATTTATTGGATCGTAGTGCTACTCTATCTTCTCTCTTTGGTTTCCTTTTTTTTAAAGTTCAGACCTCCAATGTTCAAAAGAAGTAAGACTCACACCAATATGATAGTTTTGAGATGTAACATTTCCATACCCTTGAACAAAAGGTAAAATAACAAGAGGTTTTTTTTTGGTGAAAGTATAGGTCTCTATTTGCAGTGCCATGAGAATTAGGTAACTTAGCATCAAGTTTGCTGTCTTTTTTTATACTTCTTTTACCAGTACCATTGGCCTTTCAATATATTGTGACGTCAGTTTGATAATATCAGTAGTTTGTTTGGTTTATTGATATCAGAGTTTTATCATTTTGAATATAAGAAGCATCTAATTATATTTACTAATCTAAGTAAAGTTTATTTTCCAGTTTGATCACATAAGAGATGACATTGATCTGAAATGACAAGATAACAAAACATAAGGCACATGAACTCCTCTAAATCCGTCACAACAAGAGCTCAACTATAAGCTAGACAGCCAATTTTGCTCCAACAGATGACATTTGCATATTCCATCATCTAACTTAGGTTCCAACAAGGACCCATCCTAGTAAGCTGATTAACAGCACATGTAACGAGGTACAAGGTGAAAGAATATTACAACTTATGTGCAGTTGTGTACAAATTAAAAATAATATGGACTAATTACTACTATGTACTAGTAGCGCTTTCCCTTGACAAAGGAGATCCTCCAAGAGCCAATTGGTGAGGTAAGGTAAGGTAAGGTAAGGTAGCACTATCAGAAACCATAACGTCGTTGACAGTAAGAACCAATGTATACAAGAAAAACATTTGGCAAAGTCTTCGTTTAAAATCCATCATCATTATGAAGTAAACATGAGTGGGTAAGATCCCATAGACTAGAATGTATTCAATTCTACAGAAAAAGAGTAAAACTTAAGAATCATAAAATTTTTGTCATGAATTGATATCATTACCTGAATTGCAGCCCGAGCAGAAAGTTTGTTGAGTCCCTCCTCAGTAAGTTTCTCTGATGCACTTTTACCTCGAATGCCTTTGCCAACAAGTTTGGTTGTCTCTCTTCGGGCGGTTATCCCATCATCAAAATGCACCTATGCAAATAATGGAAAGAAACATGAATGTTCCATATGCCCTTCCATATGCATCACTCGTCCAACTTATGAAAGTATACTGCATGGCTTAAAGTAGCTGCACTTGATCATGCAGCATTAAGGAGAAATTATGAGCAAAGTGAACAATACCAAGACGTATTTTGTGCATAGATACGCAGTAGCTCCTAGTCAATAAACACACAGGGAACTAAACGTAACAAGAGAGCATTTTAGAACTCCCCAGTTATAGTACTTCATTTTCGTAGTTGCTCCACGAGCCTCACTTTAGCCAAGAAAAATGTTATTGGATTTGTCTCAAGGTAAATTTTTAAGAATATTTATGATTCTTACTAATATATAATTAAAAATACAAAAGGTCAAAATCGAGCATCGGAAAACATGCCCTATCAATATAAAACAAATAAAAAAAGTAAAGTATCATACAGAACTGTCCTTCCCAATATTGGTCCATGTTGAAAACTGTACTAAAGTTACACTTGTAAAAGAGCCCTCTTGCAAAGCATGGTTTGCTTCCTCATGCTATTTGATTGTTCCTCTAAATTACACCACTAAAGAGAATGCGCTGAAATATTCTATCTAGTAAAAGAACTTCTACATCAAGAATCATTTCATTACAACTTTCTAAAGAGGCTTGTATGATGCATCTGCAAGCCTAATTCCACAAGGACGAGCAGAAAGGAGGTGGGTTGGGTGGAATGTATGTGTAGGTTCTAGTAACTAAGACATTTGTAGATATAAAATGAGAAAATCCTGTCTTGGGTTGGCAAATATACCGTTATGTCTTGAGCAGATTGAGTTATACAAATAGGATGCAAGAAAGCGAAGAATCTATAGTATTGTTGATTGCCTAGCATACAAGACACGATTTTCAACTATTTTATTACCCTACTTTTTAACCCCTGTTTCTCCTCTTTCTCTCGTATTTGAAACTTCACAAATGATAAGGATATCAGTTTCACCCTATGGTCCGTCAATTGTCAGATATTTCTCATCTTCAACAAATAACAGAAATTTTAATATCATCAAACACTAACACAAACCAATCATGTTGAAACCACAGAAATTGAAAGCATAAGTGTCTGCCTCTGTATGCACATTAAAGGTAGGAAAATACCCATGGATAAAAGGTACATGGGATGATACAAAAGATATTAATCAAGAACCCTGAAGATTGGAACAAAAGCAGATATTTATTACGGAGTAATAGTAATTCATCTTATCAATTCTGTTTACTCATTAGTCTTTATCTGTATGCACGTTAAAGGTAGGAAAATAATCATGGATAAAAGGTGTATGGGATGATACAAAAGATATTACTCAAAAATCCTGAAGATTGTTACAAAAGAAGATATTTATCACGGAGCAATAGTAATTCATCTTATCAATTCTGTTTACTCATTAGTCTTTATAGTCAGTTCTGATGGTAACCAAGAAAACCCATGATCATATTGAAAACAATTGACAAAAACATCACCATCATCTGGTATAAAGCCTATTTGATTTACAGCACGTTTAAAGACTTTGATTTAAGCCTGAAAAAAGACAGAGAAGGAACTGTATCTATCACAAAATACAGTGATCCACAAGTTAGTGGTACCTTGGCATTTTGCAAATGCTTCACCGCCTCTTCTTGGGACAAAGAATTCATAAATAACTGAATACAACAAAGACCAGCAGCAACATGATCTCTTTTAATCACCTACATCAACAAAACAATGACAAGTAGAGGCCATTCAAAGTTTGCATAAATGGAGGAAATAAGGTATTGCCAGAAACACAACTGACATAAGAAGACAAGAATATTTGGAGGTGAAAGATGGCATATACAGGATATGCACATTATATGGGTTGTTTACAACACAGAAAAACAAACACAATTTGAAGGTGTAAGCATGAACGGAATAGAAATACAGGTTAGTATACGCATTTAATTCTCAAAATATAAAAATGAAATGAAGAAGTCTGATTTACCAAAAACTTGTAGAGGTAATTGAAATGTTTATGAGTCTCACAGTAGTTGCATATTTTAGCCAATGCTGCCTCTGTATACTTATTGACACCAGTATCAAGGGATGCAGAAGATGATATTCTTGCAGAAACAACTTCATCCAACACTGACATAGCACCATAACTTATACATAACCCACATAAATTATCAATGGTACCATAATCAGTTACCAAAGAATCTGGTCTCTGTGGAGACAAAGATGAAGTGACTGTCCCAGCAGATGATGGTTGAGGAGGAGGAGGAACACCATCAGGAGGAAAGAACAACAAGCACGCGTCCTTATAGTGTCCATGCCTGAACATAAAATCTAGCAAATTCTGTCGTGCATACTGCATAAGAAAAGGAAAAAAAAAAATCAAACATCAAAATGGAAGTGGAAATATTACTTTTGTACACCAGAGGTGCTTGCAAAGGGGTAATTAATATGTAATTATTACTGCTATCAACAGCCAAATCGACCACAGCTGCATAGCCTCACGAATCACTATTTATACACCACAAGGAAAAAATAAGTTCTCTCAGGAGAGAAAAGAAAGAATTACAGAAATTGATTACTGATTATGGTATTAGCAATTGAGCATAAACCAATAAATTATGGGAAACCTCAGCAAAATTAATATTACTATGGGCCAGACTGCTTGGAACCTATTCTGTTTGCAAAGCCACGATAAAGGCCAAAATATTCTATCACTTTAAATTCTATCACCTATTACAAATATCACTTTAAACTACAATGTCCAAGGCTTACATCCTGAAGGTAGTTGACACATTCAAGGTAACGAATACTGTCCAGATTGCTTCGTGGTCCATCATCATAATCTGTACCACTCATTGAGCTACTATTTGCAGGCTCTTGGGAACCCCTTGACCTCTCTGAACGAGGAAAAGTAGATGGCATATGCAGGACGTTTAAATATGAATCTGCAGATAGAGAGTCATCTAGAATTGTTGGTGCACTTTTTGCCAGATGTTCATACCTGCAACATATATATTAAAGCAATCAGCCTGCAAAGTACATTTCTTTCTTGACAAGACAAATCCTGAACTTGTTATGAATGAAGGAAATCAATTTACTATGAGGGCTAACTCAAAAGCATTTTCTAACAAGAATGGTGTCTAATAATTAATCTACTGATTATCCAGAATGCCAGTATATGATGCAACATCTTCCTCTACCTCTAATAGGAAAAGCAGGGAAAAAATACAGCACACGCACACACTTACATGGAACGAACTGCAAACACATCAACCGGAGGGCCACCTTCAACTGTATTAATGATCTCCAAAATGACTGGTGCAACATCAAAGTCAGGATCATTCTTGCGTAGTTGGAAGGCTTGTCTGCAGGTCAGCAGATAAGTATTGGTCATATAACTTTGAATTGTGAGCTATTCCTCCTAAATTCAAAGAAGAAACTATAGACACAGAAGTTCTGGAGACAACATTGAGTAGTATATGAAATGCATACATAAATTTCACCCGAGCCTGTGAATAGTGTTCCATCCGAAGTAAAGCATGTCCCCATGCTATCCACACTGGAAAAACATCAATCTGAAAAAAGAACAAAGTGAACTCAAACACTTATTAATAAAAGGGAATATGTAATAAACAGTTGAAGCCATCTTTCAGATAATATCTTTCCTTTCATTATGAAGAGAATTATCTAAGCCAACTTTAACAAAAATTAAGAAGAATAAAAATTACCATTAGCAGCTCTTCTAGTTGAGCACAGTTAATTACATACAGCTATATTTGTAATGAAGAACTAAGGTCAGATTCAATAGTCAAACAAGGAGTTGTAGATAAATTTGGAGTCTTACAGGAGTAGTGCAATACAGAATACTAAAAGATAAATTTTAAAAGGAGAGGCAAGGGTCCTGACTTTATAATTCTCCAATTTGTTTTACAACTCTACTCGTACAGTAAGACTGCACTCCCTAATCCTACCAACAGTGGGATCTTACCGAAACCGAGAAGATGTCAAACACAGAGAATACCTTGCATTTTTTGCACGTATAGACAGCCATGCTATAACGTTCATCACCAACCAATCTGTCACGAAGACGTGCAGATGACTCCTGATCAGCAATATCATCAAGAGAAACAGCAATTCCAGATCCAAGAAGGCTCTGAAGTAATTCTGCACGTCGAAGCCAGATATCAGCTTGTGACAAGAGCTCAGATAGTTCATCTGCTATTTGACTGCCAACACTAGAGCTGCCAGCTTCAGAAGATCCATCATCTGCATCCTTGCTTCTTTCAAAATTACTAGGTAAGTCACTGCTCCCAACAAGTTTCTTGAGCAACGATCTAGCGAAGAGTAATCCCTGTAGACATTGCAAAACAATAAGACACAAACCCCATGAATGGTAACAGATCTGAATAGCATACGACACCCAATTTCCAATTTCCAAGTTCCAACCCAACTCTACCTTAGTCCTGCTAAAATTAAATAATGTACATGAAAACAAAGATGAATAGAGAACATCTTGTAACCAGAGACAAGAATAAATGTAATAAAAGATGTGGCCAGGTCACTACCTCCACAAATGTTTCTGTAGCATGGTATGCACGTCCAATACTTTCAACACAAGCATTTTCAGGAAGTTGTTGAGAGCTTAGGATGCACTTCATTTGATTGACACACAAATCTATGGCCCCTTTTGCGGAAACTGATTCCTCATAACACAAGGAAAGAAGTGCCTAGAGACAAAAGAGAAACGATGAGCATAAAAGTCCTAATCTACGGAAAAACACTAAGAAGAGACATTCCACAACCATCATCAAAAAAGTCCACTTGCTAGCAGAATTAGAGGACAATATGGGAGGGCGATTGATTCTAGATATCTATTTCTCAAAATTCTCTTACAATGTACAATAATAACCACAATCCAATGCAGCCAAAAAATAAAAATTAAAGCATGATATTAGTACTTATATTCCAGGTCCAAAATCTGATTCCCATCCAATGCAAACAATTGAAAGTTGTTCCACACTACAGTCAGCATAAGAAAGTTGGCAACAAGATAAGAGCCAACAGCTTCCTCTAAAACCAACTTAAACAAGCTTCCGTCCAACATCTCTGACCATATACATCATTGAATATCAAGTCTAAGTAAATTTCCATAAACAGAGTTGGAAAAGAACAGCTTTCGATCATCATATCATATAAATTTCCTGAGATTGCTAACATTTAGGCATGACTTCCAAGAAAAATGGATAAACATCCGGCCTATGACATCATAGTGACAACATAAACCAAAGCGGAGTCTGGGGTATAGTCCGTAAAATCATTATAAGCCCTGTACCTAAATTCATCGTCAGCCCACACTTAAATACATTATGGGATTAACCACACTGTGAGAGTCCTAACTTGTTGCAATCGTTCCCACTGCCAAAGTATTAAAATGTGAATTGCTCTTTTAATTTATTGCTGCAGTGATTATTTGATTTTGTCTCTTGAAGACTAGGGAAAATTTCCAGTTCCTTCGAACTGTAAAACTATCCCTATGTCTTATGAAGGCCTAAAGTCATTTCTTAATTAACATTCTTAATAACGAGTTTGCATCTCACTGTCATGGGAAGGAGAGAGAGTTATAGAGATGCAACGAGTTATTAATTGTACTATTTTAGAGAAAATTCTTATGGCTATAGTATTTGAGGCGGTTTCAGGATTGAATATCAACCCTCAATTTAGCAGGAAATAATGTTGATCATTATCATTTTTGGGATTATCCTTCTTTAGTTGAGAGCTGGGTTGAAGTTGGCCTTATCTATGTTTGCCTCTAGAGTCTGTTTGATTTTCAAGTCTTTCAGGAATGAGGATTTCAAGATCAGATGGATGGGAGACGGCCAATTTTCTCTTTGGTGAGAGAACAACATAGACTCAATCTAATCTGTCCACTATCACACTCTAGTATCTCTTCATGCACAAAATTCTGGTTGATGTTTCTAATAAGGTAGAATGGTAAATAAGATTTTTTTTGGTGGTCTGGACCTAGTGAAGAGAGGAAGGACCATAGGTTAAGGTGCAATTTAATTTGTCATCAAAAGGCTAAACGAAGTCTGGTTTTGGGGGGAATGGGGTCCAAAAAAATTGCTCTTGTGGAGTCACAGGGTCACAAAGAGCAGTTTTTTCCTGACTCCTTTCTCAGCTCCAAAAATTCTCTTTTTTTCCCTCTAAGAAAAAAATATGCTAAAAACATTCAGTTAGTGATGTACCAGAGATTCTGGAGTCATATAGACAGCATACCTTGAATAAGATGATGTCTGGAGCACTGTTATAGTGATGAGAAGAACGGACAGCATCATCTTTGTTTGGGTCACCTGTCAGCATCCATTCTTCAGCAATTGACACAGAAGGCAGTCGATCTTGTGCATCAGGAGATAATGAGGAAGCATTATCTTCTTGGATTCCCGTCATTGCTTCCCAAGCAACTTTGTCAGATTGTGTCAAAACAGAGCTTTTCCTCTTCCTGTATGGTTCCTTTGGAGGGACTTTATCTGCAGCACCACGAGGAGTCCAAGAAAAGGTCCACCGGGTCTCCTTTTGCAAGTTACTTAAACTATTAGTCAAAGATAATTTTGTGGGAGTTGAAATTCTAGTTTTCTGCTTTAATTTAGGACCAGATACAGATACTCGAGATTCTCTGGGTGGGGAACTGATACTGACAGCAATAGCCTTGGTAGCATATTTGAGAATTACATCATTGTCCCTAAGTGAAGGAAATTCCTTAAGGATCTGCAGAAGAATTTAACAAGCTCATCATGAGAACAATGAACAAGAAAGAAAGTTAGATTTCTTCTATTATAATTCTAAGAGACATAAATCGATGAAATGAAGTACAGTAATGGATCAACATGAATGGAACACATTGAAATCCAAGAGAAAAACAAGTTATGCATATATTCACATATGTTTGAGCGCAGACACACCAGAGAAGCAGATTGTAGTTGTTTTCTCATCAGCAGAACCTCAAGTATCAGTTTAGGGTGCTCATGGAGGGATGAGCATCTTTGCTGCCATGGCAATGGTAAGGAAGAAAGCACACGAAGACCCAAGGCCCATGAGTTCAGCGTAGATACCTCAGCATCAGATAAATTACTGTCTTTCCTCTTCAGGAAAAAGTGAACCTTCACAAATTGCAGAAATAACAATGTCAGAAGAGGAACACAGATATGTCAATAGCATTTCAAAGACAAAAAAAGGTGCAATTGTGTGAATCATTATGTCTGAAGGGATTAAAAATGAAAAAAATACAAATGAAGCACCAGGATTGAAAAGAAATTACAAGAAGTTGCTTTGATCTCAGGTTAGGTAAAAGTTGCATAGCTCCCATTGCAACAGGTAAAGCATCACTTGAGTCACGCAAAGATGAAAGAAAACGCGAGGCTTCAGCTGGACCCCCTCCACTCAATGGGTCTGCTGTAAGAAGTTTGACAAGCTGTCTGCCTTGCAATTCTCTACGCAAATCAATGGATAATCCAGCACTTTCAGCAACCTCCAAAGCAGCGGAAACAGCCCCCTTTTCAGCTAATTTAAGAGCAAGGCCCTCAGGATCATCCTTGCAGGCTGCTTCAACCTTACAATGCAAACAATGCAGAAAAAATTATTCCACATTGAAAATTATTTTTGCACATGGGTTACAACCAAAATAGTAATATAAACCTCCTGCCAACTTCTGTACTGGTCATCTGCAGATAAAATGTGCTTGTACTTTTGTAATGCTTGTTTTCGTTGTAGGACCTAAACATCAAAACAGATCAAATATCAATATTTTTCTTTTAGACGTCTTTGAAATTGATGGCATACTGCAACAAATGACATATTACTAGCAAGAGTACCAACTTTAAGTAATTGAAATGAACCCCGGGGGTTGGATCAATTTCAGAGTCACCACATTCTGTTTAGAGGAAAAGCAGTAAAACATATTGTATGTTGATGACATTATTTTAACAGAATTTTATGAGGAAGACCTACTCAAATTGAAAGCTTTTATAGCTGAAGAATATGAAATTACTAACTTAGGCTACTCAAAATACTTTTTTGGTCATGTAAAAGAAAGTGATCATGGTCAATAGAAAGAGATACTAACTCAGTTCCAAAGAAATTATTCACCTTTCTATTCTGGTTTGTCTTATTTTTTGTTTCCCTATTTGGTTTATTAGAACCAAACATTTATTTTCCACTTCTACTATAGGTTCATGTCCACTCACCAATTGCAATCCTTAGTATCTGTAGTGTGTAAGGCAAAAAGAAGAAGCAATGACCTCATTTTTAATAGGTTCATTCTGGGGCAGATGACAGCTACACATAGTGAGCACATCCAAAGCCGCATCTAGTTCCCACCTATGTAGATACCTAGAAAACATAGAGAGAGAAAACATGACTTCAGAAAAAGCAGATAGATTGTACCAAAGTACGAGGTTTCCAAAAGCTGTGGCCAGACAGGCTACCGGCATGCAAATAACAGTCCCATACAGAGCAAACTAGATTAAAAAGAATTTGCTACAATTCTCAATCGGATGGTCCCACACACATGATAGAGAGAGAGAGAGAGAAACCTTGGATATTCAATTCGAAAATGTAAGATATGTCAAATACATACCTTAAGGCTAACAGTGCTGCTAGTTGTTTGTCTTTCAATCTGAGACAATACTGCCAACTATTACTTCCAAAGTTTTGGCGGTTTTCTTCACGTTCAATAAGAAGTCTAAGCAATTCATCTGATGCCCCACCTCTCAAAAAACGATCAGAAAAACCAAGTGCATCTGTTATTTTACCCTCTTCGATAAACCTGAAATGTTGAAAAAAAAAATAGTTTGAAACTCTAAGTCCGCTATAAATACAAACCTATTAGGATTCCCCGATCAAGCTGGAAAAAAACACTACGTAAAAATTAAGAGTAACCTCACCCATTTTTCTAACTGATATGTATTTCCTAGAAATTTGTCAAAGTATGATACAGAGTACTTAGATAGAATTACATGAGAAAAAGATTACGCCTACTCATGCTCACTCAGTCTCTTCAAAACGCCAAAGTTGCCGACAACCAGATGCAGAAAATTCAGCATCATATCAACCTCACCAACAATAAGGAAGTGATTTGTATTATGCATAACAACTAGCTTAATGAAACAGCAGTTTCTTTAGAATGATTCTAGCAAATGCAGTCAATGATTGATGGAGCTACCCTAAGAGATGGCACATATGGGTAGGGATTATTTCTATTGATTAAAAAAACTTTTCCTCATCATATTTGTTTACTGAGAAGTAAAAGCTTTGAACCGACTATTTACATGTTCCACAATGGCACTTTCTTAATACTTTGACAAAGATGCAATGAAAAACTGATTTTTCATTTTAAAATTACTTATTTTATCCCCTATTTTAACTTCTTAGTTATGGCCAGTTCTTTTGCTTGGGCAAGCTCTAAACACCAAAGGATTACAATAAACTCGATAACTAAGTTAATGTCAAAGAGACTTATACAGAAGAAACAAAAAACATTTAAGAACCTAGCAAGCAGGTTAGCCATATATGTAATCACCTCCAACTATAATTGGTAACTTATCAAGCCATTCACCAGGGCTGATGTACTCAGCCTCTTGTTTTACACTTGAAAATTCCTAAACATAAAATGACAAAAATGATAAACTCTTATAAGCCCTAAATTGAATTTATTCAAATTTATTAGCTCAAAACTGGACATATTGTATCCTTGAATGAACTTGTATTCCTAAACTAAATGCTGGAATTAGAGATCTTAGAAGCTCCAGGAAAAAGGCACAAAATGATTCCCATAATAGTTGCAAGGGAAAATAAGAGCACAAAACGCCGATGCATCCTAAGGCGTTGTACTAGGTGCATAGCCTAAACCAAACCTAGCAAAAACAAAAAATTTAGGGGAATGTAGTTTAGGACTGAAACCATAAGTTACCAGACACCCAGTCAAAGTATAACAAACAACTGAACACTTTTTCCTCGAGAAAAAAATTGGAAATACTCAAACACCTTTTAACAGCTCGCTCATATGGCTCTTCATTTTCCCAATCAAAAGTTAGAAAAGTAGTATCATCATCTTCAGCAGCTTGATATTTCATGGAATCCTGCAGTGTGTCCCGATCAGCTGTAGCCTCAGCAATTTCTGGAACAAATGCTACACTGTTACTTCCAATACAATCATCGATGTCTGACTCAATTTCAGTATCATGCTCTCGAGGTCGCTTAACTGGGGATTTCCTGTTGTTTTCTATCCCACCGGCAACATCAGAATCCTTGGATGAAACAGCAACCTCAGAAACTCGATGAAGGTTAGTCTGCATCTGTATCCATCGATTCAAAGTCGGAAATCTGCAGTTTGAAATATATCATCATTCAGCCAGAAGAGAACTTCTCCTTTTATTGTGACACATACCATAATTATGTTTACCTCTCTGACTGATCAAGAACAAATTCATAGAACATCCTGTCAGTATCTGGTGAATGCAGCAATTCTTCATTCAAGGAACTGAGAATGGATGACTCATTACTACTGTATAGTATACTGCTTCCAAAGACACTAGCTAGTACAGCTCTAACTGGTGAAATTTTGACCAAATGTTTTATTATGTCCAACTGAAGATAGTACTGAGCAACTCCGACTGAAACCAAGGAACTGCTGACATCAGTTGTGCAAGTTCCTCTAGCAGAATTAGTTGGTAAATGACTAGCATGATTAATCTTAGCACCGGATCCAACCAATGGAAGACAAGCCCAACCATGGCCACAGCGAACAGGATAAACAGGAGGTACACATGCTGAGATCACTTCATGGACAAAATCAGCAGACATTATATCTGCAACCTTTTCAGCTGCTTCGGTGTTTCCTTGTTCAAATACTAGGCGAGTAACAAGCTGTATAAAAACCATGAAAACCATGAAAGACATTATCATTCCACCATGTTTCTGTCAAGAGACACGACAATAATTTCCTTATAATTATGCCCACAAAAGCACACACACACATAAAACAGCCATAAAGCCATAAACTCAGACCTGACATCAAATCAAAACATAAATAGGTAAATTAGAAAGTAGAATTTGGTCACTGTATGAGAACATTGTAATTCTCATTGTTAATGTTTTGAAAAGTCCACAATATTAGGGAAGTACCAAGTTTTAAAAGTTTTTGGGTGAAAATTTATTTATAAAAGCACATTAGGTATGAAACTGAACGCAGTCATCAACTGTCAAATTTTCAGAACAGACAGGACAACGTCCCCCCAGAAGCAGCGGTCAATCACTATTTTTTAATGATGAGGATCGAAGCAGATAATGGGTTGATACAGACATTAGTTTTATTTTGACACAGATACACACAATACTGAGGATTCTTTTAAGCCTTTAAAGTAAAGAGCTTCCACAGCTTGGTTTGAGGAGCAGCAAGCTCTAGTGCTTCCATGAAAAAACAATTTAATGTTTTAACTTCTAAGGCTCAAATAAATGATGGCATGTTATTTAATGAATTATGAGGATCTAAAAAAAATCTTAATATTGGGAATCTTAGTATTGTTTAACGATTGGATATTCTTCATTTAGATCCATGAGATGTGACAAAAAATAAGTGGGGCACTGTGTGTTCCTAGTAATCCACAGAGGCTCTATGAATCTGAACATTGAAAATAGTTTCATTCATATACCACCAATGTCTCAAAGCAAGTTAACCTTTTAACCTATTAGTAACCATATGAAATAATATCCATAACATCCACAGAAGTTTTTCAAATGATAATAAATAAATAAAAGACTGCCTACAAATCAAAGACATAAGTGATGATACCACTATACCAGTAAACGCCTACACTAGTCCTAAGAAACCTCAGAGCAAAGAACAAAACTTGATCACCATTAAGGCTATTATATCCTCAAATCTCACACTAATATCTATTCACAATACTATTCAGAAATGCGTAAAAGTTCCTCTGCAACAGCCCAAACACCCAAGTATGTGCACAAAAGAATAAAAGTTGAATACAAAATAAATATCTTGAGCACAAAGTTCCAGTGCAGAAGCTAAGTATGTCAATGCCCATGACTCAAACTAGCCTCTTTAATTATTATTTTTTCTTTCAATAAAATTCATGCTTTGTGCAAAATATTATAGCTAAAGAATCAAAAGGGAAAGTAAATAAGACATACTGGATTTATGTAGGTTGCTTCAGTCAACCTTATAGTTGAATAAAATTTACAAGTCATTATGTGATAGTTAATTCTCACTTTAGTAGTATCATTAATGTGTTTATACGGCTTTAGTAGTATTAGAGTGTATTTATCAATTTTGAGTCGAGAATGATAGTACATTATCAGGCCATTCGATAACAAGTGGGAAGTAGTTAAAGTACTGAAACAAGGAAAGAGGAAAATGGAAAAAGAGGAAAGCAAATTCCAACAATGATAAACCAAAAATCAACAGGGAAAAGTACCTATTCTCTTTCTGTTTCTGTATCGGTCAACAAACCAAGCCCCAAGTGTTGTGTTCTCTTGTTGATATCTATTCTCCAAAGATGCATATGCATACACGGACACGTAAAATGTCCGTAAAGAGAACATTCATATCTTTTTACTCATAAACACATGCAGAAAATGTGGAAATATCCTTGTCTGAAATTATTAATCATAACTTTGGACACTCTTTTTATTCAAGTTATACTCTTGGACCCCAGGTATGACATACTGACACCCATATAAAGTCAAAGCATCACCAGCTTTGTTTGTTTGGTCATTAGATTTCAGGTTGTTTCCAAAGGAATACACATATACAAGGGTTAAATTCACGTCATATTTGTAAAAAGACATGTTTTATACCTAAGACAACAAGTACCACAAGCGATCTATTAGACCTTTCTGAGGAAAAATTGCATTTCATTCTCACTATAAATTGGCACTCAACAACAACAAACCAAATCCTTATTCCCAAAAGGATCGGTTGAGCTGCATGAACCAATAATACTGTGGTCATCCACAAAGATCCTCTACCACCCTGCTCTCATGGTCATGGAGACAACAAATCTATGCTGGTTGTCACAAACCTACCAGACCTCCTCATGTATATGTGGACCAGCAGTGAGTAATTCACAGGCGAGGTGAGTAACCTATAGCTCAAGTTTCATACAAGTTCTGAACAAATAGAAAGGTCTCAACACTTGATTTGGAGACTCAGCCTTGTAGAGAGAGATATATCATTGACGCTCATTTGTGGCTAGATCATCACGAATTTTGTTGAGTGTAACAAGGGCAAAGACACAATTGATGAAAAAGAATAGCCACTAGGAGAAAATGAGGAATAGCGTCACCTATCATGATTTTTGCCTTGAGGTGATCTAGCCACACCAATCCTGTTATTTAAAGGAAAGGAGGGGCAAATATAACCAATATGGTAAAAAACACAAAGAAATTACTGCATCCTAATCGATTGACTAACATATTAGCTAAATAAACATATACAGAATAAAAAGCTACCTATGACCATGGATAAAAAGATCTTAAAATCTCAGATAATTTTCAAAAAAGTGTCCTTATTCACAATGATTAAGTCAGCAGAAACCTAACCACAATTGTTAAAGCTTATCAACAACTATCATTGACCTAGATTCAAAAAAAAGAAGAATGATCAATACTGAGCCAAGATATATCTGACTTACATCTTTAGGCCATTCATATATGAGTGAGAAGTAGTTGAAGTCATGAGTTGTATCAGTGCCATCAACAATATCACCGATTGCAGCAATATGAAGAACAAACTGGGAGAGATATGTCGACGGTTTTGCACTTAAGGGGTTGAACAGCTGCTTTCCAGCATCTTTCATGCCAAAGGCTGAAGGTTGAGCATTGCTTTCTCCAGTAGCTACAAATGATGACCGTTTAGCAGTTCTGAGCCCTAGACCAACAAAATTATTCCTGTCGGTATCCAAGAGATACTTCTGCTCCCTACCTTCAACTTTGACTAAATCTACCCCTGTTTCTTCATCAGCTACTGCTCTTGCAAGATTATGAAGTTTGCCTGAACAATTGAAACAATGATAACATATAGATGTCAATAACCGAAGACTGAAGGCTTAAGCAAGAATGCAACTACAAGTTATTACCCTACTTAATTATGTCAAATTGGAGTAAAATATTGAAAATTCTTGAAATACAAGCTATAAAGTCTGGTCAGCAAGCCAAGAAAATGGTCTCATGGAAAATATCAGTTTCTTCCCTTTTTGTTTCTCCAGCAAATAAAGCACTAGAGTTTGACATTAGGTCACTTAAGGATTGTTCATCCTTCAAGCCCAACAATAAATTATGCTTCTCTCAATGTAAATCCTCATCTCTATGGGAAGGTAACATAAAATAAAGTTTGCTTACACTCAGAACTGTGGCTGTTTCGTAGGAAAACATCAGGTTCCTCATAAAATAGTTCATTTACTTTGCAGATCAATTTCTATATTGAAAAAAAAAATGTAATGTGAAATCCATATTGGATCTTTGTAGTTAAAGTTGTAGGATGTAGCTGTTGAAGTTAATTGATAATAAGGAATGATCACATAAGAAGAAGATACGAGCCCAGATAAATTTTACATAACTACATTTTCAATCACCTCCAAAAGGGGAAGGCAAGGTAAACAGTTCTATTCCACATAGATTAGAAGAAACATTACAGAATACAGACTAGTTATATTTACCTTTGGAGAAAAAATAAGGAAACATCTACAGAGCATCAAAAAGTAAGATATTCAGGCTTGGAGCAGTCTTTATTCTTATCTATAGCCTCAGGAAAACAATTGAGTGACACAGTTTGACTGAAACACACTCAGCTCTTAGCAGATTCCTGATCCACTAGTAAAGCACATCTAATATTTCAAATTGATAAAAAATTTCCATATCAAGAAAGTTTAGAAATTATTCTTTCTCTACCATATAACAATTAAGGAATAGACCTTTTTGACAAGTAGAAAGAAATAATGTTACAAAGACACCAATAGTGTCACTAATATGCAAAAGGTCAAGGAGGACAAAGAAACTCATTCCGTTGAGCTATCAAGAAGTATTTCTCTGCAAAATCAAGAATAGTCAAGCAACACTCAGAAGCAACACCCTAAAATACTGGTGAAGAATAATGTTATAACGATTCCAAGGTTTAGCTTGCGAACACCACTGAAATTTTCTTGATTTTGTAGATAAACTTGTCAATTGCTTAAGGGCATGAGCTTTTTAATCCTTAGCCCTCTTTTTGTATATAGGTATCACCCCTTAGTACCTTCCAAATATAATCAATACGTGATAAAGAAAAATGCAACTTGACTCCAGGTCTCCTCCTTTACAAAAGCCTCTGAATCAGGCACTTGAACCTAAATTATGGGAAGCAATACCCAAAAGTATCTCTTAGTTTACTTCTTTCCAAGTGCACTGCCTTGTTGTCAATGCAGGCTACCTTTTCTTGTCCATATATTCCAGGCAATATGAACATCTTGCACAGAAGGCTGAATCCAGCTCATATCAAACAAGGATAATGATAAAGTTACCAAAGGACCCTGAGGGGATGTCTCCTATTTCAAACAGGATGAATGACAAGAAAATATTTAGCTCCCAAATTCATTGAACACCCCATGCACAACAGAGCTGAGAAAAAACCCCGACATTAATAGGATAACTACAGTTCAAGCTAAAGAACCACTTAGGTATTCATGTAATTATCTACAAAAGACTAAAAAAGAAATAGAAGCATAGAGTAGTCATTCCCAAATCCAAAAAATTACAGTATAAACAAAATTTCTTCCTTTAATCTTCTTCTTCATTCTTCAATTCCCAAATCCCAAGAAAATACCCAGAAATTTTGTTAGTTAGTTTACTCCGCTTTGTTAGTCGTTACTGCTTCCTTGGATTTCAAGAATCTTAGCTTCCATCATTGAGTTTCCACTTACTTTTGTATCCAATATCTCTTGGATTATCTCCGTTATTCATCGTTCCATCTCGGGTTTCGAGTTATCCAGTTCTTACTGATTCCTCTCATGGTGGTCGGACGTTGCACAGAAATTCTGGTTTCTTGGATTATCACACATGTATCACACGATGTTTCTATTTGATTTAAAACATCTTACCGCTCAGAAATTGCCGCTTGCCCATATGAGCATCTTCAATCATCTGATGTAGCAATGCAAGAGCACGATCTCTATGCCCTTGTTGATAAGAAGTATTAATGTTCACCTCCCCTGACAGAATACCCTGAAGGGTGGCAGAGCTTTCCTGGAAGCATAGAATACACATGATTATAAGCCTATTTTGAAAATATTACAGAAGAAATGAGAACTAACTTTGAAGAAGAAAAGACAGGCAAGAGCATCATTTTGCAAGGTTCAGTTCATAATATTACAGAAGACATGAGGAGACCTAATTTTGAAGGAGAAAAGATAGGCAAGAGCATCATTTTGCAAGGTTCAATTCATCATTAATGATAAATAAAGGAAAAGGGATATGAGCAATCAAGCCAAACATAGCAAACACATCCCACTGCAAACCAAAAAAGTGCAGTCAATAAAACCCAGCCAAAATAAAATACACTCATCCATTATAAGTTTTAAGAAGTAATTTGTTCTGCATCTCTCCAATCAAAATCGCTAACTAACAGCATACAGTAGAAAGGTCATCTATTGCAGATAGGGAGGAGCAGCCTGGTTTTAAGCCCTGAAAATGTACTTAAGGTGAGAAAAGGGATAATAATATAAAAAAGGGGAATACCTTTTCTAAGAATTCGTGTAGACGCTTGAGGATATGTCTTGCTACAGAAACCAATGCAACTTCTTGGATCTGATCCCAATAAGTGGATCCAATCTTTGGAGACCCTCCAGGATATATTTCAGACAACATGGTTTGAGCCTGGATAGAGGTGAAAATTTATTCCCAAAAGTATACATTATTTCCGGCAATGAGAAATTAGAAGGTAAAATTTTCCTTCACCAACATAGGAAATTTTATAACGTAAAGTAGAATTGAAAAACAACAGCATGTATAAAAGCTAACTTGTATATAGTTTTAAAATAATGAAGGCAAAGGCAATCGTTATAAAGATCAGTTAACCAACAGAGAAAGATAGATCTTTTTGAGTTTCTTTTTAAGAGAAGTCCCTATACTCCTTTCGAATATTAATAACATAATACCCATATCAAACAAAAGATACCTGCTCTAGGAGGCGCTCAGATATGTCAAGAGACTTTGCAGAAGCAGCAGCAACATCGATACAGAGAAGAATCTATGTACAAAACAACAATTTAAAAGTTAAATACAATTATATTAACAGGTGCACGAGAACATAACCACGATACAAAAACACCATTCCGCAAACACACCGCTGCAATAGGACCAATTTGAGATCGTAATGATGAAAAATCAATATCTTGCATAGTCACTGTTTCATCTGTAGCACGAGATACTGCATCCTCGACCTGAGATTGAAGTTTTCCACATGCAGAAAGATAAAATAAAGACACTGAGTTTCAAGGGAACCAGAAAGGAAAAAGGATTATCAAGCAGAAAACAATGCAGAAATACAAAGTAAAGGATCCTAAAAAGAAAAAATCAATGCCAGACAAGATAGAAGAAAGATCACTCCTCCATGACACAAAAAGAACTAAAAAGCAACTGATAGGATGAAATAATCACGTTCAGACGACAGTTGTACATCCACAAATTAAATTCTACACTCGGGGGCTGGAAGAACATAAAGTTCAAAAAAATATAAACATGTCTCACCTACATTCATAAAAATAAAATCAATTACAATATAGAACACCCATCAAATAAATGAACATTAAAGTATGATCAAAGGAGCAAGTAAACAAAATTTTAAAAAATATATATCCCAGAGCATGATGCACATTAAGCTCCAGGGTGCAAAGAATGACAATTAGGCAGTACCTACTAACAGCAAATAAAAATTTTCCTCATTGTGGTCCACTTCTGGCTTCTCTCTTTTATTCCCTTCACTAGACTTTGTAAGCGACAAAATAGGCCTTTCATTGCCCAAACTTCAGTTATATCCTTTTTTTAATCAATTACAGTATTATAATCAATTACCTCCAAAAATTAAAAAACCTATTCTGATACAATTAATACTGATTCCCACACTAAAATCCTATTATAAAAAAGAAACAATTACCAAAAACCTTACAACTTACTTATTTTATAAAATAAATGCAACAATATGGTTGCATGTTGCCAACCATCTTATTGACAATCAAAATTTTACATGTATTGCTCCACAAATGCCACAAAGCCTTACCCATATTTTCATTTTAACTTGTTCCAATTACCAACCCATTGACTTCAGGTACAAGCATATTAGGTGTAATAAGGTACAAAAAGAACTTTGAAAGACAGATATAATCAGGATACATGAAATACACTCTACCAACCATGTATATATAGCTGATAATAGATGATACCAAAACCATAAATGATTCCTAAACACTAAAAAATAAATTCATGCTTGAAAGAGAAATAAAATCATCAACATGAGAAACATAAGGTTGAAATACATGATCTTGAAAATTGTGTACGAGTGTGTGTGTGTGTGGGACATGAAAACACAAATACATCCTATGAATGCTCCCTCCAAAAGACGACCAGAAAAAAGAAATTCAAGGATTTTGATAACAAGCTCATCATTAGAGAGCCCGAGACACATACAATATATAACATACATATATGAAGTTAATCAAGCCTTACCCAAGAAAGAGAAAAAGCAACCCAATAGTATCAGTTATAAAAGTAAAATCAATCACAGAATTACCAGATATTGGCAATAAAAACAAAAGGAGCAAACATTTTTAAGAGACGAGAACACTGCTTACAGATGCTCTCTTGAAAGTGTCGTCCATCCATTCAGCTAGTGCAAGGGTGGCTCTATCTTCATAAGACAAAGAAAATCTATGTACTGCCTCCTCCCCTATGTCGTACTTTGCCTTTTGCATGCATCTGTATGAAAATGAACACTCAAAATACAATTAAAAAAATAGAAGAAAAAAAACAAGCTCGGGATACAAGTATGATAATGAAAAGGACCGGTCCAACCGTAAGGGGAAGGAGAGGACAGTTTGAATATCAGGCTTTCTAAAGCCACCAAGGTAGTGAACAAATCTTTAAAAACAATTGTAAACTACAGCTAAAACAGATTAAATTTGAATTTCTGGCCCAATAGCAGTTTAAGCATTCAACGGGCTTACAGATTGAGTAACTTTGATGGTGCGGCACGAAGTATGGTCAATGCCTCTTTCCATCTCCATTTCAGCTCAGGTAGGGGGAGTAGTTGCTGCAAAACCGACAAGCGCCATTGCCAATCTTCAATAAAATTTCTAGCATTTGCGATTCTCCACTCCAATGCTTCTCTTTCACCACTAGAGTCAGTAACCTCCGACGTCAGCTCTGTTGGTAAATTGTGACGCAAAATATCAAGTAGGAATTTTACAATAGAAACAGCCATGTGGTTTCCCATCTCATCAAAATTGACATCATCATATTGCTGCATGCCATTCTGAAATAGCTCATTGTTGCTCCCTGGTAAGCCACAATGTTCAAAATCAACTGAGATGCTGTCAACATGTAGGAGTGAAATAATTATGTTGACCATGAATATCTGCATCATTTGGAATTAGTTGTTACTGGACTAATAAAAAAAAAACTAGTAACTGATAAACAATTAATGAACTTTAATGGTGAATGGATCAGAAAAATGCGAGATGAAACCAAGGACAAATTACCTTGCGTGCCACATTATTGATAGCCTCAAAATGAACCCTGAGTTGTTTCATAAAGCTTAATGCCAACTGGGGATAGCAAATTTGATCATCGAAAACACTCTTCTCCATAGCTCCAAGCGCCATGACAGCATTGTCAAGCGCATAGCGCATGTGAATCAGTTCAACATCATGCATCCTATTAGCAAAAGTCAGCCACAAATTAATATTTCTGTGATTTAGAAGTCTCCAAAACTACAAGTTACCTAAAACACAATTTATGTGCAGCTTATTTTTCAACATTTAGTAGCGCTACATATTGAAACAGATCCACATGAGAGAAAAGTTTCAAACTGAAGAAGATATATCTTGCTCGTTTACTACCTTCACACGCTCCCCAAAAAATAGAGAGGGTCACCCTGCCAGGAACTAGGTTAGTGTATGAAAGAAGAGCAATAAAGTGATAGGCAAACAGACTAAATCATGGGCAGTAGGGAAAAAAAATTATCCACTAATCTATTTTCAACTGATAATATGTCCATGGTGTAGTGGTTTACTTATGAACCTACCATCCATGAAGCCATGTCATCTTCAGCTCTTATTTATGTGAATGCCAATTATCTCCAGAATTAATCTCTTTATTTTGAAAAACCAAAGTCACCAAGTCCCATATCCTTGCTCCTAATATGAGCAACATAAAGTACATTATAATGGTGAAGCTTCACTGCTACAAAAAATTCAAAGATATCCTCTTTAAGGCTATTAAAACTAACTGCCCAGTTGTTCACTCAAGTACAGCACACTTTCAACCTTACACATAAAACTATGACTAATTAATTCTGTTGGACCCTCCATTTGAAAAAAAAGTAATACACCTGAGTTTCTTCTTGAAAATAATGTTTTATCAATTAAAAGTCAGTGCATGGATTAAAGCTGTTTTTGCAAGCCTTGGGAGGCAGACTGTGTTTTAATATCCTTTGTTGCTCATGTCGTAATACTTCAAATTTGAAGTAGTTGGTGAAGGACTCTTTGTAGCAACTGTAGATTCTATTACTTTTGCTAATTGGCAATCAGATAGTGTTATGATTTTCTTGTTTACTGGCTGTTACAAGTGCTCACAACAATAAGACTATATGTGTTCGCGCGGGTATGCGTGTATAATAAAAGGATTATTTATGGATAAGGAATCTTTTTTCTAGAGGTTTTTATTGAAGAATGGAAGCTAGAAGTTGTGGTCCCCCTTCAACTCTCAAACACTTAAGAATGGTCTTACTATTTGACCCATTTGATCCTCTTCTCATTCATGACTAGCTCTATTGTGTAAAGGCAATATTGTTTATTGTCAATATTGAAGCTCTTCAGTAGCCCACTAGCGCCTCCTTCTTGTGGTTATTTTTTTTGATTGAAGGCTGTCTTATTACTCATCCATTCTATCACTGAAGAAGTTCATACTCTGCTCCTTTTCAACATACTTATTGATTTAACTTTATGGATCATCTTTACATCCAGAAACTTGTCTATTATTACTGATTATGAATGAGAAAAGAGCATCAAGAAAGATTGGACTTACTCAGAATGGGTAAGGAGTATGGTCATGCTGGTGATCTCGAGTTTCACTTGGAATGAAATAACTATTATATTTTGGGGGTAGATCATGCTCGCATTAAGAGTTTGAGTTTGAGTTTTTTTTTTTCTGGAGGCTATTATATTTATATAGTTGGAGTCAAGTGTCAGGTTCTCAGCAAAGCTTGACAGTATTCTAAAGATTACGGGCAAAAAGACTACATGAATTCTTGTGGGCATTTTATTTTTGGCTTTACCTTCACGATGCCATTTTGATCTATTTGCGGACAAAGAAGATGATGTCCCCATTAGTGACAAGTCTGTCTGAAAACATTAGTAAAACTAATAGCCAAGAGCTTAAGGAGGAAAAAAGCTGGTCACCATACATAAAATTCCAAAACTGCAGATTTATTCCCATATAATGAAAGGAAATCAATTTTATGGAGTTGTAAATTCCAGCAACGCTAATAAACCAAGTTTCCAGTTTTCCACAGCAAAGATATTGGTCCTGTCCTACAAGATCAAGTTTTCAAAACAGGCATCCTTCAATTTATCTATCTCATTAAGGTATTGTGGTATACATAATCTAAAGAAAGGGAATAAAAGAAAGAGAAAGTGGGGGTAGAGAGGTTGGAAGAAAAGGTGGCATGGAGAGAGACAGAGTAGGAGAAATAGGGAGGAAGAGATGGATTGGCAGAGCTGGAGTGTGGTAGGAGAAGAAGGAATGAATGCAAGGAGTTTCATTGGGGAACCTCAAAAAAAGGATGGTTAACGGGATGGGTTGAAGAGCATTACAATCTGCACCATTAATATAACTATATTCCATTCTTTGGGGAGAGAGAGAGACTTATTTTCAGTCCTCAAGAGATTCAAGACACGATTTAGGCTCCGTTTAGTAGGGCGTAAAATGTTTTCAACTGAAAATGATTTTCCATGAAAAACCCTTTACGGTGAAAAACTCATTTTCATGGAACTTTTCCGTTGTTTGGTTGCATGGAAAATGATTTTACATTTAAACATTTTCCGTTGTTTGGTTGAACTGAAAATCAATTACTCCTATTAACTTTCATGGTTCAATCCATTCGGGGGAAAATCTAGGTTTTTTTTTTATTTTCGACTAAAATGGATAAAATTTGTTCGAATTCATGATATAGTACGATAATTTAATAATCAAGATATGAGATTCGAAGAAAACATACTGAATCGATGATATTCAAAGAAGATGAAAAGAAATTGTGGATTTTTTCCCCAACTTTTAAGAGAGAGAAGTGTGGAGTAGACAGAGAGGCTATCGAAAAAATGAAAAATAAAGAATATGTGAGTTGAACTAGGCATGGGCCGAACCGACACAAGGGTCGAGCAGACACGCTTTTAGCATAATACGACGCAAGTAGGGGTGTTCAAATCTACCCAACCCAATTGACGCGGCTCAATGATCCGAAAATAAATAGTCGGTTTTTTAAAAAAAAATTGATTTTTCTGGTCGAGTACCCGACCCGGTAAAAATTCAGGTACTCGGGTTGGGTCATGGGCCGGATAAAAAATGTAATTGGGTACCCGAACACCCGAAATAATTTTTTTTAAAATCTGGTTTTGCTGTTTTAGTAGGGTTTTAGTCGGGTACCCTGTGATCCGACCCGATTTAAGTTGGTACCCGCTAAGCGAGTACTCTGTTTAAGCGGGGTACTCTGTGACTCGACTCGATTTAAGCAGATACCTTAGTGAGAATGAAAAGAGTTTAGGAAATAAGCAGGGTACCCTGTGACCCAACTCGGTTTAAGCGGGTACCCGGTCATGGGCCGATTTTCAAACTAACGGAAAAAGCGGATACCCAATCTACCGGGTAGCCGAAACCCTGAATACCCTGTTATGAACACCCCTAGACACAACTACGGTCGTGGTACGCTATTCGTAGAGTGGGCCGCATACAACAACAAAAAATTAGGCACAAGTACGGGAGAGGCAAGCCAATTTGGCACGAGGCACGGCCCGAAGCATGCTATTATTTAGTATTATTGGTAATAATATTATTATTACTATTACAATTAATATTACTATTATTTTTAATATTATTATATTCTTATAATATAATTTATCTAAAATTATTTTTTTCAATTCTATTTTATATTTTTTTGTTAAAAAAATTAGACTAGCACGAGGCACGACACAACATGCCACGCTAAGCACGGGAGCTGAGTTTTAGGAAAAGGTAGCACGGCACGACCACAATTAGGCACGGCACGACAAGAAGCCAAATACGAGCTGGCACGATCCATGGCGGGCACGACACGACCTGTTCCCACCTCTATGCGTGAGTTGGTAATGCGTGACTCGTTTGTTAGTAGGTAATTTTTTTTGGAGTCAATGGATGTAAAATTGTTTTACTCTCAATTTAGGGGGAAAATGTTTTCAATAGGGTGTAAAATGAATTTACATTCCAAGTTTTACATCCTATATTTTACTCCATACCAAACAACGTAAAATGGGGAAAACAGTTTTCAGGGGAAACGTTTTACACCCTACTAAACGGAGTCTTAGTTGTTGGGCACACAAACAAATTTTTAAATAAAATAAAAGGAGGATGCTACCAGGTAGGACAGAAGTCTTGTTAAAAGCAGTTCTCAAATCCCTTACATCCCACTCGAGTTTACCAGAGTTTGAGATGCTCGCTTGAGCTCATCCCCTAAATCATAAACAGTAATTTAATTTATTATATCTAGAAATTTCTATGGTTAAGCCATTATTTGGGATGGATTTTCCATGATCTTGCATTAAAGGAACTACCAGGAATGACCACATGTTGTAGTACAAGTATTAAACTAACATGATTCCTTTATCTTTTTGAGAAGCTTATTTATTACTGCACTTTAAGGATAATGCATCCTCCATCTTTACAAAAAAAGCAAACCAACCGTGCTGAAGAGCTGAATGCACATACCAAAAAGAGGCAAAAACACCACCAAAACCGCAGAACACCTCATTCCACTAGAATTATTAAGATAATTATGGTCAATGCAACGCCAAAGCACCAAATCACCACCATAAACATGCGCATCCAAGGATATAACCAATCCATCTCACAAGAACACAACCCAATATAAAAAGCAGTGCACAATCAAAGCTAATCTAGTAAAGCAAAAGGACTGTTACTATGTTTTAATCAATAGGGCCGAAAAAAGTGCCACACCTTTTCCATTCCGCTGCAGTAGAATCTGTTGGCTGCATGCTAATCAATTTTATGGCATCCACAAATTTGATGGTAGGAACAACATCAAATAACACCTGAAATAAAATGGTAAAATTAGAACCTGTCTTCCAGTGAAGAATCAATTTGAAAGAAACTTTCCCAAGAGCAAACCAAAGAGAGGAGAGCGACAAAAATAAATAAACAAAAATTTCTAGAAGCCTTATTAATATTCAAATAACAAGGGCATAGTATCCATACGGCTGCCTTCTCTTTACCTGAATGGTAATAATTTCAAATTAGATATACTTATTAGACTAAATTCTACCAATTGAAACTGCTTTCTCCTGATTGAATCTGATTTTTTCTGATAAAAACTGACAGCAACGGATTAGAACAGATTTTGTACTATTCTGCGACGTAAATTTTATTTGAAATTACTGAATTTTACAGATCAAATTCGACAATCACAGATTAGCAATTTAGAACTGTTATTGCTGAATAGATACAAGTTTTTATGCAGAAGAAAGCAAGCCTAGTTTGGTTCAAGTCGCCCCAAATGCAGATAGAAGTCACTAAAAGCTCCTCATAAAGGTCGCTTATAAAAGTCATTCTTTAATTCATAACAAGTCACCAGTCTCACTGTACAATCTTGACGTAGACATATTCTAATTAGATTCTTTAATAATAGAGTGATATGGGTGTACACCAAGAGTTGGTGACATATTATATGATAGGATACTTTTGTCAGTTTTAATCATGGACAGGGTTATTGAGGAACTAAAGAATTTTTTCATAATCAGGAGATTATTTGCTTTCTTATTAAGATGAAGTGGCGTATTTAGCTTCTCTACATTCACACAATGATGGGGATGTCCCAAACACATGCCCTTTTGATGTATTTTACGAGATCGGAGATCTTTTTTATGCAATCCCTTGATTTCTGGACCTCTGGTATCCCTACTATGTAATTCTTCATGTCTTTTCTTTTTTTTTAAGATACTTTCTAATTCTTCTTTTATATGTGTTTCTAATAAAGAAATGCAATGCTTAAAACTTGGACTTTAACTTTCACAACAGCAATAATAACAAATATAGCTAAAATAAACCGTTACCCGTAAAGGGCTCTGCGAAGATAGCCTTTCCAAAACAAAGTTCTCCACAAAAGGATCCAAACGAGCATTCTCATCTTGGAAATCAACATGCCCACTACCAGAAAACAATAAAGAGGACGTAATATCCCAAGGTAGACCCGAATTGACACAAGCAACAAAAGAAGCAAGGTCAAGCCGATAACACAAGGAATCACAAAGAAATTCCACGCAAGATTTCTGTCAAAAATGGGAAGATTATTGTTAAACAAAAGTTCAAATAAACC
The DNA here is from genome assembly GCA_026401315.1 of Dysphania ambrosioides. Taxonomy (NCBI): domain Eukaryota; kingdom Viridiplantae; phylum Streptophyta; class Magnoliopsida; order Caryophyllales; family Amaranthaceae; genus Dysphania; species Dysphania ambrosioides. The sequence goes on along the minus strand of CM048663.1, from coordinate 729,674 downwards.
CAAGACCCAGAGATGCAGCATATTGTTAAATGTACTAATATGCAAGTAGAATATATCACCTCATCTGATTCTTTTTCACAGGGAAAGGATCCACCAAGCAAACAAAATTTTGACCGGCCTGTCCAAAGTAGTTGCATTAATTTTCTTCGAGCAGCAGTTTTACTAGGCAATAAATCCCACCCCAGGACACTAACTAGGGGTTGAAGCTGTGGAAACAATGACACAACCTGTAAAATAAGCAGACAGCTTAGTCTGGAGAAAACAAATAAAATAAATTTAAAAATAGCAACACCTGCAAAGATGATAAGCTTTTAGCCAGAATATTTCCTATCATACAAGTGTATCTCTCGATTAAAAGATAGAGGAAGCTTACAAAGCTAGCTTCTTCCAGCTGCTCATTCTTGATAGCAGACAGAGCCGTTTCCATAACACACTCCAAAACATGCAATCCAGCAACACGAGCATAATGATATAAATCTCGCATGCAAACAGTAATTTCCTGATTAGAAGGTAAAGAAGTGTCATCGTCATAATTCTCAAGCTTCTTCTTTAGCATGAGATTTTGAAGTTGCTGTAACGGAGGCAGAATCTGGTTGTCAGAAGCCCTCAGGATCTTTATCTCTTCAAGCAGAAGCTGATCTTGAACAGCCTGGCATAGTAGTAATACTACTGAGATTTTAAAAAACTATATAACAGTCCAGACAGCATTTACCTACTTTCCAAATGAATTTGGCCATGTCCATCTAAAAAGTCATTAACCAACATTGTCCAAATGATGGAGGATACAAAGTCAAACCAAGACCTATTTAAGCATCTTTAGATCTATTAGTGTAATTTTCTTCAACTAGTTGTCCAATTGAGTTGAATGACTTTAATATATTGGAGTTTTGTTCTGAAGTACTCTTACTTATGTTAAATCCCAGATCCGCCACTGCCACAATCCTTACACCACCTAAAGTTATATCAAAATTCAATTTACCAATCACCGTACACCTTTCATGGTGAACCATCCCCTAGTCCCTAATTACTTAATCAAAATTGAAGCCTAACATCTACCAGCTGCTCCAACATCCCTACCAGTACTCAAACAAAATAAACCGAGGGGTAAAAAAGTTCTACAATCATAAAATCTACAAAACCATCAACTTTCTTTTCATCGATTTTTATAACTGAAAAGCCTCCATCACCACTTCACCAGAACAATTTGTACACCCAAAAGATATTCACTTCATAATAAATAAAAAAGTGATATGATTTCAAAGCAAGCAAAGTAGACAAGATACAAGGTAATGCTGGCAAGAAAAAGCCAACGGAAAAAAGGTCCTAAAGCTACAACTCTGCAAGTCTACATCTAAAAAAAAACCCTGAACGAGATAGGCTCTTTGTGCTAGAATCAAACTCCCACCAGCAAGGGCGATCATCTAAGCTTGTTGTTCAAAATAATGAAAGTTAGACCAGACACACATCATTCAGCAAGCACCATCACGGAGAAATAGTCAATAGATCCAGGAAGGTCAAATTTATAAGCCCACTTACAAAATAAGGAAAAAATTGTTTGGCAATGAATAATAATTAAGAATATACGAGTAACAAAACGCACCAAAACAGTGGGGAAAAAATCTTAACCTGGAGCTTTTGAACAAGATGTGTGCAGTTTGACGATAGAGCTTCTCGGTATACATACAGCAATTTATCCCGTGTTGTGTGAGAAACGACTCCCATTTCCTCTTTCCCTGACAAAACCTTTCGGAGCAAATCTTGAAATACCACTCTAACAGACATCCAAAAAAGAGGTTCTTTAAATCACAAGTACAAATGGCGTAACTAGGCATATAAGAGGAATGAGTATACTAGTTTCAAACTTCTAACAGTGAGCTAGAATGCCACAGGAGAAAATGTTGAAGATTTCCTCACAAGAGGACAATTCAATATCTTAAGGCAATTTACAAAAGGATGAAGTGTGATGAAGAAACCAACTCTAGAATTAAGTACCAATGATGATGCGGAGAACTACTATATGAGTGCTAGGAAAGCAAAGTATCCCATCAAAATTGACGTTAATTAATAGGAAAGCCACAGACTGATTTTTCATAAGCATAAAGAGTTCGAAATATTGGGCAATAAGGAAAATAAGCAAAGAAGAAGATGAATGAGAGGGCATACCTAAAATACTGAATTCATTGTGAAACCTGTATAAATTTAATAATGCAAAAGGCTTGACTACAATAGTTAGGCCCCAAGAAATAAAGAACATCAAGTGATTAATGAAATACAACAACAATAAAGTCAAGCTTAATTCCCAAAAAGATGGGGCCAAAATTAACCGAGAATCTATCACATGTGATCATCCAGAAAGATCCTAGTCCTCCATTTACTCCAATTTGGTGCCATGTCATCTTACAAACTCATTCTCTCCATATCCTTTCAAACTCCCTCAATCAAGCCATCTTTGGCCTTTCTTGGCTACGTTTGAGGTCTTCATTACCCCAACCCTCCACATTCCTTAGTAAGGCCTCTATTGATCAATATCTCACATACCTAAACCATTGTAATTTCTCAAAATCTGCAACTCCTACTTTCTTCCAAATATCCATGTTCCTAATTAAGTTAAACTAAGATGAGATAGGAAAGTTAATCCTTGTAGAAAAAGCAGGCCAAAATAAATAAAATGGGGACATAAATAAACAACCACCGAAGTAAATATGATGCAACAAAGAGTGCAGCCTATAAGCACTATTTAGCCTCATAGCAACCATTATTATTGACATAGGTGCAATCCTAATATTCATGACACATCAAAGCCTTATATAGTTCGACATGTGTAGTCCCCCTTTTAACCTTTCCTTATTTTTGCTGGATGTAGTATATATATAAGTATAATATGGTTCATATATATGCAGTATCATATGGTTTATGTGTCTCTTTGCCTTCTTATCTATTTGCCTCACTTCTTGAAATCATTTCTAGAGTGGTTTTTCTCCCCATCATCTCCTCCAAACTTCTACTTCATTACTAACATCAAACACAAACCTTTCTACTTCGACTTTTCCTAAATGAAGGATTGGGTTACACTGCAACCACATAAGTATATTATGATGGAGCTACTGGATACTATTCAAGACCCAAGAATCACACATAGGTATCAAAGTAACTAAAGAAAATTAACACAAAACATCACAGCAAAACTTTGAACCAATTAACGGGAGAAGAGAAGTAGCTTTTGAAACCCTGCAGTGTAGGCCTAAAAGGCTAAAGTCTTCTCTTCAAAGTAAACGGATATAGCTGCATCACAAAAGCTCCATCATTCCAAAGTCTTAAACTATTGTTAAAGGTAGCATGGTCCAGTGTCAATAGTCTGGCACTCCACTTTACAATTAAGCCATCACACTACAAATCTTATTTTCCTCGCGTATTATGAAGTACATCTATGTAAAAAAACATTTGAATTGCAAGGGGAGTAACCTGTTAACTTCCAACACACAGACCATAAGCCACTTTCTTCTACCCTAGATTGAGCTCTCCAGACATTACTCTCGTAATACTACATAATGAATACATCTATCACTGCCCTTAAAAAGAGGACACAATTATCCAAAGTTTGCATAATAAAATAACATCACAAGCAAGATCTTACTAGTACATTACTATTTTGCAACAATTAAATTAGAAGCTATATCATAAATATAACAGCAAACCTACATTATTACTCAACACGTTGGTGTGATATATTGCAAGTACTCAAAGGATAAAGCACAAGCATAAACATACCGATACTCTTCCTCAGCGACTCCATAACCCAAGTTCAAATACCGAATATGCAAAATAGCCCTATCTACATCCTCCTTATCTATACATTGTCTCATTTCATCCAAATGCGCGATCTGAACATACTTCTGGGTTGATTTTAACACAGTTTGATCCTCCTCACTCGACACCGTCCCAACTCTCCCTTCTCTCCTCAAAGTTATAGCCAATCCGTCATCATCTTCTTTTACTAACTCCGTCCCTACCTGTTCCTGTATATTCTCACACAACGATACGAAAACTTCCGCATTCTCCAAAATTATTCTCCTCAAACACTCCAATTCCTCCTCTTTAACAACAACTACCACCTCCTCGTTCTCATTATCATTTTCCTCACTCAAACCAACTATCAAATCCTCCTTCAATCGCCGTAACCCTAACTCCATTATCCTATCCAACAATCGCATAGCACTTTTCAACTCCCTCAACTCCTCCTCCACCTCCTCCGCCATCTCCTCAACCCTACCAACGCGTTCCGAGACTCTAGAATTGATCATCTGAATGTAAAGCAAGAACTCGACACGAAGCCGAAGCGAATCAGTCGAAATCGCGGACGACCAAACCGAAGTACAATCCTCGAATTGGAAGAGTTCAAGAGAAGAGAGCCAACTGAGAAGAGCAGGAGATGAACAATTGGTAGAGTAGATGAAATTCTTGAAGTTTCCGCCATTGACGACGATTGCTTGGAGGAGAGAGAGTGCGAGGTTAGGGTTCCGATGACGGAGACTAAGGATTGTTGCTCGGAATGCCTCGAATTGAGTGAGGAATAGGTGGTTCGCCGCTACTTTTGTGAGGAGATTAGTGTCTTTGTCCATTGTCAGCGGTGCTTCGCCGTCTTCTTCCGCCATGGACGGCGGAGTTGCGGGTGGCAAACACGATCTAAGAGAAGAAAATGAGAGAAGTGTGTGTGAGAAGCTGACAGTTGAATGCGTCACCAGTCTATCTATGTGTGGGGTTGTCTGTAAATGTGGGGGGTCGCCAAGATTTGGGCTGCGGTGAAATGTTCGCACGTTCCCCACTCCCCCGCTCGAGTTTTAGGAAATGTTGTGTTCTCTTATTTATTTTTGGGAAATGTTCACAGTAATCTCACTGGAGAATAGAAATGCACTTGACGAGTTGACGTAGGCACATAGCTTAAAGATACTCTTCCAATCAATTACTGGCTTACTGCCCATCGTTAATCATTTATTCCAAAAAAAACCGAGACTAAAGACAATTAAAAAAGTGCAACACTAAACGTCAACGAATTTATTCTCCAACAAAATAATTATCCTTTTACCTTTTTCACTCATTTCACCCAATTATCTTCATCTCTCTAAAATCTAATCCTCTCTACTTCTCCCTCACTTTCATCTTTTCCCTCAAAAATACTCACCATGTCACCATGAAAGAGATCAGCGATCACCGGAGAAGGCTCGACAGCGGCGGCAAAGCAAAGGGTGTTTCTACCATGGGTGTTTGTGTATTTTTTTAAAAAAATTAAATTTTTGTTAATATTATTATTATTGTTATTATTATTAATGTTATTATTAATATGCTTAATAATTGTCAATGCTAATATATTTATATTTAGTTATTATTATTAATATGCTTAGTTGTTGTTTAAGCACTGAATGTTGGCTTTCAACACAAGTGTTCACGTTACTAAAATGCATCACCTGGTTGAAAACATAAACAATGATTGAGACAATATATTACTATCAATAATAATATTAATATGAATAATAATAAATGACGTTAATTACCTGTTTGTCCATGCCAACACAAACTTATCCTTATGCACAAGCCATGTCCTGCTTATGTACGCCCAAACCATGGGAAGAACCGACTCCAAGTGTCTCAACTGTTGGACGTTGAGTGCATACTCAGATTCAGTTGTCGGGTTCATTATTTGTGACCACTTTCCATTCCAAATTTTTTTAGTGAGAGGCTTGTTCTTGTAAAGATTGTAGTACGCTTTCGCCAAGACATTTTTGTTGATGTGTCAACTGCATAACAATTAGGTTGTGCCCGGAAATACCTCGTCCAACGCCTTCAAAATGCCCAACTTGCGATCCGTTAAAGAATACACTCTGAAATCCTAAAAACATTCGCAATTTCTCCAACACCCACTTCTAACTCTCGTAAGACTCCGTCTTCATCGAGGCCTACGCGATCAAAAAATTATGGTTCATTGGAGTCACCCCGACAATCTCGAAGAATGACATGTTGTACCTTTTAGTCTTATAAGTTGAATCCATACTAATGACATGAGGGTACATACGCAACATTTTTGCCATCTCTGGATGTGCCATGAATGCATGAGTTACTACACGAGATTCGGGATCTGACATAACCCAACTGACGTAGTTGTGCTCATTTGCCAAGTGGAGGATTTGAGTCACCACATCTCTTCCATCAGCAGATTCTAACCTCAGCCGACTTTTATAATTGTATATGTGTCTCATGTTTGGATTTTAATTGGGAAACGTCTCCTTCATGGCAGCCATAATGTGACAAGGTCTAACACAAGACAAGGTCATCTACTTCACTAACTTCTTTGCATAAAATAATTTTAATAATATTAATTTTAATATAATAATACTACATATACTAATATAATAATATTAATTATAATACACTAATATTAATTAACTATACTAATATAATAATATTAATTATACTAGTATAATAATATTAAATCTAATATAATATATAATTTTATGGTATAAATGGTCAAAATGTCTAAAATGGGCGTTTTGACCATGGTCAATCCGCCCAAATTGGCCGTTTTGACCATGGCAAAACCGTTCAAAATGGACGGTTTTGTCATGGTCAAAACGGTCAATTTGGGCGGTTTTGTCATCTCGCTAAAAACATCTGACGATTATGATTGCATGTACTCGATGGTGTAGCCATGATCGGGTTTGCTTTACGACAATGTTGACAAATATTTTAGAGAAAAAAAGTGATGGAGAGAAAGAGAGAAAGAGAGAAATTAGAAAAATGACATATATGTAATTATTTTAATTATTTTATTGGCGTTAAGAATAAATTTGTTGGCGACTCTCTCGAAGGGACATAGGGATAAAATGGGGAACTTCAAATAGTTATTCTCATCCAATACTCCTACTTATCCATATTTTGTGTTGGTGATCGGTAATTCGGTATGCTTCAAGTTCTAGCACATGCAATGTAAAAGCTGATGATCAGAATTGATTGAGTACGAAACATTATATAATGTAGTTAGCTGTGAAGGAAATGTGCTTTAAAGGATTTTGTTAAGATGCTTAGCTGTACAGATTCTGTTGTAACAAACTCCTATATAAATATTGGATTGTACAATGTAATTATTCATCATTACACATTCAATGAAAATCGGAAAACATTCTCTCTGGTTTTCTGGGTTTCTGCCCTTTTTTCAGTGCATTGCTCTGTCTTCACTGCATCTTTCTCGTTCTCTCTTGATCTTCACGTTGATGTGATCATGGAATTCAACGTTTTGCGATATTTTGGTATGAGTTAGAGAGGTTGCTAAAACTTGATATGCGTTTTCAAGATACTCGAGCTGAGTGTCCATTATCCAACAAGATTTCAGCTTATTTTTCTATCTACCTATATTAATAAAGACGTCAACAACCTCACTTTCATGAAACATCATATCAATGGGAAATAGTTTGGGTTTCGAGATTTCTTAACCTATTGTTGATTGAGGTATGGTGGCGTCGCGGCGGTGAAAGCTAGGCATATTGTCAACAGGTGCGTGGCACTTGTGGCTTGTTGAATTTGAAGATAGAGGGAATAATTTGGTCTAATGGAGGAAGGTATGAGAGAGTGGAGAAGTTTTTTTTAATATAAAAATACAGATTAATAGTAACCATTGATTTTATCGTAGATTTGAGATTTTTCAACAAGTTATTTTAGGTTAAAAAAATAAGATAAAAATGACTTAAATATCTTAAGTATATACTTTAGAAAGATATACAAATTAAAGTGTCTTTGTATTGTTTCTCGTTATGTGCATATTCTTTCTGCTTTCAATTATTCTAACTAATATCTTTATTTCTAAATAATTGGATACTAATACGTATTTACCGTTGCTATAAATGAGTATTAGTTAATTCATAGGGAGAGGATATATGTATAGTTGGATACTTGATATTCAAAACGCCTAATCTGGCTACAATTTTATGAGCTATTAAAATATATTGCATCATCTTCTTTCATCGTACTTGCATAGAAAAAGACTTTGACCATTAGGAAAATGAAAATGGCTAGGTGCATGAAAGCTTATTAAATAGAAATGGAAGAAATAAATCTTAAAGTGGAAAAGTCAATACTAAAAGACTACTAATGTATTACCTCCTCGTATTTAATTATAATTTTAGAGCATAGACAATAATAAGGTTGTACAAATATTTATTTCTCCTATTTTTTATATCTCGTACATATATTAAGATATATGAAATAAATACAAAGTAAACAAACCTTTTTGTACTTGACAATAACTATTTTACAATTATAGGCTTATCCACTTGAGGTGAGATATTGTGCTTTAGGAGATTATCCTTTTTTTTTTTTTTGTCAATGAAAATATTTTAACCTACTTAAATATTCTGTTGCACTCCTTTCACATATAGTCAAATGTATTTGATAAGCAGGCATATGAACTTTGTTGACTTCAATTGGTAGCTATGTGGCAAGTTATTGATAAGTGATGATATATTAAGAACATTTGTTGTATTTTATGTTTTAAGTTGTTGTATGAGTTTAAATTTTGCATATATAAGAAAAAATTATTTGTTTAATGTATAGTTTTGAGAGCTCGTCTCTTTTTCTAAAAGTTTTAATTTAATTTATATGTCAAAACTACTCGATTTAAAGGCATAATGGGTGATACTGAGTGCGCTATATCAGGACGATCACAGGCACGATATAAGCGTGTTTATTGTATATGTAGGTAATGCTATGTAAGTATGTAACTATGCATATATTAGTTCAAAAAAACACAGTGGAACCCTACACGACGTGCACTTGACTTGATTCTTGCATGGACCACCTCATAAAACTTGAAGGGCCACCACAATGAATGGTCTAAAGCCATATCTAGTTATAGTATGTAGTGTAGTATTTTATTGAGATAATCATAAACAACAACGGATGGTAAATTCTTAGTTCCAATGTTCTAGTTGTAATACATTGTATGATGTGGAAGACATGACCTATATTGATTATGTTTATTTTAAGTTAAAGTTTTGTTATGAATTTTACAATTGGATAAAAAGGCTAAAGAGTTGGGTTAAATAACATCAATTCTACTCCATCACTATCTCATGACTGTACGGAAATAACTAGTTAGGACTTCTTAAAATAACCAAGAATTTATTTCATTTTCTTTCGGAATGGCAAGTCGCAAATGCTATATTGTATCCACGTTTAAGAATAGTTGACGATTATTTAGTTTCGCATATTGTTGGTTTAAACCTCTTTTCATTTTGTTTTTGGATATACCATATTGGCTCATTCATACTTCAATTGTTTTCATCTTTTTGGGGTATATAGTGAGAAATTCAACAAGTTCTCTATTGATGAATTGATATTAGGTTAAGTATACAATCATATGATTGTGTTCCAAATTTACCAAGTTTGAACGAGGAAAGGGAAGAGTGGTTTTAAAAAATTCTAGAAATTACTCGTGTAAAATAATAATGTAGGGACTAATAAGCATCAAAGTCAGGATGGCCGAGTGGTCTAAGGCGCCAGACTCAAGTTCTGGTCTACGAGAGTGGGCGTGGGTTCAAATCCCACTTCTGACAATTTTTTGTCCTACCCTTTTTATTTGTACATGCCTTAATCTAGGAAGGAAAAAAACCACACGAAAAATGTATAAAAAAAAAAGTTAAAATAGTTTCCACCTAGTAATTTCATTTAACTTTGTAATACTTTCAAAGCTCCAATAAAAATCAATTTAAATACTGTAATTTTATTTATTTATTATATCTTACTCTTATTAGTAATGTCTCAACTTTTAATGAAAACTCAAAGTAATATATTATAATTATGAGCATCATGTAGCTTATGTTAAAACTAGGATCATTAGGTAATTTCACAAATTAAAGACATTTAGTAACACTACTTTAAGCCAAATATTGCACCACATTGGATCCAACTTAGCAAATTACGGTACATATAATATCAGTTAAACAAAATTAGAATTTCATTCATCCTATCGTATAATTCTAATTTAAATATTTTTATATACTTTTACAAGTAAATTTATCGCCTAATATAATTAATGTACTCCTGATACTCATAGTACTCATATCTCCCAAAAAAGTCATAGGTATTGCCTAATACATCACAATAGCAAATAAACAGTATGTAGTTTCATGATTTAATTTGTACAAAATTGGAAGAAGTAACTTTGAAATATCATTATTAGCAAGAGAACAATATGGTAGTTTCTATTCTACTTCGTAGACACAAAAAAAAAAAAAAAAACACCAAAAATGTATAAAAAAAAAAATCAAAATAGTTTCCACCTAGTAATTTTATTAAACTTTGCAATATTTTCAAAAAAAAATTAATTCTATTACTATAATTTTATTTATTTATTTATTTATTTATTATATCTTACTCTTATTAGTAATGTCTCAATTTTTAATGAAAGTTCAAAGTGATATATTATTGTTATGAGCATCATGTAACTAATATTAAAATTAGGATCATTAAGTAATTTCACGAATTAATGACATTTAGTGACACCACTTTCCGCCAAGAATCGCACCACGTTGGATCGAACTTAGCAAATTACGGTACATATAATGTCAGTTAAATAAAATTAGAATTTTATTCATCATATAACTCTAACTTAATTATTTTATAATACTTTTGCAAGTAAAGTTATCGCCTGATACAATTAATGTACTCCTAATACTCATAGTACTCATATCTCCCCAAAAAGCCACCTAATACCACACAGAAGCAAAATTAATTATATTTGCACAAAATTGGAAGAAGGAACTTTGAAATATCATTATTAGCAAGAGAGTAGTATGATAGTTTTTATTCTACTTCGTAAACAAGAAAAAAAAAAAAAAGGTTCTAAATCATCCTTGCTTCCAACTACAAAATTCATATACTCTGTAATATCTTATGATTTTTCTTCAATAGTTCAAAAAAAAAAAATATATGTTAAGTACGTACTTTATATGTTACTAAATCTCTTTGTTTGTTACATGTAGCTTTCTTCTTTATTCACTATACATTTTGAATTTATTTATCTATTAACAATTTATCCCCATTTTATGTCTTACCTTTAAATAGAAATAACAAAATATTAAAGAGTAACTAATTATTAAAAGTATAAATTAATACTCTGTACTTTATATTGGGATTGTCTTAGCTTGAATTCCCCTTCCCATATGTCATGTACAAGAGTTAGGTTATAACAAAAGAGACTAGAAGTAGTAGTTGTTACATTGTATAGTATCAATCAATGTAGGAGGGATGCATGATATAACAGTACATAAGTTAAAAAAATTTCCATAATGTTTTGATGTATTTATATTTTGGATAAATTTAAATAATTTAAAGAGGAGAAAATAACAAAACAAGTAAGATTCAAAAGAATGAAAAAACAACTTTTTTTTATTCAAATGAGACTAAGAGTCAATAGAAAAGAAAACAGAAACTAACAAACCAAAATAGCTAAAGCAACTGCAAAACAAACAAAGCTAAGAGGGGATGTTTCGAGGAGTTGAAACACCTCGAGCATTATTAGAAGCCAGCTATTGAAGCTCCAAAGGAATAGGATCAAGAATTTGGAATGGAAGCGTTTGAGTCACGGCAAAATTTGCTAACCAATCAACCGCCTTGTTTCGTTTTCTGTAAATGTGCACAATTCAAATTTTCCAACTAGGTATGGCTAGGTATTCTTTGCATTGATCAATGGTATAACTACGGTCTCCACACATAATTTCTCCGTGGTAGCCAAAGCTTGCACACATACTTGACTATCCAATTTAAACATATTACTTTGTTGAATAAAATATTTAATGATAAACCAATAAATATTAGATATAATATTGTAAAAACAAAAGTTAATCGACTAATATAACAATACATCATTAGTTCTTTTTTTTATTTAAGAGAAAATACATAATTAGTTCTTCGTGACACTCTAATTGCTATTTCAATATATACACCAAAAGAATAAGGTGAAAGTCTGAAAGATAGGGAAATACTCTTAAAAAAAAGGGAAAAACAAACAAAAATACTCCACATATTTCATTTAGCAATTAAAAATAAACTCAGAAGACATTCATCTTCATCTTCATCTTCATCTTCGACAAGTAGAAACTCTCGAATCTATTTTATTATCTTCCGTCGAAGAGAGAGAACTACAGCTCGGAGAGAGAGAGAGTGATGGCAAATGTAACTGAAGCAAGACGACGTCGTATTTTAGAAAGAGGCCAAGATCGTATCGCTCTCATCACAGGTCGAAAACCTAGTCTTTCATCTGACGCCATCAATTCCGATGCATATACGCCGTTCGTTCCTCAACAACAGTTTAATCAAGATCTCCAATCACATTCCCCCTCTGATCAACCTTCAGGTAGTTTCGTCTCAATTTGCTCAAAAAAATATTTCGTAATTCAAATATTCATAATTTTGTTGAAGTGTATTCAAACTATATTTCGCAATTATGAAATTTAAGGTTTTGAATATTATGTTGCTTGCAATTGAATTATGGCATGATGGAAACTATTGAATAGTTTGGATGTGAATGAGAATTTGAAGAAGACCCTTCACCCTAGGGATTGGTAGGTTAGGTTTCGAGAATGATGTGGGATTTGCATGATGGGAAAAGTAGGCAGTTTTTATTGGATCGTTGTAGTTTTTGAGCTTCTAGTATTACTGTAATTGGAGAGAAATTAACATATGGGCGAGCGAGTTCCGATTTCCTGAGGGGTTCTTGTAGTTGCCGCAAATGTTAGCAAAGAAGTGTTTTTTTTTTTTAAATCAATTTATTGTATATTTCTTTTTTGTTCATTTTGAGCTTAAAATATATTCGGAAGAGAAATAACACATGGGGGTAATAGCTAGTTCCTTGAGGGCTTTTTGTAATTGATGCAAATGTTAACTAAGAAGTGGGTTTTTTCTTTTTTCTTTTATTTATTTGTTTATTATAGAAATTTACGTTCTATTTAGAGGTTAAAGTATATTTGAGAGGTAAGTAACTCTAGTAATAACTAGTTTCTTGAGGGGTTTATGTCATTGCTGCAAATACTCACTAAGAAGTTTTTTTTTTTTTTTTTTTTTTTGAGATTTTATTTGATTATTATTGAATTTTTCGTTCCATTTTGAGGTTGGAGTAAATTTGGAGTGAGGTTAACAAATGGTTAATGACTAATTCCTTGAGGGTTTATTTTACTGCTGTGAAACAAAAAGTGAACTAACTTTGGAACTTGAAGCAAAAGTGAAAAAGCAAAAAAGTTGTTAAAGTCTATGGAGGATGGGATTTGTGTGGATTCTGAGTTTGAGCTGGTGGATACCATTTTGAAGAAAGATTATAGTGGTTTGGGAACTGTTGTAGTGTTGTACAATTTTGGGGATCAGAAAGATGAAGTTCTTGTCTGTCTTGTCTCTTGAAACTCATGGGACAAAGAGATATATATATATATTTGGATTGGAAGAAATATGATTTCATCCACTTTTGTATTGTGGTAGAGCAAAATAACAGAAAGCGGGTATTCATAGTATTTATTTAATTACTAGCAAAGGATAAGTTTTTGGAGTGGACTGATAAATGCAGTTGAGAGTATATGCTTTAAGGTCTATGTCATATTGGCATCACTCTCAAGAGGGAGGGACTTATGGGTGAAACTGTGGTATCCTCCTTCTAGCTTGTTGCTAGATCAGTGGGTGCACCTTAAAAATTTGGGAGAAACTTTTGGGGATTGATTGAAGTTTTATTTTAGCAGGTGTGCTTGACAATCTGTCTTGGTGCTGAACTATTGGGTGTAGGTTCAAATAGAGAAGGGGAAAAAAATGCTTCGTAATACAGTTTTGTTGAGTGAGAGGCTTGTTGATTTGGGATGCTGTATGTTCTAGACTTCAGAGAGTTCAAACACCTAAATTGTGATTGAGATGTATGGATTATGACTGTATGAGTTTGTAATGCAACAATTTGGCTTATTTACTCTGGAAACTTGGATCCTATTTGGCAATTCGGGGATTGTGGCTAGCTGATAGTTCATTTCCATTGGCTAATATGACCAGTTGATTTGTTTGTATGAAGTTGTTTGGTTAAATTCTATTGAATTATTGATAACATGCCGTTAGATGTTAGATTGTATAATGTGACACACAAGATTGTTGACTTGATTTATAGTGAAGTAACTTTGTAATAATAAATTTGGCAAAGTTTAACTCTGTTACAAGTATTTATGTTACAATTCTTGCTTGTAAAACAAAATCAATAAATTAATTTTGTTTTCAGCTTTCTAAAATGATTGGAGAATTGAAACTAAACTTGTCTTGTTATAAGTTAAACTACCAAACAAAGTACTACTGGTTTGACTTTTTCCCCCAATCATACAATATTTGGCCAAACATATCTATCAATAGGGCCTATGCGCATCATATTTTTGGAGTCCCTATGCTGTGTTTCCGTGCACATGTTGTTGGATTATGCCGACACCATGGCAGCATGCTGTTGACGCCCACAGCTGCATTGATCACTGCCCTGACTCCATGACTGCAAGACTATTAGTCATTTCCCGTTTGCTTGTGTGTGATAACTTCTACCCTCTCACCGACTTTTGCTTGGTTACAGTACTCCAAAGATATTTGTAGTCTTCTCTTATAAACCTTTGCCTAAACATCATCGTGCATAGTCTTGTCAGATTCATTTCAGTATGACTTTTCCCTTTGCATGTCCTTTGCATGTTTTTAATTAATATTGAGTTAAAGATACTAATTGTCAGAGGTGTATGTTGGAGACAGATAGGAAGAACTTTGTGGTGGAGGGAGTATAATTAATGAAGATAAAGAATGAGCATCTATCTTGTACTCCCATCGTCCCTCTCTCAAAATATTCAACGTCTATAATTTACAAATATATATAGTCATGATTATCACCCTGATTTTTTATATCACAATTCAAATATAATAGTTTTTTTAAATGTTAATTTGTCAAAATGTACTTTCAAAGATATATTTGCAGTAAACATACTGTTTGACATAAAAACCTTTTTTTAATTAGACTTTCTATCTGTAATGGAGTTAATTAGGGAATAATGGATAAGGTGAGTGGATGACAGACTTGCAGATGGGATGGGGTCCGAATGGGCTAGTAACAGCACTGTCAGGAGATAATTTAAGCTGGTATTTATTCATTATAGTGGCTGCAAAGTTGGCTGCCTAGTCCAGGTCATTTTTATGCTGATATTGGTCATGACAACTGCAGCATTTGTGGTTGTTGCTGAATGTTACTAAAGTGGTATGAAATGGTAAGCTATTTGCTGTCACTGTGATATGTGGGCCATTATCTATTCAGGATGATATGGTAATCTTCTCTCTTTTTGGGGGTGATGGAGTGTGTGACTTTTATAGTTCTATTTGAAAAATGAATCCCTAGCCAATGACGAGCTTACTTTCAATTTATTTGGGACTCATTGTTTTCTGGAGTGCAGCTCACTTTTTGTTGATTTAATTATGCAATTTGGGTGGAGTGACTGTTGGACTTATAAAGAAACTTGCTTTTTGAGTATGACTTTACTAGAAATTTCTTTTAAAAAATTTCCCCAATCTCTCTAAAAGTGGGGTGAGAGGGTGTGGGTGTGTGCACGAATGTTTGAACAAGAAAGTCGACCTTATACTTGCATTGATGTCAATAGGAATTTGATGCTAAGATAATTTTTTTTGAATTCGCTACTGAGAAAGATAATGCATATCTACAAATTTTCTAGGTTTAAGGGGTGTAAGATGGCTATTGCTTATCTTGAATATTTGATGTAGTCTTGGTATTTATAGCACCATTGATTTTTCTGTGGGAGAAATTGAAATCTGCTTTGCCCTGTGCCATATTATCTTGAATATTTGATGTTTATAACAACTTCAAGTATTTAATTTGTTTTCACTGTTCTCTGGCCATATTATCTGTGTTGTGTTGGATATCAATGAAGAAGTGGCTTATGTAAAGGATAACTGATTCTTCTCTAGTTAATAATCCATAGGTTCTTTAGGTTACAGGAAAAGACCTTTGTACTTTATACTTAACTTATTGAAGAAAGTTGGAGCAGAGGAAGGCTAAGTTGTAATTAATTAATAATGCTACTGTCTGTGGCCTCGAAATATGTTTAGATCAATTTGAAGGTTTGTGAAACTTAAGTCTACATATTATTTGCCAAAAAAAAAAAAAACTAAAGTCTACATATTAATATTTGGATTTTGGTTGACTATTGTTTTACATATGATAAAATGAAAAATAGAGCTGAGAAAGCTTAATGATGTCTCTGGTGTGTGGTGTAGCTTCAATTTTCTGGGTCCTAGTTTCTCAATATTAGTATCATAAGAATACTATGACAAGCACCTATGAACCTTATAATTTGTAAAATTATTTAATGTTGTTCTCACTGTTTATTTTGTTTGCTGTTCGCTTGTTCACCCAAGATTCTGCAGTATTGATTTCGTCAATATTTTTGAGCATTAGGCATATATTGTGATGTTCTTGAGAGGCTGAAGTTTCTTATCAATATTGGATGCTCATTGTTGTCAACGTTTTTGCAGTTTCTCAAACAGAGGAAGAGAGACCTGCACATCTTATTCATGATCAAGCTTCCAATTCCAGTCAGGATAATGCATTAGGTGGTCAAAGCAAAGAAGAAGAACCCTTGCTAAGAAACTCCGAACCAGTAACTGAATCTTCGAGAGCATCTGCATCGGAAGATAGCAGCAATCGACAAGCCTCCTCTGGAGTTCAGAAAGTATTCAATGCAGCCTTAGGGTTGGCCCAACTGATCCCCATAAGTAATGTAACTTCACAGCAAGTAAGTGTCGCTGTAGGAGATACAGATCATGATAGACTGTTGTGTGGTCTAACGATAGCAATCTTGGTTGTCCTGTCATCTGCTGGATTCCCAATAGTGAGCAGTAATGTATTTCGGGGTATCTTACTATTTCGACCTCTCATTCTACTTCTGATAACCAATATATCTCTTATTATCCGGAGACTTCTTCCTGAGAACCAAAAAAAATTGACACGAGGGCAGATAGATAGCATAGCCTCTCTCTTGGGCGATGGTTATGCTTGGGCTGATAGTTCCGGAAGGGCATTAGAGCTGGGTCTGATGCTGATAAACCTCTCGGGAGCATTATTCTTAGATTGCAGCGTGTATGTTACAATTGTTGTATTCGGCCTTTCTCTGTCTGGCTGATAGCCACATCTCTGGTTTTATAACGCTATAAAATTTCAACTGTAGTTTGCTCTACCTTAGCCATTTTATTTGCGAATTTTGCTGTTTGCCTTAAATTTTTTTTCAGCATCAATTTAGTGTTTTGACTACATTTGTATTTTAGTAAAAATTGCATCTCCAGGTTTTTTTTAACCATTTTTGCTAATTGTAATTTTATCGATTACAAAATGTAAACATTTTTTTTATACTATGAATAGTTCAGCTAGTTGCTTAATTGTAAGCCAATTAACATGGGGCAGAATTTATAGTGCCCTTGATCTAAGTCTTAGCTACAACTTTCTTATTATGGGTAAATCCGCTCCTGTAAGCTGTTTAACTAGTTACATAACTTACATTGTATCAGTATCATATTTGGTTTGATTAGAGCTGTGAATGTGCATCTGTATTACCTAAGAATTTTCAGTCCTTGTGTACCTTGATTCATAGTAACTGAATGAAGATCCTAGAAGGATCCCATAAATCTGAATGTCACATGCCAAAATCAAATAGGGCTAGCAAGTGGTTGCATTTCTGTTGAGCAAATATTGTTGTGGGGTTTCCTTGTATGAATCAGTCAACACCTTCAGTTGAAGGGCTTTTCTCGTCTACACACAAGTTTCTCAACTATGAATCCTGGTCAGTGAATGGCTCATTCATGCACAACCATATGATTAAATCCACGTTATAATCAACAGCCCTTCACTTGACAGGCAAAGGACACTAAATCCTAGTGGTGTGGTGCTGCACACCAGAACAAACCCAACCCCAAGAAGAAAAGTAAATTGAAAAAGTAGTGAGACTTTGTAGTACTGTGGGGCGGCTTTCAATCAAATAGTTAGTGAAGGTACTTGGTGTAGTACCCTTATGAAAGAAGGAATAGTATCCACTCCTATTTTGGTAAACTCTTTGCACCTTTCTTCTATCCTATAAATACAGGGCACCCAATCTTTCAAGGGCTACATTATTCATGATTCAATCCCCCCCCTCTTTCTCAGAAGTTTTTTCTTCTTTTGACATCATTTCTCTCTAAGTCATACAAAAGCATTAAAAAAAGTCTTCCACAAATAAAGAAAAAAAAGGAGGGAAATGTAGAATGTACGGTTAATATAACCGATGTCTACTATGGAGATAATGACGCACCACTTCATTGAAAGTGCTAAGCAAACATAATTGTTAGTAGGGTAAGGGTAAGGGTAAGAGGGCATTAGAGAGGAAAGGTGGGAGCAGAAAGTGGTGGGGGAGCTGTTGACAGAAGATAGAGAGCACAGAGGATGAAGTGCATGGGACTGAATAGAACGTAAGCTGCAGCTGCACCTCATGTTCCTTCGTGCTCTCTGTGCTTCTGTCATCATCACCTCCTGCTTCCCCTTTTTTCTACTCTACTATCTCTTAACTCTTAAGCATGTTCATATATTCTAATGAAACCTTAATTCATTACTCTATATCCTTGTGAAAGTACTGCTATCATATCATTTGTTTTAATAGCTACAGTACTATAAAGCATTCTGTTATCATTTTTTTGAAATAACATGGACATGTTTAACTCATTTAAGTATGACTATGACTAATATTGAGTTCATTATTCCTAGAAAAAGTATATTATGCCCAATAAATTTTGTTCCACAAAAATCATATAAATATTTGGAACTTAAACCAAATTACACTATATTGGCACTTTACGTTAAGTGCTCCAACTTTTGACACTTTGATTCTTATAGTAGTTTCAACTTCTGTTAATGATTCTATACTATCTTTTGAAGAAAACTCTATCGCAGCTAACAGAGATAAGACACGTACTGTATGCGTTGAAACCTCTGCGTATGAAGGAGGGGCTGACATTGAGCTGTTGGTACTTTTTTTTCGACGAGTGCTGTTGTTGGTACTTGCTTCAATTCATTTTCTTTCCTTCAGTTGTTAGTGTCATTATTTTTCTGTTGCAGACACCATCATCCAAAACATCAAGGTAAGTACCAAGATATGCTCCACTTCATGTATTCATGTAATCATGTATTCATGAAGTACATTTATATTCATGTATTCATGAAGTGCATGTAATCATGTATTCATGAAGTGCATTTATATTCATGTATTCATGAAGTGCATTTTCATGTAATCATGCACCAAGATATGCTCCACTTCATGTATTCATGTATCACGTAATCATTAAGTACCAAGATCAGTTCTATGTATTCATGTATCAGATATTCATGTACATTTCAAGCAAGGGATTCTACAAGCACGTTTTACTGTAGGTGAGAATATTAAGATCAACACTTCTTGGTTGTGAATATCATTACTATGAAAAATTCATTCTAATAATCTTTACAAGGATATGAAATATTGAAATTATAAGCTCATATAATAAAGTACATGAATATATATGAAAAACAAGATTTAAAAGTTGCTCTTGGTAAAAAAATCCTGATAATAATTCTTAACGTATACACTTCATGGCGTGACTAGCCATCAAGTAGCAACCGGGTAGTTCACAAAACTCACATGATGGTGGCTATCTAGTTAAATTACTAACTTGGGGAGTATCTACGTATGTACTTTTGTACTTGACTTTGTGAATACAGCACAAGTATATCTACTGATGTGATAAGGAATGATCCAGTGATGTTCCCTACGTACATGTTTATTTCTCTTAATACAGGCAAATTTAATGATATATGTAGGGAAATTGTTTGTGCAAAAGGACCAGAAAGAAAATCATGAAGGGAATGAAATAAGTTGCTCATTTGTATAAAAATGGGTTTCCTTCACTAGAGAAAATTGATTAATACGCAAGTATAAAGATGTTTCCTATACTGAATATTATTCTGGCTTATTCACTGATCGGCAAACTATTCGGATTACAGAGGAGTTCTCTAGCAGCAATGCAGCATCACCAGCCTTAACTCTCCAAGTACAACAATAATAAATTCATCAACTTATACCAGAAACCGTAAGAATGGTCCAAGAATTGGGAAATAGTAGTGACTTCAAAAGTAACCTTACTAACATTGCATCTCCCACAATCGCTCCACAACCGGACTTTTGCTTCCTTCTCTTCATTATTCTGCAACAGTGTTCTGAGAATATGTCGGCATCATGCTTCTTTGAGTTACAATTTAACATGTTATCTCCAAAAGTTGGATAATGTGCAATTCGTTCACTAGTTGAAAGTTGTGTTACTGAGTTCATTGAAACTGATAATGTAAATTTCTCTTTACCTCAGCTTTCAAGTTGTTTCATGTACATAAGCAGAATTCAATAGGATGAAAAACGATACCTAACCTCAACAAAGCTCAAAAACTGACTAAGCCTATTGCCAGGGCCCAGGAGTGTCCTGAGACAGAAAACCAAATGAGTAATGCAAAGTTAAGAATTTCAAACTCAGCTACTGTCTTTTTAGCATGATGAGTAAGAGAGAAGCTTTACCAGTTCACCCTAGATTAACATTGGGGATGTTTTGAATAAGAGGTCAATCTTCTCCATCAGTTTGCTGACATCTTCTTTACAGGTTCACACATTCCCTAATCTCGAGTTGTTGTACAAACTTCAGATCAGAGAAATACTTTGAAACTTTTTTCAATTTCGGACAGTATCGGACCTCAACATGTTCTACAGCGGAGAGGGCAGCTAGTGATACAGGAAGATCAGCTAAATTTGGCACATTTTGAATGACTAGTCAATGAAGCTGGATCAGGTGTCCAATCAACTCTAATAGATTCCTCAGATCATAAAGAAGCCTACAAAGGGAGAGCTCTTCAAGTGTTGTGAGGCAATCAAGGCGTTCTGGTACTGGACATATTTGTCAAATTCAGACAACGGAGGCACAGGAGTACCGGCGGTGTTGGTGAAGGTGATGATGATAGTGGTGATGCATGGGTGGCGCTGAAAGACCATTCAAGAAAATGCCTGTGACTGCAGGTTTGGCATTAGAGGCAATGATACTCAGTTCTGGGCAACTGCTCAGTCTGAGATCATAAAGGCGAGGAAGAAGTGGGCATGAAGCATACTGATGATCGACCTGTGTATTGGGTCGGATTAGGGACGGGATGGGTCACAAATAAAATGGGCCGGGACAGAGAAGATACAAACAGGCCTGGTTGGCCTAGCCAAAGGAGATATATAACGGGCCGAGACGGGCCTGATCGTCCAAATAGAGTATATTTTTATCTATAAAGGGTGATAGTTTACATGTATCACCTCCAATCGTTGGTAATGGATCATCGGCAAGTAAGTGAAAATAATTCATTACTTGATAGTGTTTAAAAGTCTTGGAAAGTATAGGCTCATTATTGACCCGACTTGACCCATTAAAGACCCAATAAAACATGACCCTCTAAGAGACCGACCCATTAGACCCATTATTAATTAGACCCTTTTACAAACAGGCCGGTCAAAGGCCTTTAACAGGCCTCCACCCATTTAAACATGTCTATATCAACCATGCACCCTTGAAGGCCTAACCATCCATTGAGCATTGGAAAATTAAGCAAACTCAGATGCTCTAAACCATACTATTATCATCAGAAATTTCTATTCAGTCCAATACATTAAGCCTTAAGGTATCTGAGTTTATAGAAGGGTGGAAGATGTTTGCATCGACTATAGTCAGAATAAGCAAAGAAGAGAAATGAACGCCCAGAGTGGAAACCTCTCCATTGGTGTTTTTGAGAGAGGAAGGAGGCTGCAACAATTCTAACTCTTTGGCTACTTCATTCTGGCAATTCTCAGCATCTGGCTCGTCGTAACCATTCTGATAACGGATCTTTACCTTCCAGGCAAGATGAGTGAAGTTGGCCCGTTTTGCTGTCCTACGACGAAGTCATCAGGTTTATCTCCAGTATACATGTGCCTCAAACAGGAGTGTACCTCGAGGTTACTATTGTTTTGGTTCCAGGTTCACAGTTACCTCGAGCTTATTGTTTCTTGGCATGTGTATTTAGCAATGAGCAGCCTATAGCAATATTTCAAATCAGAAGAATGTAGCATGTAGATTGCTCCCTCTATGTACTGATGTATAATTACTTCATAGCTACTATTAGCATCTAGAGGTACCTAAATATTTCACATTGATAATATCATCTTTTAATTATCTGGCTAAATCAAGGATAAAGAGGTATTATAGAGTGATCATAGACGTGAGGAATTTTTAGGTAATGACCAGTATTAACTACTCGTAAAAGTAAAGTTTTACCTCATTCATCCAAAATAAATTATCACGCATATCTTATACTCAATCCGTTTCTAAAAAATTGTCCCATTTCTATTTATAGAGTCAAAGTTAGAAAAATTTGACCACAAATTCTCATCATGTTATAAGAAAAAATTAATTCAAGTGGAATCTTATTGGATGTATATCAATGTAAATTTTTAAAATATTAAGTTTTCATAATTTTTTTGCCTTACAGATTTGGAGATAAAAAACGTTTAAAATCGTGTCTCGAAAACCGTGAGAAGTCATATAGAACAATATTTTGGGGAAAGAGGGACTATCGGTTTATCATTCGTCTAAAAATAAAATACGTTGACACCGCTACTAAAGTCCTAATTACGGAGTTAAGTAGCAGTGGTTTAGGATATCATTTCAACATAGTCCTACATGGGCTACATGCCTACATCAAACTCAAGCCATAGATTGATGATATGACACAACTTACTTCAACAGTATAATGTCATGTTCTTTTACATTGAGTTGTGAGTTATGACATCTACTATCAAAAAGTGAGAGTAACTAATGAATATAAAGATGTAACATCATTTTAACATTTTGGGGAGGCAAGATTAGGTTGTGGAATTTAAATACTTCATCATTCAAAGTTTGGGTTAGAAATTTTCACTAACCTTCATATCTCTGGCATTTTGGCGAGCACTTGAATAATTTCTTCATTTTGTTTTCTAAGTCTTGTATGATTGCATCGTACCCGTAATCTCACTGGGTTGAAGAATCCATCGACTATTCTGATACCAAAATGAGTTCTTTTCTTGTCATATGATGTTATCATCCTCAATGAACCAATCTTTAAGCTTATTGAGGAGAGAACAGTTAAGAGTATCGAAAACTTTGAGGGAATGTTCAAGGAATTTGATCCTTGAACAAGGGAAGCAGGCTCATGCAGCTGTAGTGAAGATGGGTTTTTGGACTGATATGATTATAAGCAATGATCTTGTTGATATGTACTGTAAATGCCGAAGCATCGACACTGCATATAAGGTGTTTGATAAAATGCTTCAGAGAAATGTGGTTTCTTGGACGGCTCTAATATGTGGGTGTTTGCATCAGGGTAATGATGCAGAAGGTGCATTGTCCCTTTTGTATGAGATGACTTTTTCTGATGTTAGACCAAATGAGTACACTTTCTCTGCCTGTTTTAAGGCATGCGCTCTGTTGGGTATCCCTGAAAACGGAATGCAAATACATGGCTTTTGCGTGAAAGCTGGGTATCAATGGTTTCCTGTTGTGGGAAATTCTGTTGTTGATATGTATGCAAAGTGTGGGAGGATTGGAGATGCTGTTCAAGCCTTTGATGAAATGGGTGTTAGGAATCTCATTGCCTGGAATACTATTATAGCAGGATACAGCTCTCAAGGTGATGCTAAGAGTTCTTTAGCGTTGTTTCAGAAAATGCAGAAACAGGGTGTGATTCCTGATGAGTTTACTTTCACATCTGTCCTTAAAGCTTGTAGCGTTCTTGGGGTGATTTGCGGGGGCATTCAAGTCCATGCTACCTTGGTCACCAGAGGTTATCCAGTTTCTGTCGTAGCAGCTCTTGTGGGTGCACTTGTAGACATGTATGTAAGATGCGGACTCTTGGCTGAAGCCCGGAAGCTATTTGATCACATTGAAGACAGGAGTGTGGTTTCCTGGGCTTCTCTGGTCTTGGGTTATGCACAAGCGGGCCATATTTTGGAGGCTATGGATGTGTTTAGACAGCTCAGAGAGAGTAACGTTTGTGTAGATTTATACACTTTGTCAGGTTTGATTGGTGTCTTTGCTGATTTTGCTTTTGTAGAGCAAGGGAGACAGCTTCATGCTTATGCTGTCAAGGTCCCAACTGGTTTAGAGCCAGAAGTTGGGAACTCAATTACTGATTTGTATCACAAATGTGGTTTGATGGAAGAAGCAGATAGATTTTTCAGTGAAATGCCAGTGAAAAATAGAGTTTCCTACACAGTTATGATCACTGGCTATGGGAAATATGGTCTTGGGAAAGAAGCAGTCATTCTTTTCAACAAAATGCTTTCAGAGAAAGTTAGACCGGATAGAATAACTTACTTGGCTATCCTATCAGCTTGTAGCCATTCAGGGATGGTGAAAGAATGTGAAGAATACTTTTCGACACTGTGCAATGACCGTTGGATTAAAGCAGAGGTGGAACACTATTCTTGCATGGTCGACCTCCTAGGTCGAGCTGGGCGGCTTACTGAAGCTAGAAATCTCATAAGAAGCATGCCAATGAAACCAAACATAGGTGTGTGGCAGACATTGCTCAGTGCTTGTAAAGTTCATGGAGATTTGGAACTCGGAAAAGAAATAGGAAAGATCATCTTGGAGTTGGACGGAGATAATCCAGTCAATTATGTTTTGATGTCTAATCTTTATGCTAATACTGGCTACTGGAAGGAGTGTCAGCAGCTGAGAGAAAAAGTTAGGAAGAAGGGGTTAAGGAAAGAGGCAGGCCAGAGCTGGGTTGAAATAGACAAAGAGGTCCATTTCTTTTATGGAGGAGATGATACACATCCACTCACTGATAAAATTCATTACTTGTTGAAAGAAATGGAGAGAAGATTGAAACAAGAATTGGGCTATTCCCAAGAAGTAAGATATGCATTGCATGACGTGGAAGACGAGTCAAAAATGGAAAATTTAAGGGTTCACAGTGAGAAGCTGGCAATTGGACTGGCACTATTGAGCATTGGAAAGGAAGAAAACACGAAAGTGATAAGGGTTTTCAAAAACTTGAGGGTTTGTGGTGATTGTCATGAGTTCATTAAGGGTTTATCTAAGGTTTTAGAGAAAGTGTTTATTGTTCGAGATGCTAATAGATTCCACAAATTCCAAGGCGGGATATGTTCTTGTGGAGATTATTGGTAATGTGGATTATGACTTGTTTTATATATTCTCTCAACTGGAGGGACCTGTGGTCATGCCTGTTGTATACTACTGCTTGAAGGGTAGTTTTATGAACAAGTGGTGAAGCCAATAGCCAAGAAAAAATTACTGATTCTACTATTGCTAAAAGTGCTAGTCTGTCACAATCCTTTCCACCAACTCTCAGTGGGTTTGGTTGTAAACTTATGTTGCTGTTGCATAAAGATTATCGGCTAAAATTTAGCAATTCCATTACACTACCAGTCATTTATCTCATTGGTGGTGTTCTGAACATTAAAATATCATAGGAATTTGCACATATATAAGATAATGTAATTTCGTTTCAGCACTTCTATATACACAACTGTTGCAGAATACTTTCTCAGCCTACAGTCTACCCTATACATAATGTTCGTATTTGAAATAAAAGCAGCTGCCAGCTCTAATCTTGAATCAGACATAAGGCTGATACTTCCCATACAGCTGCTTTACAAATTCCACAACAAAAAAACATTCTTCAGAGTTCAAACTTCCTTCTTGAAGAATGGATGGTCAAGTGCTGCTTTGGCAGTAAGCCGCTCTGATGGATCAAACATCAACAACTTGTACAGCAGGTCAATGAAGACACTGGAATTTGATTTATTTACATGCCGAGATATGAGGTCCTACAATAATCAAATTCACAGGCAAGCAGAATTAGGCTTTAAACATTGGAAAAAACTATCCTGAATAAACATCCAAAGGATGCCAGATTGATACAAACCTTCACGCGCTCAAGCTTCTGCACAGCTTTGATGCTCTCCCTTGATACTGCTCCTTCAGGCCAATTCAGACGATATCCTTGCCTAAAATATGCTTCAGCACCTCTGCTGTAATGATGAAAGAAACCAATAATGAGCAAGAGGGATGAAAGATTAACAAGAACAACAATTGAATTATCATTTGGTTCATCCTTTTCCTCATCATTTGGTCAAAGATAGGCATCTAAAAATAAACTATAGATCTATACAACAATAAACAAGAGAATCCACCCAATTATGTCAAATTCAAATGATACTCACGTTGCTTTCTGTATCATATATTGTGGAAGAGGATACAGGACTCTCTCCATCATTGCTAGGTGCTCTAGATTTTCATGAGTTTGAAAGAGTGCTTTACCCTGAAACACACATAAGAGAGTCACATCATCTCCACAGATAAATACCATGGCCCACAGATGTCAGAAGTTTGACCTAGGAAAGGAAGGTGGACTCACAGAGCAAAGTTCGGCAAGTATACAGCCCACACCCCATAAATCACATGGATAGCTCCAACCTAGACCTGCAAAAATGTACAATCATAAGATCATCTGAACAGAAGTAACTGTAAGGATAACTCCCCCAGGCCACAAATACATAATTATTCACACACAATCTCTGTGTTATCCTGGCAACTGCATTCTGCAGCAATAGAATTTTTTAGCATTGGATAAGCACAACAGATTCTAGCCCACTCTACCTTCAAACCATATGAGGGTCAAGGAGGAACAGTTATTCACATCTGAAGAAAAAGGGATAGCTAAATAGATAAATTTAGTTCTAAATTCTACTCAAGATCCCAGGGTGGGTAGAATTTGGGGTTTCTCATTGCTTGGATCTCCATGTACTTTTTCAACTGAAACTACGTCAAAAGTGGGCAGAAGGGAAATAGATTGATCATCTATCCAGATATGACCATTAGTGAAAACCAACACCATGCTCATGGTTCTCAGACTTATCACATCTTACTACATGCACGGACATGATCACCCTATATTATACTAGTAAATCAAAGTATACTTTTTGTATAAGCACAACTAGGAAAGATGTGTGAGCTGTGGCTAAAACTAAGACAAACAGAACAGCAAGGAAAAAACCATATCAAGTTCAACTTCCCTTTGCCGAGAATGTAACTAGTTACCTAGGATAACTTCAGGTGCTCTGTAGTGCCTGGTGGAAACAGTGGAGCTGTGATTTGGATTATCATATACAGTACTACCAAAATCAATAAGCTTAATGTCTTTTGACTTTGGCAAGCAGCTAAAATGCATTTCACCAGCTGACATCTTCTGTACCAAGACAACCATTGTTTTAGCATTGATACTAAGTACAAACACAATCATAATGGCACCAACAATCAATCGCAAAAAGGGCCAAATACCTCCCAGCTGGGTATCTTCACACACTCAGAAGACACAAGAAGTATGTTTTCTGGCTTCAGATCAGTGTGAATATAGTGCAACTCATGCATATCTGTCACATATAAAATAAAGCATTGCAAAAAAAAAAAAATTAACAAAAATGAAAACTCCTATGAACAAGGCTCCTGGACAGAACAAAATAGGAGACTTGTCCTCAAGTACTCAAATTATTAGGGGTGAAGTATAATTGCAAGGTATAGAAGACCAAGAATAATTCACACACATGCTACAGATTCCAAAAGCTGACGTCCAAATTCCCGAATAAGTTCCACAGGGAAAGGGCGATATTTATTTCTCTTTAAGATATCATACAGACTTGGTCCAAGCTTCTCAAACACCTGACAATACCACCAAAATGCATCCAAATGGAGGTTTCCATTAAGTTGTAAGCAAACCTCTCAACTGTTTGCAGATCATTACAAAGTAGAACAATCAAAACACATAGAGCCATAAAGTAAAATAGGTGTCACTGGAGGAAAAAGCACTGGAGAAACACTAGTCATCAAGTCAACAACTAGTCAGAAACTCAGAAAGATTACTGATAAGCAATACCAAAATTAATCAAGAAATTTCAATGCCATATCTATAATAACAGTATATCCTCATTGAAGCAGTACCAGCATCTTCCTCACAATTACATAATCTAACAGACAGCTGTATGATGACCTGACAAAAAAAAGATAGAAGGTAAAGAGGAACAAGTTTAGCTTAAAAGAGAGGAAGACTTACAATGCAGACGTGATTACGATAGTCAAACCAGCTCCTTATTTCAACACAACTGCATCCATAAAGCAACATATTGTAAGAAGAGAACACCCATGTGACCACGACAAAGAGCTGTATTTCCAACTTTACGGCAGCTACATAAATGCTTTAGGAATCCAAGTCCCAGAAATTTTTTTTTGGCTTCAATAGACCAAAAGTACGTACTGAGATCCAACTTTATCATTCTCTTGAAGATGACGAAGCACATCAATTTCAATCATAGCGGCACCACGATATCTTGAATTGCTTCGAACTACTTTGATAGCAACATGCTCCTGTGTTTGATTGTCCAAACATTCCAAAACTCGTCCGAATGTGCCTACAGTACGAGCAGCTTGCTAAGAAGACACAAGCATAATCATAAAACTGAACATCTGAGAGGCACTTGATAATTTGACAGCTAACCTTCACCCATTTTGCTTAGAATTTTATCTGTTGTGCAGTTAACAAAGATCCAAAATCTATGTCAGATCTGAAAGATAATGGGAATCAAAGCACCAAAATAACAGCATAATGCACAAGCCCTTGCATCAACAAGCATAGAAAGAAATAAGGAACAAATCATTGACAGATATCATATACATATTTTCAAACGCTTCCTTACCTACAGTTGTCATACATGAAGTAAAACTCATCTTTCCTAAAAATTATTTATTTATCCCTATTTATTCCTTTTTGTTCACAACGCCTGCTGACTTTGATCAAATAATCTAATAAAGCCTCACATTTTCAAGACATACTTCAGTAACTTCACCTCCTTGATTGAAAGAGGCAACATCAGTTATAGCCTTATGGGTAATTTAACACGGAATACAGCTATAAAGTCAGCTTACACTATGCCTTCATAGCACAAACAGGAAGTACATCATCGGTTTTCCTTAAAAAAATTCTATATTATTGGGGGAGGTGTAACTTCATACATTTAAATCTGACCTATAATCGGTATAATTAAACCCATGGCGTCGAATATGCCATCTGCCTAAGTACTCGATAGGCACCAGACCCCACCCGTTGTCAATTATCTTCCCAGTCCACATACATAAATAGTTTCAATTTCCCTTAAAAAGTCAAAACCTGACTAAAAGTGCATCAAAGATTGATCACCGTTTTAGTCTTAAAATATGTATTTACGAATAATCAAGCCTAAGTAATAGGAGTTAGACATCAGATTATTTAAACCCGATTAAAAAGGTATCAACTACCAACTAATACACAGGAAGTCATCAAGCTCAATCTTATTAGTCCAGCTGAATTCAGTCGACTTCAACCCAAAGCTGAAATATTTTCAATCCCAAGTTGATGACACAAACTCATTTCAACAAAATGCCAAGTAAATTCATCAAATAACAGCAAAATGCATGTGCCTTTATATTGTCACACAAACAAGTGTAGAAAAAATTAATGATAGATAACATTTACGTCCATTTGTTATTCCTAGAGTAAACCCTCCATCCCAAAGAATATTCTCTCTATCCCTTATTTCCTTAATTTGTTCACGACTCCAGCTGATTTAAATTAAATACTACAAAACAAGTTTTGAAGGCATACTTTACTACCCCAAGTGAAAGGGAATCACCAAGCAAGGGTACTTTGACATAGAGTCCATCTAGAAAGTCAGCTTAGCAGGATGTACATCCTTGGACCTCATCATGCATAGACAACCCTTATTTGAGGCAGGGAGAGTAATGGAGATTTCAGTTTCTTTCAAGCTCCAATTATGCTATAATAAGCATAATTCATTTATTCACAATGTCTGCTCAGTTGAACCGAATACCGCTCGCCATTTCCCAAGACATACTTCACCTCATCAGCTAATTAAAAGAAACAACTACCATTGTTGCTCTAACACTGAGTATCCCCAGAAAGTCAGCTTACTTCATACGTTTAGATTCATACAAACAGTATACACATAAAACCCAGATTTAAAAATGCATCAATAACCAACTAATCCACAAAATGTCCCAAAAACCTCAAAGAAACATACTAATTCAGTTCAATTACAACCCAAGGCTGAAATACTGTCAATTACAATTCTTTTATATACCCTAGCATTCGAAACCACAAACCCAATTCAATTAAAAAAAAAAAAACCCAAAATTAACTCATCAAAGCACTGAATCAGACGTGCTTCGCTCAATCATTTCAAATTGTAGAAAATGGTAAAAGAAAAGAAAAGCTTACATCTTGGAGTCAAATTCTCGCCGACAGAAAAGACATAATGGCCTTCACGATCATCCTCTCGCTTGGGTGGGGTGACATACCTTTCAACTATTTCATTATCTGTAGTTGTCTCATATTCCTGAACAATTTCCCACACCCAATTCCTCAAATTTTATGAAAAGTCAGAAATCATGAAATTTGGCCCTATCTTTGTAAAAGGTATTGATACTACTTACCTGGATGATGTCTGATGGGGCTACATCCCACACTATACGGCGTCGTTTCCGGGGTTGCCTCGTCTCCGTTTCCACCGTCGCCATTATATCTTCTGATCTTCTCTCTTTCTTTCTCTCTTTGTGGCAAAGGCATAACCTGTACTATTTTCAGATTTCTGAGCTTCCTCTGGATTTTACGAGCCAAACCAATTATTTGGGCTGCCCCGACCCAATTTTCAAATTCGAGTCATCTTTTTTGGATGTTCTTGTCGAGGGCGGAGACATTCGGGTCGGGGCAGCTTTCCGAGTCTAAATTTGTCTATGTAGGCTCCTTCATATTATTTTGGTTTTGTTAAGACTAATAGACTATACACTTGGATCATAGATGATTAGATGAGTAAGAAATTCCAAGTGTTAGGAGTAAAAGCTACGAATATTTTGAAAAAATACTCTCTTGATTGATATTGTTTGTATGAAATTGAGAACACATGAAAGAGTATAATTTTGAGATGGAATTTTGCAAACTAAGGACTAGAAATAGTATAGAGACATGAGTTGCTAATATTTTTGAAGTGTGATTTTGATAATTGAGGATTTTATATGGTATAAAGTCATGAGTTGTTCACACATTTTAGGAAAGTTAGGAGTTTTATTAGGAGTGTATTTGGTCTTGAGATTCCATTAACTCATCTATCGTTAAGAACAATAATTTGTATTGACTCAAAATTTAAGAAATTTAACGAATAGAAAATTATGTAACTCATGAATTAAATAGAGGGTAAGCAATTACCTTGATAATAATTTCAAGCACTAATACAATTACAAACTTACAATTCAACCTTAATAAGATAAGTAAGAAATCAGATTCAAGGATTAGATTTCTAGTTGGATACATGGAGTGTCAAAATCAATCTTTGAAATACTCTCTCCATTTTTTTCCTTTTCATTTGGAATCAGGAAAGAAAATAAGATAATATTAAATATCATTAAGATTCTATAACATAATTTAAATTAATCTAAAAATAAAAATATATTCTATTAATAAATGATACAAGTGAGTTGAATAAGTAGTCGAATTTATAAAATACATGATATTAAACAATTAAAAAATTAATCAATGGGCAATATATCAAGAATAAAAAAAGAACTAAAGAAGAGTTGCCACTTGCCACATTGGCTGGTTTTAGAGTCGTGCTTTGAACTTTTTAGCTCCATGAGTCATGTCACTTGCCACTCACATGTGTACTATGTACATTTTTTATTTACGTAATATACATTTTTCATGTACGTGATGTATATTTTTTTACAGCTGGTACACCATGCTCATGGTGCATCCTGGTGCACTGACTAGGCATAAGTCCATGCTAATCTCATCATGTCTCCATAGTCCATTAAAATTACCCCCTTTTTACACAACCAACCGTATTCAGCCCACAGTTTGACTCGACTTCCAACTCCTCAATTTGTCGAATCTCCTCACTCGAACATATTCTCCAACCATCATTCTCATATACACATATCAAACCATATTTAACACCACCATCACATTCTAATCTTGGTATGCGCTTCTATTTGTACTCCCTCTAATCATCTTCAAAGTTTTAACACACACACAAAAATGCAGTCACTTCAGCAGAAGGCCGCCGAGTATAGTGGGGTTGCCGCCGCCGACGCCTTTGCGATTGATGAAACCAATCTCTACCAAAAATTAGGCCTTCAGACCTTCATCAATCTCTCCACCAATTTCTACACCAGGTTCATCGTCATTCTCTACTCTTTTTCGTATTTTTTTTTTGGGAAAATTTGCAACTTTATTGAAGTGGGTTTTTGATTGTTAATAATCCAACATGTTATTATTGATTGACTATTCTATAGATCACAACTTTATTGAATAGGGTTTTTGATTAATTATAGTATATTTCGTGGGTTTTATTCTATTTTACTTATTTATTTTGAAAATTTGGCAATTATTTGGAATGGGGTGAATGATGATAGGGTGTATGACGATGAAGAAGAATGGTTCAGGTCAATATTTGCAAATTCGAAGAAAGAGGATGCAATTCAGAATCAATACGAGTTCTTTGTGCAAAGAATGGGTGGCCCACCTCTGTTTTCTCAGAGAAGAGGTACTTGTCTGTCTTCAAATTTCGTTGCTTTGTGTTCAATTTAATCTTATTGTTGTAAAGTGTTGTTCTTTTCTGACTATTGCATCTGAAATTGACTATGATTCATTGGTTCAAGGAAAGGGTCAGTAGGTTGTAAGCAAATTATGTGAACAAAAATCAGTTATTTGTGTGCCCATTTTTGTGATAATATTGGGTGTTTTTGATACTATGGAGGATTATATTAATTTTAATTTAAAGCTTAGATGCAAATTGCATATTCTTTTTATTTGCCGTGTTGGGTTTGATATGATCATGCTGCTATTTGTATGGATTACGGGGCTAAAGAAAGGAAGATAATAGGAAGAACTGGTTTGCGTTTCACTTATAACCAAGTCGTTTAATTAAGTGGAGGAAATAACTGCAATAATGAGGATGTTACATGTCATGGGAAGTGTAGTAACTGTTTGATTTGCTTTAGTAACTTCCATTCCACTCTTATGGGGACTATTGTGGGGATTAAACTTACATTTTTTTGTTAACTAAACCGCTTCACAAGTTCCACTCCCATGAACTTCTACTTCCTGAAAAATTATATGTCAACCAAACAAGCAATGAGCTTGTGTTGGTTGTAATCCAAGGTATGGTTGTAAGTAAGATAGAAGTGTTGTTGCCTGAAATTTGAGCGTAGTTTTTTTAGAATGTTGATTATGGCCTTTTTATGGTGGATCAATAGATGTAAACGTTTATATGCTGGCTTCTGTGAAGTAGAATTGTACAAGTATATTGACATTTGTACTTTTGTTAATGTATTGAGTGTGTGTATAGAGTCGTACTAGAACAGTTATAAGGAGATGAGGATGAAAAGAGTTGTTGTTATGGTTTCTGGTAGAGAGTAGCTTTGGTATGCATGGTGAGACTGATGACATAATTGGACCCTTGATTTGAGACTTTGCGTGTGAAGTATTGAGCTTCATTATGATGACTTCTGAGGGGGTTATAGGATGTTTTATACTGGATGATAAGGTGCCAATTAAGTGACTTCTTTTGCTAGTTACTTCCGAAGTACGGCAAGATTTGACAACCCAACTTTGATCGATACATCTGGGGTTGGTTACTGGTTAGCATGTTAATTGGTTGCTTTCAGAGTGGTGTATGAATATAGCTAAATTGCCAAAATCAAAAATGAAAAAGAAAAGAGAAGTGCACAAAATTTTACGCAAGGTCTATGCAGTGTGGATCATTTTATAGAAGTGCAATGCTTGTTCTACTGATTATTACATGAAATTGCACTCTCCATTCCTGTAAAAACTTTTGATGCCAGTTGATGGCTAGTTAGTAATGACCCATGCTCATTTATCTGCATTTACTGACTCCAGATCTAGTACAAGATGTGTTTTGGCTTAGACCAAATTCTAGATTTAGAATATTAGATCATAAAAACTGGCAGGGATGTACAAATATGCTTTTTTAATGCTTTGGAATCTCTCTATGATGATCTATGGCATTGAGTCACACTGATACTTTTTTTCCTTTTGAAAAGGTGGATAATTGCTTTTTGCAAAATAATCTCTAATCTTGGCGATGTTCCATTGTTTGAGCCTCGTGACCTTTATCTTCCAATAGGTTGCTTATTCGTTAAAATTGATTATCAGGTGTATCATTTATTTGATAATTTTTTGAACCATAGTTTGTGGATATAGTGTTGTCGTGTAGATATATATCTTTTTTTTTTTTTTCAGTCTAAGAAGTGTTGAATCAACAATATAGGGCTGTGGAGGCATGTGTCTTTCTCCAACTTCCATCAGACATTATTTGCCAAAAAAAACAAAACAAATTGCCACCAGAAATTATTTGTCAATCTTTTTGAATTTCTGGAAAACAATTGAGAAATTATCCGTAAATTATCTTTGGTTTCATCAACTTATACAAACATAAACACGCTTCCCTATATATGAGCGAAACACTGTCAGCTTAATAAGATTGCTATTTGGAGTACCTAGTAATCACTGATTTTTAAGTTCATGCTTGACAATGTGCAAAACTGTTTTTAACGGAAAGACAACATACATGTGAACTTTCCCTGACCTGTCTCAGTGGGATTTGAACTGGGATGCTATTTTATTCTTGTTGTTCACAGGTGCTTTGGACTCCTTTATCATCTTCTGATTTGTCAACAAAAGTGTATACAGGTTGAAGTTGGCTAATTTTTGGGAATTTTTGTATAGAATGGTGCCGCAGTTTCCAACTTAAAGTGTCACTCCATATTATATTTGACGTTGATTATTGAAGTTTACTGGTAGTTTGAATTTTGTAAAACTTAAGGCCTTTTGGTTTCAGGTCATCCAGCACTGATAGCACGTCACAGGCCATTTCCTGTGACTCACCAAGCGGCAGAAAGGTGGCTGCACCACATGCAACAAGCCTTGGACACTACCCCTGACATTGATTTTGATTCAAAAACTAAGATGATGAACTTCTTCAGGTAACAGATAATCTCCAGAATATCCAAACACAGTAACTTTTTCTTAACACTTTCTAACGATTTACATTTTCTCCCAGGCACACGGCATTTTTTCTCGTTGCAGGGGATGAGTTGAAACCTCAGAATCAGCAAGTTGCGTGTAAGCATGCAGCTAATAAACCTTCTGAAGAGTGACATCACAAGGAATATATGCTCTTGATTCAACATTTTACGCTGGCATCTATCATGCCAGTTATTTGAGCTGGTTGACCATAATGATTGTAGTAAAATGAGAACATTGGGATTATTCTAGAATAATACCCTCTTTTGTCTGAAGACAATTGAAAATTCACTCAAATATAAAGGAGATGTGGTTGCTGGTCTTCCTCTGAAGCTGTTTTAAGCATTCTAGTTTGACTTTATTTTATTTATTTATTATTATTTAAT
Organism: Dysphania ambrosioides; assembly: GCA_026401315.1. Lineage (NCBI taxonomy): Eukaryota > Viridiplantae > Streptophyta > Magnoliopsida > Caryophyllales > Amaranthaceae > Dysphania > Dysphania ambrosioides. The sequence goes on along the minus strand of CM048663.1, from coordinate 693,977 downwards.
CCATAGTCATCTACTTAATCATATCTAACCTCTAAATTTGCATGATTTTTGTAAGCAATATTTATTTATAAGTATGTTCTCAGTTCATGTAGTAACATGGTACTGTGGTACGTTCCGGTCACCTAAAAAGAGTTGATATTTGAATAGTTTCATAGGAGGAGCTGCCCACTGCATTGCTGGCTTCTTTGTATAGAATTCTCCCACAGATTCAGAAGGTAACGTTAATTTTTACAGTCCAACACTTCTGATATGCTATGCTATGCTATGCTGGCTGGCCCATGAGCCATACCTTCATGCCTGGCACTTGGGGCTAGGCAGTAGCATGACACATAGCCTTCACGGCTTGTCATATTGTCATGAATGTTTGTATAGGGAATGGGCTTGTTTTAATGGCTCGAGTACAGAGGAAAGCCCACACATTAGTGGTAGTAGTAGAAATAAACTGACTTTGCTGGAAGCTGTGAAAATGGTTTTGTTTCTGGAAGTCCAGAATTCGAAAGCGAGAAAGGGGAAAAGGATTATGGAGAGACTTGTTAACAAAGCTTGTGTAAGAATGTCCTTTTCCCTGTATGTACATAATTGTTCGTATACTATAGAACCGTATGTCCGTATATGTAATATATTCCACCCAATAGTGTTCATTGACATATCAAAATAGTACTGTTCGTAGTTAGGAGTTTTACCTTATGAGTTCAATCTCTACCAGGCCATTTGCTGGTCTTGGTCTAGTAAAATTTTTCTTCTTATTTTGGAGTAAAAATATTCTCTATGTCCTATTTTATAAATTTGACTTTTTACGTTTTCTAAAACACAAAAAATTATGAAAACTTAATATTTTAAAAATTTACATCGAGCATTCAACTAATTAGTCGTAACCTTTTCTCTTTCTATCTTTAAAGAAAATAGAAAAAAGAAAGTTATATTATGCAGTAATCATTATATTATGTGGCATAAAAAGCATCATACTAGGGAGAATTTGAGATCCAAGTACAGACAGATCTCAACCTTTCGGCTTCAGAAGCCTGTCTTTTCTTTATTGCACTGCACCATAAGAGTACATTATCATCTGTTATGCTATTTTATCTAATTTTGATACAAGTTGTGAGGATAAATGTTTTTTCCCCCCCCCTAATAGCTTAGGCTTGGGTGCTTGCTGTACCCAGACGCTAAAGGTTCAATTCGCAGTTAAAAATTTAGTTGTAATCTTGTAAGTTGGTACTGATTATGGATTTAATTAAGTACAACCTGTCATCATGATAACCAGCGTGGGGATCATGATTAGGTTTAATAAATAGAGAATTGTGGTCGTAGAACTAATCAATTACTCCTAATTGCTAAGCTTAATAAAATATATTATAGTGAAAAATTGACGTGCTCTTTTCGTGTATCTCTAGTTTGGAAAGCATGAAAAAGTGAGATTGATTTATGACTTCTAATTAATCAGAAATGATTTCTAAGATCACAAGTATAACCAGGTAATCACTTTATCAAGTTACAATTTACAAATATCATTGTATTAAAACTTGAATAAGGTGGGGACACATAAACCATAGTAATTAGTAAATGGTAGATTATTACAAAGTCGTCTTTGTTAAGTTGAGGGGCAACTTTGTTGTATTGAGGGATAAATTTGTTATATTAAGGGACAACTTTTATTGCATTGAGAGATAACTTTGTATTGAGAGATAACTTTTGTTGACTATACAATAACTCTAAACTACAAAATAAATTGAACTTGAAATTCTTGTTTTTTTTTTTTTTGGGTGGGTGAGAGATGAAAACCTAAGTTTTCAATTAAATGCTCACAACTTTATTATATTTTCTAGTACTCACCCATTTCTTGCAAATTCTTTTTTAATAAAATCAAACTGTAGTTTTTGAGTTATATGACTAATAATTATAAACTAAAGTTCATTATGATGATAATGAATTAATTAGGATCACGTACAGGACCACATGCAGCGGCTATGGCATGTGAAACCCTCTAACATTCTCATAAACCATCTTTATTCTTTAGTTATTATATTTGAAATAAAGGAACAATCAAACTTGAAAAAGGGTAAGATTTGTAACTCTTATAACTCATGTTTTTGTCTTACGTATATATGTACCTTGCTTTCCTATCACGCAAAGGATAATGCGAAGCACTAAATAAACTTACAAGTTCAAACTTTATGCACATCAAAAGGAATTTGTCACTCTGCCTCAAAAATAAAAATAAATGAATTTATCTCATCAGAATTCAGAAATTTCATACATATTTTTTTTTTTTTTTTTGGCAAATACATAAAACAAAAGAAAAACTAAAGGCCCTTCTTAGCTACCGTAGTTAGATCATGCGCGTGACTCATAAGAGGTCTAGAGACCTTAAATTACAAAACGAAAATGAGATTACAAGCATAAAATAATAACATCCTGAATCAGAATTCTCGGTTTGTACATGTTTAACGCAAATAGGATAGTGCACCCGGGTACACGATGCGCATCGTGCACCCGATGCAAAACGCAAGAGAAACAAGATGATATTTGTGCTTATTTTAATATGTTAGTGGTTTACTACTATATGACTAAGCTCAAACCTACTAAGCCAACGTGACAACGAATTTTGGTGATCAGCGTTTATGTTGATATGGTATGTAAAACATATTTTATGTATAATTTTAAAAAACTTTATCAATTTAGTTAATTACGGGGGTTTGTTTAATTTGGTCATATATTCCATACTACTTTCTAATGAATATAATTTTCAACTTTACATTATTCATACTTTTTGTAGAATTAAGTTTACAAAATATACTGTATTATATTCCACAAACATTGTGGCAAAAAGCGTAAACCTGGGAAGTGGAAGCATTAGCTTGTCTTTAAGCTCGTCAATGGTGCAGGGACAACAATTGAAACGCGATCCATGTTCTATCTGACTCATCAGCTCTTCTGGTATCTAATCTTCGCAAGGACACTTCTCAATTCTTTGAAATAGCTAATACCATTTCCAGGATTAAGTATCTCAGACGGTCCATTGAGTTTTGCTTTGTTCGTTAAGTAAGCTGAGATTGTGTTGATAAGGCTCATGCTATAAACGTACTGCATCAAAAAAACCTCTGATTTATCTTCTCTAGTTTCTCTATGTTTCGACATTGTTTGGCTTTGATATGTTAAAAATAGCGTAAATTTTGACATAACAACCGATAAATGTTCACTAGTAGAGAAAATGGAAACAGTAATGCAAATTAAGATTAAACTAAGCTAATCACCCACTAATTAAGATACATAGTTGATAAGAAAGAGGCACTCAGAAAGCTAACTCAAGAACCTATTTCTGTGAACAATCCTGGATGGATCAGCAAACCGGGCCGAAAAAGAGCGGGTCAAGTAATCGGGTTCTTTACATTCCAACCCTTCATCAAAGTTCCTTGAGTATGCTTCAGGATCATAAGCTGCAATAGATGAACCATGAATATGCTGATGATTCAAGCTGTAACTAGAGCTTAAAATCCTTTGCTTTTCTCTCTTTATCTTCTTCCATAACATCTTCCATCTTGACCCTTGATCATGATCATAATGATGACCATCATTTTGATCATATTTTTGGCCTAACCTGATGCATTGCTGTTGTTGGTTTATTTTTTCTCTCCTACTTGATGAGTTGCTCCTTCCAAATGTGAAGCTCTGACTCTTCCTAGAGTTCCATTCTTTGATGCCCATTTTTTTTTTTTATAGTTGAGTGATGTGAGCTCAAGTAAAGGAACTTGGTATATATATACTTGGAGAATTTCACTGGGAATGTGAAAAGTAATGGTTTTATTTTTTTAAATATTCTCTGAACTTTATTAAATTGCTGTCCTTTTGCTAATCACTGACTCTAATTTTGAGGAGCATATGACTTAACTTGGATTTGCTTTTGGGTTTGAGTAAGTTACTTTTTTAACATTTTGATTTTTCACTACAAATTTGGTATTAATTTCTTTGGTGAACAATGTTTAAGAAAAATTACAGTTACGTAAAATCTTGTTAGATTCGTTTCGATATGTAATTTCAATACAAACTTTTTATAATTTTTACTTACGTATGATTATAGTTATTAATAGTTAAAAGTGTGCATTAGTTTGAAAAGGTTATAAGGAAAAAAAAAAAGTATAAATATATAATATACGTAAAATCAACTTCTCGTAATGAAAAGATCAATGATTAGTTATTTGTGAAGTCTCTATTATTGAAGTCACTTGTGATCACACATTACTAAGTCATAACTTTATGTATAACCAGGTGCATTCTGATATGTTTCACGAACTGCTCACTAAAGATTAGATTCATCAGAGGTACCTTCTAAAAATAGAATTAGAAAAAGAAGGAATAAGCTAATGTGGTATTCTGTTGACAAATAAAGCTGTGACAGACATAATGAAGGAATTCTAGATAGAATGAAAGTTACAAGTATTTGAGAAATAATGACACACAGACAAGGTTCCTGCATATTTTTCCAGCATCCCAGGATTCCCAGAAGCTACGATTGGCCTTAATCAAACTAGAACTGCAGCTTCCAAGACCTATAATGAAGAGAACATGGCACCGGAACAAACTCAATTTTCCAGTAGTATGATGGACTCGACTCTGGTGGAAAGAAAAAGGCATGCATGTCAAATGTTTAAGTATGATTGCGGCTGCATCACCGGGTTAGCATCTAGCAAATCTGACTGACTGTGAAAGGTCAGCCTGTAGATGCATAACACTCCTGTCATCAAGAATTACCATACTACGTTCATAACTAATGTATAGCCATTGGATCATGTTTTCCTAGGATAACTAGAAATGTACCTGCCAAAAATAAAAACTAAAATTTTCCTTCAGTTGTTTCTTTCATTGTTTGCTAAGTGATTTTGCTGCTCCAAATCAGACAAGTATCTGCATATTGCTAAGTAATGATACACAAGTTTTATTCCATCTAAACTTATATCTTGTAATCTAACATTCTAATACAAAAGTCTGACCATTGTTGTATTACTGCTGTATCTTTCACATGGGCAGAAACATAAGGTGCTTCCTTATGTAAGATTTGAAGTATAATATTTGTACGTCATACTTACACAACTAGTAAAGTAGAATAGCTGACAAAAACTATTACAACCTACGACTTATTGAGGATTATGTTATAGCTAATAGACTCCATGCCGGCATCATGCATTGACCCATCATCTTTATCATCTCTGTAGGAATATGTTACATTACGAATTGACTATCTCTGCTGGATGTCATTGACTAGACTTATGCAGCACGAAAGATGAAAGGAATAACACTAAGTGAGAAACAGATTGTCGACTGCCCTTGTGCACTATTCTGCCATCTTAATCAACGTCGCTGAACTTTCTTTTCTTCTGTAATTAACAGCTGCCTTATTCTGATCATTGGCACCCCTTTCAATCTGTGCAGCATAAGCACCATTCCCTTCAATCTGTGCAGCATTAGCACCATCCCCTTCAATCTGTGCGGCATTAGCACCATCCCCTTCAATCTGTGCGGCATTAGCACCATCCCCTTCAATGTGTGCAGCATTAGCACCATCCCCTTCAATGTGTGCAGCATTAGCACCATCCCCTTCAATCTGTGCAGCATTAGCACCATCCCCTTTAATCTGTTCAGCATTAGCACCATTCCCTTCATTCTGTGCAGCATTAGCACAATCTCCTTCAGTTTGTTCAGCGTTATCACCCTCCTCTTCATTCTGTGCACCTTTATCACCACCTCCTTCCATCTGTGCAGCCATATTGCCCTCCCCTTCAATTTGTGCACCATTGTTCGCACCCTCTGCACCATTCTGTGCACCATTACTATCACCCTCCCCTTCATTATGTACAGCATTATCATCCTCCCCTTCATTCAGTTCCGCATGAGTATTAGTACTCTCCCCTTCATTCCGTGCAGCATGAGTATTAGTACCCTCCCCTTCATTCTGCGCAGCATTAGTATTAGTACCCTCACCTCCATTCTGTCCACCATGGTTAGCATCCACCCCTCCATTCTGTGCAACATTATCAGCACCCTCCACATCATTCAGTGCACCATTAGCATCCTCTTCATTGTTTGCACCATCATTTTCCTGTTCTAGCTCGCGCAGTACGATCACATTGATCCAACCATTTACCGTATTCCATTCATAATCATCCCAATCCCAGAAAGTATAGTAATTACCATTCCAGTGACCATAATATGGAAAACTACCCGTCCAAATTAACAGCGGGTCCATCACTGCTACCAGGGGGAGGAATAAGAGGTTGTACCTCAGCCGCCGAAAATTGAATATCGCTCCCGCAAATCGATTCCATGTATGATAGTCAAGTGCACATATGTGTGTCTCAATTGTTTCGATAAGAAATCCATCAGAATTGCGCCTCTCTATCACTACTGTTTCGCGATTAACATCACCACCATTACCATTGCCTTGACCACCCTCATCATTTTTCCGACCATGTTTACCACCCATTCTAAGTTGATTATGCGCGGGACCGATGTCGCCATTATTATAAAGGGGCGTATTACTTTTATTTTGTGCACCGTTAGCTGTATTTCCACTGTTAACATGATTATGATGGGCCGATAAACCATTCTCAGGACGGTTAGCATCGGCATATTCAGTACTTAGTCCTTTTGGAATCGAAGCATTATTAGAGCTTGCACCTAACATAATCAGATTAATCACATTTCTATTAGTTAACATATCAAACGATCGACATGATATGTTCACTATCACATGCAAGATTGTTAAATACAACTAACTCTCAAGTATAACACTAAAGTAAACACACCTGATAGACAGATTAGGTTGCTGGTAACATAGATATAGACAAGAATAAGAAATCTGAATTTGACTATACATTATAATTATATTATAATAAACAATATATTTTTCATAATTTTTTTGTTTTATGAATTTAGAGGGAAAATATGTTTTAAACTATGTGTCCGACACTGTAAAAAGCCAAATGTAGCAAATAAAATGGGATCGAAAGAGTATCATTTAACACACCTAATACCAAAAACTTAGCTATAGCTAGCTGAATCAAATATCTTCAAGAAAGCACAGCACGTACATTATTTCCATGAACAGGATATATTACGACATCGCTTAACATTAATAACATACGTAGCTCACGTTATCAAGAATCAAATCAAAATGTAACATGCACAAAAATTCAGATAGCATAGTGTAGCTCACATCAAAGATTTGAAAAACCCGACACTTCTATACACACAATAAACCGTATCAGAGATATTACAAAGCAGTACATTGTGCAAAAATTAGATCATCATGAATTGGGTTCATAAAACTTGTAAAAATAATGTTAAAGAAACCAACCAAATCAAAGGAAACGGAACAAGTAGAAGCTAATGAGATCGATGGGACTTACAATTGTGGAAGTAGGAGTATTTCTGAAGTATCTTAGTGCAGCTAACTCCATTCATCAAGATGTAACACAAAACCCTCCCAACATTATGTGAAACTTGTGTGATGATCCAAGAAACCAGAATTCCAGTGCAACTACCCACCACCATGGAAGGAATCAAGAACTGGATAACTCGAAACCCGAGATTGAACGACGAATAACGGAGATGATCCATGAGATATTGGATACAAAACTAAGTAGAAACTTAATGATGAATGCTTAGATTCTTGAAATCCGAGTAAGCAGTAACTAAAAAAGCAAAGCTAAGGGAAAGGGAACTCTTCTTCTTCTGAAACTATTAAGCAGAATTATTGGGTATCGTATTTTCTTGGGATTTGAGAATTGAGGATTTGAGGGAGAGAGGGTAGGCTGAGGAAATTTGTTTCGAAAGTTGGTTGGAATGGTTTTGGAAGGAGGGAAAGTCTGTTGATATATACTGAGACTAACTGAATATGAGTTAGTTATACGAAGTACTTTAAGCTAGTTTTTTTTTTTTTTTTTTTTTTTTTTTTTTTTTTTTTTTTTTTTTTTTTTTTTTTAAATGTAAAGATAACTGTAAGCCGCAAGACTGTAATTCTAGCTAGCTGGTTGCACCATCTTAAATGGATATCTTTATTTCCTAGTTTTTTTTATACTTAAAATTTTATCTCTTTAGGTTATTGTCGGTATACAAAATTGGGTCACTTTATATTATTGGGTCAATACTGCAATTGCTAGTTCAAAAAATGAGAAATTTGTGGCAGATGGAATACTAAACTATAGTTTTTCACTTTATGAAGATTTAATTACCATACTCAAGTTCTTGACTTCTTAACGTTAAGAATTCCCCTGATTAAGTATACGGTCCAAGATAAAAGTAGTACTCGTACAAATCAAATAACAAATAGTACCATATTTTAAAAAGCAGGAAAGCTTATATAATTGAATGTCAAAAAGTTTGAGCATCGTCTGATGGCTGTATTAGACTTCTTTGCAGGTTTAATATCCCATTGCTACGACGATGTGTATCACGAGCTTGAATAAGAAGCAGCTTCTTGCAGTGGTTCAACAGGAACAGCGTACGGGGAACTCCAATCAGCATCGAAGATTTGTTGAAGTTGTGAAACAATGGAAGGATTGTAGGTGCCAAAACTGACACCAGAGGTTGCATAGAAATAATCCCATATGAGGTTACTTGTTCCAATGTGAGCTCTCACGTCGCTGACAGCATATTTCCCATGATTCACCCTCGAATAACCAGGGTATAGGTTCCCTGTTCTAGTACTATTGCTAACGGCTGGCCCTGTTGAATTATAGCCAGGTACCTCGTAGTACTTGATTTCCACTTTGCCTGAGCAGTGGTTATACTTGGATGAATGGCACAACACATTGGTGTACAGTAGAGATTTCAGATATTCGTCAGTGCCGTTGATATAATGTGTCCATCGTGCCACAAGGAGCTTGACTGTTGCCTTCTTTGAGAAAACAACCTATCCAGTTGAGTGCAATGACACGATTCAAGGATATTAAGATTAACATCAATGATAAAAGAAACAAGTGTAGACTTCATGGAAATTCTCATAAATGAGCCAAAATGCTAAAAGCACCCAGAAGGCCAGAAGAAGCAGCAAGTAATATACCATCGCGAAAAATGCCTGTCCTAAGATAAAAGGCCATAGTTCTTGTGAATGAGCCCACTTGCTAACAGCATAACTCACTGCATAAGACCCAGAAGGCCAGAAGCAGCAGTATTGTTCTTTCCAGCTCATCTGTGTATGCTGTTAGTAAGACTACATCATGAAAAATGCCTTTGGTAGTTACTTGCTACTCCCGCTGTTATTAAGACTACATGAAAAATGCCTTAGGTAGTTACATGCTACTCCCTTCGTGAGAATTACCACATTTGATCAGGGGTCATATTCAAGAAAAACATCTCTACAAAACAAATGCTTAGGTTGTTACTGTTGTAAGACTACACATATGTAATAAATACCTGAGGTAGCATGGAGTAATTTTGCTACATCTCTACTAAGCAAATGTTTTCCTTCGAAAGTACTTAATCTAAAAAGTGGCCTACATATTGGGACAACCAAAAATAGATAAGTGGCCCAATACTAAAGGATGCAGGGAATGCTATATTTTCCATAAACTTCCCAGTGCCCTCCTCAAAGTGTCAGAGAAACAGAACTGCTCACATAGCTCAGCAGTCAGCACATGTAAATGATATTAGTACACTCAAAATTGAGAATCAAGAAGAATATCTTGGCCCTTTGCCATAAAAATTCTAAACAGAAAAACTTGAAATCCCACAAAGGATGATATCTAAGAACTTTACTGCTCTATTTTGTGCTGAAATAGCAAGGCAAGGAAAAATAAAAAAGACTACGACCCAAGACAAAAGATTAAGCAGACTTCTCCAGAGTTCAAGCATCAATATGAGAAAGTACCTCTGATATAGTAGAAGAAAGAGACGACCAATAAACACTTTGTTTTGTAAATTGAGACTGACCAAGCCAATCCATTGTACTGATCCTAACAACAGCTCCAGTTCCTACAGATGTTATTGTATCCAACCATCCTTGCTCATCTGTCTGGAATCTCTCAAAGGAGAGCTACAGCACAGAAACATCTCAATACAGTATTCATTCAACCACAGAATAAAAATAACAAAAGCATCAATTACCACATACAGAGCTGAAAAAGCATACAAATACAGCAATAGGAAATGCAGCAAATCCAACTAGGGGAAAAATAATACAGAAGAAAAAATACACATATTTCATGATTTGCTAAACTCTCTCTCTCTGACACATCACAAGTAAACTTTTCAAGAAAAAAAATACAGAAGCCCATGCCCTATCTCTCTGACAATAGGAACAAACCATGTGAAGCAAGTAAACTTAACTAACAAGCAACAAAGAGTTTCACCCCATTACCTCAGGTGGTGCAAAAGAGAGATAGCTAGAGGAACACTGGGAGGTTGAGCTATTGCTGTATCCAGGAGTCTGAATAGGCAGCTGAAGCATATGAGGGTCTGAGAGCAAAGGGTAACCCGATACATGCTTGGTGTTGACGTAATCATGAGGAAGTGGAGATCTGCAGCATCAATAGACTTGGATGTTAAATTCAATCCTAAGAAAGAGAGCATTGAAAAACCAAAGTTTGTGCCAAGCATACATAAACAGGAAGTGCATCAATCTCAAGCAAAATATGCAGAATTTCCGTTCCTAATAGACAAGCTGTATGTAAGACAAAACTTGGTTTCCATGACCATACTTGCATCTTTCTTCGGGTTTAACAAAATGTGACCAACAAGGAACTGTTCTATTAATCTGCCAATGCTGATCCCATACTGTTGCTGTATTTGCTGAAGCATTCAATGAACCAAGCATCCACAAGTTGTTATAATAAACCTCAACCTTCTTGGCAATTTTTGAACAATCAGCAATATAGATACCAGCTTCTTTCACCTAATAAGATTCAGTAATGATGCCAAAATAGCATGTTATATGTGAAGAGTAGGACAATGAATCTATCCAAAAAGTGGAGCACTATTGACCAAGAAGAAAGGTCCAAACACGTTACAATGTTTTAGGAGAAACCTGAGTGAGAGATTTCCAGTCATTATTGGCAGATCCAATGTATACATCACGTTCATCTGATATCCAAACTTTGGCATGGACTATGCCAGAACCCCACCATTTGCCAAGTAATAGTGTAACATTCTCAACATTTGGTCTTCCTGCTGCAATGTTAGATGGCTCTTCAGTATAATCAGGATACACTCCTGAGTGCTGTAAAAACCTATAAGGGATAAAATATAACAAGGTACCTAAAAGTGAGTCCACTGTGTCAAATTGCATTATTCTCCAAGCATAAAAATCTATACCTGACTTTGACATTGCGGTCAGCAGCATTTTCAATAGCTTTATAAACGCCAAATCCTTCATGAGCACCAAAAGCTTCCATTTCTTCTTTTGAGTACCCATAATCCCCTGAAAGTGGATTATCAGGTCCAGCAACCAATTGCCAATATTGTGCAATGATGTCCAGCTTTCTAGTTGAATTTCCAGCCAACCAACGGAAGACATCAGCTGAAAAATTGTATAAAAGTTGTTGTAAACAAAATCAGTGGTCAAATTGGTCTAAATAAACTTAGATCATTGCAAAAATAAATCTAGCTCAAAACAGGTTCTATGAAGCTCACAAGTAATCGTGCTTAATACAGTGCATGTCAAGTGCCTGAGCATTGATAACATATTATCGGAAACTATAAGCTACCTACTCGGCGAAATGCGGTTATCAGTACCCAAAATCAGTTAACCAAATTGAAATAAAGATATTACTTTCACAAGAACCACCTATTTCAGGAAATCGACAACCTCATTATGAAGTCCATAAGCATAACCTTACAGTAGATTATAGATAGTGACTTAGGGTGCAACAGAGTGCCCCACCTCAAATCATTCCCTATTCCCCTCCCCCTCTGAAATATGACCAAGTTGATGCAAATTGGTATGTGATACATCAAACATGATAAACTATAAGTTGACAAAACCTAGGAAGCAAATAATGTTCATGAACCAGAACATATAGCTTATAAGAATGGAGTCTCTGAACACTGCTAAACTATAAACAGTCTTAATACTAACACTAATGCACCGAATTCCATCAAAACCCGTCTTAATAGAGTGCTTCGAATGTCCCTTATTTATCCCTCACTTTTTTAGCCTCTAATAACTATAGAGAAAGGTCAAATTCTTATTAAAGATAGTATATATAGTACCAGTAATAAGCACTTCCATTGTCTTATTATCATTGTCTTACTACTCATCTTGTGCATAACCAATGTTACTTTGCATCTTCATTTCACCTCACATACCCATGTCGGATACTCTCACATTGGTATGACATTTAGATACTTCATTCCAGGCCAAAACAAGACGATAATTTCACCAAATGGTCTTGTTTGACACATCACACGTGAACATGTACCCGCTTCTAACACTTCTAGCCCGACTCTGAGAAACATACACATAGACATGACCCAATAAAATCACGCCTTTTATACGCCTAATATTTTTTTTATTAGGGAGTCTACAATTATTAAAAACTCTAACCAATAAAAAGCCAACAAGAAACATTACAATATACATAAATCCCAATATATGGACCCTGCACCAGGTGCATGATTGCATCGTACACCCGGTGTAAAACGCAGCATAATTTAGTGGATTTAATTAGATGTTCAGTGGATTTAATTAGATGTTCAGTAAAATTTATAAAATGTTTAGTGAGCAAATATTTACTGAGATTTAGTAAATGGTTATTAAAATAAAAGACTTGTTTAGTGGATTTAATTATATGTTCAGTAAAATTGAATAAATGTAAGTGAAATGAAAGACATATTTAGTGGAATTAACTAACTGATCAGTAAAATGGACAGAGGTTTAATAAATTATCAGTGAAATAAAATGTTCATTGAAATTATCTAAATAATCAATAAAATTATATAAATAATCAGTGAAATTGCGTATAAAGCACCCGGGACGGTGCATGATCTTATTTGCGCATAAATCCCGTCTATATGCGGACGAAAATAAATTTTAAATATAAGAAAAGTTACCAGTGGAAAGAACTCCAGGCACGACAGATAGGTGAGGCATGTCGGTGGGAATGGATTGAACCAGCCAAGCCTTGCAGTCATCGTTATTCGGCGTACTAGACGAGGAGAGAGAAAATAGAGCAAACAAGAAAAACCCAACTGAAATTACCACTGAAGACTCCATCTTTTTAGAAATTAATTCATACCCACTTCAATTCAATGGGTTTTCTCATCTGGGTTCGTCTCAGATTAACTTCGTGTTTAAGTTCACCCTTCAGAGGTTGAAATTCTGGCTTGGGTGATGTAGAATAGCTTGAAGTAAGCCGCAAGTGGATGATGAATTGATGATTGGAGAGTGAGATAAAATAATCTTTGGATATTCGTTCCAAATTAATGACGAGAATATCGAAGAAATGTCAATCTATAACTTGACTTGCTACTCTGGAAGTTACAAATTTACCGGAATTTTACATTTTAATAGCTGGTGAGTCCACTGATTTGCGACTTCTTCGTGAAGAATTTGTGTTAATTTTATTTTTAACAGTGAGTTTTCATTCAGTTTCATGTAAGACTATGACTTGGGTGAACAGTGAATATCGTGAATCCAGGTCAAAACGCAATTTATTTCACACAAAACGCAAGTTATTCACATGTAATGAACATAATGCACATTCTTTACAAAACAAAGAATATTATAATGTGTAATTTTCATTATTTCCTAGGTAAAGTGACTTTGTAATTTGCGCATTGGGACAATCTTCGTACAAATCTTAGCACTATTCTTTAATATTTGAACTTTTTTGCATTGGGAGTAGTACACATAACACTATTTTTTAAAAATTTAAACTTTTTGCATTGGGAATAATACATGTATTGTACACAAACAATTAAAATGAACATAATGTCAATCTAAAATGAACATTATATACGATAACAATAAACATTACGTATCATAACAATGAACATAATATATCAAGTTAGATATGTACATTACGGTTAAAATGAACACATACTGTACAGAACTATTAAAATGAACATTATGTACTTCTGTAATGAATATTGTATATTATGCGAATGAACATTAAGTATTATAACAATGAACATTAGTTATTATCAAAATGAACATGAAACATTCGTGAAGAAAGTATTGTGAAAATGAATATTATGTATTGCAAAAATGAACATTATATACAACTTGAATGAACATTTTGTACAAAGGCAATGAACATTAACATATTTCACACAAATTGAACAGAATGAACATTCTTTACAAGGCAATGAACATCGAGATGCGTAATATTCATTATTTTCCTGGTGAAATCATCATCAGTGCTTCGTAATTTACACTTGGGAAATATATGCACAGAGAACTTTATAATATTATTTTTAAATATGAACTTTTGCTTTGGAAATGTACACGCATTGTACACATATTTATTAAAATGAACATTAAACATTACGTTCAAAAGCAATGAACATGACGTTCATTTGCAATGAACATCACGTTTACAGGCAATTGACATTACGTTTACATGCAATGGACATTACGTTCACAGGCAATGAACATCATGTTTAAAGGCACTGAACATTACTTTCAAAGGCAATAAACATTACGTTCAAAGGCACTGACCATACACTTCAAAGACACTGAAAATTACGTAATAAATTTCACATATAATGAACATTGCATATAAACAGAATGAACAATATACTCAATTGTAATCAATTGTAATGAACATTTAACTTATCTCTAATGAACATTAGTAACGAATATACATAAAATAGCAAAATCCATGAATTACAAGCAAAAGAAAAAAATTGATTATTAAGTACTGGAGAACGTATTGTGTGGGAAATCAAAATAATCATGTTGCATGGGAAATCTAACCATAATCATTTCGTTTAGGAGGGAGGGAGAAATTTTGAAACTGACAATGTTTATTGCTTTGTACAGAATGTTCATCGGATGCACAAAAAACATTGTGCACCCAGGTGCAAGGTCTAATTACTCGCGTTATTGAACCAAACCCGAAATATAAGGAGTTACTATTCGTCACTGCGAATTATATTTTGTTAATTCAAATTAATGCAGCTTAATGTATTTATATAACTTTATAAGTAGAACATCCTTCCACCATCCAACCACTTTCTTCGCATATTAATATTAAATTCGTAAGGTGGTAAGGAGAAGAGTGATCACCTTTTTGAGGTGTTGGTTTGAGAACATGAGATAGCAGTACAACTGAAAGAGAATCATTAACAAATTTTATGGTTCTAACATTACATAGTGATGTTTTGCTACCATTGGGTTTTGGGATTCATGTATAAGCACGAGTGCATGACCATCCTTGTCACAACATTAGTATTGACAAATATATTCGATCATTGATAAGATCCAAGAGAGGCATTGAAATGAAAATATTTTTGGGAACTAGTTAGACATAAAATCAAGAAATCATCAGACAACCCTTTCGGATCTCAAGATGCTCATAGGTGATATTCTCTACTTATGTGACAATTTTTACTTTTTATTTTGTATTACAATTAATAGATCAGCGGTCTCAACTACTCACTCTTTGGCCACTAGGGGTCGAGGGGGATTAATTTGTTAAGCTTTCTTGCTGCTTCTTCTACCAAAAAAAACTTTAAACATAAGTTGGTACAAACATCTGTGAACTAATAATAGCATGTCCTCACAAGAATGCTCAAACAAAATGTCCACAACAATATCGCCTTGTAAGTTGTAACCCTTAAGCGAAAGCAGCCCCATCATGCCACCAATAGGTCTAGCAATGGGTCCAAGACCCGACTTAGGATGGTATCCAAAATATAGGATCAAATTTCATCTATATCAGTTATTACCTTAAAAATTACGAGTTAAGACTCTCTTTACGTAAAAATAAAAAAAAATAAAAAAAAAAAAAAAAAAAAGTCAAACAATCAGTCTAAAAGCTAGTGACACTAACCAACTAATACACCCTACGGTTACTTATCAAATAAGGCCATTATGGGAAATCTAAGACGACAAAATAGGGCAAACTTGTAGGACTGCCTTGTATCTTCATTCCAAAACAAATTTTAGTGTCCACATTTACAATTGGCAAACTCCATCTATTCAACTTCATAGTGTGGCTTAATTTATTCCAATTCAAACAAGAAAAAGGACAATACATTTACATCATGGAAAGCCCTGAATCTCTCTTCTATCACCTCTAACTATAGAGTAAGTGAAAAATGTTAAATTAAACATCAATAAATTAGGACCCAAGTTGGTTCTAGCAGCATGTAGGCACTTACAAAATGAACTGATTACACTTTCTGCACTTAGATAAGGCCTTTTGTTAGCAGATGCAGAGTATATATCACATCAACTTCCCTAATTTTTAACCTTACACCCATCACCTAAGTACAACAATGGAAAAAGAAAGTTAATCCTACTACATTTTTTACACTTAAAATCACCAAATTTCCTCCGCTAATCCCAGTTCTAATAATAACCCACCTTCAAGAGATGGAATGCCTCCTGTGTCTTGAACTCGAACCAGAAGACTTGGTATCACCTGGAACAAATGACGTAGTCGGAGACTGAGAACTCCCGCTCGTCTCTGAGCTCTTGCTCTCCCTGTTTCCCTTTCCCATACTCCGTAACTTGTCAAATATCCTTCTTGATCGAGAAGGAAGCAGCTGCGCCCCACTCCGACTGTTTTTACTACTGCTTTTCTTGGCCAGCATCTTTCCATTTTTTTGTACCTCTTCATTGTCCTCCATCTTGACTTTGCTCATTTGTTTCCTCAGTGATCCACAGCTTTCCAGGGTTCTCTGGTCCCATTCTTCTTCCTCGTTTGGTGTAGAAGATGAAGTGATGTTGGAAGTTCTATTAAGGGTTTGAGTTGTGTTAGCCGATCTCATCTGCTCAAAGTACAAAACTTGGACTACAACTCGAAGAGGAAGCCGCTCATTTTGTGCAGCATGCGTTGATGCATCTGAAGTGAATTTCTTAACATCCATTAGCCCACACATCTGTTTCTTCTCCGCTTTCGTCAAATTTGGATGCTCCTGAATACCAATACAAACATGAAAAATGAGTGCCAACAGGGATCATCTGATGTCCAAATACTACTTGTAAGTAGGACTAACAGATTATATGAAGGGGATGCTAAGGTAAAAAGAAACAAGCGTAGTGGAAACGAATAAAAACAGACAAGTTAACAGCTCAATAGATTTAATGATCAGCCCATTGCAGTAGAGATACCTTTAAGTATATGTCAACAGCCCTGTACAATCTGTCGTGGATTGGTCTTGCTGACTCAGGTATCAATCTCGACAGTTCAATAAAGCTTGAAGGAGACAAATTTGGATCAGAAGCAATTTCGGCAAGATATGCATCTACCAGTCCGCCAACATTTACCAAAGATCCACGGTCTAGACTTAATTCTGGCTCATTGTTCTCATTATTCTCATAAAAATTCAAATCCCAGCAACTTTTTTCCTGCAGCACAAATCTTTTCACAATGCACAAAATGAGTTCCACGTCGTAAATGGTTGTTTGGGGAGGCCTTGCCGGGATTAAGAGCTCCTTCACCGATGCCTGATCAAGCTTCGTGCTAATTTTCCTCACCAAGTCTTCTCTAGCTGAATCTTCTGCTTCAACTAGAACTGCAACTTTTAATAGCTTGAACATGAAGCTACAAGAACAACCCAATGTTTTATCAGGTGGTAACAAGCATATGATTGTTTCTACCAAAGATTTGTTCCTCTGGATATGGTCATCAGAAACCAAAGCTTCAAGAGAATCTGGCAGCCATCTGATTGCATAAATCTTCAGAGCTTCCCCGATCACAGAACCATCCATTCTTCCCTTAGACTTTATAGCAATCATGACTCGCTTGTACATGTTGATATCTAATTCACATATATCCTCAACCCACCAATCTTTGGGAACTGATTCAATCATTTCCTGCTCAATGATTCTGTCCTGCATAGCCAGTTTTCTGTTATGAGTGTAAGACCAAGTGATTTTTGAAGGATCCACTGAGGTCTTGGATGCAATAGAATCGATGCATCTCCCTACAATCTTCAAATCTTCGGACCATGGCAAAAGAGATTTAGCCGTTTGAAGGACGATTATTGAATCCTTCCAAGTACGAAAAATACTGGAATTTAGAAAAACCTCTATCTTGTATATGAGATTTCCTCGATCGACATCTTCAGTCATCCCAAGGTACTCTGCAGCACAACGTGCAGCAACGACATTATAAGCATTAAGAGTAACAGTCATCCCATAGCAGAATTTGGCACAGATATCAAAAGCTTTGGACCCGCCAGGAAAGTCAGCCAAATGAATTTCATCACTTTTTACTTCATCTGCCTTCACTATAAGCTTTTGCAGGCGGCTGCTCTTTGATAGAAGAGGAAACTGTAGGAATGCACAGGCAGATCACATGCACCAAAAATACGTGTATTAAAAGGGGGAAATAATAAAGAATACTAATGAACGCTCATTTTCAGTTAAACATTCATCAGAATACGCAATATGGAAAGGAAGAGCATCATTTCTCAATCAGATAAGGCAAGATCTAGCCAACTTTAAATCTACGAAGACTTAATGCAGCAGGGCACAATAAATGCACAAAATGAACTGAAAGGAGTCCAGTTAATCAATCTTATTCTAAGTGTCGCGTGCCAGAGAGGAATGAAAAGAGCAAGACAATCCAATCACCCGCTCAGAGTCCTCATTGAACTAATTAAGGGCTCATACCTTGTGGAGGTAGAACTTCACTTCGCTCACAGTTACAGCGACATCAGTGGCAAGGTCAGAAGATACATATCTGCAAAGACGGGAATGACAGATAAGTTTAGCACATAGAAATTTATCTAACAAGATCAGTACACAAGGCAAGTTAATACCTCCCACCCTAACTTCCATTTCTTATACGTTCAAATAATTTTCTTCAGTAACATTAATTTGAAGCAAGACTACAATTCAGAAAACAATCAGATGTCTGGTATTCTTTAAAACAAATTCTTGGACGACGGAACATCAGTAAGCTATCTCAATACAAGACAGACTATGAAAACAAAAATCATTCAGTGACCACTATACATGAATAGTCACAAGTTCTCCAACAAATAGATAATTTTAACAGGCTTCATCAAATTTCAGGACCAAAATACTCCTATTGTCCCAAAACAAACTTCATACATGGGAGTGGCATTAAATTCAAGAAAAATTGTCAAGTCCAGAAATTTTTTTTGAAAAATGGCTATTGCGAGGTACAAGGTAAAACAAGGTGTATGCAAAAAAAAAAAAAAAAATCAACGTAAAATTCTTTTGGAAGACATTCCAAAAGTGGAAAACGTGAAATTCTCTCTAGGCCAGAGAGAAGGGTAATCAAGACATCAATCATAGAGTTTAGGGTCAAAGACATACCATTAAGTTTATCGACAAATGCTTTACTACTATCAGAAACCAAGTAATAACCTTATACTTGGGGCAATCCATCCTGAGGACCTAATATAAGGATATTCCACAAACATCATTTATCAAAACAACCAACAGGTAACTTATTGAACCAGCAAGTCCGTGCTTATCCAAACCAGATGTCCCACCTTCAATGACATCATTTACCATACCCTATAATGTTCAATAATCCATAATGTACTGGCTGACAACTTAATAACTCACAAAGACAACAGACATCTCTATGACAGGGAAAATTAAGAAGGGGCCACACCTGAGCATGGGAAAATTGGTGACTTACATTATTATTCCCCCTGTTCTAAATTAAATTAAATTTTTTCCCCCTAATCTAGAATATGTAATCTTAACAGGGTACTCAGTAAAATAATTACAGGCTTAAAGCATTCTATTATCTCATTACGATTATTACAAATTTTTCACGAAGGTATTGGTCTTAAATTGGTGAAGTTTGACCTGGAAGCCCATATTTCTGAAGGAAAGATAGCACATAATACAGTGAGAACTGAGAACACAACACATTAGATTTATCTACAGGCATACCAACCACCCAATTCTGCGAAAGGTGGAACCCTCGCACATTCAACATTGTTTGATCTTAGAAGAGACTAAAGGAAATACATGCAAATAGTTTTAAGATAACAGTTGGTTCACAAAATCTAACAGTGAAAACCGAACACCGTACTAAGCAAAATTCCATCTTTCGGATACGGGGTTTGGAAAGCAAAAGCATTCATTCAAGGCCAACAATTTTTCAAGGGACATTTCTCGCCAACCTGGGGAGTGCATTTTTAAGCGAAAAGAAATCATCATTACAACCCATAATTAAACAGATTTAAGGCCACTTGCGACAACTGATAACAATAAGGCCTCTTGTACTCCATATTACACTTGGGATGCTTTGAATCAAGCAAAGAAAAAATGCAAATATGTTTCCCAAAGCCCTACATGCCTAAACACCAAAAAATACTACCTACGTCCCGAATTAATAGTCACACAGCTTTGCATGAACTGTAAATCACACAATCAACCTCACATCAAATTTGCGGAGGAAGGGAGTATCATGACTACCATACAAGCTCATTCACAAAAGTTTCTTGAAAGATAAGGGGTTACCCCATACAGGCATATAATCCACGGAAAATCAAGCGTAATAAAAATGAGCAACAATACTTTTTTGTCAGAAGAAAAAAAAAGGAAGGGTGGGACTGAAAATCCAGCCAAATGACAATACATTAGCTTTTGAAAATGGACCACCATCAAGGCATCAACACCAACATTAAATAAAAATGGTTCAATGACTGGACCACTTTCCTAATTTTACGCTTGGATTCACCTGACTCGCACTAATCCTTCCTTAAAATCCCCACTTAATCACCACTTTTCCTGTCAAAATTTTTTAGCAAGCAAGAGAACAAACTGATATTTATACCTCAAAACAATTCACTAAAAGCTTCAATGACAAGAATCTAACTTACTGCAATTTCATCCCCTCATATTTTTTATTCTGGCACTCTTACCAAAACAATTCTCCCCTAATATGAAATTTCTTTATCATAAGAACATAACAATGCACAAGAAAACACAACAGTTTTTACACAATAGTGTTATGTTTTGGGAAACTAACATACAATGATCAACAGAATTATTAACATTGATAATATTTCTTCTACACACACGTGACCGACCCTAAATATTAAAACCGGAATACACCATAAAACTGTAGTGATACCGATTCACTACTTCAAGATGTTGCAACCACTGTAAAAAGTTTAAACGCAGAAAAACTGACCTGATATTGCTACCATCAAACTGAAAAGCATCTGGCTTTGAACCCAATTTCATGAACTTCATCTTCTCTTCAAGAGCTCAACACCCGACTTGAAAATAGTTACCAATTTATCCCCAAACTAACACAATCTCAACAGAATGCCAACCACTCCTCAAAATCAATGAACTGAATTCAAAACCCAGAAATTTCCGTTCTTCAACAACACAAACACAAACCTTCTTCAACCACACTCAACCTTTTAACCTTTTTATTGTTCCCCTGTTTTTTTTTTTTCCCCCTCTCTCCAAACAAGACTCAAACTTTTCAACGGTAATAGATAAACAGAGAGAAACTGGAAACACACAACTCAATTATCCCAATTTATCCAAAACCCTGAAAAGAAAATGGAATTTAAATTTGCAAACTTTTCAAGAAATGAAGTGTATTTAATACGCTGTCCCCTCAAACCCCATCTCAATAGCAGACCACATCACCAAGTATTTAACACCACGCCGCCTTTACCATTAATCCACTCTGCAAATTTCAGAACTTCTGGAAAAAATTTCTCTGACCCAAATCGCAAGATGGTAGAAAAATCTCATCTTTTTGGTTAAATTACATAATACTCACTGTAATTATAATGAATTGAAGGGCTTGTTTGGGAAAGTTTCCCTCTTAAAAACATTTACACACGTTTTCTACAAATGTAGAAAGAGAAAGTAGAGGGAGAAAGTGTATGGGGGAGCATATGAAGGGATGGATGGAAGGAAGAGTAGGGGGAGAGGCAGTGTGTGTGTGTATTTACAGAGTGTCTGAAGGGAGCTTTCCCTGCAGTTAAAGCACGCCAGTTGTTGCTAGACTGTTACTGTTTTGCCCTTTTACTCTGTGTAGACAATTTTGACTTTTCGGAAAATCCGATGATTTAAAGCCTAATAGACTCCGACTAATTTAATTAAGGATACGATTTAGAGAAGTGTTGTTACAATTTAAGGGTCTCGGATTAAACATGATTTCAAACCACTGTTTTGATATGGATTTACAGACTATGTTTTTTGACATGGCTATAAGAAAAAAACATACAGCCATTTAGAGTGCTCAAAACTTATGATGATTAAGCCAGCATTTGTTGGTAATTGGTCTGTTAGATTTGAGTTTTGACGAGTCGTTTGTGTTTCGCAACAACATGGCAGTGTAGTTTGACCCAGACTTTAAGGTAGCTGCCTAGCTTGCCTTTCTACTTTTTTTTTTTTTTAAATTATGAAAATTTTAGCATTGTTATTAATGTGTTTAATTTATTGCATCATATTTGACCTGTGACCTCATACGTCTGGTGTTGACTTTGGGTATCTTATAATTTTGTAGTGCAATAGTGACATTATTTACTATTCTGTCTCTCCTTTTAAAATTGACTCATTTTCTATTTTGGGCCGAATTAATAAGTAATCTAAAAACTTAAAAAAAAAAAAAAAAGTAAAGAAATAAAAATTATTTGATGACTATGTTGTTGATCAATTTCAAGCAAATTGAAAAATCAATTTTAGAAGACTATGTATGTTGATATATAGTTTGACTTTAAGAAAAAGCTAAAAGTCAATCTAAAACTAGCAAAAGAGATAAGTTGCCAAATAAGGGCAAAAACCTTGAAATTTTAGCAAATCTTTTCCAAAAAAAAATGTTTGAAATTCTATTGCCTAATTTTATCATCAAGAATTTATTGTCAGCACTAGTCTAGAGATGGGGAAACAGTGACGTCTTGAACTTTATTTCTCAAGCGGCTAGGGGCTATTTTCGTATAGATTTTAAAATCAAATTTTGTTTAAAATTCTCTCTAATCTAGATAAAAATCTTTTTATTTATTTGAGATTTTGATAAATTCGTCCCAACGTATATTTTTCAAATATAAGCATTTTTTTATAATTTTTTACAAATGTGAAGTAAATAGGGAGTAAAAAAAAGAATGAAGGGATTACCATGTAATTGAAAGCAGACGAGAGGACGGACAATTGGCGGAAGCAGCTTTCATCAAGCAGAGTGTGTAGGTAGTGCAAGGATGAAGCCATTAATTTCGTTAAGCAATTAAGTTGGCAAACCCAACCAATTCAACTACGTATTGAATTTCACTACACCATATTTAATTGTTTCATTGGGGCATTTTTGTCTTTGGCCTTTATGTTTTGCTTGGTCCCAATGCTACATTAAGTGGCCAAAATCAAGTAGAGGTCCTTTCATCTTGTAGTTTAGGTTAGTACAAGCTACAACTCCTACTAGTATTAATTTTTACCCTCTGTAGATTAGCATAAACCAAGGAAAATGCGAGTGCTCGAAAGTAGAGTTGGTGACCGAGTCTGAATGTACTGGACTTCACACAAATGTGTTAGGCATACTAATTACGCCAAAGCTTTAAAATACCCCATGGTCTGACCTTTTGCTCGGACGTTATTAGCCAAAATCTAGCCATGGTTACTATACACATTCTATATAATTCTAGTAGGTTACAATACACATTACAATACAAATAGGGGCTTGTTATTTACCGTCATGAAATTACTCGAGCCGTCCCCCGTATTTACTATATTACCCCCCTCAATCCCTCTTCTCTTCTCTTCACCCTCATTCACTTTCCATCTTCACCCAACAATTCATAAATTAACACTAATTAATTGATTGACCATGCAACTTAACAATAATAATTAACACTAATTAACATGATTAAAATAAAATAATATGATTTTAACTAATTAACACTAATTTATTGACAATAATTAACTCTAATTAATTAACAATATTAAGTAATTAACAAAAGAAAAGTGTCGTAAATAGTTTAAGTTAGGTTTGGAAAAAAAGTTTGTAGTATTTGAAGTTAGGAAAATTTAAAGTAAGTAGTTTAAGTTATAAATATTTTAAGTTAGAAAAATATTATAATTTAGGAATATTAACTTAGTTAGGAATATTTTAAGTTAGGAATATTTTAAGTTAGGAATATTAGAATTTAGGAATATTAACTTAAGTTATTAAATGTAAATTTTAAAAATAATATATTGTGAAATGAATAATGAAATTATCAAATTAATCGTAAATTATGAAAATAATAACTTTTATATTATGAAATTATAATAAGGTTCGTTTTTGATTCGTTTTTTACGAGAAAGTGAAGTGGAAAATAAGAATTGAAGTGTAAGATAATCGATGATTTTATTTAAAATGTGTCAAAGGACAAAATCGTCAATTAGGGGGGCGGTTCGATCAATTTTGGGGCGGCGTTTAGCGTTCCACTACAAATAACTAACCATGGCTACTATACACATTACAATACACATTACAAGCCAAAATCTAGCCGTGGTTACTATACACATTACAATACAAATAACTAATCATATATATCACTAACATATAGGTCTAGTAGGTTACTACTATACACTTATTCAAGTTACTAATTGATTGCATATTTAGGTCATTCAACTATTGTTGATTACGTTACAAATTGATTGTATATTTAGGTCATTCAGCTATTGTTGATTGATCACTAGTTTATACTCTAATCGCAAAATAATAATCCACGTAAATCATAAATAACCATTTTGATAATTTCTTAATGAACCATCAAGCCATAAAAGCTAAAATAACTAAAGCAAATTGCTTCTCGATCTCCACTGGTTCATTTGGTCTGGTAAATACCACGGAAATGGTTGGATTGATTGATAACATACATTCCCAAGCATTATGTCAAACATTCCCAAGCATTATGTCAAACATTCTTTAGTTTGATTGATATTCCCTTTGTCCCTAAAAATTGCCTTAGTTTAACTTTTATGGTCTCCAATTCATAACTTTAAACTTTTTTATTTTTAAATTTATAAAGCAAAAAATTATGAAAACATGATATTCTAAAAATTTACATTGAGATGCATCCAATAAAATCTTATTTAAATATATTATTTCTTATAACATGATGAGAATTCATGGTCAAACTTTTCGAACCTTGACTCCAAATAATGAATTGGGACGTTCTTTTGAGGACAGAAGGAGTATATAGAAGGAAAATCTCCGAATTTCTTTATCATTATTCTACCTTAAAAAAAAACAGATTTTAATGCATTTGTAAGGTATTATTGTGAGTTAAATGAACATCTACAACCAACTAATGTGCCCACAATAGGATCATATGATTACTACTTTACGAATATATGTCCTCTCACTGTCATTATCACATTATCATAATGCTAAGACAACATAAATCAAAATTGTGAAATAATTAAGACAAAGTGTTTGCAATTTGATTGCTCTTTGTGACTTACTATAAATAAACACACACAAAATTGCTAGTCCGTAAATGTTGATTTGAATAACACCATAAAC
Source organism: Dysphania ambrosioides (assembly GCA_026401315.1). Classification (NCBI taxonomy): domain Eukaryota; kingdom Viridiplantae; phylum Streptophyta; class Magnoliopsida; order Caryophyllales; family Amaranthaceae; genus Dysphania; species Dysphania ambrosioides. The sequence continues at coordinate 668,349 of CM048663.1, read as the reverse complement.
CTCATTTCTAGCTTGTACACCAAAATAAATAAACCACATTTCTTTGTGACCATCATTATCCCATTTTAAAGTTATCTGTTATATTTTTCTGGGTAAATAAAATAAGAGTTAAGGATGTTTATGTCCGGACTAGATTAACTACTAACTTTTCTTTTATATTATAATTTATTTCTTACTTGTTTTTAGAACGTAAAAAAATAAATAAATAATGCTAACTAACACTATGATGATGGTGAAGACCTTTAAGACAGTGAAAAAGAAAATTTAAAGGATTCTATGTGCATATTCATGAAATGATAAGAACCCATGTGTGTGTCTCTAAGGAGGCGCAATTATTGTTATTTGGAAAGGAGAAAAAAAATGAAGCAATATATTAGGCATGCGCATGCAAAAACCCACAAAACCAATCATCATCATCATCATCATGTATCATATATAATCAGAAATTTATGATGATTGATATTAGTATAATTTCAATAGAATGGGCTCCATTCTCATGATGACCTGAGCTTGGTTGGGTGCCCATCTTAGCCCTGAAATGTAGGGGACCATGCATATATGTTGATATGCACATCATATTTGCACAGTAGTGTAGCTTTTTTTACACGAACTCTTGGTATTAAGTAGCTAGCTTTTAGTTGGCGTCTTCTCTCTTTAGCTCTCTATACATGAAAGTCGGCAACTCTGTGCTATCCGTCCTATATTGTAAGTTGCGTTGCAACTAGTCATCTATAGTATAAAGATATGGACAATTTCCAACAGCGATAAAGGTGACGACCCCTTTGATGGATCTCCCTTGGTTTCCTATGTTGTGTGCCACTCGCTATGTAAGAAGACTTACCCGCTGTGTAAATGGAAGACGATTTTGTTGTTCAATTATTAACATCGTCGTCACCTTTCTTAAATTGTTAGCTATTAATAAGTTTGTTCTATCAACTATAAGGATGCGGGTATTTGGACTGCTCCCTACTCAGTCCCTAGTTTTTGTCTCATTTAACTTTTTACGATTTTTAAGATACGACTTAAATCACTCTTATTTCTATAAAACAAAAAATTGTTAAAATTTGATATTAAATAATTTTACCTTATTTGATATTCAAAAAGTTTACCTTGAGATGCATATAACAAGATCTCACTTAAATATATTATTTCTTATAACATTATTATAGTCAATTTTTTTTTTATTTTTTTCTATATAGATAGAAATAGAACAGAAATAAAGTAGTAATATGTCATGAATTTCATAATCCCAACTAAAGGATTTGTCGGGGTCTATTCTCCAATGATTATGTATAAATGTAAATTCTTTAATTTTCTTATGTTTATCTTAAATTACAAGTGTACAGATGAGAAGTTAAATTTTGTGTGCGTAATCCTTTATATTGTTGGAAGTGCAATTTGGTAAGCGATTTACTTTGTATGTGTATGGCACTTAGTGATGGCCACAGGGTCGTTACGGGCCAGCCACCGAGCTGGACTGGGAGGGGAAGGAACGGGACCGAACCGGTCAAGGGGGCAGGCCGGGGTTGGGTCGGAAAATTGGATTCATATCATATCGAACCGAATCACAAACTGAATCACGAACCAAATTGAACCGAATTCACAAATCGAATCAAATCGAATCGAATTCACGTATCGTATCGCATCAAATCTAATTAACGAATCGAACCAAATCGAATCGAATTTCACATAATGACATTTAGAAATTAGAAGGAATGAATTGTTTCGAAAGTAATTAAACATTTATATTCACGAATCACATAATGACATTCATTATAAACTTTTATATTCGACTAATCACATTCATTTTTTATTTCTTTGTCGATATTTTTTATTTTTCACTACATATTTACATAAATTACATATAATCATAAAAAAGACATAATCATATTCGATTCATATAAAATGAATTATATTCAACTAAACTAACATTCATTGATTTATATAACTAAACTATATTCAACTAAACTCACATTATTCATATAAACTAAACTATATTCAACTAAACTAACTTTTATTGATTTATATAATGAATAAACTAAATTTTATTCAACTAAACTAACATTTCTTGATTTTTATCAACCAAATTATGTTACAACTAAACTAACATTCATATAAACTAAACTAAGATTCAACTAAACTAAAATTCATTGATTCATCTAAATTAAACTATAAACAACTAAACTAACATTCATATAAACTAAATTATGTTCAACTAACTATTAAACTAAACTAAATTCACTAATTCATATAAACTAAACTATATTCAGTGAAACTAACATTCATTGATTCATATAAACTAAACTATATACAATTCCACTAATCTAACATTTATTGATTCATATAAACTAAATTATATTCAACTAAATTAATATCCATGTAAACTAAACTATATTTAACTAAATTAACATTCATTAATTCATATAAACTAAACTATATTCAACTAAACTAACATTCATTTATTCATATAAACTAAACTATATAATAATTCAATTAAATTGACATTCATTGATTCATATAAACTAAACTATATTCAACTATACTAACATATATATAAACTAAATTGTACTCAATTAAACTAACATTCATATATAGCTAAACTAATAATCATTGAGTCATATAAACTAAACTAAATTTAACTATACTAACATTCATTGATTCATATAAACTAAACTAACATTCTAATAAACTAAACTATATTCAACTAAACTAATATTCATTGATTCATAAGAATTAAACTAAAGTATATTCAAATAAACAAACATTCATATAAATTAAACTATATGCAAATCAACTAACATTCGTATGAAATAATTTATATTCAACTAAATTAACATTTATATAAACTAAAATGCATTTAAATAAACTAAATTTTACAAAACTAAAAGATTTAGGCGGGCTGTATAGGGCCCGGCCAGTTTAATGGACCGAATCGGGTCAATTTAATGGGCCGATCCGGTTCAAATCATGGGCCGAGTCGAATTTTTTCTCGAACCGAATTGAATAGGGTCAGGGTTGGGGAATTTGTTTTCGGATTTAGCCCCCCGATTCGTATGCGAGTCGTGTTGGGCCGGGCTGAATCGGCCTAGTAGCCACCTCTAATGGCACTATCCTACCTAACTGTTATTTTGTTTATTTGGGATAGCCCCACTTTAGTAAATGAACGAAAAAGAGTGAGATTTATTGTTCCATAACCGGTTGTATCATGAACTTGCCAGTGGGGGAAGACTTTGTTACACGAACGCTGGGGAGTAATGTATCACGTAGTCGAGATTTGCTTATGAACAAATAATACGAGCAGATTGTATTTTCTGAACAATTTCATCATTTTTATCTTTTAAAAGGCCATGCTTATTTTAATGTGATTAATGTATACTATCAATACCACGGGAAAAAATAATGATATTAGGCGTAGAAATAACGATTTTAGATATAGAAATTTGATAGTTAAATAGAAGCAATAGCTCCAACTAGATACCCTTCAGCAACCGCTTCAACTTGTGGTGAATTATAAATTTATAACCTATGATTATGACTATGTTTTAAATTTTAGGAAGATATACTAGAAGATGTAAGAGAGATTCTCTCCAGGTTTGATGTGCTTAAAGGCAGGGAAGACACAGTGAACTTTTTTACATGGGCCTTCTGCTTCACCCTCAAATCTCTCCCCCTTTATAGCCTTCAATTCGCTTTCCTTTGTTAATTAATATAATGGAATTCAGTTTCTATTAATGTTATATTAAGGGTGGTCTCTAAATGCGAGGTGATCTGTCACAGTACGTTAATCAACCAACCACTAAAAATCCCAAATAAAATAAATATTGTATTAAGCGTATTTGTTCCCAACATCGACAAACTTCTCTTATAAAAGGAGAGCTTATCAAGGTTCATATTGGCCGGCACGGCATGCTTAGTCGTATAGATGACTCACGACACATTCTACTAAACTATGCAGTAATTTTCAAGCACTGTGTCTGTGTGGTAGATAATATAAGTGCTTTTTTAAAAATAATTTAAAATATTCAAGCGTGTTTCACTTCTTTTTTTATTATGTATGGAATTAAAAGAAATTAAAGAACTCTATGAATCTTATAAAAGAATTATGATTTAATTGAAAAACTAGGTTTTTGAGGTTGGTGTTTTACACAAGTTATCTGATTTTTTTTTCCAGCCACATGTGTATGCTTTAATTTCAACTAGGAAATATCTAATATCTTTGTTTCAATTCCAAAAAATTTACAAAAATATATCTAAAATGTTGTATAGTTCCTTGTATAATTCAATCATTTGAACAAATACATGCCCTTGGAGATAATAGTTTGATATTGTTGTCATTAATCGTATAGGGACATATATATTAAGCCATGAGAGTGATTGGAGCCATTTATTTTACCTATAAACATTGTTCATTTCAACCGATATCCAATCGATTAAGTCATTATCTCACCTTTGGAGACCAAATATTAGGTATTGAATTGTTTAAAATCTCATCGTATTACCCTAAGAAGCATCCAATACCTTTCATACAACTTAAGAAATTTTTTAAAAATATCTCAAAAATATTGTGTAATAATCTTTAAAATTCAGTCATTTTGAACAATTAAAAACTCAATGAGAGAACACCTTAATATACTAATCATATGCGTTACAGGGTCAAATTAGAACATAGGAGTGAATGAAGCCAATTACTTTTATTCTAAACATCTATTTCATCCAAACTTATTTTAAGGTTTTTAAAGACGAATATAAGGTATTGTATGGTTTCAAATTTCCTCAAATGATCCTAGCTAAGAAGTATTTTGTACCTATAACTCAATTTTGAGTTTTCTTAGAATGTATCTCAAAAATAATGAATATAAACTTTTAATAAATCATTTTGGATAATTTGGTATTTGATGAGTGAACATCTTGATATATTTACCATGAGTCAAATAACTAATTTTCAAAAGTATTAATCATGTCCTAGAATCTTTTAAGGCCATTAGAGATCGTATATAAGGTATTGAATGGTTTCACTAATAGAGAAATGTTCATTTGTTCTCCTTATCTGCTATGATTTGTTAGTATGAAAGAAGCAGTGCAATTTACTTATAAGGCAAACGATGCAAATTGTGATGTTTCGATGAAAAATTGGCAACGATTCCTTAATATAACTCGAAGCAAATAACTATAATATTTGAGGTGGTTTAATCATATGACTGCAGCAAATAAGTATTTCTTGAATTAACCCCTAACCCAAGAACAAATTATTTACTACGGTTAAAGTGTCTAACCATAGCAAATGTCCCGCCTCACTTTTTTAGTGTCATTCCCATAGTTCGATACTTCAATATCGCCTATTCATTGCCCAAACCAACCATTCGTCCTCGGTTTTCTTCCCATCTACCTCATTCCCAAAACTATACCGGCCACTCCCCTCACTCGTTAGGGCGCCACTGTTGGTACTACACCACCACCTTCGCCACCAGTTAAGTCCCCTCGCTCGCCACTACTGCAACACACCACCACCTTCACTACTACTCACTCACTTTCATCACCATGAATGGTTTATCAACAAATCAATTTTACAGGAAAAATGCATAATTGAATTCTATGGAGTTGTGTTGTTCATGATATCAAGACAAGTAACATGATTGGTGTATGACTATAGGCAATACTGTGAATGGAATGTACTATTTGATGAATGAACCTATGAACAAGGTTATACAAATAATGATACCAAACTAGAATACAAAATCCAAAACAAGCAACAACTAATAGTACAAGTGTGAAATATAGGATCTCAAATATTGCTCCACATGTTCAATAACACAGTGCAAGTGTCATGTGGCACCACATGTTTATTTATGACATACTTAGACACCTTCACCCCCATCTTAATCATCTTATGGAAAAGTTATTGAACATGTGAGTGGCCAGTCCTATGAAAAAGTTCACAATTGTCTTATTTTCTCAATAAAATCTCAAGCAAGTGAACCTTATGAGCGGGTTCACATGGACATATGGGGTCCATACAAGGTAGCTACAAGAAATGAACACATATATTTTGACAGTTGTAGATGAATGTATAGGTACCTAATAACATGGGTATATCTTCTCAAACTAAAGTTAGATACAAGTGGTGCAATGCAAGAATTCTCTCAGTATACAAAATAGACTTCAAAAAGGAATCCCAAACACTTAGAACATATAATTTTCTTGCAATGGATAATCGCAAATGCATAAAGTTTTATGCAGACAAAGGAATAATTCACCAAACCATTTTTGTTATAGAGCACAACAAAGTGGTAGGTTAGAAAGAAAGCACTGAAATGAGCTTGAAATAGCCAGAGATTTGACAATCAACGACATAACAAATGTGTAAATATGGAACATGAATTTGAAGCAATAGGAATTGATCAAACAATAGTTAAGGAGACTATACAAGAACAAGGAGAGAAGAAATAAACAAGAGAGAACCTCCCACAACAGAGAAAGCCAACCTGGCAAACTAAAAACCCAGGTTAGATGGACAACTATCACTACTTCTTTCAATTGCAACAACTCCAATTACAGATGTTATACAAACTATATCTCAACCTTGTTTCTTCTAATTCTGGCAAAAGTAACAGAGGCAATGAGAAAGAATCGTGATCTTATCTTTTTCAAACATGTTAAAAGATCAAAGTAGATATGAGCAATGAATGAAGAGTAGGAAGTTGAATAACATAAGGGAAAGAAAGCTATGTGTTGTAAATGGATCTATATAACAAAGTATGACATAGATTAGAATCTTGAAAGACACAAGTGTAGGCTAGCGGTACTTGGAATTACTTCAGAATGGTACGATCTTGACTTTGATGAAACATTTTCTCTAGTTGCTAAGTTAATGATTATAAGATCACTACTTACAATTGCAGTAATGGAAGAATGTTATGTAGAATCAATGGATGTGAATAAATCTTTTTTGAACTATTTTAGTGCAAGATTGTAAGTATCTACATAAGGAAGAATGAAATTGTGAAGAAGATCAACTAAGTTGGTGTTCAAGGAAGAAAGAGTAAAAGAAGATAAATGTACACATCTCTAATAAATACATGTACTTCCTCTCAGCTCTACCATTCTGTTGAGGGTTCCTATGTATGCTTCTTTGGTGGATTATGCCATGCTCAGAAAATAATTTTGCACATGATTCTTGAATTATTTCGGTCTCATTATCACTTCTAATCATCTTTACTCTTTCATCAAATTGAGTGCCAAAATAAGTAAGAAAACTGGACAAAACAAAAGTTACCTGTGTCTTGTCTTGAATCAAATATGTCCAAGTAATTATGGTTTTATCATCCAAAATCATCAAAAAATATGTTGCACCAGATAACAAGGTATTCTGTATCTTCCATAAGTCAACATGAACAAGATCAAAAGTTTTTGAAGCTAAAGGACAAAGAAAGGCAACTTGTGTTGTTTGCCAAGAACACAGGATTAATTTCACAGCTAAAACTTTCAATGCTATGACCTTTCTTCTTACAATGATCACACACAAGATCATACTTCATTTTCTTTAACTCCTTATTCTGGAACACAGGTTTATGAAATACTTTGAGATTCATATTTTCAAATACATTCAATGCACTAACCTCCGCTAATTGAGATCTAAGTTGGTTTAACTTGTTATGTTGTTATATTTGTTGAAGCGTATGATATCGTTTGTTGATGGTGGGTAAAGGATCTTGACTCAACAAGTTCGTCTTAACTTGATCATATTCTCTGTGAAGACCCAAAAACAGTTGCATTAGCTTCTTCTTTGTTCCATTTTCAAAATTTTCTTGAAAACACCACAACTACACAACTTCGATCATAGCTCCACACGTTCAATTTAGAATAGCTTCAAGAATTTGTATTGATCCCATACACTCTTTAGCTTACCAAAATACTCAGCAATACTATCACCATTATAATTAACAGAGTTCAAGCTTCTATGCATTTCAAACAATTGAGGTGCATTTGTTTGCCCAAACATTTCAGAAATCTCTTTCCACAACTCAGCTGAAGAGTTTACAAACATCAAATTTTCTGCCAGATTTTTGTCAATTGAATTTAGAATCCACGACCACCATATAATCATTCCTAAGCCATTTTTGATACTCAGGGGATTCAACACCAGGAGAATTTAGTGTAACATCAACAAATCGCAATTTGTGACGAGCTATCAGTGCATACAAACTGTTCGACTCCAATTAACAAAATTTAATCCATTTAAGATTTGATTTTCCAACTGCATGCCTATATGGTCTCTATTAGACAAATAATATGGATTTAAAAAATTCAAACTACTCTAACTTTGTGTGCTTTGATTGTATGAATGATCATTCACCATTTCAACTTAAATTTAATGATCAAACTTCAAGGAAATCTTAGAACGAAAGAAATATCTCTAAGAAAGTTTCAAAGAAAACTCAACAAAATCAAATATGGGTTTCGAAACCAATTTTCACCAATCTTCAAAAATTTTATATCAAATGATAGAGAAAGCTGCATGAATCAAATGATCAATCTGCATGATTTAATACCATGAACAATTTCAGTGCAAGATTGTAAATATCTATAGAAGGAAGAATGAAATCGTGAAGAAGATCAACTAAGCTGGTGTTCAAGGAAGAAAGAGTAAAAAAAGTGAATACATTATGCTATTATTTCTCAAAATCAGTGTCATTACATCCTTGTACCACATACACACACGCATGCACACACACATATACACACACACGCACACATACACACATATACACACACACACGCACGCACACACATACATGAAGTTGTTATAACCGACTCTTACAATATATAATTTATTTCTCTGAATTTATATAACTTAATAATTTTTGCATCGAGACTTACATGAAACTGTGTACAAAAGATACCTCAAGGATATGAAGGTCCAGGGAAAATAATTGATGCAAACTAGTGGAGATTTTTATTTATTTTTTATTTCAAAGCATTCCAACCAAGTGAGCAGACCAACAAGTCTCTCTATGGACTTAAATAAGCTCCTAGGCAATGGTTTGAAAAAGTCCCTGCTAATACTCTCATAAGTCTCTGATTTAAGCAGTCCAAATATGGTTATTCTTTGTTCACTAAGTATGATAATATACGGAAGTTTGAAGCAATTCTAGTGTATGTAGATGAGTTGACAGAAATCGTTCCAAATCAATCATATTTCACTTGAAAAATCTTGACAACAGAGAGATTTTTAGGCATTGAAGGTGACAAAAGTGAATTAGGGGATTTCTCAATATCAGCTGAAATATGTGATAGAGATCATGCTCTAGAAAAGGAAAGTGAAGGTAATATGGATTTATTGGATTAATTTGGCATTGTGTTGTGCATATAAAGTTATGGACATTGGCCACATTGCTAAAGTCGGCCTAGTAAACCATATGTCTATCAAACAAGTTTATATGTAATAGGGACTACATTTTAACAAATGAACATTACTTAAAACTTTTAGTGTTAGTCCACTACTTGTGGGTTGCCGCTGCATGCGGTAGACTTTTAGCCCACTACTATAGCTTGGCTACTGACTCCAACACCACTACCTCATTTTAAGAAGAGTGTCCTTCACACTAATTAATACTCTCCACTTCTCACTCTAGTAGATGCCCAATTAACTTTTGACATGCTTGACTAAAATAAGAAGTCATTTCTTGAACTATATGACTAAATACGCCTAGAATTGTTTCATCCAACCCAAATTTTTGTTTTTTGGCAACTATAAGGTACAAAACAACTAAAAGCCTTTTTTTTTTGCTACTTTACGGGACTAAACAATTAAAAGTCTTTTTTAACTGTCGTAGCTAAATTATGGACTCTAGAAACACACGATTTAGCAATTTCAACGTAAAAGAGAAAACGAAAAGATGAAGTAAGTTGAATGATATCCAAACTATTACTCAACAATAACCTATTTAAAATTGGGCTTTAAATGAAATAAAGTTATATTCTTAAAAAACAACACTCGAAGCCACCGTATAACTACAAAAGACTTGTTTAGCTATTGAAAATTGAGAAGATCCAAATAGTAGTGCTATCATGTTGTCTTTCAAGAAGCCTTACTTTCCTACTTTATAAGCTATTACATATTCACGAAGTAGAACATAGGACAATGTGGATTGCGCACTCCCCTACCCCCTCATCTAATCCCCCTACGATCCCATGGTTATCTAATGAAGAGCTCAACTTCACTTGCAACATTGGCTTTTACATAACTCTTTTTCTTTGAAGAAAAATTAGCATCCATTCATTCATGAATGGCCGTACCAAACACACCTAGTTGTAATAATCATTTTAAGAGTTACCATACTTCGCCGATAAATTTCTTGGAACCACCCGTATTTTTGACATGAATTGACCATTTTGCCCCTCATTAACAAAAATGTAGTGAAATTAAAAACTTATGTTCTCTATACCATACACAACATATTTTCTTAAATTTTTTTTTTAAAAAAAAAACAAGAGCACTTGAACCATGGTGATGCCGCCTAATCTAAGCACCTTTTTAAAATTTTCTCATAACTTTAGCTACAAGTCTTTATAATGGGCCCATAACATATTAATTGAAATAATGGAAGAAGCAAGCTAACTAGTGGCCATGACGAAATTGGGTAATTTGGATTATTTTAAAAAATTGATTACATACAATAAAAAAAGTATCCAAAATGACTTCAATTTTAGTAAATCATTCATAATTCTTTCGTTTTGAATCCAAAATTGAACTTATAATATATCATAGGATAACTTATAACAAAAGGTATTCAATCGAACAATGTTCATGGATAGTATATGAGTTTATCAATTTTATAGGCTCAATTTTTATACTCATGAGCCTAGTTTGAGATTAAGGGAATATTAGCCCATAAATATTGACATTCTTGAAATATTCAAGAGGTTTTGCACTAAATGATTTGGTCGGTGTGTTTAAATAATCTTCCAACACATTCTCTTAATGTTATGAACTTTTGATAAGTTTTGAAGTATGTTCTTAATAACATCATACCTTCATGAGTATTGTTGAGATATGTTCTTAATTTTTGGCAACAAGGGGCAAAACATTTACCGAACTCAATTAATCACTAACAATATGTAAAGTTTGTTAAAAATACGGGCATTGCTAAGTAATTATGAGTGATATTTAACAATTCAGATCTTTTATTGGGGGTAACATTACTAAACTCAATAAATTCATTAGCAACATGTATAGTGTGTTAGGAAAAAATCATACGTCCATTTTTAAGAGATAATTTATTTACGTTTAAGTTTTATTTTATTTTTAATTTGGAGTATTGAAGGTCGATTCCGTAGGCTGAATTATCAAATCACCAAAATTAGGCTTTGAGTAAAGTGTAAACTACAATTCCAGTACTTAAAGCTAGGAGCCATGCTAAACCTACCACGAAAAAAATTAAATAAATACAAACTTTAAAAAATCTTTGAAACTTGAACCCTACGATTAAACGATTAAACGATTAAACAATTAAACAATTAAACAATTAAACAATTAAACAATTAAACAATTAAACAATTAAACAATTAAACAATTAAACAATTAAACAATTAAACAATTAAACAATTAAACAATAAACAATTAAACAATTAAACAATTAAACAATTAAACAATTAAACTAACGTCTAAATTTAAAATTTCACCACCATCGATAGAGTGAACTATTTTCTACAGTCAAGACTTGTAATGAAACGTAATTCACCCGTCAACATTAAAAATAAATGAAAACATAACTGGTTTAATCAATCAATCATAGGCTAAATCAGTAAATCACTTGATCTTGACTTCCTGTTGAGTGTCGACTAATGAACATAAATTTAAAAAGCATCCATCCACACTTGATCCCAGATCTGCATCACAAGCGGACACGACAATATGATATTTCACCTTCCCACTAAGTTCTTCCTCCTGAAATACTTATAAAATGCAACACAGACAACTAGTTAGAAAGACTAATATAATTTATGTTATGATCAAAACCCATATGATTCAATCATCCATAACTTAGACTTTTAGATTTAGCGTATTATATTAGTATGTTACTCTATTTATTACTCCTTCCGTCTTTTTTTACTTGTTACATTTTCATTTTGGGAGTCAAACTTTATAAACTTTGACCATAAATTCTGATTATATTATTATAAATAATATATTCAAGTGATGTCTTGTTGGATGCATATTTAAGTAAATTTTTATAATTTCACGTTTTTATAATTTTTTATCTTACAAATTTAAAGAAAAAAATCATTTTAAATTATATTTTAAAGACAGTGAAAAGTCAAATGTAACCACTAAAAAAAGATATGTCATCAATTTTGTTTCTAAATGCGTGCAGACTGCAAAGTGGAAGTGTAACATTTTCAACATGGACTAGTACAGTGCTTAACCTAATCAATAATTATATTTCATTTTATGAGAGGGATAAAAAAAAAAAGAAATAAGGAATGACTATAAATATGCATTTTCGAGAATTGGGATTGCTTCTCCATTGGGGCCTAATCCAACTTGAATAGGATTAGTTTGAATTGAATTTAGGGGAGAAAAAATTAAAAAAAAATCCACTTTTTCTTCACTTAACTCCTCTTCTATTTACGTCCTCTATACATATAATACGCAGGTTTTACGAGAATTTAAAGATACATGCGAAATATAGAATAATTACTATAAAATATAAATAAACAAACATATTGATTGACATATATCTCATGCAATACTCCATATAACTATTGCAAAACATGATTGTCATTTATAACTGGCCCCCTCTTCCTATGTTTCACACAAATTATTTCGTAATCGAATATCCACTGTTAAACCTCTAAGTAATTCTTCAATGAAATAACAACATTTTAAAATTTTTAATTCTACTTTGGTGATAAGCTAATTACGAGTTAAATTCAACCACCATCATCATTAGCATTAGGGGTATTCTTATATTTAATTAATTAAAACTACTAATGTTGACGTAATTAAGAATTAAAGTCCATTAATTAACCAAAATAAAAAATTAAAGAAATGCATAATCTACTCACCCCTCAGGCCCTCACCCCTCACCCCTCACCCCTCACCTTACGGCCTCATCCTTGTTCACCTTACACACATATTCACACATACACACAAAACCAAGAACACGAATAAATTCAATTTTCAGGATCTCACACATTATCTTCTCTCTCTCTCTCTCTTCACTTTCTCTCTCTAGAACCGACGCCATGGTCGACCGACGAAGATCCGCGCTGGTCTCCGTCTTCCTCCTTCTCCTCATCTATGGCGCGCATTCCTTCTACCTTCCCGGCGTCGCTCCTCAGGATTTCGACAAGGTTTCTCCCTCCTCTTTTTCGCTATTTTTTATAATGATTTTGATATTTGGCCAGTTACGATGTGATTCTTTGAAAAAATGAGGCTAATCTCTAGGTTTTGTTGATGATTTTGATTTCGTAAGCACGAACATTGAACATTTTCGCTGTTCAATTGCTTTGCATTTGTCGTTGCTGTTGTTCGATTTAGATCGATGTGTTTTTTGTTGATTTTGTCGATTGTTAATTTTGTCGGTGATCAGAAGGTTGGATCTGAATGTGTCGGTTTGATTTGATGAGAGTGGATTGGAATGAGGATCAAGCTTCAATCTTACGCCAATAGTCAATGCTAGTGATGCTGCTGTTAAGACGTGAGAAATGAGATTGTGAAAGAAAAAAAATACATCGATTTTGATGAATGGAATGGTTTTTTTAACTGATCTAGATCAGTTAACATGGTTGAAATTAGGAATTTTCGAATCAGATCAGCAACATTTTGATGAAAGTAAGTGAGCTCGATCTAAGCGAACACGGACGTGGTCTGTTTGGTGTTCATGAGTTAAGAGAACCTAGAATGATGCTTTTCCGTGGAATCATTTCTTGTCGGTTTGAGCATAGGACTTTTGGTTAGGAAAATGTAATGTTTTTGGCCGTTTTAGTTATGGAGGATATTGAAGATAACTTGAGTACTCTATCTATTTCATGATATAAGTCGTCCATGCTTTGATGTGTACCTTTGACTTTTGATTTTTCGAAATTATGCATTGATGAATCGATTGACCACTATGCTGTTAGATTCGTATGGAAAAGTATTTTCAATTTACAGGGTTTTAGTTTCTTAATGGTCAAAGTGTAATGTCGATAAACATGAAATGAAGAATCGGAGAGAGTGGTTTATTTTTCTTCCTATTTATATGAGAGGATGAGGGCAATCTTGTGGAGTATATGGATTTCAGCAACCAGCATTTGGGCTGTAGTGTTTCATTTTTATGCATTACTTAGAATGTATTTACAAGAAATGTTTCTATTGAATAAAAGGAAATGAGCTGGAAGTACCTGGTGTCATCAAAGCAACCATGGTTTGAAATGTGTATGTTTGCTAGGTGTACTGATCGTTAGTTTAGGGGGAAGATGGAAAGAGACTTGAACTTGTGAATGGACTATAGGAACAAATTTGCGAGAAATAAAGTTAGAACAAGGAAAGAAGGTCAGGTCAAGGACTTCAGCAGTGTTGAGCATTGTTTTAATAAAACTTTTGCTGGAATGAGTTTTTGATGATTTGTGAATTGTCTTAGACTTTCTTACTTTCCTTCACATGCCAGTTGTTGCCTTTCACATTTTTCGTAAGTGTTGGATGTATGGGATACAGTGACCTATACTGTGACTGGGTTGATGGATTTTATAGGTTAATACTTATAAACTGAAGATATAATCTCATACATATTGCTTATATGCAAGTGAAAAAGAAGAAAACTATGTGAAATGATGACGCTGTTGGCTCACTTGACTGTGATTTATGGCATTCATCTCTTATATTGGCTGTATTTAATCTGTGTGATTTTGTTTGCAGGGAGATTCATTGATGATAAAGGTCAACAAGCTGACCTCCATTAAGACCCAGCTTCCTTACTCATACTATTCACTTCCTTACTGTAGCCCTGAAACTATTGTTGACAGTGCGGAGAATCTTGGTGAAGTTCTCCGTGGTGACCGAATAGAAAATTCTCCATATATGGTATGTTTCTTATTTGATAAATCTTTTATTTAGGAAAAATTGGCTGATAGTAATATTCTAGATATTCACCATTAGCTGTCTCTATCATTTGCAGTTTAAAATGCGAGAACCTCAGATGTGTAATGTTCTTTGCCGGAAAATCCTTGATGCTAAATCAGCCAAGGAATTTAAAGAAAAAATTGATGATGAATATCGTGTCAATATGTAAGATCCATTTTGCTCTAATCTTTGTGGATGCATATTTTTCCTGTGCATGTTAACGTGATTGCTTCACTGTGATGACTCAAATTTTTTTTTTTTCCTATTTGTTTTGGAAACAGGATTCTTGATAACCTTCCTTTGGTTATGCCAATAAGAAGAGGTGACCAGGATATAACTCCTGTTTACCAACTTGGCTATTATGTTGGGCTTAAGGGACAATATGCTGGGGTGAGTTTTATGTGTTTTAGTATCAGACTGCTAGTGTAGTTATAAGTTTGTGATCTTGTGTGTGCCTAACATTATGCAACTTTAACTGCAGACCAAGGATGAAAAGTATTTTATCCACAATCACCTATCATTTACTGTGCGATACCACACAGATCATCAAACTGAAACATCAAGGATTGTGGGGTTTGAGGTCAAGCCTTTCAGGTACTTTATTATTGGGAATCGTCTTTCTGGTAGGTTAATGTCACCGTCTTTTGCAAGTATTTGATGTTCCATTTTTCTGGGTGACTTTAGTGTTAAGCATGAATATGAAGGGGATTGGAACGAGAACACTCGGTTGACATCCTGTGATCCTCATGCAAATCATTTGGTTACTAGCTCCAATAACCCACAAGAAGTTGAAGAGAAGCAAGAAATCATATTTACTTATGATGTTCAATTTCAGGTAACTTTGAGGCTTCTTGCTTTGTGGATTAATTTGCAATCCATCTTTAGCTCAGTATTTCTGGTCATCTATTTTTATTTTGTGGTTTGTCATTTGCTTGGTTGGCTTATTAGGAATTTCTTCCTTGTTTATGTGTAGGAAAGTGAGGTCAAGTGGGCATCTAGGTGGGATGCGTATCTCCTTATGAGCGATGACCAGATTCATTGGTTCTCAATTGTCAACTCATTGATGATTGTCTTGTTCCTCTCTGGAATGGTGGCAATGATCATGCTCCGTACATTGTATCGTGACATCTCCAAGTACAATGAACTTGAGACCCTGGAAGAGGCTCAGGAGGAAACTGGTTGGAAACTAGTCCATGGGGATGTTTTTAGGCCTCCAACTAATTCAGATTTGTTGTGTGTTTATGCTGGAACTGGTGTTCAGTGCCTTGGGATGATGGTTGTCACCATGATGTTTGCAGTGCTTGGTTTCCTCTCACCCTCAAACCGTGGTGGGCTCATGACTGCCATGCTCTTTCTTTGGGTCTTCATGGGTATCTTTGCTGGTTATGCCTCTGCTCGACTCTACAAAATGTTCAAAGGAACAGAATGGAAGCGAATTGCTCTAAGAACTGCATTTTTGTTTCCGGGATCCGTAGCTATTGTTTTTTTCATCCTAAATGCTCTCATTTGGGGGGAGAAATCATCTGGCGCAGTTCCATTCGGGACAATGTTCGCGCTCATCTTTTTGTGGTTTGGTATCTCAGTCCCGCTTGTTTTCGTTGGTAGTTATGTTGGGTTCCGGAAGCAGGCAATCGAAGACCCTGTCAAAACCAACAAGATTCCTAGGCAAATCCCAGAGCAAGCCTGGTACATGAACCCCATCTTCTCTATCCTCATTGGAGGCATACTTCCATTTGGTGCAGTTTTCATCGAGCTCTTCTTCATCCTTACCTCTATCTGGCTGAATCAGTACTACTACATCTTTGGCTTCCTCTTCATTGTGTTCATGATTCTCATCGTAACCTGTGCTGAGATCACCATCGTGCTGTGCTACTTCCAGCTCTGCAGTGAAGACTATCTCTGGTGGTGGAGATCTTATTTGACATCAGGTTCTTCTGCCCTATACCTCTTCCTCTATGCAGCATTCTACTTCTTCACCAAGCTTGAAATAACCAAGCCTGTGTCTGGAATGTTGTACTTCGGGTACATGCTCATTGCTTCGTATGCGTTCTTTGTGCTTACCGGAACTATTGGTTTTTATGCTTGCTTCTGGTTTACCAGGCTTATCTACTCATCTGTGAAGATAGACTGAGTATTATGATATAATACTGATACCGCATTAGGCTGGTGACTGTTGAGCAAATTTTCGCAACCCCACAAAAAAGATAGCAATATTCAGTTCAGAATTAGTGATTCTTGTGTACCTTGTTAGATCGTATAAGTTGGGAGAGGACCGTGATCACCACTATAGTATTACTGAAACTCTGAAAGGCCACATCTCTGATAAAGACATGTTAAGGACCATGTATTTTCCTTTCATTCGTTTTTGTAATGACAGAATCCTTAATCTTTATTCATTACTGCTGCTTTTATCTTTATTCATTGTTAGAACAGTGTCGTAAATGTGTTCGGTACATTGTTGTTTGAAAGTCTGAAAACTGAAGGCCAACAATGACTTGTTCATTGCTACTTACCTGGAAAAACTCGATCCAGTGGATTCTTTACTTTGGTTACCAACGTTGTATGAAATCTCTTGATGACTGAGTTGAGAGCGTTTCATCTGAGTTTTCACGTTCAGTCAAGAGCTAGTTGCTCATCCATTGATACATCGCTTATTCATTACACTACAGATATATGGCTTCTTGGTTGTTAGAACGGTGGAGGAATGGGCGGAGATGGGGTTAGATGAAATTGGCTTTGATTAGGTTGCGATGCCTTGTTTTTGGAGTTGTGATGAACGTAATGAACATTGAAAGTTTAACCCAAAAACATGAATCATTACTGCGGGAACCAAACCATCACAAATCCCGGTGTTATGACTCTTCATTTTCCATTTTTACCAAATTTGAAACAAAGAAAAATTTGCCTCTCCGTTTTTCATATTTAGCATGTACATTTGATTCTATTGAATTAACATTAGAAATATTTAAAATGTTTATTAGTATTGAGTGTATTGTTCATTATACATTTTAGTGCACATGTTCAAAAGTCCAGCGTTGGCATATGATATTTATTGTACATGTACATTTGATGCGATAATAATGTACAACAGAAATACGAATAATGTACATTGGCGTTGACTATTATGTACGTTCAACATCTTGGTACTTATGCTCACTGAAATAGCTGGCATATGGAATGAAGATCAAACGTTCTACATGTGCATTTAATTCTTAGGTAATGATCATTAGCAATTGTAACTCTTTGTATAATTTACAATATGCAAACTCAAAATTTAAATGTACATATCATTCTTAGAAGTGTACATTAAAAATCTAAAAGATGTTCAACAATAACTCTTGTGTAATGTACAATATATATGTATATTTCTAAGAATGATATGTACATTTAAATTTTGAGTTTGCATATTATAATCATAATGATACAGATGTACATCGTATGACTTTGTAATGAACAATTTTCTTATAAGTGATGTACTTTTACATATCAAGTAATGTACATAATATTTTCAACAGTGATGTGCGTGTATTGAATATACTGAAATGAAAAATTCGTCAGATTTTAAAATGTGATGCAAATTAAATAAAACAAAAAGAATCCCAAAAGTTATGCTATTATTATATTTCCAATGCAAAAACAATATAATCTCAATGCTTTATCATTGCAAATTACAAAAGCATTAATGATGGATTTTTTTGGGAAACAATGAATTGCATGCGTTCATTGTATTTACTCTCTATGTTTATTGCGTTTTTCCCTTAATTAATGATGTCTGCATTTTTTATTGAACTTCTTTGCATTTTGAACCGGGTGCACAGTGAGCACTGTACACCCGCATGTAGGATCTTATTTGTGAGGCAAAGGCAGAGAGTTAGTATAAAGGTTGATGATGAGTAAATATGGGTTAATTTGTTATTCTTATACGTCAATATCAACTAAAACTTTTTACCCTTCATAGTTATTGTAATCGTCTTCCATTTGTATTTGGCTTATTTTATAATTGCCTCGTATACTCGTAAGCATGATAATTGTTTTTCTGAACAAATTTAATAGAGATAAATAAATTTGATCATAGTGCATGGTAAAAATCACATTAAGATTTTTATAACTAATTAGCATGGTTTGTACTCCATCCATTTCATAATATATACTCCACTTTTATTTTTGATTTGTCTATTTGAGCTTGCTCCAAATTATTCATATGGACCACAATTTTAGTCTCACATCTTTAACATTTTCTCTCTTACCAATTATACTCAACTAAAAATCAGAACACTAAACTTAAAGTGGTAAAACACTAAACATAACTAAAACAAATGAAACCTACGAGTATGTTAAAATTCCCATTCTCTCTCTATGAACAATTAGATAAGTTAACCTAAGGGCAAAGTTGGATACAACACAAAATTAAGCACATTAATTTCACCCTCAGTAAATTAATCAAACCCATTTTACATCAAGAACGTTCGACCGTTTCGCAATATTTAACCGTTACATCAACGGACAAAAAACAGAGCCCCATTACGTTTCACCTGAAATTCAGTCAAACTGTCAAAAGTATACCCCACTAAACTCTGCCACCTTAACCCCTTTCTCAACGGCTAGTTATTCACTCTTTCCCCGACTATATATAGAACATCCCTTCGACCTTGCCATCATCTATCAAATACCTCTTTCAGCTCACATCTCTTCTTCATTAGCCAAGAATTTCTGTCTTCTTCTAGACACTTCTTCATCAAGCCAAAGATTTTAGTTTTCTAAATTAATTTAGCATACAAAATCAATGGCTTATTCATCTTCTAGAATCTTCTTCTCACTTTCTTTGGTGTTGGCACTTGCATTTCTCACTGAAGCAAGAGATCACCTTATTGGCGGTACACCTGATGGTTGGAAAGTTCCATCTCAAATCGATGCTCTCAATAAATGGGCTCAAAAAAATAGATTTCAAATTGGTGATAATGTCGGTAAGATTATGATTGATTTCTCTTATCTTCTTGCATTTTTTCCTGTTCATTGAACCTTAATTTCATCTTTATCTTCTTAAAATTTTAGAAATTTTACCCCACTTGTGGGCAATTAATTCAACTTGTGATATTTACAGCTTCTTGTCAGAAATCTTACCTGAGTTTTGCCAGAATATGTAGTAATTGAATAAAAATCACATCTTTTTCCGTTTGTAGTAATTTTGGACCTCAAATCTCATCTGAGTCTCGTCAGATTTTACAGTTTGTAGAAAAGTCACAACTATTTCAACTTTAAGCTCAGTATATCATCTGAAATTTCAATTTTTGAGCTCAATATTGTGAAGGAAAATCAGAACTTTTTTCAAATTTATATCAAAATCTCATATGGGTTAGTTCTGACTCTGAAATTTGCTGATTCTTTTGTGCAGTGTGGAATTATGACAGCAAGAAAGACTCAGTTCTGCAAGTGACAAGGGATGCATACTTGAGCTGCAACACTAGCAGCCCAATAGCTGAGCACAAGGAGGGTGAAACTAAGGTCGAGTTGAAGAAGCCAGGTCCATACTTCTTCATCAGTGGAAGTCAGGCTAATTGTGAAAAGGGAGAGAAGGTCATAGTGGTTGTCATGGCAGCCCGAAGCAGGCGGTCCAATGCCGTTTCACCAGCTCTTGCTCCTGCTCTTGCTCCCAATTCAGAAATTGAGGCTCCTGCAGTTGCCCCTACTAGTGGTGCTACTGGACTCAAGGGGGGAGTGGTGGTTGCTGTTGTTGGAGGTTTGGCTGGGTTTCTTATGTTGTGAGATATGAGAACCGTTGTTAAGATTTTCTAGTTTATACAACAGCTACATAAGGCAAAATCTTTGGATTTTCCTTCCCTAATTATTAATTTCTTTATTTTGGTCATCAGATCAGCTGTAATGTAGTTCTTGTTTCTCTGAGGTTCAGTGAAATTAATTTATTCTTTATATGTTCTATGATAATCATCTCTCTTCTACTACTAGGAATTGTCGAATAAGGCTTGTTTGTGCTAGGAAATGGCAATTAAAACATCACCAGGCTGTACGAGAGAGTTGGATTAGAGCTCAAGTACACATTACCAGGCTTGATCACCGGCGTAATATCCTCTTCTCTTCTCTCTTTCTCATACAGAGCAAAGAGAAAAGCAAGCGAACAATTATATGTACCAATCCGATATATGAGTCCTACTTGGTACGGAATATATATGAAGATTATGTTAGTCGGTCTAGTTTTTTAGGATGCTTTCCTACTAGAATCCTTTAGGTCCTGTAACTAAACAACACGGTTATTTGCGTGCCATAAACTATGTTCGCTTAATACATATCCATAAACTATAGCTTTTAATCCTTTTATACACAACTTAATACATATACACACTTGTATAAAACCCCTCCGTTTCAAACAAACTGCTAAGTATTCTTTTACTCTACGATGGATCTTTCTTCTTCTTCTTCTACTTGTGAGATAAAGCTCTTGCGCGACATACAAAATGCTTTAAAGAAACCTTAGTATGTTTACGGGTGGATATTCTTCTTAATCTGGACCCTGGCTTTCCGGGTCGATATTCTTTGAATACCTACCTCCAAGGCTCTAACCAAAAAAAAAAAAAAAAACAAAAGAAATAATTACTAAATTATTAAAAATATGTATTCGTGCTCTTTGTCCTGTCTAAAAAGAAGGGTATATGTTCACTAATCACTGTTGGTAGTGGTTACAAACTATAATTCTGATTACTATGAACACAATGATAGATATCATAAAGTAAGTAAATACGCGTTCTTAACTAGCAGAAGTCCTTGCAACATAGAGACTATTATTTCAGCAAAAGAGGCTGTTACTTTTATCTGCACAAGAAAGGTCGTCATGTGATTGTATTTTCATCATCTAACTTGGCAATTTGGACCCTGTTAGTCGTACTTGGTACTCTGTCAAAGTCATTACGTTTATGAGAGTTCAGAGTTGGATGATAAGTTTAAAACTTGCGATAGAAAAAGTAAGCAGGATTTCCACTTTCTCTCTTCTGGCTTTTAGTTTGATCTTGATACTGCTCAGTGTACAAGATCATTTATGTACAGGTAAATCTCTCCATATTATTGAAACAAAGAGCGGAGGGCAAGGTACAGAGAAATATGCACCTTATCAATCACAGATCAAATAATGTAATGACTCGAGGAAAAGGATATATATGAAGTATTATTCAAATAAAGGCCATATTCAATTCTTTGAATAAGTAAAATTCAAAAGAATAGGAATAACTCATTGATAAGTGTATAACACATACAAAGAGGCTAAATAGTCGAGCAAAAGATTCAGTTCACATTCACTCAGAGATCATTATTTATTCAAAAATTTCACTTTAGACCTTCATTCATGCCTGGTGGCATCCCTAAACTTTGGGCAAGATTGTTCATTCTTTCCTTCATTGCCTAGCAAAAGAACAAGAACACCTCAGAAATAATAAAAAATTAGGAGCCCCTCCCTCTACAGCCTTTTTGTTATTTTTTCCTTCAGTAATTGAAAGAATAAACATGGTGTCTCACCTGCACACTTTTCTGGTGGGCATCTTTGTATGCCTCAGTAACTAAAAGCGAAAGTTTCTGCAAGAATTATACAACAGCGATTCAAATAGGAGAAAAGTATGTGCAATCGACATAAATTGAAAGAAAACCACACAGAATCGTATAAAAGCTCACTTCAGCTCCAAGTTCCATGGCAGCTTCAGTAATCTCAGTCCGAACAGGTTGTTGATTACCAGAGAGGGTAACCTGAAAGAAAGATTTTTGAATTATAAAGATATGGCCAAATGTATAAAAGTCAAAAGAAGAAAAATATAAGAATTAGTAGTGACAACATATAATCTAATAATAATCACATTTAAAGGATGTTGAAAAGAACACCCAGCCGCTAGTTCAATCACTAAATCTGAAAGGAGGATGTTTATGACCCTTCAAAAGTTGAAATGATTCAAAGGTAAGCTAACAAGTTCAATATACTATTTATCGAACATAAAAAGTTTAATGAGTTCCCAACAGCATACCTTTATGAGCTCATCTTCACAATAACCATCAAACTCTGTTCTGCAAGACCAAAAAAATCGATAAAAGAAACACTTCTTGCTATAGGTCAAAACAAAATAAAAAAATGAACTTCAACAAAGAGAGAAAATATCATATACGCTGCCAGTTCTTTTTGAACTTTAACTGCTTCAACTTGGACAACCATTTGAGCCTTCTTGACTGTCTCGTACAGATTTTGCATGTTGCCAAGTATTCCAGCCTATATAGTAGTCCAGGAAGGTAAGTTTAGCAACTCAACAAAAAAAAAATGGAAGGCATGCACTATATGTCCTTACTCTAAATGGACAAATTTGTATACTACTGAGTACTGTCCACAATGATATGGAGGCCTTGAATGAATCAGCAGTCATAAGGATATTTTTAATGCACAAAATTATCCTTACAAAAATTGTCCATTAGAAGCTTACAACCTTACTCATCCACAAAAAAGCACTGATTCTTGGATGCTAAAGACTGTAAAGACTAAAGAGTATGCCAACAGCTATAAACTATGAAGATTTGCTAAGAAAAGAAGATTTTAAAACATTATACGAAAGGTAAAAGAAAGCTCACTTTTGACGAAGAGTCATCGCCCTTGTCACTATCCTTTTTCCCACCAAATAAACCATACACACGTACTGATCTTGACCTCTTCCCAGGCTTACTGTTTGTCCACACCAAACATGGACGACCAACAGAGTTAGCCTGACAATTTAACTTGCCTGTAAAATTTATACAAACAATTAGATTACACAACAATATAGAACTTCAATTTTAATACAACTTTAGTTAATCACGGAAACAATAAGACACAATCAATTAAGAGATTTGTCAGAGTAAAAATAAAAACTAAAAATAACATAAATTAGACATCAAGCCTGTCAATCATAGTTTCCCGATTCCACTTCGCCACTCTGCAACCAGAACGCAAACTAAAATCCCAGAATCTATTATTTTGCCAGGAATTGACAGGACTCTACTAAGTGGGACTTCTAGAACAGTCTAGGTCACATCTCCTCTATGGTCCTGGCCAATCATAGCACAGCTAATGCGTGGCAGGCTTGACATTTAAGAGTGCCCTCACCAGCAAATCTGTGATGCACCAGTTTCTTATTGAGTGAGGTCCTAAACTATAAAGATGAAAACAAATAGACTTTTCAAAATGCATCAGGAATAGGTGGGGGCACTCGAACCTCTAGAAACTCTTGATTAACTTTTTTCCTTGAAGAGTATTTTGTTGTACGAGTGATAATACTGGGGATCAGACACCAGAGAGATATGGAGTATGTTTTCAAACTCAATGGCAACGGAAAATAAAAATCCCTCCTTCTAGGAACATGTAAAACAACAGAAAATATGATTGGGGAAGAACCATTCAGTTTGCATCTCGCAGAGATCTTTTAGAACATCAAATATCAATGTAAAGCGCTTTTATTCCCTTGTCCTAATCATATTCATAATTTCTTAAAGTAGCATGCATCCATGCACTTTCTTTTCATACTTAGCTTAAAACTAATTGAGCTACTTCATGCTTTGAGAAGCCAAGAAGTAGATGAGGTCAGGGTGAGCAGAACACAAGCTAGCGTGTTGGGGCATAGACTTCCTGATTTTAGCAAACTTGATCTTGTAAATACTTGTTTCTCCTAGACTTGCTCAAATGGGAGGGGCCCATTAAAAGTTGTTGGCTGACTGACCCTTTTATAAAAGGGTCTGATGAGTCATTGGCTCAAATGGGTTGTGCCCTTAACGAATCAACTTTTAGAGAATCTTAAAAGGGGCGGAATGGGTTATTATTGGGTCAAACTATAATTTAATAGATCATCTGTTCTCATGCTTTTCACTACTCTCTCTTTAAAATGATTGATACTCAACACTATCTACTACTATTCTGTGTCACTCTCTTCTCTAATTTCTGATGTTGGTTTGTGAGATTGAGGAGGAGAGAGATTGAGCAGAGGACAACATTATTGGGTATTATTGAATTTTTATTGGGACTAAATGACCAACCAACCCCTTATTGGTGGACTTGAAAACAGAATAGAGAGGACTTTGAGATTTTTGGTAGCTAAAAGTCTAACCCACTACTTTGCTGATATATTGTTCACATCTTGTCATTATCCTAAACATTGGATTATGACATTAATGATTTTGGAATCGAGTGATTTTTATTTGCTCATTGGTTTATAGTCAGATGAACAATATTAAATGGATCATGTGCCAGTTCAATGGTCAAACTTTAAGATGACCCGACCCCCATGCCCATTTTGCATCTGTTGAGACCCAACATGGTCAGCTCGTTAAACTTTGACCCGATCCTACCCAACCCAATGCACAAGCCTAGGTGGTGGACACCTTAGATAGAGACATGCCACCAAGCCGAAGTGGGATCGGCATTTCTATTTGTATTCCATTCCTTGAACTTGAATTCAGTATTAGGGGGTTGCTGCCTCTCTTCATCATTGGGGAAAAAAAAATCCTATTTTACAGTCTAAAATATTCATGGAATGTTCTTACAATCAATTAAGGCCAAGAGAATGCTACGTCTAGCATAAAGGTTAACTGAAATTGATATCAATGGCTGAGAAGTGTTCAACAAAGAGTTTTCTGTGGCGAGAGAAAAGGTTGGAAAATTTGAGAGCAATAATAATCCATTATTAGTGTTTAGAAGTATATAAATATGTTTTTTATCAATATATATATAAACTATTCAAGTAAAGTACGGGCCAAAATGAATAATACTTTACGATATTTGAACCTTCCAATGTCAGACAATTTCTAAGTGATTACTTACGTTCTATCCCATGAAAATTCTCAGACCTTCTGAAATCAACAACTATGATTTTAAGCAAGAAAACATTCTGCCACATACACTTAATGGTAATCCATACAGATATTGTAATGATTTGGACCTAAAGCTATCTGTTTATCAAAGCAATTCATACACTGTTATATTTCTTTTTCGCAGTAGATCAGCGGATGAGCCTATCTTATGCACCAGGTACCTAACGTTGCAAGACAGAAACGTCACTCGGATGAGCCTTGTGATTTGACACTACAATTTGGACTAAAATATGGAAGTATTGCATGAAGAACATGTTTGATAGAGTGTTTTTTAAGGGTGGAAATTAAATCAAATAATAATTTTCGTCGCTTAGTATGAGAGATGGAGTAATACAATCCGTTTCCTAGGGATAACCATTACCACTCACTTGTTACTCTTCTCAAACCTATGGTAACAACAACAACAACAACAACAAAAAACCATTACCACCTCAATTCCATTATAGTACAAATGTTTCCTTAGTTATACCAAACATGCTATAACTAGCAGAGAGCCTGGGTAACAAAGTCGAAGACATCTGACGGTGGACTATTTGACTGATTCCAAACAAATAATAGCTACTCCCTCTATCCCTATTTATTTGCCACATATACTAAAAATAGATACCCCTAAAAGATTTGACTCATACCTGATCATAAGGAACCATACCTTTACTCTCACGTAGATAATTTACTGTCCCACTAATTTTCTCTCCCATTAACTTTATCAACAAAAACTTAATAAAGTGAATATATGAAAATGGAGTAGATTATTAGGGGCGGAGGGAGCAAATATTAGCTGCCAGTATAATGCGCATATCAACGACTGTCCAAAATTACAGCTGAACAGTTCATTTTTGTTCTTCCCATCTCCTTTTTACGTCAATCCCAATATAAATTATAAAAAAAACTCATATTTGGAAAATACACATTGAGACCAATCTATCAAGATTCCTAATGAATATGTTTTTCATCTATATTGGGTAGAATTTAAAGAAAAAGTTTGGCTTTAAATTCTACAATAATCCAAATGGGAAGAACAAAAATGAACAGAGGAAGTATATGAACTCAAGTATTTAACACGGCTTGAACCTCCAAACGGTTGGAGAAGCTATTTAAACAATGAGGCGATTAAAATCAATGGTTACGTATCAAAGATATTAATATTACTAACAATGAGCAATCAGAGCAAAACCCTAAATTAAAAATGAATGAAGAACGAAATGACAATATGATATAGATGCAATTGCAATTCAAGGCAAGTGGTCACGAATTTCGCGAATTGGATGCTCAACAACATCAAGATGCAAGTGCTGGTAAGCCCAAAAAAAACATTTAACGATTGAGAGAGAGAGAGAGAAGGAGAACTTACAGAAGGAGGTAGGGTTGCATTTGAAGGTGTTTTCTTTGAATCTGGATTGAATTGGAAGCTTTGATGTGCTTAGGGGTGTGCTCGTGGACGCCATGGGAGAAGGACTGGGAGAGTAGAGAGTAGAGAGTCTTGAAATTCAAGATAAAGATAAACCTAAACATATTCTACGTACTTATATAAACACTGGATATTGATGGAAAATAACACTGTATAATAAAGTTCCACTCTCCTCGTGAATTTTAAATTCAATCAATTTTATCTGGTTCAATTTGTAAGTTTGTCTTTGTTTATTTTTTTTGGATTTAAATGAATTGAAAATGAAAAAAAAAAAACTGATCGATAAAATTAGATAGTATGATCATAAGATTATACAAATTTGAGAATTATAGTGAAAACACATATGGAGTATTTTGATGGTATTGCATAAGTCTAATTTAGAGACCTAGAATAAGAAGCAAACAAATTATTGGATCTAAGAATGCTAGTAACATGATGGTATTGCTTATGTCTTATTTAAAGGCTTTAAAAATGATATTAGAAATCAGTCTTATTTGGTCATTGCGGGAATGATATTACAAACTCTCACGTAGATAACCATATCGAGAAACTAGTAGCATATCACAAATCCACTCAATTGCGGGAATTTTTTAAAATCAGTTGAAATAAATGTAAGTAACGGTTCAAATCACTACTAAAGTCTAATAGGTTCCAATCAAACATATGGTAATCACATTAAGGTAAGGGGTTCTCTCACCAAATTCGAAATCATCAAAAATGACCAAATCAAAGGTTTTCTCTCTCTCTCTCTATCTATCTATCTATCTATCTATCTATCTATCTATCTATCTATCTATCTATCTATCTATCTATCTATAAAGTGTTCCTACGATGTTTATGTGTCATGTGACACTCTTCTCGTGTAAATGTTTGTTTCACATCTCAAACTCTCACTCAAAAAATATTGTCTACATTAAGATTTGAACACATGACGTTTGAATAGTCTAAGCGAGAAATTAATTACAACTCCCTTTTGATAGTATTTTTTATGATAATAAATTAAAGATGATAAAATAATTCATTAACTTTACCTAAACTTTTAAAAAGTATTTATACATCTAATACTTTAAGTTACATAGTAAAATTTTTTTTTATAACCATCAATCTTCACCTATTTGACGTAGATTTTGAATTTAATTCATTATATAGACAAATTATATGTCAGTTGAACCTGAGGCATTGCCCAGGACACTCACTACTTACTCATTACTTATATATTGTTTATGATATATATTCAAAATTAAAATACAAGGTATTAGATGCATCCTATGGTAAGCATGTATAGAACCATTCCATGCAATTCCTTATATTCTGTCTTTAAAGCCCATAAAATGCGATTGATACCCAATCACAATAGTTTGGGATTCGGTTTGAAATGAGTGTTTAGAATCGAAGTAGATGAGTTCAATCGCTTATAAGGGCCTCATATGACCATATGAGATTCATGGTTATTCTACACTATTTTCAAGCTATTTTCGAACAATTTCAAAATTAAATTAAAGGTACCAAATACCTTTCAAAGTTATATGAGGAAGGTTTGGTACTTGGTACCATTTCAATACCTTTATATGGTCTTTAAGAGCTCTAAAACGAGTTTAAAATATAATTATTGGAGTTTTAGATATTGATTGAAATGGGTGTTTAACCTTAAAGTAGAAGGTTTTAAATTACTCACACGACTTAATATGATGCTATAAGACCCTTAATAAGAATTACTCATAACTCTACTAATGATTAAGCCGACTACTTGGATTATAAAAAGGTTATAGGGTTTGTTAAAAATATATAAAGGATTTGTGATATGCTACTAGTTTCTCGGTTATAGATGATGGCTGCATAATTGCTTGCGCACACGTGTTGCATGGATTGTCTGAATTGTCGTTATAAAGTTGGTAGGTTAGATATGAATGCTTTGTCTTTGATTTTGTGACTCTGAACTTCTGGAAATCGTAAGTTAAGTAGTTGAAATTGTAAGCTTGTTGATACAGTTAAGGAGTTGAAAGTTTGAACTTGTTGATACAATTATTAAGTTTTGTGTTAAAGAGATGATCATATTATTATTTACTTTGAACAACTCGTTTATTTCTCTAATTGAAGCATTAAACTACGCAAGGAACTTTTTTTTTTTTTTTTTATCTACATGAAATTCGTACAAGGGGAAAAGCAAGCTAGCCCCTCTACAATTACCAGAACGGAACATCAGAACCCTTTACTATATATTTTGGCCTAGAATTTGGTCATAATTGCCTGCAGTTTTTGCTTGGTGATTGGTTTTGCATTTTTATTTCTTTCATTCAAATAATATCAACTTGATGATGTAAGATATTTAACTTAATTATTTTGAGACCATCGTTTACAGTTTTTTACATGGTGGTGTGAAAGTGCTATGCTGCTAAAGGCTGAAACCGTTTACAACTTTGGGTTGTCTCATGCTAGCATCTGGTAACTAGTACTCTCTATAAGAGCTCAATGGACTCATTTGTATGTGGAACAATCTGGTGAATTATGTCGTTTTCATGATTATAGCAAAATAAAGTATCAGAAGCAGATCAGTTTGAAATTGACAAGGTAAAACAGAGATACATCAATCAAAGAATACATCAATTATCTGTTCCCCATTTGCTCTTTCACACAGATGACAGGGCATCAAAATTCTACATTAAGAAAGGAGCAAAATTCTACAATTGTCTGTACCACTACATGTCTACATGTAGTAAACAAACACTAGCATCCCCTAGCAGAGAGTAATCTCTCTTATCACTAACAACAAATATAAACAAGAGTTTTGATTATTGGTTTCAAAGACTTAACATCAAAGATGAAGAGCACCCTTTGGCCCTCTAAAGACACCATTTATGCACATTATGTGGTGTTCATTCAACAAACTACTCATCCTCACAACTGAATCGAGATTGGAGGGAGAACCTAGTTACCTACAAGGAGCACAATATCAGAGTGAATTAGTGCATAAAAAACTAGTTTCTGCAAATAAAAATTTTGCATGATTCATGAACATCAAAAGAATGAAGAATAGATGACTTGATTGGATGAAATCAGAAAGTACAACCGCAGAAAGGACATTATGTATTTTTTCATAGAGATATGCAATCCGAAAAACTAATATTTTTCCTATGTCGAGAAGCAATGAGCATGCACAAAAATAAGGATGGCGTAAGCAACATTATACACGGTTGACCTCAGCCTACATTCAGAGATGAGCTCAGAGAAGTTTTAGCATTTGTACATTCTCACGGAATAAAGTTTTGAGTGGAACCAGCTTATAACCCTCTCTACCAAATTTTGAAGGGATTGCTGAAAATGTGTTTTAACCTTTGTCTCATGTGGTCTGTCTCCACAATAATACATGATTCATAAGATTTTCTCCTAAAAACAAGTACTATCTGTCATCCCATATCTATATCCTCCTGTGTGTTAGTCCATCAGTCCTCTACTTAAGACGACAGTCCATCAAGCTGTCAAATTAAAAATTTCTATCCCAAATCACTCATAACTTTGCTTTACATGCTAAAACTTTGACCACTATTTTAAATAAAGTAAATTATTCAGCATATATAATAAATAATTGATATTGAAAAAGAAAGAGGGATACTTTCCAGTGATAATAGTATGAGTAGCAAGTTACCAACTAATACTGATAAATAATTCATGATCTGAAACATTCATCATTCCCAATATCCCATTACCTGTGCACCATAAGTGTAAGGGATTTTATGTTAGGAATGCAAAAATCTAGAGATAATTTCCACATAAAGCAAGACAGTAAACATGGTAAGGAATAATGTCAACTAACCAGCAAAACAAATATTTATAATGCTAGGGTGTCAGACAGTCGGGTATTAAGAAATTCTCACTAATCAGAAGTGTCTGGAAGCAAAAGACAACTGCAGGATGTAGCTAACTATTAAGAATTAACTTAATATTAGCATCATAGGCAGAATTAAGAGGAAGAAGATGATGATTTGATTGATTAAGCGGAAATTACAAAATAACGACCAATATTCAAGTATTAGAGAGGCTTGATTCTCTCCCAAGACTAACTAAAATGTTTAACTAATCACTCAATAATTTTGAACAGTACTTTATATATTTCCCCCTCTCTTTGATTAGCTTTATTTATAGAGCTACTACTCTCTTAAGAAACTTCTTCCTCCATAAGTTACTAATAATATAATTATATGGCATTCCTAAACTGCCCCTCCCCTACATATTGATACTTAGCACTATTGGCACTTTGGATACTAACACAGCAACTACAAAATTGGGAATACTGCACCAAAACAAGACTTGAAAATGAAGGTAGCCTTCCTCTAAGTAGTACGCACAAGTCTTACAAGAGGAAATTTATCCCAAAAAAAGTTTTACAAGAGGAATCGGTTTGCTAACTATTGGAGAGAGATCAAGTGATCAACTCAACTAATGCATGGGTGCTTAATCAATTTGCTCAATAATGAAATGACAAATCCTTATGCAGGTCACTTTAAGGGTACATATAACAACGATTTCATCCATCCAAACTGACCATCCAGTATGTTAAAGTCCACACATGCACTCTTAGCTTCTTACGGGCTGTTTAGTATGGGGTTTCAACAATAGGAAAGGCAAACAACTGCCATAATTCCCTTTTTTGTTATTTGTTAGACCAATTCAATCATTCCCTTTGACCCTTTGATTACCCCATCCTCTTCTACAATGATTCCCTCCTCCCCCTAGGTATTCATCCTAAGCCTCAAACTCTTATTCATCCAACCAACCTAACTACCACTTTGACCATTCTTGACCAACCCACGAACACCACAGCACCACCTGAGCTACTGTCAGCACCGCCATTACCCCCTCAACCACTGATGGTGCAACACTTCCTCCAAACCACCTGCTCACCAGCAAACACCAACCACCAACCCACCTCAACCCCCAGAACCACCTATCTAGCACCACAAAACTCCACAATCATCAACAAAAATAATCCCAACCACGCCAAAAACAACCATAATCCTTGCATAACAACCTCATTCCCACCGGCTATCAAAAAACACCCTTGAACATTAATAAAATCTACCAAACAATTAGATCTAAGAGAAACAAAGAAAATTTGAGAAAGAAGAGAGGTGTGGCAGCAGAGGGTAAGGGGAGAGGGTGATGCAGCACTGGGAGGGGGGTGGGGAGAGGAGAAGCGGGAAGCGGCATGGAGGTGGTGAGGCAGATGGCGGCAGGAGAGGAGGGGCATTGGTGGAGGTTATAAATTAAAGAGAAAAGAGGTAACTGTTGTAGGGGAAGGGTGAAGGTGGTTGTGTTAGATTAGGGTTTCCCTTTTTTTTATTAAACAAACAACTTGAGAATGGTAAGGGTTTGTCTCTCCATTTTCCTTGTATCTCTTAGTCATAGTGTTTCTCTTTCTCCTTTATGAACCAAATCCCACCTTAATCTCTACCAAGAAAATTCCAAGACAAAGTGGCATACAAGTTAAAAAAAAAAAAAAACAAGGCACTGCTAAAATCAAACCCTATAAGATAATTCATAATCACTGTTTGCATAGAGAGATTTAGAGAGAAAGGAAGAGAATGGAAAGGAGAGTAGGCATTTTCATTGTTTGGATGAATAAATAGGAGAATAAGAAAAATGGTGGGGAGGGAAACGGAAGGAACTTTTCCATATTTGTTTAAGAAATCGCTCTCTCCAAAGTCATAAAGACTTGGAAGGAAGTGAAAACTTACAAAATGAAATTACATGGGAAGACTAATATTGTACTATGCCTTCCTTTTCCCAATGGCTTACGCTCTCCTCCCTTCTGACTATCTCTCTCCACCTCTCCTTTACGTCTCTCCCTTAAAGCAATCGACAATGGTTGCCAATTCGAAACTAGGGTTTTCTCCAATTGTTTGATCGGCTGTTTCTGATACCAAAATAGATAGAATTTTTACGTATCCAGTGGTGTCAGAGGGTGCTCAGTGACAGAGGAGCTGTAGTTAGGGTTAGAAGGAGGAAGGGCTGCTTAAGGAATCTTGTGGTGATATGGTCAGAGAATCTTGATACTTTTACAGCTCACCTTTCATTCTCTCCACTCCTCTTCCCTCCCCTTTCTTCCAAAGTTCCTATCCAAACACACTGTAAGATAAAAAAGAAGATAAAATAGTAAACTAACAAGAGCAGATTAGATAAACTTCAGAAACTAAACAATGTTGGAATAACTTTAGTATGTTTAGAGGATAATAAACACACTTACAATAGCCGTCCTAGTACCAAAGACATCTCACTTCCTTAAACTTGCATTATTCCAGTCTAGGAGGACAATTAAAGGCATCTCTAAGTATCATATGATAAGAAACTTATCCTCTATCTCACAAATAAAAAGAGCCCTCTTCATTTCAAATGGTGCATAATTTCCAGCCTTAAACAAACAAGTTGAATTCAGACCAATCATATTCAATGAAAGAAAAACCAATACCCTCTCTTACATGTATACTCACTGGAACATTGTAGGAACTGTCTTGGCAGTAAATCTAGAGCATAACTTGTTTAATTACCTATCCTAACCATAAGAGTTAAGGGACCATCTTGTTGTTCCACATATTTCTTCTCTTCCCACCACTGCTTAGTCTCTTTAGTTGCATCAAATTTATCTTTGCTTTCTGACTGACCTACCTTCCTGCTAGCTGCCTAAAATGCTAGGATCTCCTATTGGCCACCTCTTGGCAACACCTTCATCTTCTCTTCCATTAAATTAGACATGGTGATCTCCATTGTGGTATAAGAAAAACCTTTTCTCAATATGTTAATCACCAAATTATAGAACAAGCATGACCATTTTTCTTGTAACTATCCAATTATGCTGACATAGAATTCCAACAGAATAGGGATAGGAAGTAGGAACTGAGAATTTCCCACTAATGTTTTTTTGATAACTGATTCCCAAATCCATAGGATGACAGCTTTAGCCACTTAAATCTTCCCGCTCCCTCTCCCTCACCAGTCCCCATAGGTCTCTTCGCACAAACATGTGAGCATTCAATTTTTTCATATGACCCACCAACTATTTGAATTACGTCTTTAATAGTGAGTTTGGGTACCAATAATGGAGATAGGAAATGAAGAGAAGAAGATGGAAAAGAAAGGACGATTTTCTTTCATAATCTTTGGAAGGATTTACTTCAAGGAAAATTGATCCCTCCTCTTCCTCAAACTATTATCCAAACAAAAGAAAATTGATTCCTTTATCTCTATTCCCTCCCTTTCACCTTGAAAATCCCCACATTGTATAAGTTCTGTGTCAACCTGAAATATTCTGTCTAATACTCTTAACTTAGAAAGTATAAGAACGCATAGAGCATTATCTCCCCTGCCAAGGACAATAAATATCTGACTGTTATTGCTGGTAGCAACCAAAGGTCTACTCCCTATCCCCAACCCCAATTAGAACTAGAACAGCACATAAATCTGTTAAGTATCAATATATAAGGAAGGGGCAATTAAGAAAAGGGAATATAATTCTGTTACTAATAGCTTATGGAGGAAGATAATTAACTAGGAGAATGGTAGCTCTATAAATAAAGCTAATCAAAGAGGTGGGGAAGGAGGTTGAGTGATGTTGAGGATCCTTGAATGATAAGTTTTGCATTTTACATAGTCTTAAGAGAGTGTCAATCTCTTGAAAACTAATGGCAGTTATCGTTTTTATCCAAATTCTGCCATTTATGATGCCAATGTTAAAATTATTCTTAACGAAATATTTTGGATAGTCTTAAGAGAGTGTCGATCTCTTGAAAACTTGGCAGTTATCATTACTTTCGTAATTTCCGCTCAATCTATCAAAGCATCGTTTTCCTCCTAATTCTGCCATTTATGATGCCAATGTTAAAATTATTCTGAACGAAATATTTTGTATAGTCTTAAGAGTGTCAATCTCTTGAAAACTTGGCAGTTATCATTACTTTCGTAATTTCCACTTAATCCATCAAAGCATCGTTTTCCTCCTAATTCTGCCATTTATGATGCCAATGTTAAAATTATTCTTAACGAAAATTTTTGTAAAAGCTACTTATAGTATCCAAATAAAAGCATGGATCATACAATCTACTTCGATCAATTTTAACCATTCATATCAATTCAAAATATTTCTTTTAAAGTATAATTTGCAAAACACACTTTTCCTCAAGATTATATTCTCCAAATGGAAGCCAGATAAAAATGGGGCTATATATGACAGCAACAAAAACGTACATTCTATCCCAAATACACACACATACGTACATACCCTGGGTGTAAAAAGCTATGCACTTTGAGCAAGAAACTACGTTACAGATACCAGCAATTCTGTGTATAAAAACAGGAATCACAATGGTAAAATGAAATAAATGCATAAGTAATTTACGTAAATATGGAGTACATTTTATCCAATGCCTGAAGATTCACTTTCTCTTGTAAACAGGACCAACAACCCAAAGAGAACCAATTGGATTAGAGGGAGTATGACCTGGAAAAGGGAAATCATCCAATTGGATTCTTACTGTCCAAGCATCCTGTCCCCATATACCCACATCTGATTTTTTATACTCTACTGGAGGTGGATTCATTAATGAGCCCACACATGTTGATCATGTATAAGGGAGAATTTGTCAGACAAACACTAGCTTTCCTAAGTAATAGGACTCAACAAACTTAGTACTTGGACTATCAATTTGGATTCCAGGATAAAACAAATCCATTACATCCACATTTTATGATTTTGAGACTTAAAACATTACAAAAATCCAAGAATAGCACAATATAATCATATTTTCCTTAAGATGATTTCATAAGACAGAACGTCTTGCTCAGCAAATATGAACAAGATGTATTTGTCCATAAAAATATATGTTCACTCCTCATGTGAAGGAACAGGAACACAGCTAGCACTCTCACAGTACTAATAAAGATCGTCATATCAGCAAAGATAGCAACTGGTAATTTCATTCAGAGAAAAACAATGAATTTTAGGAGTAGTAGTAAAATAAGCTTCTAGAAAACCTATGAAAACCTACAGGGGAAGCAAGAAAATAGCCACACGAATCCCATAGTTTAGAGGAAGTAGTGCCATCAATACTATCAATACCTTTTTCATGTGCAGGTAACAGAAAAAAGATTAGTGTAGCCTATAACTTGAAACATTGTGGGGGACAAGGAGCAAATGCAGGAAAGGGAGTCACTTGTTTACAGGGAATGCAACAAATCAGGCGTATTATCTAATTATTAACTATCATAAAAAAAAATTTCCTATTTCCACAGCCCTAAGGTCCTCTTACACTCCCACTTGTGAGAGCAAGCATGGTAACTTGTACGTTCACAAGTAATGCAAGAAAGTTTTTTTGCGGATTTCAATCAGAACCTCCCATACCAAATTTTTAAGAGAAAATCGCAATAGTTTTGTTTTATCTAGCCATAAAAAAATTTCATTAATTATTATGTAATTGTTAACTAACCTTTTCAGCTCTCCCCCTTACAAAATTATTAAGTTAATATTGAATTATTCATCGAACCCACTTTGGTATGGCAACTCTGGGTAAGGAACTGAAGGAAATTGTAAAAGCAAGTACCTCAATGTTTAAAGAGTCAAACCAGACTCAATGACTCCATAAACTTATAAGAAATGGTTCCAAGTTTCAAACAAAGTGATAGTCCATCAACGAGCTAATCACAAATTCCTTGCTATCATTAATTACATGCAGACAACAGAAAAGTAAACTGAATCATCATAAAACAGGAAACAAGTAATGAAATGATGATATACTTACCATGTAAG
Source organism: Dysphania ambrosioides (assembly GCA_026401315.1). Lineage (NCBI taxonomy): Eukaryota > Viridiplantae > Streptophyta > Magnoliopsida > Caryophyllales > Amaranthaceae > Dysphania > Dysphania ambrosioides. The sequence goes on along the minus strand of CM048663.1, from coordinate 631,164 downwards.
ACAGGGGGATGCCACTTTATCAGTAACTTAATCCTTATCTATATCCACAGCCTGCACAGGACCCAGAGGCCCCTTTATGCCTCCATTGTTTTCACCAAGAAGTTCTCGAGCAGCTTTCTGTAGAAACTCATCAGCAGCTTCTCGCACAGATTTCATGTCACTTAATGGTGTTTTCCTCTTCTTCAGGATATTCCTCTCTGAGTAGTGCGAATGCTTCATCCTACCTTCCTCACCCTTACTGATGGCCCTCATTCTTTTTCTCTGTTCTACAAAGTTTAAGAATGACAATAACTTTAAATTCTAAGTAATGTATAAGAACAATTCATTTCCAGTAAAAGTAAGAGAATGACCACCTACCAGCAGTAAGATTGGGCAAAGAGTGCTCAATAAAGCGCGTAGCTGCTCGGGTGTTTACAGTAGTACTAGGTCGCAAGGGTGCTTTAAAATAAGATAAAACAAGATAGCATTATTAACCATGAAGCATAAGTTGCCAACTGAAACAATAAAAATTCCGTATAAAACATTGTAGTTTTCAAGCATAGACTTTCCATTATAAAACAAAAATCCCCCACCAAAATTTCAACTAGCGATTAATACCTTTACTTTTTTCCACAAAAAGCTTGAGTTTTTCTTGGCACCGGCTCAACCTATCCTATATAAGAAACCATTTTACACAATCAATGAAGTGTAAGCAGAATACATTATCAATGAAGTGTCTACAGAATCATGATTTACAGGATTAATTCTACGAAATTATTCGGGCAAGAAAAAGGCATTGAAATGTAAGAAACATAAACTAACCAACAAGGCAACAAGAAATCAACCAGAAAAACACTCCACAGATGCTCTATTTTCTTTATAGAAAACATCAGACAGATAACATTAACAACTCAGAACTGCATTCGGAACTGAAAAAAACATACAAACTGATTAAAACCACAGCATAGTAGTTCACCTCCAAATTACACATGCATGTATTTACACACCCATATCATCATTTTCTCAAAAAGAACAACATACCAATATCATCAACATTTGCAAACTGAGCATTCCAACAATTAAATATCCAAGAAAATGAAAAAGGAAAAGAAAAGTTCAATACATACATGTTCTCCTTTGATTGGGTGGTGATCGGGGTAAACCCCACTGCATCTCAACCTCACTGAATCAACAAAAAATAACACAAACCCGCAAAATATTCCCAACATTAGATTCAATAAACACAATTAAATCAACTCATTTCACAAAATTGAAGAAAAATAAACCCAAAAAAATTGTGAAAAATGTGAGCTTGTCATCAAAACAATGCATCTCAACCCCACTAATTGAACAAAACAGCACAAACCCACAAATAATATCGAATATTAGACATACAAAACACAATCAAATCAGCAAAAGTCACAAAAAATTGAAGACAAATCAACCCAAAAGATAGGAACTTTTCATTACACCACTACATCTCAACCTACAAATTCAACAAAAAAAAAAAACACAATAAATATCGAACATTAAAATTGAAGAAAATTTGACCCTAAAAATTGTAAAAAAATAAAAAAAATATATATGAACTTTTCATTACAACATTGCATCTCAGCCTCACTAATTCAACAAAACAACTTAAGCCCACCAAAAAATATCAAACTTTACACACATAAATCACCATAAATTCACAAAAATTGAAGAAAAATCAACCCTTAAATTATGTAAACTTTTCATCATCTCAACCTCACTAATTCTACTAAACAATACACCCACAAAAAATTCCCAACATCAGACACATTAAACACAATCAAATTAACTAATTTTACAAAAACCGAAGAAAATTAACCCAAAAAAGGGGTAAAAATGTGAACTTTTCATTACCAGAGAGAAGAACAGAAGTGAGTTCAGCAAGCAAAAGAAGAGACTGAGCTCGTTCCAAAGGGGGTAACTGAGACATAACATCAGGGTCAGAAGCAAGAGAGATGAACTCATCAAAGTTGGATTGAAGTTCATCAATGTTTGCCAATGTTTTCCTCACTCCATCCATTACTTTTTCTGGGATTATCTTGCTGCTATTGCCGCTGTTGATATTGGTGCCTTGCGCCTCCATTTTTGCGGGTTTGACGAATTGGGTAAAAGGGTATTCAGATTGAAGATTAGGGGGGTGTTGGTTATGTGGTTTTTTTAGCAGTTTTTGAGGGGTTTAAGGGGTTGAAATTGGATTCCGGCGGCAGGTTTAATGTACAAAAGATGAGTGTGCGTGTTGGGGAGAGGGGGGTGTTGAGTGTGCGGAAGTTATTGTTGTCTATGTTTTATGTTTATGGCAATTCAGATGTTACACCTCCGCCTGATTCCCGAAATTTGTACTGTAACAAACTAGATTTCAAGTTGACAAGTTTGTTCAACCTTCCTTACACCTCTCGAGTGTTGGATTCTCTTCTGAATTCGGTATATATATGGTGATTGTTTTTTCTAGGGTGGTAGGGAGTAGTCAATAAATGTATTGATAAAGATAAGTTATCGAAAGCAAATTATATTATCCATTGATATCTCGGCTCTAGAAACAAATTTTTGTGCCGCTCAAAATTTATAAAAAGTAGATACAGAAGTTAGTAGATTCATCATAACCAATCAAATTGTATAGGTCGATATAATATTGTGCTTTGATCAAATTGGCCCAACCTAATCTAAATTGGACTCATGCCCATTTTTTGAAGTTGGAAACACACCTCTTGAGCTTATATATTCAAGTGAAAATATTGGCTTAGATTATCACATTAGCCGAGTGATGTGTCATTGATAAAGCATAAAAGGTATTATGTATTGAATTTATTATTTCAGATATACAAATAAATATCTCATGTATTGAATTTATTATCTCAGGTATACAAATAAAGATATTAGGTATTGTTTTATTATCTCAAATATACAAATAAATGTCTCAGGAATTGAATTTATTATTTCATATATAAAAATAAAGATCTCATGTATATAAATAAAAATCTCATGTATTGTATTTATTATCTTAGATATATAAATAAATGCCTCAGGTTTGAATTTATTATCTCAGATATACAAATAAAGATCTCAGATATTAAATTATGTTCTGATCCTTCGTATATAAGTTATAATTTTTGTTATAGAATTAAATGTCTCATATATTGAATTTATTATCTCAGTTATACAAATAAAAGTCTCATATATACAAATAAAAGATCTCATCTATTGTATTTATTATCTGTTGACGATGCAAGTCTACCGGTTTCTTATCAGTTATAGCTACAAAAGAGTCATAATGTGGTCCATCCAATGAAACTCCTTTCTCTGGAAGTTCTATTTCAACACTTCCATCATTCCTAGCCACTTTGCTCTTAATGGCACGGCTAAATAGAGCATCATTAAGACCAACCATTTCATGAGAATCTTGAGCAAGGCCAACTTCAAGCATAAAAACATGGTGTGGCCTATCGAAGGGATTAGGTGTTATAAATGAAACTGCAAGAAAACAAGAACAATGTTACCGAATGTGGACTGAGTCGCGAATTATGTCGCTTTCTTTAAAACATTCACGGCACCGTCTAACAGAAATGTGCAAGCAGTCACAAACACCGGATGCTCCCTAGGATAAAACAGCCTCTCAGATAAAATACTGGTGGATTTGCACATAACCACCAAGCTAACAAACACCCACTGTACTACTGCTCGAAAATATTTGGGAGAAAGGAATAGAAAGTGTAGAGAATATGTTTCTGTGTACTGTGTGATAAAAATGCTTGGACAAGAGTTGTATATATAGCCAAGCTAGTAGCAAGATCCGTTTCAAACATTTAAGTCAGAATTCAAAACAAATGTTACAGAATTGAAATCATAATGTTACATAATTTAACAGTAATGAATGATTAAAACGTTTAGCATAAGTGATCAAAACGTTTGCAAAAATCAAGGCATGTAAAACCGTAACAAATTATAAATCTGTGATTAAAATTATGTTTAACACTGACTTAAAAAACGGTCCAAAAAGTATAGAAGCTCATGATCACTCATTAAAGACCCAACCCAACTCGGCTCGGCACGGCGTACGCGTGCGTGTGTTGGTTGGATTCCTAAGCCTTTCCTCTTCCACAAAAGTGGGTAACCCTTGGGTCACACCCAAGTAAGTGAACAACCCTCTATTTAAAGAGTTCATGCTTCTCTTATCCCACCAATATGAGACTCTTGGTTTTTATAAACTTCAATAAGTTCCAACATTAGGCAGTAGGAATTGATTCAACTTGGATGAACTAGCAGTTGAGAGCGTAGGTGGTGGGGCCAAACCAAGCAAGATTAACATTGTTGCACCAACTTTCACAGTTGACATTGAATTAGTCTCCGCAGTTTGGTGAGAATAACGAGGATAAAGATACTGATGTGTAGGGCTATCGATAAAAAGCAAAAAACATTCGCCATTGATTGGAGACACATCATAGAAAAACACTATCAGAAACTGCCAATGGTAATGATCACGACCGCCGAAACCCATGGTTGCTGCAGAGATCAAAACGGGGGTTTTTGGTATGAGAATGCGATTTGCTTCACAACTTGAATATATCTTCGATATAAGAATTAGTTTATTCTTTCTGATCACGCTGTATGACATTCAAGCATTGCTTGCTATCATTCAGCCTGGATATCTCTCAACTTCTGTAATGCATGTTGATTATCTGTGTTAGATCACATAATTTGACATTATTTCAGTTATACAAATAAATATCTCATTTATTGAATTTATTATCTCAGATATACAAATAAAGATCTCATGTATTAAATTTATTGTTTCAGTTATACAAATAAAGGTCTTAGGTATTGAATTTAATATCTCAAATATATAAATAAAGATTTTCAAGTATTGATGGTATGAGAATTGGATTTTTATACGATGTTGCATTTAGCATAAAACTGATGGTTTCATTGCTTGTATATTGATGCAGGGATGTGAAATTGGAATATAGGAAGTTAAGGGAGAAGATGCGAGAGTATAACACGAAAAATTAGTTCTAGATGTAAGTTCAAAGTAAGTCTACCTGCTAATCTTTCTTGAACCTGATATATTAAGATACTGTAGAGGGACACTTAACCTATGATAATACACTATTCCTAACAATCTCAGAAGTTACGTAAGCATCAAACATTTCTAACAATCACTAAACTAAAATATGAAATTGTCTTGGTGGCTGAAGATGGTGGTGGATATTATACAGTGGTGGTCGTTGTGAAAGTGGAGGAGGTGGTTATGGTGGAGGTTGTCGTGATGACAATTCGGATGTGGTGGAGATGGGTGACAGTAATGGTGAAAATTGAAAACATGGGGCGGGAATAAAAGAGATGAGGTTGAAACTTGTTATACAAATGAGATAGTGTGACATGTTTCATTTAATACCAACTAATATATTTAATGCCAAACTATTTTGTTGGACTAGATGGCCATCACCGCTGTGAATCCTGTGATGGAATGCCAACTTAAATGTGAAGTATCAATTTTGAAGATACAATATTTACTTTTTTTTTTATTATTTGTTAAATTTGTGCTACAGAAAGTTTTAATTCAATGTTATAATGTTTACTTAGATTGATGTCTGTGAAGTAAACTTGTACTTTGTACTAATTTAGTGATAATGTGGCCATCAAAAAAGTAATTTATTATATAACGTGGACCAAATTATTCACCCACATCGACACAACCATATGCACACAAATACAAAAAATTTACCAAACCCATTTTTGTAGCCCACCAAGCTTAATCTACGAATACATCTTATTGGTCCAACATACGGCCCAACATCACATGTCTATGCAATCACAATTTTATCCAATTACCCACATGTTGCTTCGACTAAGGTGTTTTTTTTTTTTAGTCAACCTCTATGTCAAAATGAGTCCAAACATATACATTTCTATCAAGTATAATATGTTCCTTTATTTTGATATATAAGTTAAGTCAAGTGTGTATGGTGCACTCGAGTATATGATATACTCTTTTAAAAGTACACTGTGAGTTAATATATATATATATATATATATATATATATATATATATATATATATATATATATATATATATATATATATATATATATATATATATATAGGGGAGAGATCATGTGAGAACCCTCCCCTTATGTGAGAACTCCTTTTTGGTGAGAACCCATCTTACACCCTTGGATGGTTGATGATCTAGGGCTGAAAATGCTTCAGAAATGGATGGCAAATCTGTAAATATCCAGTCAATGTGTTAAAACTTGCATGCTGGCAGAGTGTTCAGAACATTTTCTACTTTGCGTGTTTGCTGGACATCCACTTTGCGTGTTGCCATTGCCATCTCTACGTGTTTCAACCTTCATCTCTACGTGCTGGCAGAGTGTTAGACTCTTATGTTTCATTCTTTTCTTCATTACTGTGCATCTATTTCTCAGTATATGTTCAGTAGTTTAGAACATCAAGTTCAGTAGTTTAGAACATCAAGTTCAATTATTTAGAACATGATGTTCACTAGTTTAGAACATGATGTTCACTAGTTTAGAACATCATGTTTAAAAGTTTAGAACATCAAGTTCACTCATTTAGAACATTTAAGTATACTAATTTAGATCATGGTGTTTAGACTAAACTACTAAACATTTAGAACATTTAAACTAATTAACTAGCGCTTAGAATTAGAAGTTAACCATCATAGGATATTATGTTGGTTTTTTAAATGTGTGAATTTATGAAATTATTCGAGTACAATTACATGTTATATACTTTAGAACATCAAGTTTAGTAGTTTAGAACATCAAGTTCAATTGTTTAGAACATGATGTTCACTAGTTTAGAACATGATGTTCAGTAGTTTGGAAATGCCCAATAAAGTATTTTAAACAAATTACCTAGCGTTTAGAATTAGAAATTAACCATTATAGTATATTAGGTTGGTTTTAAAATGTTTGAATAAATGAAATTATTCGAGTACAATTATATGTTCAATACCTTAGAACATTAAGTTCAATGGTTTAGAACATCATGTTCAATGGTTTAGAACATCATGTTCAGTAGTTTAGAACATCAAGTTCAATTGTTTAGAACATGGTGTTCACTGGTTAGAACATGATGTTATTTGGTTTAGAACATTTCTTCGCAAGTTGAGTACATGATGTTCATTTAGTGTTGTTTTAATATTTTTATATTTTTTGGATGTTGAGCATTTGGAATTTGAAATTATTCGAGTACAATTACATGTTATATACTTTAGAACATCAAGTTCAGTAGTTTAGAACATCAAGTTCAATTGTTTAGAACATGATGTTCACTAGTTTAGAACATGATGTTCAGTAGTTTGGAAATGCCCAATAAAGTATTTTAAACAAATTACCTAGCGTTTAGAATTAGAAATTAACCATTATAGTATATTAGGTTGGTTTTAAAATGTTTGAATAAATGAAATTATTCGAGTACAATTATATGTTCAATACCTTAGAACATTAAGTTCAATGGTTTAGAACATCATGTTCAGTAGTTTAGAACATCAAGTTCAATTGCTTAGAACATGGTGTTCACTGGTTAGAACATGATGTTATTTGGTTTAGAACATTTCTTCGCAACAGGAATGGGGTTCGAAAATTTCCGGAAGTTCGAAGAGAGAAGACGTGGAGGATGCAAATGAAGGGCCTCTGAAGTAGACTGAAAAAGATTTGCGTGTTCCAATCTTCCAAAAGTGTCAGTTACACTTTTTAATCAACTTCCTTTTGTCAGTTTTTTTGATTAATTACGGATTTGCCATTTTGTTCTATTGAATGACAACCCTTAGATCTGCCAAGTTGTATGGAGTTAGATGGGTTCTCACCCTTAGAAGAGTTCTCATATTAGGGGGGTTCTCACATGAACCCACCCCTATATATATATATATATATATATATATATATATATATATATATATATATATATATATATATATATATATATATATATATATATATATATATATATATATATATATATATATATATATCAAAAAGTTTTTTTTGCAACATGTCAATCTAACTTGTGTTAAAAGAAATCCGTACGTAACCAAATAGCTGATGATCCATTCATCTTTACAATGGAAACCGAAGAATAATGTTCACTAACAAAGATTTCAATTAACAAGTAACTAATTGTGCGTTTTATTTTATTTCATCTGGCAACAATAAAATTACCAAATTAAAGGTAATTTGCAAGAAACTAACACTTAAAAATACTATATTGTCAAAAACTATCATATAAAATCAATCTTGTAAAAAACTATCATATAAAAAATTTCAATTATACGAGATCATCACATAGTGGCGTTGACCTGGTTTTACGGGTAGATTTGTCACATAAATGATACGTGTTGGCTAAACATAATTTTTCCCTTTATTTCCCTCATTTTCTTAATTTTATACATAATTTATTTTATACAATAGTTTTTAACAAAATGATATTTTAGCGTGATAGTTCTTGCAAATTAATTAATTTAGCCACGTACGTTGAGACATGCAACTTGAAAATTCATGGACAAAGCAAGTCCATGAAAAGGACCATCCATAACAGCTGCATTAAGCACCTGCACCATTTTCCTTGGTTGATTTGTTCAACAACCTCACAGGGGGACCCCACAGCCGAAAGCAATGCAAAAGGGCAGTTTTGTAAAAGCACACAACCCAAATGTTGATGTCAAATTGTCAATGCCACATTATAGAAATACAGCAAGAATAGCAATCTACAGTCATACCAGAAACACTGACAACATCATTAACATTCCAATTTTTTTTTTTTTTTTTTTTAAATCCCCAGTCAGTCCACCATATATGTCCATATCTACCTATCTTAAACTCTTCAGTGTATATGAAAAAAAAACCCAAAAAAAATTCTGAAAAATCGAAAAGTAAGGAAAGAAATATGGAAGGAGGAAAAATCATGGCTGTCTACCATGATGTCCTCCAAAAACATTGAAAAGCACACACAAAAAATAATACCAGAAATACCCTTTTTTGCCTGATATCTTTGCTTAGAAGGTGTCACAATTACAAACACAATGCCTCCATCCAATCCAAGATTGGTTGATTGGTTCCATCTTCATCACAACTTCACAAATAGAGAGATGTGATGAGATGAGATGAGATGAGATGAGATGAGAAAGAGGGGGGTAGGGGCCCTTTTTGGGGTTTTCACATCCCTCAACCCTCTCCTCTTCCATTCAATGTTTCCATTGAATAAAGGATAGTGTGAAGAAAACTTCTGCCTTATTATCCCATACCATCTCATCATATCCCTATTCTCTATTCAAACATATACAACAACCCCTTCTCTCTCTCTCTCCCCTCCTTTTCTCTGAACAGAGACTCTATCTTTCTCCTTTTCTTTGAAGAAACTACCTGTTTCTCCTTTTTTCATTAGGGTTCCTCTGTTTTTCTGCCCCTTTTCTAGGGTTTGTGTTTGTGTTGTGGGATTGGAGGATTCGGTTGATGGGTATTTGATTTGGGCTGAAGGTGAAAGGGGCTGTGTTGTTTTCCGTGGCTGTTGTGGATTTTTGGTGGGGTTGGTTGGATGGATTCTCGTCGATCGAATTCTTCTGTTGATCATCTTGCCAAAATTAGGGAGAAGCATCAGTCTTTGCTGCAAGATTACTTGGTTTTGCAAAAGGTTTGGTTCTTTTTTCTTTCAGTTTTGGTATGATCGCATGAATTTCTTGAATTTTTCTGAGTGTATATCGGTTTGATTATTTGGGTGGGTTTTTATCTGCTGGTTTGGTGTGTGCTCAATTGGTTTTGCCTTCTGCTTAGCTGTGAAGTCTGAGAAATTTGAACTTGTTAAGTGTAGTTGATCACAGTAGAATTTTACAGGGTTTGATTGGATAATTTGAGTTAGTCACAGTTGAATTTAATGGGGTTTGATTTGGTTTGGATTAATCACTGTTGAATTTGATGGGGTTTGATTTGGTTTGTATTAATCACAGTTGAATTCGATGGGGTTTGATTGGTTTGGATTAATCACAGTTGAATTTGATGGGGTCTAATTTGATTTAGGTTAATCACAGTTGAATTTAATGGGGTTTTATTGTAATTTGGGTTAATTAACTGTTGATTTTAGTAGTGTTTGATTCCATTTGTGGGTTAATCGCAGCTTAATGTGATTGTTGATTTATTTTGAGTGTTATTGGGTTTGATTTAATAATATGAGCTACTACCGTCAAATTTTATGGGGGTTTGATTTAATCTGGGTTAATTAATTTGGTATTTCTTTGGGTATGAAATAGTTGATTAGGCATATATGCTTATACCATAGAGGATGATTTCATCTTTTGTGTATTTTGGGACACTCTTGGAAGGTGCTGTGTAGGTTTTCTTTGCTGATTATACTAATTTTTGTGTATGAATACGTATGCTGGGTGTATTGTGTGTGTGAGAGAGAGTGTGAGACTTGTGGATTTAAAATTAGCAAGAATCTAGTTGGGGAGAGAAAGGTCTTAATCTTGGGTGAATTTGTGGAAATTATCATCATCTTCGAGAAAGCTTGAAGATTCTCTTGGTTTTGTCTTGCATAGGTGATGAATCAATCTAATGATTTAACTAGTTCATTGTTATTGTTGCTATCAGGAATGTGTATCAAAGAAGAGAAAGCTTAAAGAAACAAAGGAAAGGAGAGAGACCCTTCTGGATGAGATCAGGTAAATATGTCTGAAAGCATTGTGTTGATTAGCAATCTCTTTTCTTGATATTAAATATGTGCACAAACGGTGGGTTAGTAATCCTGTTAATGATTCTCACTAGTGAAATGATCAACCTTTCTTTGGAGAAGATGTGATCATATACAATTGCTATTGATGCTAATGTCATAGAGCAAGCATTACATATTTAGTTTCGCAAGTGTTCCATTTTCATACACTTTTTCATTACTCACTACTAAGGTTCCCTACCTAATCATTACTGTGTTATTCTTCACTTGATTTTAGATTCCTGAAGCGGAGACGCAACCTGCTTTTGAAAGTGCAATCAGAGCAGCAAGATTTCACTCAGTCTCAAAACACGCATGCTAACTATGCAGTAGGACCAAGTGGAAGATACACAAGTAGTAGTGAACCAGCTTTGCCAAATTCATGTCTGGCACCGGGTTCTACATGGAATTCAGTAAGTTCCTTGGTTTTTTTCTTGGTTTTTCCCCTATGATGGATGTATTGGTCTTTGGATGTATGGATATAACATATAAGCCTGACTAACGTTTTACTACTTTGTATATTGTAATGCAGGCTAGCCTTGCTAAAGACGAGGTGGGTTTTCCATCAGTGAAATTAGGGAAGAAGCCTAAAGATATGTTTACCAACGGCAAAAGAGCTGAGAAAAGGAAAATTTCGTGGCAAGATCAGTTGGCTTTGAAGGTTTAAGTTTCACACCATTTAAGCGAAGTACTTCAACTTGTGCAGAAGACCTCATTTGACCTTGTAATAGTGAATATTCTTTTCTAATAGTCTGTTTGATGAGAAATACATGTAGAGTATAATATAAGCCTCTCTGGCAATGGCATAGCCTTGGCAACTTATGTAATTGAGTTATTACTTAAAACAAATATGATAATGGTCGCCAAATTCATAGAGTTTCTGTCTTTGATAATTTCTTTAATGTGTTTTTATTACACTTGCAAAGCTATGGTGATAGCTGTAGGTTGAAGTCTTCAGAACTTCAGAACAGCAATTAAACAGAATGCACGGCTATACAGCATTTTGCGTATTTATAACTGGTATCCCTCTTCCTACAACTTTTGTGCTGGAGATTTGCCTGTAAAATAGTTCAGAAAGTGATGAGTCACAGCACTCACAAGAGTCCATAAGCAAACTAATAAATGAGCGACTCCATCTGGTATGGTCTCTATCTGTAACACAAACCAAGCAAAGACAGTAGAGGCTTGCAAGTTGCAAGGTTTCAAGAACATTGATGTAGATTATCTTAAGTTTCACCCATCTTAAATTAATCCCCCTATGGAAAATTCCGATTCCCAAGTTTGAATCCCACTGCCTGAACGCATAAGTTGTATACCGTCTGAAAACTGTTGTCTAACAACTGCTTGGCTGCTTGCACACAAATAGGTATGGGAACTGAGAAGTAGGTCTTGTTTGCTGTAGGTTATGGGCAGATTTTACGTTCAAACAATGATAAACCCAACTCTTTGTACTTGCTGAGTTGCAGTCTTGCACCAATTTGCTAGCAAGACTATATCGTCTGACTTTTCACTCTTCTAGAACATATGAACGAATGTGATTGTGGTATCATTTTCATGACGACATCATGAAGTCAATCTAAAATTCACCACAGGTCATTAAGAGTCTTTGTACAAGTCAAATTTGGGCTGCTACAGCACAATATCCTGCTCCACTTTTTCTGCGCACAATAATGTTTGGCTTGGGTGTACAGGAGTCGGCCACCTAACACGGAGTACACTAAAAATCGACAAAATATTTCTTGATTTAATACGGATTAAAGTTGCACCAAAGAGACGGGTTAAATACCTACGTTCATTCAAACGCCTGAAACCACACACAATTATTTCGATTTTGTGGACTCATGTCTCTCAATTTTCAACTTGAACCGTGAACCTGACTGTACTGATCCGATCCATTTTAACCGAACTCGTTTACAACCCGAAAGGTGTAACCCATACCGACTCGACCCAAATCCAATCCGAAAACCGATTCAACCAGAAATACAATCCGAACCGAACAAGTCCGGCTCCAACCCGAATATAACCTGATTCTAAAATGACCCGACCCATTAACAACCCAACCTGATTGTAAATCGATTAGTAACAACCTGAACCCAATTCAACCCTATAAGAAACCGATAAAGCATAATTTACAATGACCCTTAACCCAGTTTAAGATGACATGTTCAAAATTAATCTGTTAGAAACCCAACTGTAGAGCTATCATACTCAAATCACATTTTTTGAAAATTATTAGGATTCTTAACAAACGACTTATTATTTCACAAAATTTTAACTTAGAATCATCAATTACTTATACCTATTAACTATGAATATTAAAATATTAAAATATTAACTATGATTAGTCTAGAAGGTTGCCTCTAAGACTAGAATTACAAAGTTTAAAAAGTTTCTTCAACTGCCAAGGTTATATAATTCCATTTCAAATTATCATCCCAAAAAATTGTTTTACACTTCAATAATTTATGCATTTCAAAATGTATGGTACGATTACGGTTAGCATTTTACAATAACCGCTAAAATGGTTAACCGTACCGTTAAACCTTAACGTTACTGTTAACCGTTTATGAACACCCCTAAGTGTAACCGTGTGTTTTAATATATGTGAAATACTAAAATATATATGTTTCATTCAAATAAAGAATGGTGTGCAATGGGAATGGGATATTCATTTATAAAAAGGCGACTTTTGACAACTTTGAGCTATGGCTCGAGCAGGGTTGTTAGTTGGCTTTTCGAACATATTATATCATATTGTTCACTGAAATTTATCCCGCTGAATTCTTTGACGCCAAACGGTGGTAGTTAGGGGCAACCTTCGTGTTCTTGCAATTACAATGTGCTTGTGAGAGTGTTAGTAGGTTGTTCTTAGCCAGTTGTACGATACTCGTGCAAGTAGTGATTGGTTTATTTGGTTGTTGGACACCATGTTTGTGCATTGAGCCGTTGACCGAAAACCTCTTCGATGTTTGCACCAAGAGCTTTAGGCGAGTATTGCTTTTCTGTGTTTTATTCCAATTGTGCTGGGGATGCTATCTGACAAATTGTTATTTTTCGCTTATGAATGGCATATTTGGTGGACCTATGAAGCTAGATAATGACATGTTTACGACATTGTTATTATGGAGTACGATCTCTATCTGTCTAAAATTATCTTATTTAGTATGGTTGCACGTCAATAGGTCTTCATTGGTTAGGTGCAAAAAGATAAATGTGATCATGTAATTTACAACAAAGTAAGGATTATGTATGAATAAAAAGTGCGGAATTTAAGTTTAGAATTTAAATAAAGCAAGTAAAGATGCAATATTTAAATGTATAAGGCATGATTGATGCATGCTATGAGTTGAAGATTTACTCGCCAAATGAAGAATTGGGCCTAAAGAGGCTACTCCTCGTAACTAACTTCAACTAAACAGGAGGGTTCATCAAGAGGACTCATGTGATTTGACTCCAAAACATTATGGAATTTTAATATTAAAAGGGATATCAAGATACGCTTTATGATGTTAGACATGAGCCTTGGATAGTCTTAAGTGTTCATTGAAGCGTGATAAACACATAAGGTTTTGCTCATGAAAAAGGTGATATTTGAGGGAGTTTAGAGAGGTTGAAGGTTGCTTATACACATCATTGCATACATGGTGCACACCCCCACCAAAGGTAAATTGTGCATGAGCTCAAACCCCCATGAGGCACAAAATGTACCCACCCCCCGAGGTACATAGTGCATAGCTGGGGTTGAAAATAATATGGATTAATAGGTATTTAGAGCCAAATTAAATGGCTCTAATGACTTAGAAAGCCTACTATGACCTCTTTAAATCAATGGTAAAATTTGAAGAAAATTCGTGATAGGGTCCGAAAAAGTCCAAGATCACGGAAATTTTAAGGTTATAACACACCAATTTCGAAAGATTTTCAAAATATTTCAAAGAAATAATGTTATGAGGTCACCTGAGGTCGTACAACGAGGTTTCAAACCAACAATTAACTTTTCTTGGGTTTTCAAAGGCAATGAACACATGTTTAAGGCTAAGTATTAAGGTATATTGATGTTCAAGACTTAATTCCAAGGATCCAGTAACTCCCGAGGCTTAATATAGTCCTATTAGACGCATGGTAAAAGTTTCAATGATCACCGTGATCGACTCCGAAAACGTCCGAAATGATGGAATTTTGAAGTTTATACACCAACTTTAGGAAATTTCATAAGATTTTCAAATTTTACAAAATTTCAGTGGGTATTCCCTAGGGTCATACAAGGAGGTTTTGGACTAATAAGTGTCTTATGTTCAACCTCTAAAGGTCTTATAATTGAATTTCGGACCCTATAGTAGGAATTTCGATAATCGACTAAAATTGATGTTTAGAGTCAAATTAGATGATTCTAATGATTCATAAGCTTGATTTGACCCTATAGTATGTTTAGGACCAAATATTAAGGTATATTTATGTTCAAAGACTCAATTTCAAGGATCTAATAACTCCCAAGACTTAATATGATCCTATTAGACCAATGGTAAAAGATTCAAGGGATTCCGTGATCGAGTCCGACAAAGTCCAAAATGGTGGTATTTTGAAGGTTATAATATACCGATTTTAGGAAATTTTAGAAGATTTTCAAAAATTTACAAAATTTCAGTGGGTAGGGTCATATAATGAGATTTCATACCAATAAGTGTCTTATGTTCAACCTCTAAAGGCCTTGGAAACGAATTTCAGTCCCTATAGTAGGAATTTCGATAATTGACTAAAATTGTTATTTAGAGCCAAATTAGATGATCCTAATGACTCATAAGCTTGATATGACCCTATAGTAGAAGTTATGATAATCGATTGAAATAAAAAAGATGTGATGTTTCTTATTTCTACAACTATCCAATATGACCCCATAATACACTTAAATTAACTGTGGAAGTATCAAATTTCCAAATCGGTAAGAGATTAATAGTTCGAAGGTATTTGACAAAACCACTCTATTTGACTTCAAATATGTTTCCCATGTTTTTCCATATTTTCACCTTTTTAAAATAATATTACAGCAAAAAAATACCCTAATAATATTCATTATATAATTAACTCAAATTCATATGTAAATACCCTTATTACTATATCAATAAAAAAAAGTCATTATTATGTAACGATAATTTGAGGGTTCGTTTAAGTAAATCAGGTTGGTTTTGTTAAATAAGACGGAGAAAGGGTTTTTTTTTTTTTTTTTAAAAAAGACGGAGAAAGGCGAGTCTCATGGATGAAAACGAGTCTCCAACAGTAGTAGCCCGGAATCTCCCTGAGAAGTAAGTGGGCTCTCTAGGGCCACACAATGAATGACACAAGTATCAGTATCTACCAATGCCATGAAGAAACTTACATGACCTCAGGAACCTTTCTCACCTTCTACTGCTTCTTTCTGCACATTTGACACAACAATAAGACCGCCACCGATTTCCCAAAGCAAATTCATGTGCTTTCTACTCTTCTTGTGATAGCCATTATTGCTTCGTCATAGTTTCCTTCATTGAACATCTTGCTGTGCCCAACTTCACAGGATTCCCATTCATCTATTGACTATCACAACCATTGTCCTCCCATTCATCTGTCTCTGCTTCATCCCCCTCTCTGTTCACTGTATTGACTATTTCTTGATCACTAGATTTTTAAGACCCTCCTCACCCGCCATGCCCTCTATGCTACATCGGGTGCTTCCTTACCACATTCATCAGAAAAGGTTGAAATGATGACAAAAAGTAGAGAACACCACAATAGAGCATTAGGCCATTAAGTAGTTATCAGCATTTTAAGTGGTCTACATGTAACATGTTTTTGCCTAATCCTGGAAAGATCATGATTTAACACCAAAAATCTGTACATCCTATTGTAAAGCTCCATTTTTCTTATGTGCACCATTAACCAGAAGTACTATTGCCAATTCAGTCATCATCTATGTGTCGAGTAACCTTCATTTAAAAACAAACTGAAAAATGAATACCAAACAGTAACCTTCAAATCAGCTTTGATCCAGTCTGTTCTGGTTCTCGTTTGGAATCATCAGCTTCAGTAGCTGACTCAGAGGGAGATGGCTCTTCGCCTGTAGATGCAGGGATATTTGGTTGTATGGGTTTCTTGAATTGAACCAGAATCATTGTCATGTTGTCGCAGCCTTCACCGCCAGCAGTTGAAGGGGCCAAGCACCTGTCCATTACTCTCTCACACACTGCAGAGAGTTTGGTTTCCTGCAACGTTCAGACACATTGTCATAATAATTTACTCTTGAACATCTCTTGCATTGCTATCATCACTAAAGAGAACACAGATTAAGATAGGAGCTATGGCCTCCAAGTGACTAATCTTCCACTGGTTTTAACCAGTTGTATGGTCAGAAAGGGTCAATAATTGTGAGTGACTAGTATGACTACATATCAGTGCTATTCCAGAAAATTTGAATGGAGTCCAGGGATTCTTGTGTGTATGTGTGGCGGTGGTGGTGTTTTTTTTTTTTTGTGTGGAGAGGAGGGGGGTGGGGGGGAGGGTTCAGTAGCAGTGATATGTACCCACAGACACACACATTGCCCTTCCTATTCTCCCAGTCCTCCACTTCAATTCCACATTTGAGGTAGCAGTTGAGACAATACTGCACCAAGTAGACATAGCTGGCTAGCTTCTTGAGCACAATAAAATGAAGTACCACATCTGAGTAATACAGGATGTGGCTTACACGAGATATGGAGAATACATCAATTTAATATAATCAACTATGTGCCAAACAGTTGTGTACTTACCGAGCTCAATTGTTCATGAATAAAATCAACAAGCTGCTGGCTTGACATGCAGTCCCTTTAAACAAACAACAAAGTAATCAGTCCCCAAGTAACAATATAGTACGAGTTGAAAAGGAACAAAAATAGGTATGAAGAACATTTTTGAACTTTAAAAATACAATATAAATTCACGAAGTGCAGAAACTATAATATTCTCAAATGAATTATTGGCAATATACCAAGGAGGCATTTGGTGTGGTTGAATCAGGCAAGGCTAAGGGATTGATTGCCTTTGTTATTGTTTGGTGTATCAAATTTCTCATTTCTTTAACGCACTTCTTTTTCATTTCTCGCAAAAGTCCTCTAAACTTATTACCTAAACACCACCCCAACCCCCAACCCCCAATCCCCAATCCCATGGTACCATTCCCTTTCTTCAAGCCACCAATACACCACCACAACTGTACACACCCACCACTCTGACCAGCGTCCCACCACCTACAAAACCTCAACCTCCAAACGGGAATTGAAAACCCAGCCTTTGCCTCTGCTGCCCAACTCCACCACTGTACTACTAAAACTGCCATCAAACACCCCCATTCATCCTTCAAACCACCACGATTTCCACCCAACTACTACCAAACCTCCATCAAAGACATATCCCAACTGCCACCCTTAACCCATCCCAACCCCTCCCAAAACCCAACACAACTACCAAAAACAACCCACACCATTTCAAAATTAACCCTAACCATCCCTGAAAACACCAAAAAATCACACCACCTACCCTAAAACAAACTTAATAGTCAATAAACCCACAAAAAAATTGGATATGAGAGAAAAATAACGAGAGAGATAAGGAAAGAGGGAGAGGTGAAGCGTTGGAGGGGAGGGGAGGGGAGGGTAGGAGGTGATGGAAGGCTGGTGGTTGTAGATTGAAGTGAAGGGGTCATGGTCATTGAAGAAATGGTGGTGGTGGGATGGTGGTAGAATTACCTTTCTTATTTCTAAAACAAAATACTCTTCAAACACTTTTTTTTTCCATTTTCCCCCTATCCTTATCTTGATTTCAATCAATTCCCTTAGGAAAATCAAACGCCCCCTGGGGGTTTGACATAAAATTTTATCTCCATGAGGTAGGGGCTAATTGTTTTCTCAATCAAAAACAGTGGCAGTAATGGCGAATCTGAAATTTATTCAATAAGGATGTTAGCCAGAATAGAGGCAGAAGGAGTAAGATAGAGGTCATATTCAAAACGACAAGAACTAATTACACAATGTAGTTCCAGGAAGCAAGATTTGTCTGTTAACCACAGCTTGTAAATTAACATAGGATAGGAGGCTTAAAGTGCTTACCATATCCCATCACAAGCTAGCACCAGAAAATCATCATCATCACAAAGTTCAACCTATTCAAAGAAAAGGAAGGAAAACAGGGATCGTAACTTGTACGAGTCCATGGTAGGTAAGACACAACAACAGTGATGACAGAGATAAACCCTACGAATAATTTAAGTTTCCAACGAGAAACTAACCAAACAAAGATATATCTATTGTAGTTTAGAAATATACACATAATATAGAGAGATACTAACTGTGTTTATTTCCGGACTTGCAGTTACAACTTGCTTTTCCGCAGGAAGAAATTTATTTTGCTTGAATTCCATATCACCTGTTTAAGACATCAAACTTGATAAACAAGAAAAATTTTCTGACACAAGTAGTGAATCAGTCTACTATCCAGGTAAACAAATTAACTCAGCAGGTTTTTGCATGTCTAGCTGGCTAGCAAGAGAATAGGGATCAACGAGGACTAAGTCAGCTACGCAAATTATTTGTTGCTATAGCTAATAACTTATTTTATAAATAGTGAATTAACGAAGTAATGAACTGCAGTTCAGCTTCTAAGTAGCTATATAATCAAGCTCCAGCTAAGTGGCATTCAACTCTAAAGCGATACAAATTTCTACCAATAAAAACTGTTTGTCGCCATATTGATCATTGAATAAAGAAATAATGAATTAATGATTAATTCTTTTATATTCACATGGCAACAAATTTGGGAAATGATGAGGCTTTGAGTTTGTTAATTTCAAAATCAACAAGGACTTTGTACAACATTTTATGCTGTATAATTGGAAAATTATCATTATCAACATTAAAAGTTTTGAACTTTCACATTAAAAACAATCCCATTCCTGCCGATAAGAACTAACAAAAACTTAATGCCAAAGACAGGAGAGGGGATCATAATAAATTGAGCTGAATTTGGCAAAAAACAAAGCAAAACAAATTTGAGATCTGGAGAATTCAATTTGACTCATCTGCACTGCTAGTAACAGAAACTCAAAGAAGGGGAAGTAAATATACAGGAATATGGAATACCATATTACTGGTATCAGGACAGGAAACATGACAAGTGATTTCTCATAGTATCAAAATTTCTAGCAAACTTTATTAAAAATCAAATTAAAAAAGCGGGAGCTGAAGTACCTATAGCTCTTGCAAGATTCAGACTGCCATTTACTCTTCCTGCATGGATAAACCCACCCGCTCTAATTATCCGTTCCTTCTCGGCATCCAGCTCAGGTTTGTGATCTCTAGACAGATTGTAAGCCTGAGAATGACTAAATCAAGTGACCAAAAAACTAACATAGACAATTGGTATAATATGTAGAGTGACATATACCAACTTCTTCTACTCTACCGGTGGCATGAAGCAGCCATATGGAATATACCTGACCCTTTCTGGAGATTACACAGCGGGAATCACCAGCATTCGCAACGAGAAGTTGCTTTCCCCTAATTACCGCAACACAGGCAGTGCTTCCAGAAGTAGGACCAGAAAAATCTGAATGTGGCCCCTGCAGAACACACCAACTAAGTCAACACTTGAACAACAAAAAAGGAACATATCACTCTGTAAAATTATCTTTTAGGCAAAAAGCAAATACAACGACTCAGATAAATTTCTTGCATCCTATGATCATAATTTTATTCCTTTAATTTGGTTTTGTGCATATCTGGGATGTTTTCTTCATATTACTGTCTTACAAGGGCTATTTGCAGAAAGTCAAACAAAACAATGCAACATAAAAAAATCAGGATATCTGAAATCAAACAGCAACAGAAAATGATTAATGAAATGCATAAAGACGAGTACAAATATGGAAAGGTAAATTGGTGCGCCAACATCACTTAAGATCACGAAAGAAAACGTCTAACAAATCAAATTGTAGTTGAAACCAAAATAAAAGGAAAAACAAAAAGAATGAAATAGGTATTGCTTTTTTTTTAAGTTCAAGGCTATCATAAAATCAAAACTAAATTTTTTCAGAAACAAAGATTGAAACTCCTGATTATCACAATTTTTAATTACTATTCTTTACTCAAACGAGAAAAGTGGCACAAACAAGGTAAGACTAAGAGAATGAGACGCTAATGAATTAATTGAAGAAGAGCCAGACTCACATATACACACGCATTTTTATTAATATTATAACTACTAATCTTTGTTAACTGATAGAAGTACCCACTTCCTCAAAGGCCCAATCATCATTGCGCTCATTTTTATAACCACCCCTTGGAGACCATATAAGTCCCTCGATCATTCCAGTAAATTTGTTAATTTTATCACCCAAAATAGCTAACTCTCTCCACCCTCGTTGTCCAAGCATCATTTCATCCATTCTGCAATTGTTAAACAATTATTATCAGAACACCTTAAGTGAAAGTAAAACAAATCACTTAAGCCAGTAGATATACAAGTGAGATTGAAATTTCAAAATCATAAACATGTAGAAGTCATCCAGAAAAGAATAAAAAAAAAATCAGAGAGCAATCATTTCAAGATGAATGGATACGAAAAGGAAAAAAAAATTCACAATGTATTCTGTAGCACTCAATCAAAGATTTCCAAAACAAAAAATACTTAATAACACTGGTGTTGGTTTCATTGAGAAGAAAAATCCAAGAAAAAGATAACAGGATGGAGCCTTTGCTTCAAACAAAGGTGTTCTGTAACCCACACGTGCTTTAGGAAGTTGGGTTTAAAACTGAGTCAAATGAAACTGGCAATGTTGGAGGACGAGGCTAGTTCTGTGCAGAAAACTGAGACTTTAAGGACTACAAGCTGCTAATGTTAAAGCCTCCAACCTATCTCTTACATATTTCTGGATCAAAAATTAAACAGTCTAGAAATTTCTTAAGGTGCATATATGGGAATCTTTTCAAATAGAAATAAAGGAGACGGAGCTCTAAGCAATACACTTAGCCATTCCATATTACTAAATGTTTAAACAGGGAAACTAATGGAACAGGAATGAAGGATATAAGACAGAGCACTGAGCGATGAAACAATCAGCCATTTGATATTACCATATTAAAGCAGATTACTTTTTCCCTGATTTCTCGATTGCCAGAAGGGAACTACTGAGACATCTAACAGCACATACATAAGCACATATGGGGAGACTTTCACAAATTCGGAAATACCAGGGCCAAATGGACAATATATCCTGGATGTCTTGATCCACAACAAAGGCAAGTAGATGACATTAAAGTCCCAGAAAAGCAACATATCGTATAATCACCTAAAGAAAGATTTTTGCAAAGCCGTTGTTAAATCTCCAGTAGAATATGCTTCACTCTTCAGCACTTGTTGATGAAGGAATTTTGCACAGAACTTGGCAACTACTTTACCTATATTAAAATAAAATTTTTAAAAAAGGATTGCCATGTGTACTGAACAACAAATGGCGATGCATCAAAAAAAAATGATTCAACCTGGAAATATCAGGGACACCTGTCAAATTTATCAGAACAGAACTTTATACGGCATTGAAAAGCCAAAAGAAAATAATTAAAACTTATATCAATCTATGGACCTGCAGCCATGTAACACCTGAGATGTTGGGGAGGGATGACAAAAATATTTGAATACTTCACAAATAAATAGAAAATTAGCTACTGAAAATCTGAAACATTGTTCTCCTATTGTCAAATACAGCTACTAGCTAAGCAGCTCGCTAACATACTCTTGTACAATAGTCAAGTCTCACCATGATGAGATAATCAATAAACTAACATGCACTGAAATAACAATTGAAGACACCAACAACTCACGACGATCGTCACCGTTAACAATTTTCAGATCATCATGGAGGTCGACATATCAGCATAAAGAACATGTTCAAAATATATCAAAACAATTTTGAAGGGATTTTCTCTTCCTCTTCTTGTGAAGTGGAAGCCTACTCTATGAGTAACACTTCAGATCATCATGATGCTCTACAAAACAGCATAAAGAACATGTTCATATAGGGAAAGGATTGGTAAGGAATGCAAATGGACTAACTTGTATTTTGAAAGTAATATTGGGTAAACACACCATGCAAATAACTACCATATCAATCAATATTAAGTACAATAATCAATCACACAACTGCACAAGCGTAAAATTTACCAATTAATTCTCCAGAAAGATTCATCATTAGTTGACCCTATAGCAAGATGAATCCAGAAGATGGATCTCGTATGAACCAACTAAAACAATTCATCCACAATCCTCACCAAAAACGGGAAGAAGTTCACAACAATATTTACATGTGGCAAAATCAACGATCTTAATCCTACAGCAATGATCTCAAGGTTGATAAAGGACAAAATCCACAGATTTTGTGAACAAGAGTTTGTTTCTTTCAAAAGAAATAGAAAAAGCTTTCACTTCTTACCTCCATGACCATCATAAACACCGAAGAATGCAGTTGAATCATCCAGATCAGGGAACGCAGCATGCTAGAAAAACAGAATACAACCTCGATAAAAAAAACCATATGTTGGAGCAATAGTTCAGGATGAAAAAGAAATTATATAGCAAGTGGTTTAGAGAAACCCAGATGCATGGCATTTTACCTGAGGTCCTATATGTGCTCAAAAATTAAGTAGCATATATATCCAACTGCACTAGGAAAGTTCAGCTACTTAACAAGGCTACCAGACATGAATATAGTGCTAAAAAGTCTTGGAGAGTAGAGTGAGATTACATAAGTAACAGTCATAGATGATATATTTTAGAAACATCCACCACGTAGCAAATTTCAAACATCTTTGATAGTCACCAATATGGACACAAAGATTAGGTAGAGCTAGAAGGATATGTATCCACAATTACAAATTTTTTTTTTTGAAGCATAAACACACAAATTGACATATGCTTTATCCCTAGGACTAGAGTGAGTTAAAGGAACTTTTTCTATCTAGGAAAGTTCCACAGCACACTCTACTTGAAAATCAGTTCTTCAATAACGGGGATAGGAAAACCTTAACAATCCTACAATGATTATCGTCCTCTCTATTAGGCCTATTAATGTCTCTTTAATCCTTTCTGAACAATAAATGCTAATTAACTCTACCTCCTACCTCTATCCTATCACCCTTTTAATTAAATCACCCACATAGGCCACATTATTACCACTTACTGAAATTTGTAGAGGGTCAAAATAGGCTGGTTATTGGGCGAAGGAATTTTGTGAGTCCTGGATTCTCGTTTCGTACTAAATAACAATGGCCAGACCTTGCTATCATCAAACTAGTAGTACTTGGAGAGTTGGAGCTATGTATTTCCAAAACAGAAGAACCCCTCCCCCACTCATACACCAAGAAGAACCAAAGGGGAAGGGGGGGAAACTGAATGTTAGAGCTCCAACCTGTGCAGCATATCCATAGACTAGTTGATTATTTCAGGTTGTTCATTATTGGTAGGAAGTTCCATGTACACTCAGATGGAGTATGTTGGCTTGATGGTTGATGCAAGAAATAATGTAACTAATGACATCTGTATGCAATTGGATTTAGCACATTTGAATGGATGACAAGCATCAGAAATGAGTCATGATAAAAAATATATGAGTTCGGGATCAAACAAGAACAATGATGCCCATGCACCATTAGAAATTTGAGAGACAATTCAGTTTCTATGTGATTTGATATATTATCTCAAATATGACATTTGTCATCACATCTTGTTCATTCAACATGGTATATAATACTGAGTTACAAGTGACAGAAATCAAACACATTAGGGTATAAGGATTTGAGCATAGAACTCAAGAATCACATGGATATGTATCCATTAAGTACTTCAATAAGCTATACAAAACTCTATCAAGTAATGACCTAATTTTACATTAAGATCAACTGCTCATCACAACATAGATTGAAAAAAAGCTACTCACGGCATCTTCCATGGTGGTGCGCCAACCTTGCATCGAAGACAATCCATATCTAACCTTGCTGTTTTCACCATCCTCGGAGAATTTTTCTGTCTTAGGCGTACTAAGGTAGACACCCATCCTTTAACTGAAACCAAACAAATAAAATCTCAAAACCACAACTACATCACATACCTAAAATTAACAACACAAGGGTCTAGTTCTTAATTCTCACTGTACAATAACACAGACAGACAAGCTAAAGAAAAATAAGCTAAATTGAAGATAAAAGCCAACTATCAGCACCAAGATTCAGTGCAAATCATCCCAATTCAAAGTCATATACGTATCAATTCAACAACTATACTCGATCAATTGTGATATATCTAAATCAAGAAACACAACTATGCACTAAACTTCATCACTTGCGAAATATCCGAATTAAAAAATAAGAGTATGCACCAAACTCGATGAATTGCAAAATATCAACATCAAACACAATCATGCACCAATATAGTCCAAATGCCACATGTCTACATCAAGAAACACAATCATGCATCAAACACGACCAATAGCCACATATCTGCATCAGAAATAACATAGTCATGCTCTAATCCAAGTACAACTAATTTTCAACATGAAAAGCAACAACATTACAATGATTATACACCTTTCAAAAATTACAATCTTGAGCAAGAATGATAAACAAAACCAACCAATCCAATGCATCAAACTTGACCAATCGCCTCATATCTACATCAGATTATGCAACAATAACTACATAATTTCCATAAGCTACAATCTTGACATTATTGAGCAAGAATGAGCAACTAATACAACAGACCCATATCAATTGCAAAAAAACCCAGATCAATAACACAATTAAGCACTGATCTATGCATGCAAAACCTTCATTTGTGCAAATTACAACTGGGTTTTGCCTAAAATAGCAAAATTAAAGATACCCATTTGATCAAACTTAGAAATTCAACATATTAAAGAAACCCAGTTGACCAAACATGGGAATAAGTCAAAAAATATTTTTAAAAAAAATCAATTAGGACTAGCTATGTGTAGAACATGGAAAGGGAAGCAAAGGTTTATTAGGACTAACTCGACTAGTTGATTGGTCGCTCCAAAAATATTGATCAAGTCAGTCCACTCTCATCTGAAAGTGGAAGGAAAGTCAAGAAGAGGAGAAGAGCAGAGGAGAGAAAATTGATTATTATAATTGGAAAGAGACCAATTTTAGTTAATCTATCATTTGATAGAATTGATGATTAAGAAGGAAAAGTCAACTGTAAATGTTGGGTAAAAACTGTAAAAGTTGGTGGATGAGATGAGTTGGGTCATTGGGTGAATTCCGGATTCCCGGTAATCGAAGTGGATAAAGTGAGTGACTGTTGTGCTGATATTTTCTACGACACTCCTATATTTTTCAAAGATAATTCTCTATTTTTTCTATAAAATTTATAATCATCCTACTCTAGAAGTCTAGTATAAACGAATTTCCTTTATACAAATGAGAACCCTTGCTATATTTTAGTCATGGAAGTGATGTAAATTCATATTGCCATTTCAGCCTGTGAGGTGGGGATTTTAGTTGGAAATTGTGGATTCATTTCCTAGTATAACAAAAAAAAATATTTAACTTTTGACTCATATTTTATACTTACCTTTTATCTAAGATAATTTTAAATAAAGTTTATTAATGAGATTTAATCACATAACAACTCTTTCCCTCTTCTTTCTTTTTATAGGGTTTTCAATTTTCAAAAATCCCTAAGTTGATAATTTTTAGCAATTTTCAATTCGGCCTTATTTTTCAATTCTACGTCTCTATTCTATCTACATATATTCTACATCTCAAGTCTCTGCACCCCAATCTATTGATGTCATATTTAGTTTTGATTTTGACAATTTGTCTTTTGTGTGTGGTTAAGTATTTTGGGAATTTGAGTGCGGTCAACTATATTCTTCTTATTTTCATAGGAGTAATATGTTGGAGGCTTTTGATATTAACAAGTGTTGTACGGTATTTATAGAGACATAAACCGCATAGTTTAGGTTTACGAGTAAATATTGTTTATGGATACTATGTTCTCCAACACTTAGGAGTTCAATGATACGAAAATGAAAATCTACTCTTACGTAAAATTCTTGATTTATTTTGTTTTCTATTTCTACAGTTAGGACAAGTAAATGAATTATGCTAGGAAAAAGAAAAATGACCAAATTCGATTTATGCTTAATGGCATCAATAAACATTTCTTTAAGTATTTTTACTTTTCTCTCTATGCAAAATATAACGAGATAGATCACCTTGATTTGATTGTATCAGAAATTTCTAAAATGTCAAATTTTCATATTACCCTACCTTAACTAAAATGGTTGTAGAGAAACAGTTAGCGTTGGTTGATCAATCACCACAAGATAATTAGAACAATGTAAAATTGTTGATGTAAGCATTAATCACCAGTTCACCACGTGTGCTCCTTAACTGCCAGTCGCCACTACAAATCTACTATTTCTCTTCTCAACATTTCCAAAATTTCACACACTACTTCCCTCAATAAAACTTGTCCAATTCAAATATTCAATGTCTTTCTCTTCAATATTCAGCTCTCCATTACCCTCATTCACAGTTCCCAATGCAAGAACTCGCCCAAATTTTTACCCAAAAATGGCTTTCCATTCAGTTTCAAGAAGAATCGCAATTGGATCTTTGAGTTCAATGTTTTTACAAGATGGGTTTTCTCTAAAATCATTGAATTTTAGTGGGGTTTCGTTAAATTCACAGAATTCGTCATCTGCTCGAGTTTATGCCAGAGCTGCTACTGAGAAAACAGTCCATGATTTCACTGTTAAGGTAATTTACAACACAAAATGTGCTTAAATTTGTTATCTTTTATTATATTTGATTCCTAGTTTTAATCTTTTGCTCATCTCTATGTGATTAATTTATCATGTTTAGGTTTTGAACATCTTGTTAAATTAGTTGATTTTTTTATGAATGCTCAAGTCGTTGCTGAATTGTGAAATTGGGTCTTGTTTTTACCCGAATTATGTGTGATTGAAACATGTAAAGGCCAACAGTGGAGAATATCGGGAAGATTAATGGGTTGGATGTCGAATTGTTGAGGCAGATAATGTAGTATACCTTAACCAGTAGCTCTCATTTTCAATTGTGTTGTAGTTGAGCTTGTTGAATAGCTTTAATCTGAATAATCTTGATTTGAGGTTAAAGTGTTGATGCATTAGATTGTAATGACTCTTACGAAGCATGTAGATGGTTTCTTAGTGTGCCATATTATGAATACCTATAACCTTAGCATTGTTTGACGGCTCAAGCAATTATTAGAGCCATGTGTTGCTTTTCCAAAATTTGGATTATACTTTTGGGAGATGTTTTAGAGTGTAATAATTTTTATTTACTTGTCTTATTTTGCCCAAAACATGCATAAATTTGTTGTCTTTTGTAATAATTCAAGTTTTTACCTTTTTTTCTGTGATTCGGGTTTGATATAGTTCAAGCCATAGAACATTATGTTGAGATCAGAATTGGTAGAATATACTCTGGTTTTTGGTTGAGTGCTCAATTTATTTCTTAATAGTGGTGTGGGGTTTGTTTAATTTGGCCAAATTAGGTGTGATTGAAATATGTAAATGCTAATGAAGTTAAGATTATGATGTTGATTAGCTTCGTAAGGGAGACTACCTCCACTACAGAGAACTATGGTTTGTTGGTGGGGCTGATTTACAGAATGGCTGTTGAGTTGTCAAGGCGGTAAATGTAGTATCTTGTACCTGAACCATTGGCTCACATTTTCCAGGGCATTGTAGTTGAATTAATTGAATAACTTTAATTTCAGAAACCTTAATTTGAGGTTATGAATGATTTAATTTTAGATTGTTATGTCTCCTGTAAAGCATAGTAAAGCATGTACATGGTTTCTTGGTGTTTGAGATCATGCATACCTACTACCTTTGCATTGTTCGATGGCTTAAATCATTACTCTGTATTTTGAGTCTTTTGTTGCTTTTCCACCACCATGGAGTTTGTTTTGGGAAGAAATCTGGTGTCAGACATAGAAATTGGTTAACATTAGACTCCAGCATAATCATTATCAAGGAGAGACATCGTGATTAGTGAGGTTGTGGAACTCATTGTAATGTGTTTGGTACAGGATATAGATGGAAAAGATGTTGCTCTTAGCAAATTCAAGGGAAAGGTTCTCTTAATTGTCAATGTTGCTTCAAAGTGGTACATTTCTCCCTCTCCTTTTAATAAATCATTCCAAACTACCCGTGCAGTTCATTGATTTGATACCTTAGTATGCATGTGATATCGCAATAAATGACTGTTTTGATTTTCAGTGGCTTGACATCATCAAACTATACAGAACTTTCACATCTGTACGAGAAGTACAAAACTCAGGGTAAGTTGGCTATTTGGTACTTGTTTTCCCTGTTCTTATATTTCAGGAGCATCCATCTCTTGTTAGAGAGAACCCAGTGAATCTTATTGCAGTTATTACAGACACTAGTGTAATTTTATTACCTGAGTATTCTTATTTCCAAAATTGCATCCTTGGGAATCTATTAGTGCAATATGATTTTATGTGTATCTGTAGCATAGCCACTATCGAGTTAACATATTATTAGCCCCTTTTGTTCTTTTGTTTTCTTTTGGAATTCTTCTCAAAATGAGCTTGTGTTGTATGTTTAATTCTAACAAACTGCAGTTCCTGTAATGAACATGACAAAAAAAGAAAGAAACAAAACTAATGCTTTTGATTTGTTTCAATCTCTGAACTGTCTCTTTTGAACTCTTTTTGTGTGTTATGCTGATTGGTAAATGTGATACTGATATGTTTTCCAAGTTTAGGCTTTGAAATTCTGGCATTCCCGTGCAATCAATTTGGAGGCCAAGAACCTGGCTCAAATCCTGAGATTAAGAATTTTGCATGTACAAGATTCAAAGCAGAATTCCCCATTTTCAACAAGGTTTGTTAATATACTGTCCAGATTGGTATCACTAGAGAACCGTACATGAATAGTTACTGAAACCAGGACTGCTACTGATTGCAATAGGTGGATGTGAATGGTCCAAATACGGCTCCTGTATATCAGTTTCTCAAGTCTAGTGCTGGCGGGCTTTTTGGTGACTTGGTCAAGTGGAACTTTGAGAAGTTTTTGGCAGACAAAAATGGCAAGGTTATACAACGATATCCACCTACTACATCCCCTCTCCAAATTGAGGTATGATCCTGAAATCATTCGTTTCACTTTTGGTCTAGTTGTGCATCAAATACTAAGATGTTGCCTGCTCTTTTCAGGAATTTATTTTGTTTTTTTTCTTGTCCTAGTTGTATGCACACCCCAGTTTTATGTCCATGCTTGGTCTCTACAGTCATTCTATTAGTCTATTCCATGCATGCCGTTCTATTTGGCCATTCACATCTGTTTGCACTATAATATATTTAATGGTTTCTGAAAATCGTGTAAAGAAAAAGGGCTATGGTGTTTTATAAGTTGTATTCATGGAGGCATTTGTCACAGAGTTCATCTCAGGAAGAAAAAAGTATGAGAAGATTTTGGAATCAGCTGTTTGTGACCATTTGTTAACTGACTACACATTCTGAAAATAGATGGTTCCTATTTTAAGAGCTGACTTTGAAAGTTTAAAAGATTTGTATGAATGGCTTATCCTTCTCTGGCAGTAGATTTGCTTACTCATAACTGTTAAACTTGATCAACCACAAATGCACTCATGTCCTTTACATCATTTGAAACTCAATTAATAAAAAGACAGGGACATTAATGTTCGTGTATTTCGCTTTTCAAATTCCTTTCTCATAACTTCTAAGTTTCCAAAGATTGATGTCTGCTAGCCAAATTTCTTGTAGTGTTGTGATAATGTTTTCATGAGCTTAAGGCCATAATTTTATTTTAACTTTAACAGAAAGACATTCAGAAGCTATTGGCAGCATAAAACTTCATGGTTTGCAGTCTTTGCACCCAAAAGAGAAGATAAGTGCGGTAACTTTATCTTAGTGCAGGATATTTTTGTTTCTCTATTTTCTGTTACTCTTGAGGGAATGACTGTGTGTACCAAAGTGAAATGTAATCCTGATACGTAACTCTGCTTTACGTTGTTTGTGAATTGTCAATATACGGCTAGCTCATATTAAGAGCTTGTGAAGTATCCTTACTGTGGCTGTGAATAGTTTTCCTCTCTACATTTCCGCTTGAGTAAAATAGGCTCTACTAGTGAACCCCTCCAGATTGAATGTAGAGAGACTCATGTTCTGTCTTATGTATACCTTCTGTAAACATATTTGTTCCACAGTAATCTTTTTTCTTTCATTTTTCATCTTTTTCAATCAGTGATCATGTTCTTCAAGTCCTTGGACTTGCAGCAAGTCTTAGTGTGATTTGTTGGGAAAATAACTGATAAAATAAGCCTCCGTTTGGTTCGAAGGTTTTTTTTTTTTTTTTTTTTTGAAAAACGTTGCAGATTACTTTGTACCTCGTGCTGTTGCCAATAGGAGTGTCAAATCGGGTCAACGTGTCGATTTTGGGTTGACCCATCGCGGATCGTTTCTTATCGGGTCGGTTATTATCGGGTCAATTTTGCTTATCGGGTCGGTTCCGATTCGGGTCGGGTTACATCGGTTATTTGCTTGGTCGGGTTCGGTTCGGGTTTGGGTCGGGTTGTATTCGGTTCGGGTCAATGTTGGTTCGGGTTATATTCGGTTCGGGTCAAGGTCGGTTCGGGTTGTATTCTGTTCGGGTCAAGGTCGGTTCAGGTTGTATTCGGTTCGGGTCAAGGTCGGTTCTAGTACAATCGGGTCGGTTCCTAAACGGGTTATATCGGGTTATTTCGGATTTGGGTCAAGGTCGGTTCTATTAAAATTGGGTCGGTTCCTGAACAGGTTATAGCGAGGTTATTTTGGGTTCGAGTCAAGGTCGGTTCTGGTAAAATCAGATCGATTCCTGAACAGGTTATTTCGGGTCAAGGTCGGTTTTGATAAAATCGGAGAATGATGATGATTAATTCATAAATTGGACAATGATGATGTCAATAAGTCATTTAAAAGCAAAATATTTATGAGGTAATGATTATTAAATGTGTATTATCCTATCAAATTAGTCTATAACATACGATGTTAAGTTTATATAAACATAAGAACTTGTAATATGTTTAGTTTGATATCGACAATGACAAGTTTGGTTCAAAGTTATTAGATATTAGGTAAAAAATAGGTCTGTCAAGATTAGGCCATATTCATGTATATTCAGATTATTAACACATCTAGTGAATTCGGGTAACGAATTGTTATAAATCGGGTTATATCAGTTATGTGTCGGTTTCAATCGGTTTCGGGTTCTTTTCGGGTCGGGTCCCTAACGGGTCGGACACAGATCGAGTTCAGGTCTTTGAATATTGGGTCAAATCGGTTTCGGGTTAACTTCAGGTCGGTTTTCGGGTCTTAATCAGGTCGGGTTCGGGTAACTTATCGGGTCGGGTCTGATTCTGACAGCTATAGTTGCCAACACTAATGACAAAGGGAAAACTAACTGCACTTCGCAATCTGCTAATTTTGTGGTCACTATCTTAAATTACTCTCAAAATGTGTATAATCAACCATATTCTACTATGTTAGTTACACTTTTCTAGAACTCCTATTTATTCGAATAGTGTATTATGTTAATATATTGTATATATCAATTAACTTGGTTAAAGTCTTAGAGGGTGGTATCCAAGACCTGGAATCAAATCCCATCTACATCAATTGTTGCCTTGTCGTTTGCGATTATCTATTTATCTTTACATTAAAAAAAGTAAACCGTTAACATGAAATGCTTCATACTTATAAATTGTACTCAAGTTTATTATTAATTACATTTTGTGATCAAGTAAGTTAGCTATCCACTTACCTGAAGTATCGTATAACTCTGGATCAATGTCAATGACACAAGTTCCTCCGATATCAGCATCATCGACGTCAATGAATGTCACTAATGTACACTATTTATTTGGTGTATGTTGCTTAAGTTGAGAAACTTAAGGTGTATGGAGTAGTTACTTTTTACGAATAGAACTTGGGGTTATTTTGCCTATAGTAGTTCAATTCTATTTCATCACTTCGATTATTTCTTAAGATCCATCGAAGTTAACATCTACGTAGGACGTAATGACTTCACTAGTTAACTCCGAAATCACTCCAGTAAAGGAAATTTTTCATGAGTTTGCAACTTTCAAAGTCTGCCCATTTCTGTATCTTCCCTCCTTCAGTCCTTCCCATTCTCTCTTAGTACCTCAGCCTTGCATCTCAACTTCTCAAGATCTCTCCCATGAATTCCAATGAAACACAGGAGCTGATCTCCAGCATCACCATCACCATCGCCATTGAAAACCCAAACCCGACCATCAAAACATATCTTCTCTTCTCCTCCAACTCTTTCGATGGATACAAAATGCAGAAATGATCTCCACCACCACTCTTCAGCTCACCTTCATCCTAGGCATCATTATCGTCTACGACCTCAACCTCGTCTTCTCAGACTCATACTTCCGTGTAGAAACCGATTACTACTGGAAAGACGTCCATAAAATTAACCCTTCTTCAGCTCAGTTCTACGTAGGTTTTTACTACATTCCTTGGATCATAAAACCCCTTTGGGGCCTCCTCACTGAAGTATTCCCTATCATGGGATATCGTAGAAGGCCTTACTTCGTTGTTGCTCGAATTTTTGGTGTTTTATAGGCGGTGCTGGTTACGTGTGAGCTTGGCTCTGCTTTGTTTGATTGGAGCTCAAGCTGGAATGGTGATTGCTACTGCGGTGATTGATGCTTGTACTGCCAAGAATAGTACAGAGGTGAAGGAAGGAGCTAGCAGCTGATTTGCAAAGCCTTTTCGGATTTTGTCACTCTTTAGGAGCTTTGTCAGGGGATTCAACCACTTCCATCCACTTCCATGACGACCATCACATTACAATATCCACCGCCTATTTCGCTATGGAAGTCATCAATGCAATTTTATGTTTTAATTTAGCTATTGCTAGGAATATTAGCTGTGTTTGATGCTTATGTAGATTTTGTTGATAATGTTGTAAAATATTTGAAGCACTAAGTGAAGGGTAGAATGACTTGTAATTGTAGGTAAGAAAGTTGTAACATAATATACCTGGTATTATAATCTCTATATATATATGAGATCAAAAGCTCTACATCTGATATTATAATATATATATATATATATATATATATATATATATATATATAATATCAAATTATATATATGAGACTATATTTTATATAATTGAGATTATAAGCTCTATACCCAAAATCAAATTTTATATACATGAGGTCATATTTTAAATACTTGAGATCATAAGCACTAAACCAAAGATTAATTATAAGCTCTATATATGATATTATAAGCTTTATATCTAAGATCGTAACCTATATGTGAGATTATAATCTCTATACTTAAGATAAAATTTCATATACATGAGATCATATTTTATACTTAAGATCATAATCTTTATATCATAATCTTTATACCTGATATCATATTGTATATATATGAGATCATAATATCTATACTTGAGATTATAAAATTTATATTTGATATCATAATTTCTATACTTAAAAATTATATTTTATATCATAAGAGTATATTTTACATTTAAGATTATAATCTTTATATATGATCATAAACTTTATGCCTGAAATCATAACATTTACTTTTAAAAACGAATGGATTAAGAAGTCACACCTTTTGATTGGTGTGACTGTCTTGCCAATATTTATTATTTCCATTATATATCATCCACGTAAGATTGGAATTCCAAAATGCTTACTGAAATGTACACGAAATCTAATAAAGTTAATGTATCTCCAATAAAAATTATTAGTTAGAGTTAATAAAGATTAAAATATATTGTAGAGGGATAATTTTTATTATATTAAAGAGTAATTTTAATATTTCAACAAAATTACAAAGTCTTTTCTAGAAAAAAAGAAAAGAAAAGCAACCAAGTGAAGCTACACTAAACAATTTCATTTTCACTCTTTTAACGATTGCAAAATGGCCCAAAAAAATATCCATTATGCTCAAAAATAGCAAATAAAAAAGTCGTTACTACCAACTTCGTAATCCCCAAGGCATTTAAAGCTTTATGCCCACACCTCTAATCATTGAACCAACTTGACTTTCTTGTGTAATCATATACTTTTCCCCTAATATATACAATATACAAGTGCTTCCTCCGTTGAGGAAACAAGAAAGTTTTACATGCACACTAACTTTTGTATTTTTTTCATAAAAAATAACTAATTAAATGTAAATATTCTTCTTTGTTCTCGTGATTTTATGAGTTAAGATAAAAGAAAATTATTAAAAAGAGAGAGAAAAAACATTAGGAACGAAAAGGGAGTAAATGAAAGAAATTGAAGTATGTTAATGGTGGAGTAATTTAAACGGATGAGATAGTCACAAAAGTTTGTCTAAAATAGAATAGGTTCAAAGTGAAAAAAACTTTATGAAATTTCTCGAAAATAAATATAGGTTAACCAAAAATAAATGGAAGGAGTACTTTTTTAAAAAATTAATTCATTAATGGATAGACAATAAAAATCTATAACTATTACTAAAGCAAAACTCCTGTTAATATCATACTTACCATATATCAAACTATTATAAAAATAATTTTCCGCCTTTTCTTAAAGATAATGTCATCTACTTTTTTTCTACTTTACATTAATATTAATATGAAAAATATTATATATAGAAAATTATGTAACTATATAAATTCTTAAATCATTTAAAACTACACATATTTCTTCTCTTCATTTCATATTTTCTCTCTACCTTTTTCTATAATAATTTTCATTTAATGTGATAAAAATATTATCCCAATTAAATTCTCTACGGTAATTTTGTAAAACTTATAAATTTTTACCAATAAATGAAAATTTTCTTATAATTAAAATATTTAACAAAATAATTTATTATTAATTCGTGTATCGCACGAGACTTACCTAGTCATAACTAAACCAATACATATCAATGTAAATAAAAGAAAATTCCACTCCAATAAATAAAATCACGATCGTTGTAGTGAGATGTGACAATTCTATGTACATTCTGTTATCTGATATGACACTCAAGGCTATAAAACAGTATACTTATCTGTTGTTGCGTGAACCGAAGAAACAGTAGCCGCGTCGTGGAGAACCACTGACCTAAAAGACGATTCCGCGCTACCTCCCGGTGCAGTAGACAACAAGCGGTCGCCCTCCAGGATAAGCACGGCGCCGGAGTTTATGTGCACTCACAAACCCGACTGGAATTCAGAATAGTTGCCCAGGAAAAATAAGAGTGTTTAGTGTTTAGAGAGAAGAAATACGAATGTGTATTTCTGAAGAGAGACTGTGGGAGTATATACAGGCAGCAAGGGAACACAACGGTTGGCAAGGGAAGTGGAGAAGGAGGTCAAGCCACGATTAAGCAGGTGCAAAGAATGAGTCAAAAACCGTTGCATGAATGACTGAATCAAAAAACGTTTTGAATTTTCTCAAATAAAATTCCTCCAAAAAGATAGGATCCACGCGCGTGTGTGCAACACAACACCCACCTCCAAGGTATTCAACTAGGTAGTACTAGCAAATGACAATTTATAAGGAAGGCAAAATCACTTACCTCCACCAATGTGGGACTCTCACATTAACACTCTCCTTTTTTTATATCAAAAACTTCCAACACATTCTTCAGCATCACAATTTGATACAACCTTTAGACGAGGGGGTCTATCGATCCGATGAAACTTGGAAATATAATGCAATCTAGCGCAATTGATTTAAGAATTGACAAGGAAAAGGCACTAAATTGGGTAAACTTCCAATTTTCCTTTTAGGTATCCAATATATAGATAAAAAAAGGCATTAAAATTGAACTCATCATAGCAATTATAAAATTTGGAAAATTATTTTGCTATTCAAAACATCAGAGTTAAAAACTTCAAACGAACTGTCAAAACTATCAATTCAGTGATATCAAAAAATTAACTTGTAATTTCTTAGGGGGGCGGTGGAGGAAAGCTACCTTCCATTCTGCAAACAATCTTTGGCATCTGGGGATCCATTTGGGAAATTTAACACATCAGAGACGAATTTGATCAATGAGCAGAGCCCACCCAAGAAATTATGATCAATAATGCCGTTGCCTTCAATCACATGAGCAAAATCAACCAGCTTAATTGCAGGACTTGCCTCTCCACCTTTTACCAGTGACCCCTTATCATAAACCATCAGAGCTGAGCACGAGTAGAAGTGGAAAATCGTTTGCTCCTCAAACCATGACTTAAGCTCTAGCAACTGTGCCAAAATACCCGAAGAACCACCAAAGACCCTTGTAGTAAATGCACAATCTGTTGATTGATTTAATGAGATAAACTTCCTCAGAACCAATTTGACATCATCTGCTGCATACTTAAGGGCCAGCTGTCGATCAGGCTTCCAATACCCCAAATCCTGATCCTCGTAGATTTGTAACCCTGATATTCTAAAACCCAAAGAAAGGCTAGAGGTTTCTTGGTCTTTCTTGAGACATTTCTGAATGTACTCCCCTGTTGCCTGTGGGTACCAGGTCCGGGAGCCAATCTTAGCATCAATGATGGATGGATTTGCATATTTTGACATCAAATCTTCCAGAACAAGGTGTGATCGAGGCCCAGATCCATCCGAAGCCTCTAGAATCTTGGTACCAAAGAATTTGGGGAAGAATTTCCGTATGTGATCAGGAACCCTGGTATCAGATGTGAACATCTCGTAGAAATCAGCCTCTCTTAAGCCTCGGTCACCCTTCTGAAGGGGCTTGTAGAATAACCCTGATTCATCTATAAGTGGGCCAAGCTTCCCATCAAGAGCCTTGTGTCCAGCAACCTGGTGATCTGGAACCTTAAACATTGGCACACTTCTTAACCTAGATATCCTGTAATTCCTGCACAGCAAAGCAAAAAGATACAGGTTTAGGGTTCAACATTGTACTGCCCTTTGTTTTAGATGAATTGTTCATGTATTGGAAAACTCCTAATGAAAAATCCCCCCCTGTTTTTCTTAGTTTCCATGATTTTGAGGAAAAGAACATTCACACAGTGACCTATCAGAAAATTAAGCAACTTCCTAAAGAGTAATGACACATTCATTTCTTTATAGCTTCACACTTCAGCTAATGCATTACACTCAACATTGCAACTTATCTGTCTCGCCTCAGAAACAGGTACATTAGTTCAAGTATCCACCATTATATCACAACAATATTAATTTGTTGAAAGTCCTGAAACCAAGCTTCTGCTTTATTTCTATGGTCAATATCAGGAGCTTCTAAGTTCCATCTGCCAAACGACAAGGCTTGTCCACCTATGGGAAAAGGATGACTTGAAAGGGTATTCAATCTCTATCAGGAACGCTGTTCAGAACCTCGGACAACCAGAGCGACGTAATCAAGCATAATCCCATCATGTCACGATGGTTTCCTCCCTTTATCTATGGTTATCA
The DNA here is from genome assembly GCA_026401315.1 of Dysphania ambrosioides. Taxonomy (NCBI): domain Eukaryota; kingdom Viridiplantae; phylum Streptophyta; class Magnoliopsida; order Caryophyllales; family Amaranthaceae; genus Dysphania; species Dysphania ambrosioides. The sequence continues at coordinate 592,894 of CM048663.1, read as the reverse complement.
AGAACATCATTACTAGGACTCATTTAGCTTAGAAACAACATGAAGTGAAAATGAGTCACAATTTCAGGAGGGACTTCTTCAGGTCAATCACGCTCCCTAATGGTAAACTTATTTAAGTGGGCAAAAAGTGATTTCCTCCTTGATTGTGTACATCAGAAAAACAAGAATCCATGTACACCCAACCACCGACAGGAATGTTTCGCAAAGACAATAAATTATCAAGAAATATCAAGTATTAACAGGAAGAATGATGATGGATTACAGGCCCTAATCAGCCCAATCAGTCCAATATGACGGAGGTCCACCCTTATTTATCAGGCATTATATCTCTTGAATATTACCCATTACTAGACCTGTTCAAATGGGAAGGATTATTTCCACTTACTTGTTGAAGGTCTACTGTCAAAGATTGAAGGTGATACATGTAAACTATCACCATCTATAGATAAAAACTATACTTTCTTTCGACGACCCGACCCGACCCGACTCGGCCCATTATATATTTCATTTGGCTCATCCCGTTTTGAATCTTCTTTGACCCGACCCATTTTTTTGTTACCCATCCCGGCCTTGACCCAATCCAATGGACATGTTTACCCATCAATAATCAATCCAATGGATCACTGATTGATGCTCACAAAAATCCCATAACACAGTTTAACACAAACGAGTTTCAAATCTAACTCTTCGGCTCCACTTCCTGTTGACTTAACCAACTAAGCTACCCTATTGTCCTTACAATCAAGAGTATAATGGACATTAACAAATTGGGCTACTTCCAAAGTGATCACATATGAAACTATCGAACAAAGAAAGGCTCTTTACATTCAAATCTTCTAAGAATGCTAGTGGTAGGATCCACACAATTATTTGCTTAGTTAAGTACAATTAAGGGAATAATCAAACTAATTACATCTTTTCACATTATTTTAGTGAAGAATGTAGTTATTTACTTTACACTTTTTTCCTGCCAATCCAAAAAAATGAAAACAATTGAAATTCTTCGCGCATGTCATAAAGAATGATTCTAACACCCACCAAATAAACCCCACAAATTATATAATTACACAAGAAAAAATCAAAATTCCAACAAAATTACAGCAAAGATCAAAACTTTAAAGAATTCGAAACGTTTCTAAATTGGATCACATAATAAGATTTCACTGATCAACAAATCCAAGCAATAACAAAGTATAACTAAGAATGAAAAGACATAGATTTTAAGCAAGAATTGGAAAGTGAGAAAGAAAAACCCCAGAATTTGAAACGTTTCTCTCTTGATGGGACTCTTGAAAGTACCTCTGGTCTGCTATGGCGAGCACCTTCGTTTCCTCCCATGTAATTATTGTTTTCGAATCGGCCAATTGACCAAATTGGTTAAAAAAATGCAAACTACTTATTGGTAGCCATGGCAGATTGCAAATAAGATTATGGACCTGGTCGAGGAGACCTGTCAATTCGGGTGCTTCAGGTTGTCATGTCGGGTTTCAGGGTTACCTCTGGGTCGGGTTTTATTAAGTCAAATCTCTATCGGGTCAGGTTTAGACTTAGCTCGAGTTTAGCTCGGATCAAATCATGTCGGATTATTTACCCTTTCGAGTACAAGTCGTGTTCGGTTCGGCCAATTCGGGTGCTGTTAAATTTCGAGTTCAGGTTGTATTAAGTCGGTTTTAACCGGGTTTTTGGTGGGTAATTTTGAGTATATGTCATATTTAGGTCGGATATTATCGGGTCAGATAAGTATCACGTCGGATAGTACCGAAATTGACTCAATATTTGAGAAGTTTAATCAACTCTTTTGGGTTCAACTCTGATTTTGGTCATATAACAAACACGATGAAACATTAAGTTTCAGAAGAAATTCTATCCCTTACAGAAGTAACAAAGCATTAGAAAATATTCAATCAAAGTTATGTCAAATAATTATTAGGTAGAATGTTATATTATGCAAGTCAAATTTGGGTATTTCATATAAAGTAGGTTAATTTTTTCTTGAAAAAAATAAATTAGAAAAAACATGTACATCTAATAATCTTAATCATACTTGAGATTTGTAACAAAAAATTATTATAATCAGGTCAGGTATCTTTTCGGGTTTGCTTCATTATCAAGTCGGTTCTAGTCGGTTATAGGTTTATGTCGGGTCGGGTGCAGGTTTAGGTTCGGGTCAAATAATATAAGATAAAGTAAGTTGTTGGTTAATATCAAATCAGGGTTCAGGTCGACTTACATGTTACCAATTTCATATTTAAAACGAATACAAATCGGATTCAAACCGTTGCAGATTCAGGTCGGTAATGCGGGTTGGGTCAATTTTTTATAGCTCTAACAATGAGTATTGTGCACCTGAGCCAAACGTATAGACATTACAAATAAAATGAAGGCAAAGTCACAAAAAATGAAATGAATGAACATTCTTTACCAGTCAATGAACATTGGGATGTGTAATGTTCATTATTCCTCATGTAAGCGACTTCGTAATTGGGAAAAGCAGAATTATTTTTGCAGTGGGAGTAATACAAGTCCCAATGTTCATTTAAAATCTGATCTTTTTGCATTGAGAATAGATCACATACTGAACACAAACTATGAAAATGAACATTATATATTATACTATTAAACATCATATATTACTTCACTGAACATCATATATTATAACAATACACATGTTATATCAAGCTAGATACATATTTATTAAAATGAACATTGAACATTACATTGAAAGGCAATGAACATTACATTTAAAGACAATGAATATCACGCTCAAAGGCAATGAAATTTACGTTCACATGCAATGAACATCATGTTCAAAGGCACTAAACATACACTTCAAAGGCAAAAAAAAAATTATTATTGAGTATTGGGAAACGTGTTGCATGAAAAATCAAAATAGTCATGTTTAGTGTTTTGTAATTTGCGCATTTGGAAAAGAAACGAGCAGATAACTTTGTAATATTATTTTTAAATTTGAACTTTTGCATTGGAAATGTACACGCACTGTACACATATTTATTAAAATGAACATCAAACATTACGTTTAAAGGCAATAAACATTACGTTCAAAGGCTCTGAACATTACGTACAAAGGCACTGAACATGCATTTTAAAGGCAAAAAAATTATTATTAAGTATTGGGGAACGTGTTGTATGGGAAATCGAAATAGTCACGTTGCGTGGGAAATCCAACTGTAATCATTGCACTTAGTGGGGAGAAATTTTTGAAATTGCCAATGTTCATTGCCTTATACCCGGATGTTCATTGCCTATGCTGACGTGTCAATTCGCATGCGTTTTATGTGTAATGTCCGTGCGTTTTTATGCATCATGATTCATGATAGCATGGTGTGGTCCAATGTTACCTAAATGGGGTTATTTTTTTTTTCCTAAAGTGCTCAAATCCTTTATTAAAGTCCATTTTGTATAAATATGAGATAATCACATTCTCACTAATCACTATCAACAAACACCAACAAATTTGTACTAATGTGAGGAATTGAGCATACTATAATATAGTTAATGATTATTCAAAAGGCAAAACTACTACTTTTTTATGCCATGAAAACAGGGAAAAAAAAATGAAAATTTAAACACTAATTCCAAAACAAATTTAAATTAAGTATCCAATCAAGAATCCAATCCCTGAATAATTAGTACAATTGACTACAAAGTAAAAACTACAAAGATTAGGCTTGCCACAAACTCCTAATTCTTCAATTACATCAATTACACCAATCTTATATGTGATAGTATGAATACCTCATCAATTCCTTTAAAGATCAGACAACTGACATTCAAAGTCTCTACTCTACATATGTGAATCTCTCCAGCATCTGCATCATGCAGTCATTTGGGAATACTGCAAAAAAGTTTTGGAGCTTTATTACATCAGCCAAATTTATGGCTTAAATGTTGCCTTTTTGTAAAGCAATTCAGTCAATTGGCCTTCAAATTAAGACCATCTGTTGTAGACAATGCAATTTCTGATCCATGAAAAAGCCAACCAATTCTTGTGCTATTCAGAATATTAGCATATTTGGGAAATGGGAAGCTTTGCTTGAAGACCTGCAGGTGTATGACTCATAGGCTTACTTAACATAGGTACTTAGGTAGTGTTGTTTGACTAATCATGTGCACTAATAGAGATAATTAATCATTTGTTAGAGAAACTTGTTTGATTAATAAGATGCACCAATTCTTTCCTCGGTCAAAGAATTAGGCTGTGAAGATCACATACATTTCAAAATGAGTGGTTTATCTCTTATGAGCAATTAAGGTTAAAGCTTAACATGTATGATGGAATTAAGGCTAAGGTGAACTGAGCTTTAGGACTCGTAAACTTGTTAAAGTAGGGTAGTGTTAGTGTCAAATTCTTAAACGAGCCACTTAGTTGAACTATTATAGGATTTCTTCGCTTGGATAGGAAGTGCTAACCCCTCAAGGCTCAAGCCAATTTCTTTGTTGGTATATCAGAAGATCATAGACTCCTATCTCCATTCTTTTTTATGACTTGTATGGCTGGCATTTAGTCTATCAAATTAGCCACTTGAACGCATAAAAAAAAAAAAGTAATTTAGGCATGAATGCACAATATATTTATTGTACACTGGTTTTAAAAATATGATTTGAGAATGTCATTTAATTTAGTCGGTTAAAAGTTTGGTTCAATATAAAAATTTGAGATCGAATCATGCAATGACTCTCTAGTCTTTGACCTTTTGTTTTTACCTATTGCAATAATAATGAAAAGTGCAATCCTTTTGTTTTTTCTGACATTTAGTCGAACCTTCATTTTCATGCATCACTATTTACCTATTGTAATACTGTTAATAATGAAAAGTGCAATCCTTTATTACCCGTGTCCATAATTTTTTTGCTCCATTTAACTTTTTACAATCACCAAGACACAATTTTAAACAATTTTATCTTTATCTTCATAAAACAAAAAAAAAATAAAAACTTAATTTTTTTTAAAATTAATTGAAACACCTAACAAGATCACACTTAAATATACTAATTTTTAATTGCATAATGAGAATTTACGATCAAACTTTTAAAATTTAACTCTACAAGACAAAAATAAAGACACGGATAAGTATAAATTTATAATATAAGCATAAAATCAAAGGATGGTGGACTGTTTGGTTCCAACAGAAATAGATAAAAAGATGGGGTATGATCATGATTCATGAGGATATGTCACAAACATTGAGCAATAAGCCAATAACCGCCTACCAAATTGCTTAAATATCCAGGATCGCACAAGACAAGCAAGACACAAGTAGCTTGATGTCAATAAGTTGGTTGCACACGAATTATGCTACTGTATTCTACAACTCTTTAATTGTTTGTCCACACGTTACTGTCTAAAACACTTGACTAACTTCCAAGTACGACAAACAATGCAGGGTTTATTGTATGTTATGGGAAAAAATAAAATAAAAAGGTGCGGTGATATGTTACACTGCAATGTAATTTTGTATGGTCACGACTGAGTTTTGTACGATTTTATATGAACTATGAATTTAATAGTCAATGTTTGTTACTATTAATGCACAGAAGTGAAAGTTATTTAATTCAATAATACTCTTCCTGTCTCTATATTATTGGATTCGTCTCAATGTAAATTTTTACAATATTAAGTTTTGATAAATTTTTATCTAACGAATTTGGAGATAAAAACGTATAAAGTAGTGTATTAGATACCGCGAAAAGTCAAATATGACTTTTTTTACAGGGATAGGAGTATAAAATAAATTTGGAAATATTAACATGAGCACTTTGTTCTTTCATTGTGCGACTATTTTCTGAAAGATATCTAATCTTTACCTTGAGCATAGCACACGACACGCCCTATTTTAGGGGTTGGAATCTCACAAACATCACAAGTGTGTTTATAACGTTATACGGAATAACTTGTATTTTTCGGCATTTTTGGGACTAGTCCTTAGATAGGAATGCCGACCCTTTTTAGCCACAAGGTTTGGATTGACCAGCAAATCAGTCCTTTTGCTGACCACATTACCTAAGGAGACTCTGCATTAAAGGCAAACAGAATAAGTCTGAAACCAACAATTGTATGACATAAGCTGAAAAATCAAAGCATGCACCAGCTGATCTAAGTCTTGGTATTGCGGAATATGCAAATAAATTTCCACAAAGTAGAAAAAGAAAACACAAACACAAAACTCATAAGCTGGGACTACTCAGTTCCATAAGCTGAACTTCACACTTGCATTTTGCAAAGAAATACAAGAGCTTCTTTGCTCCGGATTGAAAAGAAAAGAATAACTGTGTTATGTGAAGGTGAACATCGACCACAAGAAAAATTCGGGTTTTTGGTTCATCACAGCATTAAGGAAAGAAGTAAATGTCAGAAATCCAAGCAAATTAGTTTCTGTCAATGTATCCTATACAAGATTTTTTTTTTTTTTTTTGTTTGTTCTGTTGAATCCCCTTACCGTGATCATCTGCAGATGCTACATGTTGGAGCCCTTTAGGATCTCATATCATAATGAGCACATCATCGCACTCTCCAACTCCGATTGCTGCAATTTTCAACCGGCAGGGCAGCAGCTTCAGAAAAGTTTGGAGCATGTCGAAGCTTCTGATGCCAATTAGCAGCATGGTATCATCTGCGTTTTTCACCACAGTGACCTCAACAGCCTCATTTTAGGTGTTAATCAGAAACATCTCAAACCAAATCTAGCCAGAAAATTGATTGGCCCTGCATATTCAATCACGCACCACAAGGGCAGTTGATGCAAAGATAAGGTATTCTCTGAGACTTTGCAATTGTCTTCTTTCAACCAGCAGCTTGTATTTGAACTCCACAGGGTCCATGTGGCAAATACCAAACCTTTTCGAATCCAGCAGATAACACATTATCAATCAGCAACAACCAGCTATAGGAAGAAATGCATCTCTTCTAGGGGATATCGGCGAGCAGCTCAAGTCATCACTTGTTTTGTGATAAAGCATTTTCTGCAAATAGAATATCATATAACACTGAGAAGCTCTGACTGTCGCTTCATCAACCTCCAGTATCCATGCGTCATCACATTTGTACCACTGGTTATGTAGACGTAGAAAAGTTACATAGTGCCCAGATTCAAGCATTCCTGAATGTGTTACTACAGCGAAAATCTCATAATCTGTAATTGTGTCTGCTTCATCATCCTCAAAAGCAAACATTCTATTCCCATGCCTACTTCTGACTATTGTTGATGATAAATATGGGGTCATATCCAAAGAGAAGGGGAACTGTAGGTATTGGTCTATCTTTCTGGACACTTTTCGGACATGGGAGTGCTCAAACCTTTTAATATGCAGGCATAGCACCAAGGGCAGTTGTCTGAATGACATTTGTTTCAATGATTCCCGTCTTTCTTGACAATTTTCACAATAAAGCTTCTGATCAGATCCGAGCTTCTCAGACCTCATAAAATGACCCAGGCAACTTGAAAGTGTTGTCATATTGATGCTGCCACTTGCCTGGGTTGTTTGGCTATCCAAGTCAAGAGATATGTCCATACAAGGATCATAGGTGGTTGAAGTGGATCCACACACTGTGCAAGATAAATCTGACCGCAAAAGGCCTGAAAATGCCTTATGAGCAATGCACTCACAGTCTCTAACATCTGTGTCAAAGAAAATTCACCATGTAAGAAGGATCATTCATAATATTGGTAGATTTAACATCACAAACAAGCTTAAGAAATTACAAAACATTAATCATTAATTAGTCAAAAAAAAGGTTGATTTTTAATGTGATAGAATAGCTTATATTATACTATGCTTATATTATAGTAGGACTATAAACAATGGCCAGTGTTTAATCTTAGAGGCTGGAACCCAACTAGAAGATTCGTATGAATCACAGGAAGTATTTCATTCTTTCTATGGAATCCTAAAGTACAAGCACATAAAACAATCACAGCACTAGTCATTTCAGATGGAAATAGCAAAGAATATACCTTTCGCTGTTTTCCCCATTTTATTAAAGTAATCAGAACAGATATTAGTAGTAATGCTACTAGGACAGAAATAATACACACATTCCAATTATCTAATTTAAGCTTCCACATATCAAGAAAGCATGAATTTCCATAGGGGGAACTGGCTGCTTCACATTATATAATGAAAAAAAGTTGACCAATCTAACACCCCATACATAAAACTTTAAGACCTTCATTCTCATCACTGACCAAAAAACACTTTTTTCCAAACATGAAGCAAACAACAATGCAAGTGTTCCAAACAAATGCATTTAAGGACAGTGTGATTCCTTCCAAAACACATTCAATTGCTCGACACTTACAGGTTCTTATTTTTATTGTGCAACAATTACAGATCAAAGATGGACAAACACCATTCTATATCTAATACTAACACCCACCTCCGGTCAGCTTCAAGTTCTTGGATTCTTTCTCATGTATTTGGTCAAGAATTGATATAAAGAATTCATGTGCATCTTGCTGCTCATAGGTTGCATGATTTTCTGAGTGCAACCACCAACTGTCAAGATAAAACAAGAAATTTTATCTCATGTGGAATCACCAAAGACGCAAATTTGACCAAAAACACAATAAATCATAAAAATCAAACTAACTAAACAATCTAAACACACCACCTTAATCACAACATATAACCCAAGTGTCAAATTGTTTGTTTCAAAGCTACAACAATAACATAACCTCAATTTCAAAATCAAACCTAGATATCAATCATATCATAGCCTCAATGTCAAAATCGAACCAAGATATCATCTCTATTAGTCGTTCACATCAATCCTTCCCCTCTAGTCATCCCTATCCAATGCAATATCATCTCGAAAACCCAATTACTAACATCTATAGCAACTCTATTCATCAATTACAACCAAACACTCCTCAAACTACTCATCAAGCGGTGAAATCTACACCAAATTGAAGACCTCTACTTCTATCACAATGTCACATCATTCAACTACAAAGCATACAACATACACTATCATATCATATCATATCATATCATATCATATCATATCTGTAGCTCAATCACTATAAATAAAACAACGGAAATGAAGATTGAATCTCGAAACGACGAGAGAAACCTGTGAAGAAACTGAGCAGGGCTATAAGGAGATAGATCACCCGAAAAAACAGCAGAGAAAAGACCATCAATATCACAAGGCAAACAAAGCTGATCCGCTGATCTTTTCCTACAAAACTTCCTATGATTTCGATCCCTCAAGAAGTAGTTCCTCAAAGGAGGAGCATGGAGCAACGCCTGCAACACTGAGTTCATAAAACAAGTACTCCCCAAGTTATTCAAACCCCTCAATCCCAATGGAAACACCATCTTCGACCTTGGATCTCTCTTCAACACTACCAACTGTTTCGATTTCATCATATCCAACTCTACTGATGACACCTTCATCTTACTACTGATACTAGTCACACTACTTGTAGTAATACATGTATTATTTTCATGATTTTTTTCCAACTTTTGTGACATGAAAACCCTGTCAAAGTCAGGATCATACACTTGGTCACAGCAGACACAGCAGTATAACTCTGCTCTCTCGAGATCAACAGCTATTTCATGACCATTATTGGAGTCACAATGTAAATGAGCATGATTACTATTATTTGATGAATCTGAACAAGAAATTGCCGAGCATATTAAGCAAATGTAAAGTCTACCCTTGTATCCAGAACAAAACTCGCATCTGGGTACCGCGATTTTAAGATTGGGAGGGGCATAATCATCACTCGGGGTTGGCCTTTGGAGGTGATTTTTGAGGAGGGTATACCAATTCAACCCATGTTCAAGCTTCAAATTTGAGAGATGTTTACATGGTTTTGGGATTGAAAAAGATGGGTTCTTTGTATACATCTACAGTCAAAATCAACCCAATCAAATCAAATTGAGAAATATCGCAAATTTGAAGAGTGGAAAAAAAAAACAGAGATCTAATCAAAGAATTGAACTTTATTAATAATAATAAAAATGAATCATAATAACTAAATATAATGATATGGTTGAATGAATTAGTGGGAAGATTGAATAATAAGATAAGAGATACAAGAAAGATTGAATCTTGATTGAAAAGAAGGGATAAGGAGGAGGTGGAGAAAAGTAGTCGTCGACTAAGCCAAACAAGGAAGGAGGGAGGGAGGGAGGGGTGGAGGGAGGAGGCGGGGTAGGGAGGGTGGTGGTCTTAGACTGCTTTACGTAGGGCGGTGAGTTGCTAACGTAAATTGATTAATAGGGCACTCTTACTTTCTAGTTCATTTTTTGGTATTTTTTTTTCTGCCTTCTTTGTCGGGGTTGCAGTACAAGGAAGGAAAGAGTATATCTGGTGGCAGCGTGGGACTTTGAATAAATATAAATGAAACTTATATTTTAGGATGAAAGTAGATAATCAATTTGGTTTCCTAGCTAAAAGGCTATCACTCGATTTAAAAGCAATATAAAAGAAAACTCTGAAAACTTTAATCTTTATTCATCAAGCCTGCTCAAAATTGGCAGCCCTAACTCTCTATTTATATACAAGTCTAGTTGAGCTTAACTCCAACTATGACTCCTAATTTGACTCAATTTAAGACTCTTGAATGATTTAAATTAACTTAGGATAAGATTAGGATAGAGTTAACTCAATCTAATCCAAACTCTATCCTAAATATGCGAATTTTATCCTAGGAAATTTCGGACTTATACTAAATACAAGCTGGAAACTAACAACAATCTAATTTCAGCCCAATATAAACCAGCTAAATAAAAATACAACTTTGGAACCTTAATTCGGCCCAAATAATCCTAAAGCTAAATACATGAAAAATCTTTCAAATGAAAGGTAAAAACATGTAAGCAAAATTCTAAGACTCAAAAAGTCAAAACAACAAATAATAATAAAGCATTAAAATTACAATTCGACCTTAAACATTTTCGCATCAGTATATGGTTACTTTTTTGGCTTGATTATTGTCGATTTGTCATCCCTTTTGAAGATTTCTTATGGGTTTAGGTATGTAGCTCTAAGTTGTATTGTAAATTTGTAATGGATTTGATCTCAAGTTTTAAATTATATTTTTTCAAAATTTTAAATCAAGTGACTTTTCAATATGGGGAAAAATATAACATTTTTAGTTATAATAAGGATAATAGATTTAAAAGTATACTACTAGAATTCAAGGTCTAAATCAAATTGGAATAATTATCAGATCCTCAAGTTGGATTTGGTTGATAAAATATAAGTAGAGATGCCCAGTGAGCTGGGTGGTATGTGACTTGCACTAAATCGGCCTGTTAGCAACATTACCACGCTGGCTCGGTTCAGAATCGGCTCGGCCCTTCATTAGTGGTGGACCGATTACGAGCGGATTTTCCACAACTGATAACACGATATTATTCTTGGTTTTAATGCCTTAGATGATCTCACTCTATTAATTTTCTTCTATATTTTTCTCCTTTATGAGCTTTCATTTCATATATTTCAATATTGCTCTTCCTCGGTACATTTTGCTTATTTTTGTAGGTTATTGATGTAATAAGAGCCCTCATAATTTCATAACGCCGATCTTTCACTCATGTTTGGAGCTTACGCGTTGTATGGTAGCCTTGTTACGGGGATTTTTGAAAACTTATTGCAACGTGGTTTTGGCTAGCCACTAATCGTTCCATGCAAGGTGTAGAGAGAGATATCTAGCATTCAAATGATTAATTTTCCAGCACATACTGCAGCACCTTTGCTATCCTTCAAGCCACGCTGCAACACCTTGGCGACCACTTTGGAAGAATTATTTTGTAGCCCCATAAACCTAGGCACTAGGAGATAATTATGGGGAGTGTTTTATAAGAGAGGACTCTCTTGGCTAGCAATTGCTCACGCCACTTTTGGCTTTGTTGAGGAAGGGGCTGATTTTCTGTTCTCTAGTTTTTAGTATTCATAGTGGGAGTTTTTAGTTTTTCCATTGTTTTTCACTTTGACTCATAGCTTTTGGTTTTTCACTTTTGTTCTTGGTTTTATCTTTTGCAACTATGAAAGAAAAAACTTTAGTGTTCAACAATATTTTGTTATTTTCAATCAATCTAATTCAAGTATTGTTTTCTTCTTTCTCTATTCTCTAATTATTATTGCTATTATGTCTTCTCTTATTCATTGTTTTATTTATTTAATTAACATGTTTAAGTAGTTTCATAATCTAGGGTTGGTTGAACCCTAATATGATTTGATATATGAATTTATTCCAACCCCTAATTTGATTATATTTATATGTTCTTACTTATTGAATTATACTATTTTATCAATACTAGGTTAGATGTAATTTGGTATTGATTTGAACCTAATATCTATTTGTCAACGATAGTTTGATTTAGATGGTTATGATTAATTCAATAAGGACATGAAATTCTCCATGAAAATAGGTAGAACGGATTGTTAGGAAGTTAGGATGCCATGTTTAATGTCTTTAATATGCATGATTCCATGAAAATCGGCATGATTGTATGTTAGGGAAGCCAATAAGTTGATCGAAAGAAACTATTAGTATTGTAAAGGGCGCATATTTCCTTTTGACCATTATAGTATGATTATTTGGGGTAGGAATTTATCTTATGTTAATTCATATTAACGGAAATACCTAATCCTAGATGTCTTTAGTTCGTATTTTTATTAGTTAGTAATAGTATAATCACTCTTTTCTCTTACTCATCTAGTTTTACTAGTGTTAAAGTTGATTAATTGGACTATCGTTTCTCTGTGGGATCGACCCTGACTTATCCTACTACATGGTTAGGAGGATTAATTAGTTCTTTATTTTTGTTAGGTGTGCGACGCCCCTATCAACAACAAACCATTTATGAAACATAGCCCATGACTCATCGAAACTGGCCCGCCTAAACTAGCCGTTGCATTTGAATTGAAGTCATTACACTTCCATACTTATTTTCCTATAAATACTCATTCCTATTCAATCCAATTTTTCACTTTAATGTTTCTAAACATTTCACTTACTCTCAATTTCTCATATTCTTAATTTCTCTCAAATATGGTTATTCTACTTCTTATTAATATCTCAATTTCTAAGTAAAATTTTTAATCTCAAATTCTTAATTTCTCTTCATAAATTAGTTATTTTTACATCATTACTTTATTACTTTCTTACTAATTTGATAAATCAAAATAAAAAAAATAAAAAAGATTCAAGGGAAAGAAGTAGTGGTGCTAGTAATTTATATAATGATTCATTTCAATCAGATAAAATTAACACCAATTAAATCAACCAATATGCCAACAAATTTAGAAAATGAAAATTTTGGGGCACCTTCATCGCCTCCAAATACTAAAATTTCTCAAACATCAAGTTTAAGGATAATACTTCCTCATGGTGGCCCGTCAAATGATCATGGTAAATTCTAAAGTTTAGTTTATTTGAATTTTATTTTAATTAACTTATGATAAGTATTTAATACTAACGGTTAGAATTAGGAACTAAAATCATGAAATTCAAATATAAAGAGCTAAAATTAATTTTTAATAAGATATACTTATTAAAATATTATAAATTACTTTTATTTACAGATTATTGCATGGTAAATTCTTATTTTGATTTTATCGAATTATTGATACTATAACCTTCAGAATTATGTCATTTCGAACGTTTTCGAACCTGGTTATAACCCCTTTTTAACTTTTACCATGGGTTTAGAAGAGTCATATTAGGTCTCAAGAGTCATTAGAACTTTCAAATTGGGTTCGAAACACCTATTGAAATAGTTTCTAATGAACCTCGATATTTAGTTCTAAATGCGTGTTCGTTGCTTTTCGAGACCGAAGATAAGTTAATTGTTGTTTTGTAATCTCTTTATACGACCTCAGGTGACACCCCATTATATTATTTTAATTCTTGAAATTTATTCAGAAAATTTCCCAAAATTGGTGTATAATAAACCTTTAAAAATCCGTCATTTTCGGGCATTTTTGGACCCAGTTACAGAATTCCTTGAAAACTTTTATCATGAGTCTAACAAAGTCATATTACAAAATATTAGGCCTTAGGAGTCAATTCAACCTTGAAATTGGATCCTTAACACCAATTACAACTGTTTCTAATGTATCGTGATATCTAGTTTTTAACACTTATTAGGTGCCTTTGGAGGCCGAAGATATGTTAAAAGTTAGTTCAGAATCTCCTTATACAATCCCAGAGAACACTTTGTAACATTACTTCTATATTTAAAAAAAAATTCAAAATTTTCCGAAATTGGTGTATTACAACCTTAAAGATAATTTCGTTCGTTTTTGAACTGGTCAAAGAATCCTTTGAAACTGATCTCATGTGTCTAATAAGGTCGTATTAGGTCTAAGGAGACAATAGAACGTCAAAATTGGGTCTGAATACAAATAATGACCGTTTCTAATTTACCTTGATATTTGGTCTTGACCACGTGTTCATTGCCTTTAGAGGCCTAAGATATGTTAATTGTTGATCTGAACCTTCTATACAACCCTAGGGGATACCTCATAACATTATTTTAACTTTTGAAAATATTACAAAATTTTCCAAAATTGGTGTATTATAATATTTCAAATTCCGTCATTTATTTCAACTTTTGATAATATTAAAAATATTTCTTGAATTGGTGTATTATAATATTTCAAATTCCGTCATTTCGGATGTTTTCGTACGTGGTTACAAAATCCATTATAACTTTTACCATGGATATAATAGGGTCATATTAGGTCCCAAAATTTATTAAAACTTTCAAATTGGATCTAATACACCTATTACAATCGTTTCTAATGTACCTCGATATTAGGTCCTAAACACATGGTCGTTGCCTTTAGAGATCAAAGATAGGTTAATTGATATTCCAAAACCTCCTGTTATGACCCCATGGAACACACTAATACATTATTTTAAGTCTTGAAATTTTTTCAAAATCATTTGAAAATTTCAGAAGTCGGTGTATCCTTCAAAATTCCGTCATTTCAGGCGTTTTCGGACCAGGTTACATAATTCCTTGAAAACTTTTATCATGGGTCTCACTGGGTCATATTAGGAAATATGGGGCCTAGGAGTCACTCCGACCTTCAAATTGGATCCTAAACATCAATCAACTGTTTCTAATGTATCATGATATCTAGTCCCCAACACCTATTAAGTGCCTTTAGAGGCCGAAGCTATGTTAAAAGTTGGTCTGAAATCTCCTTATACAACCCTAGGGAACACTATGTAACATTACTTTAATATTTGAATTTTTTTCAAAATCTTCCAAAATTTCCCGACATTGATGTTTTATAACCTTAAAAATTATGTAATTTTGATCGTTTTTGGACTAGCAAAGACCATTGAAACTTATATCATGAGTCTAATAGGGTCTTATTAGGTCTAAGGAGACATTATAATGTTCAAATTGAGTCTTAAACAAAAAAAATTGTCGTTTCTAATTTACCTTGATATTCGGTCTTGGCCACGTGTTCATTGCCTCTAGAGGCCTAAGATATATTAATTGTTGATCTAAGGCCTTCTTATACAACACTAGGGGACACCCCATAACATTATTTCAACTTTTGAAAATATTACAAAATTTTCCGAAATTGGTGTATTATAACATTAAAAATTCCTTTATTTCGGATGTTTTCGAACCTGGTTACATAATTTGTTATAACTTTTACCATGGATATAATAGTGTCATATTAGGTCTCAAGAGTTATTGAAACTTTCAAATTGGATCTGATACACCTATTACAATCGTTTCTAATGTACCTCGATCTTCGGTCCTAAACACATGGTCGTTGCCTTTGGAGATTAAGTTAATTGATATTCCAAAACCTCCTATTATGACCCCAGGAAACACCCTGATACATTATTTTAATTCTTGAAATTTTTTCAAAATCGTTTGAAATTTCCTGAAATTGGTGTATAGCTTTCAAAATTCTGTCATTTCATACGTTTTCGGACTAGGTTCAAGAATCTCTTGAAAGTTTTACCATATGTCAAAAAGGGTCATATTAGGTCTCAAGAATCATTAGAACCTTAAAATTGGGTTCAAAACACCTATTACAACCGTTTATAATATACCTTGATATTCTGTCCTCAATACATGTTCATTATTTTTGGAGGCCGAAGATATATTTATTATTGGTCTGAGACTTCCTTGCACAACCCTAGGGGACTACCCTAGGGTTGTGCAAAATAAATATAACAGTTAACCGTAATCGTTAACCATGTATAACCGATTCATATTAACGGTTATTTTACCGAACTGTTAACCTTAACGGTTAACAGTTACGGTTATGAAATTTTTGTAACAGTTAATCGTTATTACTATTTTTAAAAAAAAACTAAACTTAAAAGGCTAAAACATGAATGAATATCACAATTTTTTTTTATGCATGATCATACCTTATATAAATATGTGTTATTACTATTATAGAAGACCCAAATGAGCTAAGAAATCATACAAATAATTTCACAATATTAGGTGTACAAGTGCATAAAAATAGTTTTACCGTTAAATACTGGTTACCGTACCGTTACTTAACGATATGGTTACAGTTAACCTTTTCCAATAACCGTTATAATGGTTAACCGTACGTTAAGGCTTAACGGTACAGTTAACCGTTTATGCACACCCCTCTACTACCCATAGTATTATTTCAATTTTTGATTTTTTTTTAAAATATTCCAAAATTTCCTGAAATCGATATTATTATAACTTTCAAAATTCAGTCATTTTGGACTTGTTTAGACCCAGTTATAGAATTCGTTATAACTTTTTCTATGGTTATAAATAAAGTCTTATTAGGTCTATAGAGTCATCAGAACTTTTATATTGGATCTGAAACACCTATTACAACCGTTTCTAATGTACCTTGATTTATAGTCTTAAACACATGTATGTTGCCTTTATAGGTCCAAGGTAAGTTAATTGTTGTTCTGAAATCTCTGTATAAGACCTAAAGGGCACCCAATAATATTATTTCAATTTCGGAAATTTTAAAAAAAAAAATTCTAATTTTCTTAAAATTGGTGTATTATAATTTTTAAAATTCTTTTATTTTGGACATTTTTGGACCCGATCACATTATTTCTTATCATAACTCACAAGTCTAATCGGGGCCATATAAGGCCTTAGAAATCATTAAAGTTTCAAATTGGGCTCGAAAAATTTCTTACAACCATTTCTAATGTACCTTGATTTTCAGTCTTACACACGTGTTCGTTGCCTTTGGAGACCGAAGATAAGTTAATTGTCGTTTCGAGACCTCCTTATACAACCCTAGGGGACACCCCGTCACATTATTTCAATTCTTTTCATTTTTTTGAAATCCCCGAAATTTCCAAAAATGAATATATTACCTTCAAATTAAATTCCATCATTTTGGGCGTTTTCAGTCCGGTTACAAAATCCCTTGATAACTTTTACCATGGGTCTAAAAGGGTCATATTAAGCCTTAGGAGTCATTAAAACCTTCAAATTGGATCCTAAACACCAATTACATCCGTTTCTAATTTACCTTAATAATCAATCCTAAGTAAGTGTTTTTTGCCTTTGGAGGCTAAAGATAAGCTAATTGTTGGTAAGAAACCTCCTTATACAACCCAGAGACATCCTATAATATTATTTTAATTTTCGAAAATCTTTCAAAATTTCATGAAATCAGTGCATATATATTCCTTAGAATTATTAATTTTATTTAGTGGAAATCAGTTTTATTACTTTATGTTTCTCCATGTAACGAACACATTATTGTTTTTAGGATCAAAATTACCTTTGAATTAGCATAAATTAGTTCTTATAAATTCAAAATTAAGGTACGAAGCTAAATAAATAGGTAAAGTACTACGTGAATTTTCTTTTTCTTGGAAATTTCTATTATGGCCGTTACCTACATTAGATGTGTAAATGTCTGTTTGCAACTTCAAATTTTTTTTTGTATTTCTATTCACCTCAGAATTAGAAAATTTAAAGGGATCAATGTTTCCAACATTGAAAAATCTATGACCTAGAATTCTAGAAATAGTTGACAAATTTTGCAGAAGCATAACCTAAAGTAGTTTGGACTATTTTGCTTTTAAGTTGGATTAAGCTTTCATGTTTAATTCAAAGAATACACTGTTGAACATGTGAAGTACGAAGTATAATAACTAATTGAAATGGACGTTGATCAAATGTAAAATGGCTAGCTTTTAGATAACGTACAACGGAAAGTCAACAGGTATGACTCAACCAAGCAGGCGCCTCATTCAACACAAAATTGCAACTTCACTGAATTAGTAGAATTAATATATAGTTTCCTCACCATGGAGCAATGGGCTTCTCTCAAGATATCTTTTCCGGCATCGTCCGTCCACCGTCCTTCAAGTGTACCTATCTTATATAATCCTTCTACAGGAAAACCAGTACCAGAATACATACCACCTTATGTAAATGGGACACCATCTCCATATTCACGGGCCGAAAGGCCACCAGAATTTCTGCCACCAACTGCAAGTTGGAATTGAGGCGGGGCTCCTGATTGGACTCAGAATACAGCAATTATTCCTGTCCAGTCTGTTGCCTGAATGGCACATGTTGCTATAACTATGACTATGATTATATGTATTCATAAAACTTAAAAAAAAAAAATCCAAATCCCAAATAATATTACTTGTACGTATGTTTAACCACATACACAGAACAAGAACAAGAAATCCATAATTGTTCCTGGGTTTGTCTAAATGTAAGGATGTAAAAGACTTCTTGATATATGTTCAGTTACATGACCAAAACGTATGGCTCGTTCATAGCATATCCTTGCATTTCACATCACATTGAACTGAACTGTCAGACATAATGTGTAAGGTCTTCCCAGTCTACTATATAAAAATCGCCCTATTAAAGATTACCAGTACTATACTCTAAAGTGTGACTCGTACATTTCATTGTGTCATCTACAATTGTTAAAATTTCATGCTTTGACTAAACTATTTTAACAAAAGCAAATAAGTATGACACATTTGTCTATAAAATAATCCCATATTCTGATTGATTTTATCATAGGGAAGAAAACAAACCTAAGAGAAGAGTAGGGTTTCTACAAAGGAAGCTCAGGGGGTAGCAGCCAAGGTTTCTACTTTCTATCAAAGGCTTGTTTTTTCTGAGTAGTGTTCCTTTCTAGAGACACATAGGAAAGGACCTCAACAATTTATAGTAAGAGATAATCTTTCCATTTTTTTTTGTTCTTCACCTATTCTCCATTGAAAATTTCATGAAATTCTTCTCATTTTGAATCTATTCTACTTTAGAAAAATTTCATAACCATTTTTTCTCATAAATTATTATTTTATTTCCATTCGACTAAATTTCTCCTTCATTGACGTGTTTCAATTTTCTTCATTTACCCATATTTCCTATTTCAGTTTTTTTTTTCTTTTAAATAATTTTCTTTTAATTTTATTCATAAATCTATGATATTAAGTAAGAATCATAATATTAACCTATTTATTAGTCATGAAAACTACCAAAAAATTTATGTCCATATAAACTTACTTTGGTATTCCCAGTACTTAACAAAAGAATAATGCTTTGCTTAAAAGCCTATCCCCCTAACAATTTACAATTTTACATCCCAAATAGGCGAGGTAATAGCAAAATATGCTATAGAATGGAGCATACACGGGAGTTAGCACAATGAATTTTTCACCACCCCACGTTAACTAGAAAGTTAAATATCCTACTAACTTTGGTGATACAAGTGCTAATGTTGGGCTTTTGCCTACTTTTTAAGGGACAACTTAGTTACCAGAGCACATTAGTCTAACTGTCTTACATCTGTAAGTTTAACTGAATAACACAAGAGAACTAAAATGTAGAGCAAAAAACTCAGTTCAAACTCGGATTAATCTCAATCTGAAACAAATATTAAACAAGACGAGTAGAAAACTGAAAACAAGAATATACATATTTATAGGTGCATGCAGTAAAGGAAAGATCAATTAAGATTAAAGAGTACCAATTACATATTATGCTTTTTGGCTTCTTCCCCCAAGATACAGCAAAAATAGGTTGGTATATGAAAACCTCTAAATCATGTCCTGAACTCCTTCATGCACCCAAAAATTTCTCTAAAAACAAACGCTATCTTTTATATTGCACATAAAATAAGAAGTTCTAAATTACGAGGTGCTATAATTACCCTCATCATACAGAAGTGATCAACATAGCAGCTATCCTTTAATATCATCTCAAAGGTTCATTCCAATTAAGCTACTCTAGATGCCGAAGTATCTAGTATCCTTTAATAGAGAGGCAATCCACCACCGGAAAACTCAACATCCTGAGAGAAGAAAAAATATATATGTGAAGGTAGTAATCAAGATGTAGTAATCCAGGACAGAAGTTCCAAGATGTAAACTCGTGATATTGGAAGTACCTATGATACAAAATTTTAATACACTAGTGGGGTGACAAGCAAGGAATAGAAATCCTAACATAATTATTACAATTCTTCAAACAAAACAGTGATTAAACAAGAACCAAAGCCTAACTCTCCCTCCTAACAATATTGATTCCTTCCTCAGAAATCAAAGAGAATCATACTTGTGATCATGTGCATACATGATTAATAGTGATAGTGTATCCACACATAAACATATTGGTGGTAGTAAGGACGAAGGACATAATGGAGTGCAGAAAAAGTTACCAGCGTACCACCATATCAGAGAACAAGAATAATCTCAAAAAATTGACAAACCAAATGCCATAAACAGTCCAACGTATCAAAAGAACATCTAAATTTAACCTTATAGGAGCATCTAGGACATGCACGATACGTGATACAAGGATGGGTCAATCAATTGAATCAATCGTCAAACCTGAGAGTAGTGTCCAGGTGGCAATTGAGTAATAGTATTTCTTTATTAGAGCAAAGCTATGGTAGAGGCAGGACAGAAGATTAGTAGGGGAAGGTTCTAGGAAATGGATCACTTGTCAAAAGTATCCTAACATAAAAACATGATTAACAGATATTGATGATCTATTTCATCCAATAAGTTGCGTACCTTTACCCATTAATCCAAAATAATCAAAATGAAGAGTTAACTCAAAGCATCAAAAAATTCCTTAAGCACTGATTCAACAGTTTCATTATACCAGAGTATTGACCTCACAAGAGCATGTCCATTGTCAACTCTTCCTGACATAAATTAAACTGTGTCTTCAAAGATCCAAGTTTTACTAAGCTTTCATCACAGATTTTGTAATTGCACTAATAATAATGCACTGAACAGATTCCCAAACAAGGTTTGTCATTGACAAACCCATGTGTATATTCAATGGTAATGATTGTCCAATCTAGAAGAGACCTCGTCTTAGTTTTCAAAGGCGCACCTAGGCAAGCCCAGAGTGATAGGCCACCTAAGGTGCAGCTGCTACATGTCCTCAAGGACCTGAATCAGAATGGGCATCAGGGCCAGTACTTTTGGCAGTTTATAAAGCTCAACCATGGGGCCCCAGTAGGGTAACAACCTCACTCGTACAGGAAGTCCTAAAAGAGAGGCACACGTTCTTCTCTAACACACATCTTTTCTAGCTCTACCATGGGAATAGTAAGAAAAACTCAAATCACCTCACCCAAAGTAAGCGAAGCGAGTTTCCGTAAGGAGACCAAAAGTGTGTGCCCTCCTGGGCCTCACGGAAAACGCAATGTGCAGAAAAGCATCACCTCTAGGTACAAGGAACCTCATTTTCTTTTCACAAGTGATGAAACGCAATTTTATAGAGTTTTTAGACATTTTTAGGTTGCATTATTAGTGCATATTGGTTCATTTAGTTGCATTTTAGGTATCATTTGCATAGACAATCCATTTTGTGCTCTATTACACTTTGTTTGTGGCTTTCCTTATATTTCAGGTAGTTTAATAGCTATTTGAATGCTTTTGAAACAATTTTGGATGAGTTGGATATTGCAAAGGTAATCGACGAATTGAGGATTTCGATTGATAGATTCATACTCAAGGATAATTTGATTGATGTTCATATTCATATGAAGTTATATTAATTTCCAAAATAGTCGAAAAATAGTTGGCAAGGTCAATTTCAGTTGAAAACAAGGAAATATAAGAGTTGAAGAGGAACAAATCTGACACATGTCACTCTTTTGATCATAACTTAAGTTCTACCGATTGAATTGATGCAATTCCAATTGGGTTGAAAAGTATACTTGAATAGCTTTGTAACTCATACGCCCTGCGGAAGTTTCTACAACAAAAGTTACAACCCTGAAAGCTGCGAATCCGAATTATAATCGGATTAAACCACTAATTCGTCCCTAATACCTAGTTTTGTCCCCTTTATCTTATCTTTCTGTTTTAAAATAGTTCAATAAAATATAAATACTGTAGGGATCTATTTTTATGAGGGGTTTATGCTTTATTTTCTTAGGTATTGCTTCCTCTAAAAAGTTGTCGTCTTTTTCCTTTCTTCTCCTATTCATTGAAAAATCTAGTCTTTATTTTCTCTATTAATCAAGATTTATAGATGTACTTTTCATTGGTTTCTTCTCTAATTATTATGTTTATTGCTTTGACTTCTATTATCATTGATTATTTGTATTGCCTTCTTTATTTCTCATTCATGAATTTCAATTTTATGATTGTCATGGTTTTTATCAATTTAGTCATAAATAGTGAGTAGATTTCTTTCTAGGGTATTGGGGATCCATAACACTTTAATGAAATAGTTTTATACTAATTAATTGATTTCAAGTTTACAATTGAACTCCTATTATTGGTTTATCATTGCCAACAATTGAATTATGGCCATATTATATGTTGGATAATTGTTGAAATTGATGCCGAGAGGTAAAAATACCACAATAAGACCATAGAATAATAGGCAAAAGCGAGAGCGGCTAGAAGAGTCTCAAGGAAGCCGAGGGAGTCTAAGTTCGAGAGAATTAGTGAACCCTAGTTTGATGAATTCATGAAACCCGTTAGTTATCATTTCTCAATGGATTTGTTTGTTCATTGTGAACCATTGCCCTAGGCTTTAGCTAATTTGGATCAATCTTCATTAAGTTTTCACCATAGTTTCTTATTTAACCACTCTTCCAACCAAGGTCATTTTATACAATTTAAACTTTTAAGAGCTAATAGAATTGCATCGCTTCCCTGAAGATATCCTTACTTCCCTAACTATATTAGTTGGTGTTGTCAGTTTGTTTTTGAGATTTGTACGATATCCTGTTCAGCAAATAAACATTATTTTTAATTTAAAAATCCACGTGACCTAATATGATCCTAGAAGCATAGTAAAAAATTGGTAAAACGAGGAAGTTAATTGAAAGAAAAAAACCTAGCTACCAAGTAAACAAGATTGCTTTGTTGCCAATAAAGTTGCTGGAAATAGCCGACCATTGGACCTAACTAGAATTTCGGTGATCATAATCAGCTTCAGTTACACTTTGACCTTTTTCCCTGTTATTTCAAGTTCTTCCTCTCCACTTCTCTTTTTCCTTTAGTTCTTTATTTTCCTTATTTTCAGTTGTTTCTTCTCCAACCTTTTTCTTGAATTTATTTCCAATTTACATCCAGTTACTTTCATTTTTCTTCAACTTTTTTGAGGCACCTCACATCTCAAATGCGCACGCTTTTGCCTAGTGCCCTAATGCGCCTCATGGCTTTTTTAAAACCAAGAAAATCGATAATCACTTTTGATAAATTCTTAGGATTCCCAACAGTAGAAAGCCATCTTTGCCTGAGAATTTAGTGAATCTTCCGGATGATGTTTTAACAACATTGTGTCAGAAGGGAAGGTAATCAATGATAATGGGAAACAAGATCATTTAACCATATTAGACATAACCCTGGAATACAAGAATTTAAGCATTAAGGATAGTAAAGCATCTCTCTGTTTGTGAGGGCCAAAGCCGCAAAGCTATACCTAGTATAAATCTTGATCATCTAACAACCATGGGTAACATGCAGAAGGCAACATGCTCCTGCCACTGTTGCAAATTTGCAATGCAATAAAGTTTAGGTTCTATTCTCATTCAAGGAGGGCAAGAATTCCAGGCTGCTCTCTACCTCAACCCACTCTTTCCCTCCAAAACAACAGAGAAAAGAAAAATCTTCTCCAAAGAATCCAAAAAGAGAGAGATGAGATCTACCGATTCAGACATTCTTTAGCAAGAAGGAAGCTGTTTTTGTCCATCTCCAATTGGAGCACCAAATGGCAACTTAAGTGTTCTGAGTAGAAAACTCCAAGGACTCAAGCTGAGAACCCTTGTAGAAATGTGGTGTTCTGTTGGTTCAAAAGCAGTATGCTCATTCACTTTAAAAACACTGGTCCAACTAAGGTTAAAGTTTAGAATATGGAGCTTTAGCCAGGTTTTCAGGAGTTTAACAACATCCAGTGAATGAGTTAGTGTGAGTGTGCGTCTGTGTGAACCTTATTGTTGCTTTCATTCAACATGATCATGGACAAACCATGAATAAAGGTATCCATTAAGTCTAATAACCATCAGTCATTTCAACGCATCAATCATACCCATAATTAAAAAGTTTGAGACTTTGAATGGAAATAAGATGTAAGAGGTAATGTTAGAACCTGAGCAGGAGGTAAGGATGACACCCAGTCTGAAGCATGTGTTGGGAGTAGGCCCAGCGCATTCAGCTGCCATTGCACAAAAAAGATAGGTAAAATTCATGTTAGAAAAGTAAAAGATGAGTCCGTCCCTCTCTCAGAACATTGCATTAGCAACTCAAATTACCTTCCAGACACCTAAGGCAAGTCCCACCATATTAAGGGCAAGGAAGACCAACTTCGGCCCTAAAAGCTCAACCTTGCTGTCCTTATAAGGCTCAAAAACTGTAAAACAAAACCAAACTTGATCGTCAACAAGCTGCAATAACTACTTCATTTGCCAAAAAATGGTGAACCAAACTTAACAACAAGAAACGTAAGTAGATGACTGTACCTTTCCCAACATCTCGAAGGGCATTAATGGGCTGCCAAAGAGCCGAGAAAGTAATACCAATGCTAAACAAATGAACAGTGTTTCCCGACATCCACATCATGAATCCCATCATCAACAAATTTTTCACAGGGGATTGTGCAAGTTCCCAAGCTTTCTATTGACAAGCACAAATTATAATGTCATTTGCATTTCAGCGGGAAAAAACCTAAACTCGCTGTATCAGAAAGTCAATAACCCCAACATAGCTCCCTTAAACTTCCTTCCCTTTCCACAACAAAACCCCGGTTCCCCTACCGACTTCCTCTATATGAAAGTATGGAACATTACACACCGACATCAAAGCTATCACCAAAACCAAACCTTTTCCCTCAATTTTCACAATCTGCTGACCCTAAATTTAACATGATGCTTGCATAAATTCAGCCAGTAAATCATGTACAATTCACTAGATTTTGTAGAAAAGCAGTCAACAATCATAGACAAATCACAGCATAGAAAACAGTACAAACTTGATAGTAAAGATCTCAGTCTCGCAATTCAAGCACAATCAACAAACACCACATTTTCTCAATTGATCAAATTCATACAAAATAAAAAAAGTAAAAGATAAACCCTATATTAGAAAAACCACGTCATAAAAAAGGGTAAAAATCGGATAGTAAAAATCTCAGCTTCTGTATCGGTTTCGTAATTCGAGTGCAGTCAGAAAACAACACAACTGATCAATTGATCCAATCCACAAAAATCAGCAATGCAAAACATAAACCCTAAATTAGAAAATCAGAAGAAAAAAAATGAACCTGAGATTTCCAATTAGATTCAGCATCCTTCTTCTGACGAGCAACAGAGGAATCATCCTGTATACATAAAAACAAAGTGAAACCCTAATTTTGGAATGAATGAATGAAATGGAAGGAGAAGAAGAAGAAGAAGAAGAAGAAGAAGAAGAAGAAGAAGAAGAAAGACCAGATCTTGGGAGGAGCGAGCGAAGCCAGGAGGATCGGGGATGTCGCGTGAAGAAGAAGCTGTTG
This sequence comes from Dysphania ambrosioides, assembly GCA_026401315.1. Taxonomy (NCBI): domain Eukaryota; kingdom Viridiplantae; phylum Streptophyta; class Magnoliopsida; order Caryophyllales; family Amaranthaceae; genus Dysphania; species Dysphania ambrosioides. Next base: position 566,914 of record CM048663.1, on the reverse strand, counting down.
AATTGTCAGTGAATTCGACTGCCCATCGTCTTCCTCCTACCATTATCCCTTTCCCTTTCTCCATCGCTCGCCTCTGTTTTGCTTTAGGAATGGAAGACTTTTGGTTTCAACTGATGATGATGATGATGATGATGATGATGATTGATGGTTGATGTTTGATGTTGATGATATGATGTGATGATCTAGTATTCCCTTTTCTTTTTTTTTGGTATTTGGTTTGGATCTGGATTTTTTGGGCTAGATACGTTCTCAACCAGCTAGCTAAAATGTTACTATTAAACAAGCTCCGTTAATATTAACGGTTTGTTTCATAAACGAGCTTTACCGTATATTTGACTTGTTAATGTTATCTATAATCATTTTTTGAGTTATAAATAATAAAAATAATTTATCATAAACGAGTTATATTTTCCTTAAAACTTATAATTTAATTATAGAATCTATACTTCAATTATTTATTTGAACTATAAACACTAATATCTTACACTATACATTACTTATTTATGTGGCTGCCAACTAATATCGTTCTTACTTCTAGTTGAGATCTTGTATTGGCCGTTGTATTTTACTCCCTCCTTTCCAAATTTTTTTCTACACTTTCCTCTTTAATCCATCTCATATTAGTTTTTACTTTCTCTTTTCTGGAAATAATTTAATAATATTATAATATTCTCTCCTTTCTTCAAATATTGCTCCATTTTCCATTTTGCTTCGTCTCCAAAGATTGCCCCATTCTCTTAAAGGTTTTTCATTTTTTATTGTCCCCTCGAAGATTTCCCATTGTATTTTTAAAAAGTTAAAATTTGTACTTTGGACAATTTTTGGGGATGGAGGGAATATATCTCTCTTTCTTATAAACATATTTCATGCATACATTTTAAAACCTTTTAGCATCCTATTTTCATCCATGTTATTAGAGTTAGAAAAGATAGTTAGGTTCAATTTGGCTTCATTTAGTTCATGCATGCACATGCATTTGGTTTTCTTTGTTGGTTTTGTTGTCTTTGCTTCATTTCCTTGCCTAACTTACCATACCGAAGAAAGAAGAACAAGAGAGCCACCTTAATCGGAATCCATATCAATGACCTAGAATTTTAGAAACATTAGTAGTGATTTTCTATAAGGAGTATATGATTATTTAATAACTCCTTAATCTGATCTACAATTACAAATCCATTTTGGAAACCTAAGTCAAGTGTATACTTTGAGAAGAGTCCTTAATTACGAAAATTATTAACTAATGTAACTTAAATAAGCCATGTATGATAACTAAGAAAGAAACTATCTTTTCTAATGATCGTACTATCCAACATGTGTATATCTCGTCAAACATAAAGAAGGAAAACTGTTATTTGAATAGGACAAAGTAGTAAGAATCTAAAAAAGGTCAAACTCTATCTGCATAATTGAATTTTGATGCGTAATTATTGAACAAGTCCCCTCCTTGATCATTTCCTATTGGCAAAGAAAATATATCCTATACAATTGAATAAGTTTAGAAAATGAAGGTTTCAGTTTTGTTCGACATTTTAGTATTAGTTAATCTTAGTGAAGCTATAGAATTTGACTTCTGTTTACCAGATCCTAGTCTCCTGGGAAGGGTACTCTTGCCAGGATCCTAGTAATATTACAACTAATGATTTTCTGTGTTCACTGGGTTTTGTGGTGATAGACCCACTATAAACGTCTTTAGAACTAATGTAACATTGTTGATTAGTTCTCACCTTTGAATGGCTTAGGGATTTCCATGATAAGGTTAGACCTTGGCTTTGGTGGCTCTATACCTGTCCATTCCCATTGAACATTATTGCAGGATTTATCGACACTAACAACACTGCATACTATAGAAGACTTAAATTTGGCAACGTTATGATCTTTCCACAATCCCTGCTTCATTTTCAAGGTAATCGAGGTCAAACTAACTGTTATCTTGAACAGTGCTAACCTAGCAATCCAATTCACTTTTTTGTCCTTATTTGCTAGTAATTTACTCGCTCATAAAGCTCAACAAATCACATTTCTAAGCCATGAGGAAGTTACCAGGATGAAGACACTATTTGACACTACTTAATTAAAATCACCAAAACTTATTCACTAGCCTTGCTTAACAAAAATGATTGCGTGTGTTTTGTGGGCACATGTATTGAGTTCTATATACATTTTGAAAGTATAAAAAAGATAATAATATATGTATCTTGGTTGTATTACATCACGGAGTGATTTGATTTGATCAAAGTTATCTTCAATCACCTTAACAAAAGATCATATCAGAATTACATCGTAAAATTTAGAAGTAGTAACAAAAAATACCCATAAAGTTAGGGTTTGCCCATTTATTATATTCACTTTGATCCAACAACTGAGATATCATGTTTTAAAAAAAAGTCATTATAACAGTGAAATGGAATACTATAAGTGAAAAAAATAACAAATATTATGTGAGCATGAAATATAATATTAGATCTAAAAAACAAAAGGCTAATACGTCTTTTCATCCTTTATATTTTAAGTAACCTCTTAGATATATTGCAATGTACATGTTGATTCAATGATGACATATATAATTAGGCTCATGCATGAACGTAGCCCCAATCATATGTAGATTGTATAAGTAAAGATGTCAAAATCTAACCCGACCCGCGAAACTGCTTGAAATCGACCTGGTTATGACCTGAAAAGTGAGACTCATAATCCGACCCAATCCGACCTGAAGTCAACTAGTAACCGATTAGACCCGATATTTCAAGACCTGAACCCGATCTGCGTCCTACCCGAATGTAACCTGACCCGTTAACTACCTGATGCAAAGACAACCTGATGTGTTAATGACCCAACCTGATAACCTGATGACACCCCGAAATCGATTAGACCTGATGAATAACTAATAACAATCCGTGACCCGATTTTACCAACTTGTTAACAACCTAATTATGAATAACCTAATTTTACTAGCCTATTTTTTACCTACTTTGAGATATTCTTAAAACTACACTTTCTTATTAATTTTAGAATGTATATTTTATGAAACTAAACTTGAAATTTTTAATAGACTTCACATATATGGTTAAACTTCAGTCATATATTAAACTTCACGTATATGGTTAAACTTCACGTATATAAACTTGTCCTTATCCATTCAAACTATATACATTTCAATTTCTTAACTTATATATTTACATGAACTTAAGAACTTAACGACTTAATACCTTATGTTATAACTTGTAAGTATATTTTAGCAATTATGTATTTATAAATATATCAATACTACTTAGTATTTCATACTTTGAGACTTTCACTATTGATTTGATAAAATGTATCTTGCTTAGTAGACTCAACTGCTTATCTAATTTTCAGTTTATTTCAATTATAATATGTCCATGAGTCTATCACTCTATATCTCAATCAATTCATACTCTATATATGATATTTGATACTTGTTTGATTTTTGATAAAATGATTCAATTCTGAAATTGATTATATTATCAAATCTCCGTGATACGAAACAACATGTTTAGGAACCGATCCGGATCGACTCGAACCGACTATGACCCGAACTCAAAATCTATCTGAACAAAAAACAACCCGCTATAACTGTCTAAGGACCGATTCAGATTAACTATAACTGAACATGGTCTGAACCCGGAACAACCGATATAACCCTCTGGAACCGATCCAAATTGACCCGAACCCGAAAAAAACCCACTGTATACCGTCTAGAATCGATCCGAATTGACCCAAACCGAACATGACTCGAACCGAACATAACTCGACCTTAACCCGACAAAGTAAATAACCATTTGACCCGCCTGACTCGCCCCGAAAGAACAAATTTACCCATTTCTACCCAACCCGATGAGAATTGACCTGCGATGGGTCAAACTAGAATTGATCCGTGACCTGATTTGACATCCCAATGTATGAGTATAATTACTCCCGCTGTCCAAAAGTCCACATTCTGAGCAACTTTGTGTTAAACAATCTTTTTATATGTTTTCATGTTGACAAGTAAACAATCCTTATTCAGAAATTCTGAACTATTTTTTTTTTGACTTATATGCAGAAACAAATTTCGTTAAAAATGCCATCAGATGTCTCGATTTATGTTTTCAACAGTTTCGTAGATTGTACTAGTTTAAAGTTATTGTCAAAGACTCAAAATACGGCATGCTTCAATAGAAATTGTTCAAATACAAAAGAATAAATGTAAATACACATATTATGCTACGCTACAATCACCATTAGCCTAAACAATGACTTTCCATCCCCTGCCACTCGAAAATCAGGAGTAGAATCAGTTACTACTTGCTTGAACTCCCAACTTGCGTTGGGTTTTCTTATTAATCTTTTGCAGTCACGCAGCACAAGAGTACTGACGTGCAAAACTTGGGTGTCTGACAAGCTCATGAAGATCGTGAACAATCTTGAACACAGCATCTGGCCTTGCATGCTTCAATGCATTCTGTGACATGATCTGTAGCTCATTTGCTTTCGGACCAAACCATTGAGCAACGGTTTTGGCTATTTCCTTGGGCGATTTCAAGTATTTTCCAATACCGTTGTCTATAACATAGGGCACATTTCCTGCTTCCTGCACCAAGAGCATGCCTAGCAACTCAGTAAGAGGAAAGAGGTCCTTTGATATGTGCACAGCAAGCTCAACAAACATAAAGAAAACTTCAAGGAGGGTGAGCATTAAAGAGTATATGTCAAATTAACGAAACCCTGCCATCTTGTAAAAGAGGACTTAGAGCAGGAAATTGAAACCCATCCACTGCCCAACTCCATTATTGATAGTATTCCCTTCAGCTGGAGAAAATATTTACAATATATAAAGCCTTCATAATAAAGGGTTTAACATGATTTGACTGAAATATCTTCAATGATACTTCAGCTGTAATCTAGTCTCCATCAATTAAATGCGGGTTTTCTTAGGAAATCCAACCATAATCCAATAACCTCCATCCCTATAAGTTTCAAACATCCTTAAACTGAATATCCCAAATTGTTATATTGTGATTCTTATTAAGTTTAAAGGGCACTTGTTCCATTCCTTAAATATTATTATGGGCACAATCTTAGTTTTTTTTCTCTCTTTCAAAATGATAGATGCCCCATTAAAAAGTTCAACTGTCATGCACAACCTATATTCAAGCCAAACCCTATTGAAAATTACAATATGGACAGAACTCACAGGAGTATAGTTATTGAAAAGATATTATTTATCACATTCTGAGATGGTTTGTACAAATTGTAAAATTATTTACCGGAGGAAGAAAAAAGGCAAAAGATAGAAAGGGAAGCCTCTGGCCAAAGGATGCAGTGTGAAGAAACTTCCAGATATTGTCAAAGTGTCAAAAAAAAGCTTTCAAGGTGTTAACCAGGATTCCTCACTGCACACCTATTCGGCAGTAATGTATCGTGGCAGCTAAACTTTCAATGTATCAAGAATCCTGAGCAAAGTGGAGAGTGTTTTCTTCAACCACAAAAAAATCCATCTCTCACTATCTCTCAGTTTTACTAATGTTAAAGTACAACTAGGATAATATTTGGCAAAAGACAATACGAATTGGTCCAGCTTCAAAAACAAGTGTGTTGAAGAGAACTCCAGAGAACGCATGCTATTGCATAGTTATCCTATTAAGACAAAATGATGGATACCTGCCCAGCAATATAATCATTTAAAATGATGGGTAGTCCTCGAATCATTGCTTCTGCAATCGTTCCAGGACCAGCCTAAGAGAAAAACAAAATAAGAATACAGACAATGAAAAAAAAATATCTTCCAGAAAAAGAGCTACGAGGTATTGACCTTTGTTATAATACAATCACAAGCCCCCATGCACTCCTCCATTTTAGTTACAAAGCCCTTCACCTGAAAATGTCAATTGGCTATCAACTTTTAATATTAGAGTAGTTGTTGAAACAAGCAGAGGAAAAACTGAAATTACTAGGCCTGAACAGAACCAAGATGAGTAAAGACCCTTTTAGCTAGTTTCAGCCAAAGATCGGCTCACGCTCATTATGACCAGAGTTTGAACAGAGTTGAACCCTAGCACAGTAATGCTTGGATGGGTTAGGCTTGGCTTGAATTCTTTTTACTTATACTTTTTTTTTAATGCTTGCAAAATTTTCAGTAATAATAAATAATCTCAAAATTCATTATCAGTTTCGATTTAATTAAACACATTGAGTTTTAGATGAGCTCAAAACCACTGTTTTTGTGACAAAGCTAAGAGGCGGTAGACTGAGCTCAAGCTATCAAGACTTAGCAAGCTTCAGCAGAGCCAGGGCTTGAACTAGAGACTACAGAAGGTAGCCCAAGCTCAGCAAACTAAAACTCAGGTCAGTTTGCAGACAGCCTTTAAAAGCAGGATTTGAAAACCTAATCAAAGCCATCCGCACAAAAGTACCCAACATATAATCTATTATACCTGGACAGGGATCTTCCAGTCTATCGAACTCAATTTTGCAGCAAGCTTTTTGTTGTGACCACAAATTACAAGAATTTGACCTATTGGCTCGCCCAGGTCAGCATCATATAATGCATTTCCGAGAGCTCGTGCAGTAGCCTCAATGGGTCCCATGCCTTCCCCTCCTCCCATTAACAAAACAGCAGGTAGATGCTCATCCATACCAAGTTCCTTACGTAACTCAGGCTGAGGAAAACAACAATAGTAAATATTGTACAATATCTTCAGCTGCACATGCAAGGAACCCTTGTGCCAAAAAAAAGGGTAAGGATAAAGACAAAATGAACCGAAAAGTAGACAAACCTTTGGCCTAACAGACCTAACAAAGGAAGGCCGCACAGGAAGTCCATAAACTTTTATTTGGGAAGGCTGCAAGCCAGCTTTTCTAGCTCTTCGAGCCACCTCATTTGACGGGCAGTAACACCTTGTTACAAGCTTATGAAACCTACCAACAAGAAGGAAGATCAGAGTCCTATTATCAAATCTTGTTACAGATCAAATGAATATACTACACATGGAGAAGAAAACCATACAACATACCAGGTAGGGTGACAGGTGCTCAAATCTGTAATCACTGTAGTAAAAACAATTTTCTGAAGAAGGCCTCTGCCCCTCAAGATACGAAGTGGAACATGTTGCATCAGAGGATGCACACTAATAATAATATCTGGCTGGTATTTCATCAACCCTTTGGCTACCTCTCTGCCAAGGAATCAAAAACAAACTAAATTATCAGGAGACATCATATAGTTAGTTGGCCCTGAACATATTCTTCAACCACAATCAGTGACAGAGGTTCATCGTCAGAGAAAGGCACCAGTCAGTCAGTTAAGGATCTTCAGAAAAATACTACAGCCATAATCAAACTACTTTTTAAACATTACATATCAGCTCAACACTATATTAATTTTCTTGATAGGGCTTAGCATGACTGTGCTTGACAGGGCTTAGCATTACAGTGAGCGCCCAATCAAATAAGCAACATAATAATAAAAATATACTTGTATATGCTAGGATGACAATAACCATTGCATCACATTAATAGGTCAATTAACAAACAAAATGGGGCCACTTCCACCCAACTATCAACAAAAGAACACTCTAACCCTTTGCTATGTCTTTTCCTGACAATTGAATCAGCACATTAATGAAACCGAAAATCAGCAGAGCATAATTTTTGCTTTAAACAAAATAAAATTAAAACAAAAATCAGGAAACTTAAACCCCTACAGTAAATTAGGATTAAAAGTTCATCACTAACAAAGAGCAATTCTCCATTGACCACAATACACACTTTCATGTATTGAGAAGCAAATTGATGTTGCATTGTTAATCAACTCGACAGGAAGATAAACCTCTCCCAAAAACAAATTTCTTTATGCTTTGATATCAGCATCACCGCAAAAGCGGAGGTAAGAGTATACGAAAGCATGCATTTTCACGCCCCTACCTAAACAAGTAATTGTAGCATGGTTATGGACCAACCCTTCACTACAGGTCTTTACCAATTCTCTGACAGAAAGCCAGAGAGGTAGTTACATGTGAGGGAGGGAACCATAGTCTAGAAACTTAGATTTCCTTCCTGTATTGCTATTGTCTAGAAACATAGATTTCCTTCCTGTATTGCTATACACCACAGTAGCACCCTTTTCAACTGTTTTCATTCTTATCCCAGTCTTTGTCTTAAGAAAAATAAAGGCTTCAAACATGCAAGTAACCATAGGGTCGGATCATTTTATTCTCTCAAAAAATTTGTCCAATCATTCGCCCTGGCCATAAGCTTTCAAGTTTAAGCACATCTGAGACCGAGAAGCTAAGTTGAACCATTCATAATTAGGGGTGCCGTGGACAGGGGCAATTCTAACTTTCAAAGAACCATTGTCTCATTAATGTCACCTTTCTTCCATCGCTGTTTAAAGATGAAGGTCTCACACATCCCAACGGACTAACTACCTCTTATTTGAACCTAAAGCATAAAAAAGATAGACTCATTACATCCAGTGTTTTATCTCAAGTAATGCCACATCTAAGAGGATTTTGCACTATAGTAACACCCTCACCGTGCTATGAACACCGAGGTCGCCGCAAAATTTGATTGATGGATTACACGAGGAGCTGTGCCATAATACGTCATTTTCCAGAGAGGACCATGTTTTACCAAAAAGTTATAGCTCCTTGGTAATTGATTAAATGGCCAAGGAGTATGCTCAGACCATAAATCTGTAACGAATACCTGCAATTACCACTGTTTAAAAATGATACAATCAACCAATAAATACTTAAATACAACCACCCCCTTTTCCACACTTCAAACAGACACATAATCACAAATCAAGCAGAAGAGAAACCAAAAGCCTAAAATCAAACCAATCCATAAGAACAATGATCAGCAAAAACTACTCTCACATTAATTAAATGCAGTTACCTCACTTATAAAAAGGCACATTTAGACCTGAATATCCAAACACTCTCACAATTAAAATATTATGAAAAAACACTCGTGAAGTTACTCGGACAGGACTAGAAGTGTCGGACACAGTTTCAAGTCCTAGTGTTTTTGGCCCAAAACGAAGTTTTGAAGCATCAAACCCATGTCCGAGTGTCTGCTATCCGATGCAGGTAACACATTACCATACAACAAGTTACTAAGCAAAACCAACAAAAATCAAGCTTTCTTTCCCACAATACAGAATAACAAAATCAAGAATAAATCAGCAATCAAAGGTGCTAAAAAAATCATAATTAGCATCAAATTAATATTCATAATCAACTACTCCACAATATAATACAAGATGGGAACAAACTGTAAACACAGACCTGATAATCGTCACCATACTCTTCATTGAAAGCAGCCTTAATTGCTTCAGCAGAAGCCCGGTGACCGCCTCCTGTATCGCTCATCAAAACTAAAACTCTTTTAGGGGATTCAGCCTCAACAACCCCATTACCGGGAACTCTAACGTCATCCACTACACCATCTCCATTACCACAAACCCCATTGCTCTCCCCATTATTCAGCCCAATTGAGGAGAACCCAAGTGGGATTCGATCACAATGAACCCTAATAGCCCTATTAAACTCAGTCAGAACCCTCTTCAAGTGGGACCCCTCTTTGCCAAACTTCAATTTGAAGCTGTCTTGAGAGGGCAACCCACCAAAATAAAGGTGATTGGATGATATTGAAGGGTACCCATTAGAGGAATCGAATTTAAAAGATGAATTGAATGTAAAGTTTGGTACTTTAGGAACAAAATCAAACAAATTTGAAGACTCAGAAGTGAGGGTTGCAGGTTGAGACATTGGGAGATGATGGATGTTACTCAAAGATAAGCTTATCTAGGAAAGTGGGTATCATTTCAAAGATTGCGAATTGAATTGAGATAAATAGAAAATTCAAGAAAAGTGCGACGAGCAAGCACGAAAATGATGGGGTTGGACGGAGGGAGGAGGAGTGAAGAAAGCTTGGGTGAAGGGAAGGGAGGGTAGGAGTGAGATAGAGAAGAGAGGGAAATCTTGGAAGGGATTGGGAACCACATGGACAGGATTTTCTGTTTTTTTATTTTTATTTTTTATGTAAAGCTAAACCAACTACCAAAAGTGTCAAAATTAGACCCGCTACGATAAATTAGCCGAAATTGATCCGGATCCGACCTGATTATGACTCAAAAATCAACCCAACTCGACCTAAAGTCAACCTGAAACCGATTTGACCCGATATTCAAAGACCTGGCCCTGATCCGTGTCCGACCCGTTAGAGACCCGACCCGTTATAAACCCGACCTGTTATGAACCGAACCGAAGAGAACCTGAAATCGATTGAACCCGGCACATAACCGATATGATCCGATTTGTAACAACTCGTGACCTGAATTAACTCGATATATTAACAATTTGAATATATGTGAATGTGACCTTATCTTACCCGACCTATTTTTACCAAATTTCTAATAACCTTGAAACCAAACATTTTCATTAATGACCCGACGCGAACCCAATAAAGTTTAAATCTAATTTCAACCGAAATCAAGTCAACCGTTTCCATAATTGACTTGACCCGAAATCTACCCGAACACGAAATAACCCGCTATAACCCGTTTAAGAGCCGATCCGGTTTTACTTGAGCCGACGTTGACCCGAACCGAATACAACCTGACCTGAACTGAACCCGAACAAGAAAATAAACGATTTAACCCGACCCAATAATGACCGACCCGACAAGCCAAATTGACCTGATTTAACCCGAACCGATAAGAACTGACATGCGATGGGCCAAATTTTTCAAACACATAATAGTTAGTTCTAATTAAATTTAAAATTACGCTCATTTCTTACGAAACTTTTGCATGCTTTGTATAATGTTGATTTTTATAGCCAACTATTTAACTAACTTAATTGATTAAAATCTTAAATTATAAAGACATGAGATTAAATCTTATATATTAACGCTGTCTTATAGCTTACAACTCTATTTTTATATATATTCTTACAAATTTTCCAATCTATAAAAATGTACTAAACACATGATCAGCAAGATATATGTACTGGTAGGCTGGTAGCCTCATCACTCATCAGCACTCTCTCTCCACCAGTGTTAACCTTGCCCGAACGGAACAAGTATATAACTCCCGCCGCAGGAACCGCCATCTTCTTATTTTCCGATAACGGGGATAGTGCTTACCCATCTCAGGAATCGTAATACTGCGCAATTCAAGGAACTTTTCAACTTCATTTCGATCAATCAAGGCGAGTTCATAATTGTACTTAACCCCCATTTTATCAATTCTTCTTTAATTTTTTTGAATTTTTTTAATTTTTTCTTTAATTTTATAGTTTTTCCGATTTAATTAAGAAATTGCATCTGTCTAAGCTAATTAGATTACCGAGATTATTTTGGCTGTTTTGTTTTTTGTAATGATTGGTACATTTGGCAGATACCCTTTTCTGTAATTAGAAATTATTGTCAATTTTGCTAGATTATTGTAAAGTTGGGATCTTTTAGGAAGGAGAGGGACCGTGTTGATTGTCTGAGATTATCAGGGTGTTTTGATGTTGATGATGATGATGATGATGAATTGCGGAGGGAGCATATTGGTTCTGTGTGTTGATAGTATTAGGTTGATTGTTTTAGTGTTGTCAGTTGTAATTGAATTTCAGGAAGATGAAGGTGTAGGAGTTGGAGGTTGTGATTCAGATATTGTAGTGAACAATTCCCTGATTTTGGTTGATATTCTTTGATGTTCTTCTTCAGTTGACAGTAGTGTGTGTTTTTCAGAGATTTGGTTTCGATTTTGGACACTGAATATGATTCAATTATGAACATATATTGGACCTTTGTTTTTTATGACTCATGACGTTACAATAGCCCAACTCATTTAATTTGCGAAAAGGATATGAAGTTGCAATTGCCTATTGGTATTGATCTATCGTTCACAGTAAGTCCTACACAATGAGTTTAATACCAATCATCCACTGTTTGATGGTGAAAGGTTGAGCTTTTTAACGTTGTTGAACGTCAAATTTAATTTCCTTGACATATTTAAGTAGCCTTTTCATTTTCCATGGGATTATTGGTCTTTTGAGTGTGAGACTTGGTGATTCGGCATAGTAGAGGAGACATTAGGAGTACAGAATGCCATGTTTTTGATTAATTTATGGTATTTTTTTTATTTGGTAAATTAATTACAAAGACAAGAGATGTATGTGAAAAATATAGAGCTACCGTTTTTGTTATAGGAGTAGCGTAAATGTTTGTTGAAGGGATAATACTAGTTTTCTGAAACCTGTGCTATAAGTTGATCCAGTGAGGTGGGAATTCCGAGGATTTCTGTTATTGAATTCCTTTGGTCAAAATGCTTAAGTATATATAGAAATTTCCAAATAGGGAAGTCTACTGGTGATCTATTTTGTATGTTTCTGATGTTGGGTATTTCAAGATGAATGTAGTATTAATGGTGTTTTGAGATGGGCAGGAAGAGAAGGTTTATAACACATTGATTGATGGGGAAAGCTTTGGAAATGGATCAATATGAGCTCTGACTAGCATTCATTGACATTGACCCTGACTTCATTTCATTGGCTAGCTGAATAGCAGTTGTTTTCTCTTATAGGAATATCTGGGTTTGACATTATCCATCTTGTTTATCTTCTCAGCTTATGAATAGATGATAAGAGGGATCAACAACAGCTCAAATGTCATGCTCTTGTCTTGTAATCAACGGGTTCACGTACAAAGGTATTTAATATTGAGACTCTTTGACTGTGCTATACTCCTTAACTTTAAAATCATTTTCATGATCTTACTGCTCTGTTTTCTCTCTTTTGTGGTGGTCAGCCCAGTGTTTTTAAGTACTGCCAATGGATGTGAGATAGAAGCTGGACCTAGATTTTTAAAACTGCCCCAAAGCACTCATAATAAGAACTTATTGCCAAGTTTATGCTTTGCTATGGATCAGAAAAACCCACAAGAGGTTGGCTTTGGTGTTGGTCAGAAGGATGGTGTGATTATCGTGGATCATGGATCTCGTCGGAAAGAATCTAATGTTCTACTGAGTAATGCCTTCAGTTGTTCTCCTTTTCTTTTTTTTGTCTTTTTCTTTCATGGGTTTTGTGTCATCTGATTCTTCTTGTAATAATGTCTTGCTTGTGTACTGCAGATGAATTTGTGCTGATGTTCAAAAATAAAACTGGATACCCCATCGTTGAGCCTGCTCATATGGTAATTACTTTGTTATATATTACGTTTTTATGCAATGGATTCGACATGGAAATGAGATTTGGGTAGTGGATCTGGAAGCCAACACCCCTATTGTGTTTTTTATGTGTTGAGGAATGAGCAATGGTGCACACAGTCTAGCAAATACCAAAATTAGCACAATAGTACATGAATGATTGAAACAAATACTAAGTCTTCACTAGTCATCATATTAAAAATCTGATCGTAGCATTGGAATTGACATGCATCTATTCTATGCAATGAGTTATTTATGGCAATGGGGCAACGGTAGCATTTTGCTGTTTTATTCTGTACCTGTCATCTTGACTTCTGAGTTCTGACTTTGTTCCATTTATTACTTTAACATTTGTTCAGGAATTGGCAGAACCATCAATAAAAGATGCTTTCAATTCATGTGTCCAGCAAGGGGCAAATCGTATTATCATAAACCCATTCTTCCTTTTTCCTGGACGGCATTGGCATCAGGTAAGAAAATTACATCAGTGTGATGCGTTTGTACTTTGTTCAGTAAAGGTTTGGACTTATGGTTAAGAAATACCTCATCCTCTCCTCCCTCTTCAAAAAAATTAGTTAATTTTCTGGAGTGTAAAAGTAAATTGACCAAAAGTATTTGCATGCTGCAGTGTTATCTTCTTCATCCCAAATTGAATCTAGGGCATTAGATCTTGCCCTTGTGTTACTTTATATGCGGCCCTATTCATTACATATAGAGTTTCATACAAGAATGTAATGTGTTGTCTTGTGAAATGGAAAACTAATAATCAGGGCAATATCTATTGCTGTTGTACAGGATATCCCTTCCCTTGCAGATGCTGCTGCTTTGGAGCATCCTGGTATCAACTATCTTGTTACTGCACCATTGGGTCTTCATGAGTTGCTTGTGGTACTAATCTCATCCCCACTCTAAATTTTTGGTGTTTTTCTTTCATCTGATCTGGCAATTGTTTGAATGTATCTTTATGGCTTGTGTCTCTGTTTTGAACTTTTGACTGGTGAAAAGACATGTGGCGGTTATGCGAGTTTGTTCTTATTGCTGCATGTACACAATTCACCCGTTCAACCTCACCCCTGTCCAGATAGTGAATTGAAGTGATTTGTGTACAGTTTCATGGACTTAAATTCTTCACAGTGCTGTCAACTCTACTGCTTAATGCATTTGCTTGCTGTTGTTAAAATATTGGGAAGAACGGATGATCATCATGCTGGAATCAGTTTTCAGTGTCATTTAAGGCAGAATATATTGATTTTATGCTGCGTTTTCTGATCTGACAGGATGTTGTGAAGGACAGAATCAACTATTGTTTAAGCCATGTAGCTGGAGAAGTGGAGGAATGTGCAGTCTGTGCAGGAACAGGCAGGTGTAAATTTAAAGTGCAGAACTCACACAATTAATGTACGTTCAATCTCCACAATGTAATTCTTCTATAGATCAAGCAAGACAGAGTGTTTTCAGACCATCCACTGTAATAGATGGAAGGTTCATCAAAGCTTGCTTCTATATTTTAAGTGATAGCATTTATTAATGCAATATTTTAAAAAGTTGCATACTAAGTGCTATAAAACCCAATTATAAATTATTACAGAAATATGTGAACTTTTTCTAGACAACGATGCATCATGTCATATAACATAGGAATCAACATAATATGTAATGAATCATAATATAGTGAAATATGGAAGAAATTCCTCAATCTTGTATCTGGACAGGACAAAATGGCTCTCGATACTAGTCAACTTTATGCATCATATTGTGTTCAACTATTCAAGAGTTAGGTCTTACAAAAACTACTTGCTGATATTGTTAGACAAAACCAAGTGAGAAGCTGCACACGCAAGTTTTCTTCAGTATGCTATGAGATATGTAGAAAACACCTAATGGCCATATGGTGCCAAACAAAGGAAAAGTTGTCAAGAAGAGAGATGACAGGAAAAGTAAGGGAACTCTTTGATATTTTGACCCATTTGCTCACGAGCTTAGTCAGATATTCTCCAAGATCCATTGAGCAAATTCCCCAACCTCTTCATCATCCCGCAAGGCAGCAAGTGCAGCGCCACCAAAATGACCAACCAACTGAGCTACTTCCCTCTGTCTAATTCGGCTTTGTACGATGAAATACAGCCCTTCAACGCATACAGAACTTTTCTCAGCGTCGTTGAGGTACTCGCAGAAAATTTGGATACATTGTAGGTCCACCATCCGACTGGGGATAAAAAAAATATAGTATATGTCACGTACTAGATACAGAGAGCCCAAAAGAATCAAGAGATACATACCAGATACAACAAGGAAAGTATATAATTTAAGTAGGGAACATTGGCATACTCAATAAGTTCATCAGATCCAATCCTAGCCGCTTCTAAGAGAACAATGACAACCCACTCTTTTGTACTATTATCTCCAGCGTCATCTTGTATAATTTGAACAAGAAGAGGCATCAGATTTCCATCAAAAAGTACCTGTTTCAAATATTATAGTCAATATATGCATTTCGTCCTTAAACTGCAGGTATGTCTTAAAAAGACTGAAGTGGGTCAAAAGTTGAACATTTAAGAGGGGCAGCAAATGTGGTATGCCATATTCCATCATTGGCCTATCAAAAAGAGCAGCAAGAGAAACAATTGTGCTCGTATCCGAGAGGAAGCAGTCAAAAGTCATTTGGAACATCCCTTATGGCTTACGCTAACAAATGATAATCTTGGCTTTTCAAAACCTTCTTGAAGGCTCTGTGAAGCCTTATTTATAATGCATGTAGATGAGTAACTAACTACACATAGTTATAGGAGACTTCAGAATGATGCGGGGCTAACAAGGAGAGGTCAAATGAATTAGGATCCGTGTGAGGTTTAGCCATTAATATTTAAATCTGAATCAGCATTGATTCAAAAATTTTATTTGAATACGTAGCAATCCGTCTATAATTCCATGTGAATTCTTAAAACTAGTTTATGTAGCGCGCAATTCTTATATGAAGGAAAGTTTGCAGCCTTAAGAACAGTAAAACACAAAGCGCGCAAGAGAGCTTCATTCAGTGCGAACATTAAACATAAGAATAGTACTGATATAGATCATGTAGTACCTGCTGTCCTATGGCCTGGTTGTTGTATATCATTACATAGATTGTTTCGCAAGCTAGCGTTTGGTACGCGGGACTTTGATGGAGGTTTTGGTCCAGTGCAGTAAGTATTTCATGGTTCATGAGAACCTAGATCATGAAAAATTGAGGCAGGGGAAGTATTTGTTAGACAAACGTGCAAGAGATCGAGACAAAGAAACAAGGTGCCAAATATTAAGCATGTAACATGAATAGCATAAGCTTGCAAAGTTGAATACTATTGTCCTAGTTTGAAAGCTCATGAGTAATGGATGACACTAGCGCGATCTGAGCTAATCACCCCTAGAAGCAACAAATTGAAAGGACGTACCTGAATAAAATCATTCTCACTTTTAATCAACTCATAAACAACTTCATGAACAAGCGCCACTAGTAGTTGATGCTCTGACCTTAAAATATAAAGTGAATGAGACGAATAATACAAGCTTAGACACAACATCATGGTACGCAATGAATGTAGCTTACTTCATTAACAATACGAGTCTTTCACACAAATCATCCCCAATTTCCCGAGCTTGCTGTAGTTGGTGGCCAGTCCTCAGTATTTCCAAAATGTAAGTCAGGGCCCAGCAAGCATTTATGGGAATATAGGAGTATCTTCCAATTGGTTCTATAGTTAATATTAGTTTCTTAACAATTGGAATAAGAATTTCCACCTGCAATAGATCTCCAATTCAATTAACTGCGAAATTACAATAAGGTGAAGCCCATATATATACTCCCAAGACCTAAGAGCTTCTGTTTGCCAAGCAGATAAATAAAAGGAGTCCTGAGAGCTTCATCTCTATTACCTGTTGAATTGCTGGTAATGGATCTCCTGAGCATAATCCTGGCAAACAAAGTACTGCTGCGATGAACAATATTTCATGAACCCCATCAAGCATAGGTAGCTCTATTAGTGGTCCTAGCAACTCTGCTATCAGTGTGACAGCTCCATGGTCAAGAAGCGCATCCTTAAATTGTCGGGGGAACGGCATTGTATATGATATAGCTTTCAATGCCTAATTTGCATCAAAAAAATGATCAAGTTCAGCTAAACTCAACTTATAGTCTATTTTGTAGGGACAGAGGGAGTAGGTGATAGCAAGCCATGACAGTAAATGATATCAGATGCATCATGCATACTTCAACTTATAGACTTCTTAAACCGAATGTGTAAAAAATATTTCCTAGAATTACACTAAACCAGCGTAAATATTCCAGTCTGCATACCATGCAGAACCAATTATTACCGCAATTTTCACTTTATTCTGGCTCGAATGTAGTTGGCGGACAAATGTTGCAGCACCACCATGAACGATTATTTCTTGCTGTGCTTGCTCCATATATTCTTCCATCAGTTGTATGAGTGTATCTGCTACCTTTAACTGAAATACAGGAAATGAACATCAGTCACCACATTCATAAAATAGCTACAGCAAATAGGAACATTCATTATAATGAGGAAATAGAGTGTTGATCAACCAGAATATGGCCTCGACATATTGGATGGTTTCTTATATACAGCAGCAGATGACGGATTATGCCACTTTCAAGTAAGAACACGACGTGCTGCTCTGTCTGTGCAAGATGTCCTGAACAAAATTTCCAAAACCGAACATAACTTCATTCAAAATTTGAAACTAAGAAGGGGTATAACTATATATTCAGAATAGAAGGGCTTATGCTTCATACTTAGTATCACAATGATGAAGTGTATCTTGTGAATAGCTGCAACTTGCGTTTTAAAAGTCATGCTTGAAATATCATGGGCTATGTTAGGTAAGCTGTTCCACTGCTCAAGTAATTAGGTGATAGTGCAGTTAGAAATTGAGATTAAGACCATAAATTAATAAATAAATGGAAAGATTTTCCAAAATCCATCAAGAAATTAATGAGGAATCCAATTTTGTTTAGGTACTTCTCAGCCAGGGTATATACAAAATCCATGAAAATATAAACTGAAAATTTCAAACATGCCTTAATTGATACTCAAAACCACATACTTTTCATGCATAAAGAACTCTAAGATTAAGCAAATATAAGAAATAAAATATGTGTAAAAGACCCAACCCAAAATTCCAACATACTATGAACAAACTAAAAGACTAGACCACGGCATGCATGGCATACAACTCAAAATGATTAAAACCACATCATTAAGCATTGAGTAAAGGTAAGAGCAGGGGGTAATGCACTTCCGTTTCAACAAAATTCCACAATATATTATAAACTTAAAATAACCACGACTCTTGTTATACTTTCCCTCCAAGATATATTACAAAAAAACGGGACACTGAAAATCTATGCTACGTAAAGAAAGAACCCAAATGCAAGAAAATGGAGGTGACAGATGCAAATATGCAATCTTTAGTGTTCATCATTATTACCCACATACCATTTAACAAGTGGTAAAACCGAATCCGAAACCGAAAACGAACCTGAAACTAGTTCAAGAATCAAGATTAAGCATGACATATTTGTTGAGGAGAATCGATCAAGAAGAGGAACATACAAGGTCTTGTATCATTTGAGGGCGAGTCATTGCCATATGCAATTCCAATTCAACACCGTAGTGAGTGGTATTCCTCAGTTCATAGAGTATGATCTGTCTCTTTGATTGCCTGATCGTTTCCATATCCTCCAAGTTACGTGCGTTCATGAACGGGGTTTCTTTGCCTGGTTTCCTATGTGTTGGCATTGCAAACACGCTTCCTTTTTCTTGAAATGCGTGCTGTGTATATACCAGTATGTAGTGTTTAGTAGAAGTTTCAGTGAAGATGATAGTATGAAGCGCAGTGTGACTGTTTACTAAGAGCGCTAGTTTTTATTCTGTTTGTTTGTCACACATACGGATGTACGGTAAGTCGTTACCTTTTCATTTATATATATATTGGCAAAGGTCCACAGAGCCTTATCGGGTACAAGCAATAATAAACTTATTCTTTTCCATATACAATATAACTGAACATTATACTGTATGATATTTATCAAGAAAATCTTCTTTACCTGTAAATGCGGTAAATAATTTAAAGTTCAAATGTATGCACTTATCTGCTCAGTACATTAATTTCTTAAGGACTTTAGCAATTCTTGTAGAAAACTAGAAATGCAGTAAGCTGTTGGTTATATAGTCATCATGTAAGATTAATCCCCATAGCTGTTGGCAATACACTTGCATCACATACATACATTCCTTTGGCTTCCCGACTTTCTCCATCTTCATTCACTGCCTCTTCCTCCTCGGACGCCCCCAGGCTTACAAAGTAGGATGCAGAAGGAGGTTTGTGCCAATGTTTTTGTTCCTCAGTCCACTAGACTCCAAGGGATTTCTTTTTTCCCACTCTATATTTATCCTCTACTAGTACGAACTTCTCTGCTTTGCATCTTGTCAAAATTACAGCATCTTTATTGACTGCATCAACCAGCCAAGAAGTATGTTTCTTGTCTCCGACTCTACATCCAAAACAGCATGAACCACAATAGTGATCCTTAGATGAATTCCTTGCCACTTTCTCAACTTTTAGGCCTAGGACTTCACACCCCTTTCGAAGAACTTGATTCTGTAACCCTTCTTCTGTGACTCCTAACCAATTCCACACCTCATCCATTGCTGATTGGTAAAAAGGGGGCTACCGAAAAAAGGTAGCTTGTGATCCACTGCCCATTCTCTGAGGATAGTATTTGATGTTCTAAGGCACGCCGCCCAGTTCACAGCAGATCCCCCCACCAACTGTTGATCCAACTAAGATTGTCATATTCCTATAGGAAAGTCAGAGATCAATATAAGTGTGAAGAGGAAATGATCTCACAGATATAACAAAGGAATCAATCAATGATCAGAATAATCAATAGACATAATTAGGAGATTTACCTGACTTACTTAGAGTATGTAATTTAGGTAAACTGAGATGTATATATGTTGTACCCTTGCTACACTCATAATCAATGAAATACACAGAAACTTTTACAAAATCGAAGGCTTAAATCCTTCATGGTATCAGAGCGGGAGTGCTAATCCTCTCATCATATACCCTTTTCAACTTACCAGTCAGAAATGGAGGATGATAATCAATCATCGGCCTCCGACACAACTAATACCGAAACTATAGCATATGTAGAACAATTGTTACAACTCATACAAAAGCTAAATACCAGCAAAATCTTATCAGAAAACACAAACACTTAATTAATAAATTCCAGAGAAGCTAAATCACAACAATTACACTCAGTGGGCCAAATTTACGCTCTTGGCAATCAGTGAGAGGGGGAGACTCAATCATATCATTGCCTCTCCTCCTACCCCTTACAACCCAAGGTGTGCAAAGTGGCTCCAACAGGATTCAATTATTACAACTTGGATCTTGGAAAATATAGAATCAGGGTTGGTGAATAAGTTTTTAGATTACCCAAACGCTCGTGAATTATGGCATGGATTAGAGGCATTATTCAGTAATGGAAGGGATGACCTTCAAATTTACGACCTCACAATCAAAGCCAAAACAATCAAACCAGGGAACGAACCGGTGGAGCTATTCTATGGGAAATTAGTAGCCCTCTGGAAGGAAATCAACAGAAGGGTACCAAACACCATGGAATGTCCCTAAGGATGGCAACGGATATTGGACCTAACCCGAATAGTCTTCAAAATTTATACCCGACGCATCCGGGTCGGATCCACGTCCTGTGACTAAAAAACGGATCTGGATACGAGTCTAACCATAATACCTGGATCCAGATTCGTTACCCGTTTTTTTATTTACTCATTTGTACTTATTTGTATTATTATTCAAAAGACATGTAAAAATTTGATTTTGTTCATTTATACTTTGTTATTTTGTAATATTTGAGTAGTTATGTGAATTGTATTCAAGTATTGAACTTACATTCTTCGTTGGATTGCCGTCGTTGATGTAAAATGCAGATTTATAAATTTAAAACTTATTATTATTGCAAAAAAATAGACAAAATATATAGAATCCGTTTTGGAACAGTTTGGATCCGGATTCGTTGGATCTGGATATGGATCCTTACTTTTCATACCCGGTGGATTTAGATCCATCCTTGAAAAACGGATATGGATCTAGAAGGATCCGACCCGTTGTCATCCCTAAATGTCCCAGAGATAAGAACATATACAATGATATGAACCAAAGGCATAGAATGTACCAATTTTTTGCAAGATTGAATGAGACTTTTGACAAGGACCAGAGAGACTTGCTCAACCGAGAACATTTGCCGACAGTCAAAGAAGCTTACTCAATGATTAGCAGAGAGGTGGCACGTAGGGGCATAATGACTATCGAACACACACCCAAAGAAATTCCCGAAGGAATTGGAAGTGGGTTAGTAGCAGCAAAGCCCCTGGAAATCAGGAACTTTTGGCGAGAAGAGGGGAGAAACTCATTGGACAAATCCCATCTCAAATGCACATATTGTGGGGATTCGAAGCACACAAGAGATGGGAGCTTCAAAATGATTGGGTATCCAGACTAGTTGGGAGAAGGGAAGAAGAAAGGAAGCAAACCTGAAGGTGGAGCTAACATGGTGAGCAAAGGACCAAATCTGACAGAAGAAGAGAGCAAGGAAGGAGACAAGGTGGCTGCCTCAACTTGTCAGGAAATAGGTAAAAGGTGCAACCCTAAATTCCCCTTTTCCCTTTTCATTTGGTTGTTCACGTGTTACTGGCCTAGTAGCAAACTCGAGCCTAGTAGCAAACTCGAGCCTAGTACCACTTTCTAATAGATTCGAGCTTTTGAAAACATTAAGCTAAGATCACGAGCCTAAATATGGATTGCTGACGGAAACCCGGGAAAAATATTCGGGTTGGAAATTTGATAATAGATATACAATGACGTTTGATGATTCAGATTTTGTATCAGTTGATAAAAGGGAAGGAGCCAACATTCATATTGTAAACGAAGACATAACTCGAATTGAAGGATTGGGAGAAATTCAGATTTTTCCTAATATAAAAATAAACAATTGTCTTTTTATTCCCGGCTTATCTCATAAGTTATTGTCAATAAGCCATATAACTAAAGAGTTAAATTGTATTGTTCTAATCTACCCCCGTTTTTGTCTTATACAAGACACTTGGATAAGGAAGATAATTAGGCGTAGTACTGAAAGGAATGGACTTTACTATGTTGATTAGGTGGCACACCAAGGCAAAGCAATGCTAGCTCTTGTGATTATGGATCGACAATTATGGTTATGGCACCGGCGTCTAGGAAATCCTTCATCTAGGTATTTTGACTACTTATTTCCAATTTTTTCTAAGAATAATAAACATTTTGTATGTGAGACTTGTATTCAAGCAAAAAGTCACCAGCAAACTTTTAAACCAAGTAATACTATTTTAGATTCTCCGTTTAATTTAGTACATTCAGATGTCTGGGTCCATCTCCAGAAATTGGGAAAAATGGCTTTGCATATTTTATGACATTTATTGATGACTGTACGAGAATGACCTGGGTTTATTTGCTAAATTGAAAATCTGAAGTGTTTAGCAATTTTTTATCCTTTTATACTATGGTTCAAACTCAATTTTAGAAAAAGATCAAAATCATCAGAACAGACAATGGTGGAGAATATGTTAACTATGATATGTAGTCGTTCTGCACAGAGAAGGGATTACTTCATCAAACCACATGTCCTTACACCCCTTAGCAAAATGAAGTTGCCGAATGGAAAAATAGAACCCTTCTAGAAATAACCCGAGCCATGATGATAGAGTCTACTGTCATGAAGAATTTTTAGCTTGAATCAATTGCTACTGCTACCTACCTCACAAACAAACTTCCAACAAAAATTCTCAAATTTCAAACACCTATCTCTTCTTTATCCAAACACATTACTTCCTTTGCCCCTCCTAGCCTTCAACCCAAGATCTTTGGGTGCACTGTGTTTGTCCACATTCCAAAAACACACAGGACCAAGCTAGATCCTTGTGTTGTTCGCAATGTCTTCTAGGGTTATGGACAAAATCAAAAGGACTACATGCTATATGATCCCATCACTACTCGTCTCTACACCACAATGGATTATGACTTTGTAAAAACTTAATACTTCTACAAAACTCAAACCCATCTTCACAGTCAGGGGGAGAGCTCACGTGACATGCTAAGCTAGCTAATTAACCCAATTATTACAGGTCAAGGTCCCACAGAGCTAGTAGGTGATGCCACCAAGCCTGTCTCTAAAAACATGGAAAATCCTAAACTCCCAGTATCAACCCCTTTTTATCTAACCCTACCGATACTCTTGAGGTAAGTATTTCTAAAATTGGGGATGGTTTAAATATAAATACTAACTCTTTAGTACAAGAGGAAACTTATGAAGCAACTCAAGAGGTACAAGAAACGTACACACTTCCTCCTCGAAGCACAAGAGGCATACCTCCAAAGAGATAAGAACCAGAATACAAACCACGGCAATCAAAATACCCAGTCTCAAATATATAACAGACACAAAAAATCTATCTAATGAAGCAAGAGCATACAGTGCAGTGATTTATTCTGGGAAAATTCTGAATGCTAAAGAATCATTATAGAATTAAATCTGGAAGAAGGCAATGGAAGAAGAGATCTCTGCCCTGGAAAAGAATAACACTTGGGAAAAATGTGTGCTTCGCCAAGGAAAGAAATCTATAGGGTATAAATGGGTATTCACCATAAAACACCGAGCTGATGGTTCAATAGAAAGGTACAAGGCAAGGCTAGTGACGAAAGGATATACTCAAACATATGGCATCGATTACTCAAAAAAGTTCTCACCAGTAGCAAAAATCGATACCATAAGAGTTTTATTCTCATTCGCGACAAATAAAGGATGGTCTCTACACTAGCTTGATGTAAAAAATACCTTTTTACATGGAGAATTGCAAGGAGAAGTCTACATGGAAGCTTCTCAAGGCTGTTCAGAAGATATTTGCAATGGTGAAGGTTGCAGATTGAAGAAAACTCTATATGGGTTAAAACAGTCACCCAGGGCATGAAAGGTTCTCGTTAGCAATGAAAAGATATGGATATCATCAAAGCAATTCAGATCATACTCTTTTCTTAAAATAAGGAGATCTCATAACATGTTTGATCGTCTATATAGATGATATGATTTTAACTGGAAGTGATGAAGAAGAGATTTTAGATGTAAAGAGAAGGTTGTTTCAGGAGTTTGAGATAAAAGACTTGGGGAACTTAAATTACTATGCTCCAAAATCGGTTTCATATCGTAGAGAAAGTATATCCTTGATTTTCTTTGTGAAACATGCATGATTGATTGCAAACCTGCAAACACACCCATGATAGTGAATCATGGACTACAGATACACAAAGAAGCTGAAGAGACATATCAAATGCAATATTAGAGATTAGTAGGAAAACTTATCTACTTATCTCACACAAGTCTTGATATAGCCTATGAAGTTGGAGTAGTAAGTCAATTTATGCATAAATCCTAGAAGGATCATTTAGAAGCAGTGATAAGGATTATACGATACCTGAAAAGGTCAGCTGGAAAAGGGTTATTGTTTCAGTATAATGGTCACTTATAAATGGAAGCCAACACAGATGAAAATTGGGGAGGAAACAAGCTAAACTAGCGTTCCACCTCAAGATACTTCACCATAGTAGGTGGAAATCTTGTCACCTGGAGAAGCAAGAAGAAAAAGACGATAGCACTTTCGAGTGTAGAAGCTTAATTCAGAGGGATTGCAAAAGGGATTACTTGAGGTAGTATGGTTTCAAAAGCTACTCACTAAACTCGGTTTTCCCCCAAGACTGAAATGTGAGTTACTATGTGACAATAAGTAGCCATCAGTATCTCAGAAAATCCAATTCAACATGATAGAATAAAACATGTTAAAATTGGAAGACATTTTTAAAGACTCCACCTTGATGATAATATGCTTTAACATGCTTAATGTAGGTGATGGAAGTCATAGAAAATTCTATGCTACGAATGCTTGGAACAATAGGTTATTATTTATGTTATTATGTTGCTTGGATTACGTGGTTCATGTCTACAGATATATTCAAAGCTTTCGTAAGACTCAAGCTGCTGAAGTTCTGAAGTTCTCCCTAAGTTTAAGGAATTTGTTATGGCTTGGACTCTTGAAGGAATTTGGTTTTAAATTCAAACGTTTAGAAGATGAGTTCGAATTTCAGTCCTCCTAATTTCGTGGGGTTGATCAAAGTTGCAAGAGATGATCATTATCATGTACTGTTGGACGTGCTAAATATGTGGAAGACTCATTCAAACAATAAGATTATATCAACAACAATTTCAAAATTCAAATCATAATATGTTATATTTCAAACGGCTAAGTTGATTTTAAAAGTATCAGTCAAGACCTTTGAAACAACCTTCAGTATCAGTCAAGGCCTAATCTCTAATTCAAAAGCAATGGTTCCTCTGAAGAATCTGGTTGAAGACTATCCGTTGTAAGTAACTTTATAAATAGAGTTAGCTAAAGCATTGAAGAGTAATAAGCCTTCCAACGTGAAATACAACTATCAAGCTACAACAAACATTTTTCTCTCTAGTGCTTACTTTTCATTGTATTTTAGTTTTAAAGAAAAGAATACAAAGTATATCTTGAGTGTAAAAAAGAAATATCAAAAGGAAAGAGATATATACCTTGAGTAGAATCTATAATACTCAAAGGTTCAGAAAAAGTAGGGAGATTTTTATTTCTAGGAATTGAGATGCTAAAGTGTAGCTAGGAAAAGCTACGGTAAAGAAGATAGGGTGAATATCTTTGAGGTGGCTTTAGGTCTCTAAGGGAAGAAATAAAAGTCATTAAATCCTAAGGGTAGAAAACCCTAGGCGGAGACGTAGGCACATTGCCGAACTTCGTAACAAATAATCGTCCCCTTTACATTTGTTCTTACGCTCTTAATTTGCTTTAATTTATTCGCATGTGTTTTCAAGTTAAAATCCTGAAAAACATTTCAAAGCCCTTGAAACTAGTTTTATTATATTTCCGTATCTAAAAGCCGTTTCAAAGCTTTGAAAGCCTAAATTCGAAAAACGACCATACTCTATTCACCCCCCCCCCCCCCCCCCCCCCCCCTCTAGGGTATATTGATCCTAACTATCTCCTATTGATTCTTCAATTTTATTAAAGAGAAGCTCGAAGCAGGAGTGATAGCTCTTCTATATATAAGATCAGAAGATCAACTGGCCGACATCCTAAATAAAGCAATTCCAACAAAGCAGTTCCTTAATGTTATGAGCAACTTAGGCATCAAAGATCCTACTACCCAACTTGAGGGGAGTATAGGAAAGTCAAATATCAGTATAAGTGCAAAGAAGAAAATGATCTCACATACATAGCAAAGGAATCAATCAATGATAAGAATAATCAATAGACATAATTAGGAGATTTACCTGACTTACTTAGAGTATATATTTTAAGTATATTAAGATGTATATATGATGTACCCTTGGTACACTCATAATCAATGAAATACAAAAAAATTCTTACAAAATCGAAGGCTTAAATCCTTCAATTCCTATCTATCTTTGAGAGCAACCTCATGACAAGTAAAAGTCTTTCAATGATGGGCCCTCTTAAGAGGAGAAATCACATGAAGTAAAGTAGTTACCTTTCTCAAGGAATGTTACTTTGTGTCCTTGACTTGCAAGAATAACTACTACATCTCCATCACCGCAACCAGAACCTAATATTACAACCTTACATTGTATCTTGATAATTCCTAGTAGACATCTTCTGCAACTTTAAGACCATTTTCTTTAAGATCTTGGACAAGGGTTGAGTTGTTCACTTTCCAACAATCAACTATACCCTTATGAAGTGGCTTCTGTTCATTGGAGTTCACTAATGGTTGTCTAGAGTCCAACTTATAACCAACGGCTTCCCATGCATGCTGGATTTGGAGCCTTGTCAGTAGCCTACACAAATACAAGAAATATAGGCATGGTTTCAAATACAAATTCTAAGCAATCCAAGGAATCATGATCTAGATAAACTAGTGAAGCATCCCAAATTCAACAAGAGGTACAACATACAATAATTATTTTCAATTAGGAAAATACTTAAGTGATTTCACACGTTCAGAAATAGCATCCAGACTACTGCACTATTAACATTGGATGAACGAAATAGTTCCACTTTGGGAAAGAAATAAGAGATGGATGAGTAATGTAGTTTGATAGAAAGGGAGGAATAAAATCATAATTTTCAGGGGTGGTACAAGTAAAATTTAGTGGTAAATAGCGTTCCGAGAAATTGGAAATCCGATGACTTTTTTGTATATAAGGCCATTTACTATCCAAACAAATCTTTTCACAAAGCATTAGTGTGCTTGATCTGCTTGATAGGAGTTTCATCATCTGTCTTAAAAATGTTAATGATTTTGGATTTTCTCTACTTGTTAGCCATCTGCAAATTTGATTTCACTTAATGCTCCTTTCAAAAACTTTTCAGAACTTTTCATGTATCTAAAATATCACTAAATGAAAATCAACCAAGATTACATCATCAACTAAAGAACACCAAGGGTCACCAATCCCCTACCCTTTCTCTTAACAAAAACAAACTTGGACAACAGAATTATAACAGTGGTTGGACAGTGAACCTGGATGCACAATGCTCACTGTGCACCCGGTACAAAATGCAATAAACATCCTGTACAAAAGCAATGAACATTGGAAGTTTAAAAGTTAATAGAACTGAAACAAATGTTCATTGACTTTATACAGAATGTTCATTCCAAATATATGTAATGTTCATTTCAAATATATGTAATGTTCATTAGATATTATAATACAGAATGTATAATTCCCATCTTGTAGAAATAAGGGTATGTTCATTGTAGAGTACTGTAATGTTCATTCCAAATGTGTATAGTGTACATTACCCATATTCATGTATGTAATATTCATTGCCTTTGAATGTAATGTTCATTCCAAATATATGTAATGTTTATTAGGTGTGTACGTTTTGTTCATTCCAAATATACACAAATCAATTTTCATTGTCTTTGTAAAGAATGTTCTTTTCATTTGTTGACGTGTATAATTCCTTGCGTCTTACTTGTTTCTTTCCTACTATTTGCACTAGACGCACAATGAGCATTGTGCACCCGGGTCCATAGTCTAATTTGCGGAATTATATACTTCATTTATGATACTTGTCTAAACTCATTTCTGTAGCATTAAAAATAACGAATAGTGAAAGGGGATGATATATATATATATATATATATATATATATATATATATATATATATATATATATATATATATATATATATATATAAAAGTTTCTTAAACTCAAGTCTAAAATCTAAAGTGGTAAGACTCATCGACTCCTTTAATATGTACATTTACCATTAAGGCACTAGTGTAGTGTTCCCTTTAAATTTTTAACACTAGTTTGAGTTTAAAGCTGTGCATTTTCAACCCTAACCATTAATCTGAATATATTGATCTGATCCAAATATAATTTGTATTCAAATGAAGTCCCTATTTAGATTATCATGAATTTAGCTAGGAAATAAAAACATAGGATAGGTAGAGAAGTGGGGGGCACGGCGGTGGTGGAGCAAATATGGATGGTGGAGGTACACTTAGATGTTCATGTAAGTTCAACGAGGAGGAGATCTTCAAATATAGGTTATTTGATTATAACTTTTCAATTTTGGTCACAAAAGTTATTCAACAAAATCAGGTCATTTTAGATAGGGAAAAAAGTTTCCAACATGGTATAAAGAAATCTTATAAAATACGAGGTAATCATATCAATTTTTCCAACTTTCTATCATCTGAATCTCAATAAACAAGATATACGGAATACTTTTTTCCCAAGGGGACAAACATGAATGGTGTAACAGTACATGTTCTCTCCAATGCTACATAAGTCGTCTAATATTGCATATCTGAGCTACGTGAATGGTTTCGCTCCAAATTTAGAATTTCCCAACACAAAGAATATGAAATGAAGAATCCAAGAATACAGCTAATTAATCATCTACATCTGGAAAGATGACTCAAGATTTCTTTAACTACTCCAAATGCTTTACAGGATAACACTTTTTATTTATGTATAGGAAAGTTTTCAAGGGATGTAAGTTTTCGTTCTACGCTAGTATGCTATAAGAGCACTCTCACTAATCATGAGAAAAGCTCGAAATTATTTTGAGGAAAAGTGATGTGGAGTAGAGAGAAAGGGCCAAGGACATTTTCCTCATTAGTGTGAGTGGTCTCATATGCGACCGAATGGACAAGCATGGCAGATGAGATTGTCTTGCCAGCATACAGGATACATATACGGGCAGAGCAAGTAGCAGGCTAAGTTAACACACTGAACAGGGGTGTAGCTGAATAAAGAGGGGGATCTCGATATAAGCTTGTCAATATGATACAAGCAACTGAAATGTGTTGCATGATCATAAAACAGGTCCATTGATGTTTGAGCTTAATTTATTATGCACGCCTGAATTGTTTTCTGATTCAGATTTCTACTAGGTAATCCCAACTCATGGCCTGTTTTTACAAACTTATATGTTAAGTGATCAGCAAACACTGTTTTTTCTTCCACAACAAGTACCACAGTGCTAGGCAGCAGCTGCAGCAGGCAGTATTCAAGTACATTTTTCTGTAGCCAAAGTAACTAGATGAAGTTGTTACTTTGTAAATTGTAATTAGCACTCTTGGTTATTTTTTCCTCTTCGGTATGATGTGTTAACTTTCATAACTTGTAGAAGTAACTTGTTAAAGATCGAGGAAACTATACACTTGACCTTACTAATACCTAGCAAGGCCAGCTCGAAGTTGTTCTTGTGGAATACAATTAAGAGGACACAATACAAGTCTCTTTATTTCCATGGACAATATACCAATGAGGATATCAAGGCAGCCGGGAGGGTGACAAATTAGTTGTCCTAGCATAAGAGGGTACACAACTCCACATCAATGAGGGAACATCTGTCGTCCTCTTTGATCACATATGCTCGGCCACACCCAGTCACAGGTAAAGTGAATACGATAGTCAGAAGAATGTTTCCTCAATATATAATTTAGAGTATGCTATGCATGACCTTCCTTCTGTCATTTCCATCTGAGCTACCTGAGCTCAATCTCTAAAACATGAAGTTCCTTAATAAAAGGGACTTCAAATCATAAAGACTACTTTAATGGAACATGATTGATTTGCAAATTAAAAAGTGAGACATAAGAGAAGATTATACATTACAAAGGAGGCGCAGTCAGATCGCCAACCACCTCATTATCTTGAAATCTATTAAGAAGAATGAGTTGACGTCGCAAGTGCAAAACCTGTCAGACCAATGAGAATCTATAAATATTCAGAACTGTCAGACCAATGAGAATCTATAAATATTCAGAACAATTATGCTGCCAGGATATATTTCTAGAATGCAATGAGTGAAGAAGAATGGTAAAGAATGGAATATGAGGAAAGGAATATCACATTATCAGTCATTCGGTACTTCCATTTCCTACGAGGCTATGGGATAAAGAGACTTCGTTTACTTCCTTATAGGCTAAGGTGACAGGGGCTTTCCCCAATTATTCTCTAGGGAAGATACAGAAAAATCAGGCTTGGAGTTCTTTGCGAGGACACCTTGTCCTCCTTTATTATCCATTCTGAGATTTTTTTTTCTTAAAAAAAAAACAGGAAAATATTAGTCCCTCCATTTTAAAGATTAGGCCAAATCAGATTTAAGGGATCAAAAATTGTAATATTGAGTATATATTTGTCAAAATATGTATCGAGTTATAATGAAGATGTCACTGGTATACTTTACTGAAAAAGGTACCTCCATAAGAATATACTACGTAATTGATTTATACTTTGTATAGATCATCACTCAAAATTGATTAGGTTTTCACCAAAAAAGTCGTATGTTGCATGAAATTTTTAAGCAGAGATAATGTGTATAAAGTCAAGCAGCAATAGAACAAAAATCAGTGTGCAAATGATGATGCAATTCTATGATATCAGATACCCCAAGTTAGTCTTCAGCAATTTTCTGCTACGAGATTTGACAATAGCACTAGACAAATTCATGTAGCGTCTTTAATGCTGTTTATAATGCAATTTTTGTATCCCTTATGATTGCTAGAATAAAAAGATTTGGAGATGTATCTCTATTCTATGTGAAATGAAGCCCAGACAGATAGTGAGAACCCTGTGAGGTGTGAGAAGGCACATCTATAGCTAGTACCCTAATGAATATTCACAAATTAAATGGTTGCTTGAATGCATTATAATTAAGAAAAGTCAAATCAAAAGAATATATTACTTACCTCCTCCTTCAGTAAAGTGGGAAGATGTTGAGTGGAAACCAGGGTCGTCAAGTCTTGGAAAAGCATTTCATCCTTAATACCAGACCACGTTTGCATAGGCAGTGCAAGCAAAAGTACAGTCAGAACGTCATTTCCAGCAGGGTGTCCAGTACAACTTGGGTCGGAGCAGCAAGTGGATTGCTGTTGAGTTATGGGAACCAAAATTTGCAGTCCTTGCATACTTGCACCATCCTTTACTGTTCCGGAGACAAGAGTTACAGGCTTGCCACCATCGCCCCTTATCTCTTTCACACATGTATTCTCACAACAAAATCCACCAGAAGATACATGTTGACCAGTTAAAAGCTCTGCTCCCTCGCAACAAACAGCTGCAGCAACATCAGATAAACTGTGCTCATGGCCCAACTTGGCACCTTTTCCAGAACATGTATATGCTGAAGAAAGAAATTTTGTTACTTGTTTATATAGACCTGTCTCCTGGACTTGTTTGAGTAGCTCTTCCTGCAAAAGGGAAATTAAGGACTTTAAGGAGCGTAGTAAAGCAACTTGAATTGGTACGTAACTGATAATCAAGACTAAAGGTACAAACCTTCAGTACAAGCCTTCTCATTTCCTCATGGCTTAAACTTTGACCATCACCTTCATGCCTTCGAACTTCAGCCACCCACTTTATAAAGTCCCTGAAGTTTGAAGGTAATGACATACAAACAACAGAGATGGCCCCCTCAATGTCCTTCACAGTCTCTGACTTTAAGAGAAGAGGTACATCCTCCATCAAGTACTTTGCTACGCTAGCCCAGCTGTCATGCTTGCAGCTCTACAAATAACTAATTCGAGTAAATTTTTTCCATTCAAGAAGTATGTAGTGTGCATTGGATTACAACTATACCCAAGATTTTTGGCAATGAAAACATTTTTTTTTTAAATTGGTGACCACACTTCCAGGCACATACATCATTATTTAAAATAGCTAATGGTACTTCAAGATAGTTGAGAAGTAAAAATAAATCTAATTCTTCAAACTGGGCCAACCTTTTGTCAAGGTGGAACCCGCGTTATCAAAACGGGTACACAATGTAAGACCCTATAAGCTTATTTCATAAACTTGGGACAACTAAGCATCATACAGAAATTTCTCCAGTATTATTTTGTCCGATGTCCCTCAGAACTCTCTCAAAGTATTAATAATTGCATGTTAGGTATGCATTTAGCTGGTAAATTTTGGTGTATTGAAAGTATAACAATCTGAAACAAACCATTACTCTGGACAATATTCACAGAAGGGAGAAGAGCCAATGCACAGCATTAAGCTACTAAAATCTGGAGCAGTATAAGTTCCATGCCTTAGCTACAGACCTCACAAACACGCTATGTTAGGCTAGTTGTAACAAGACAGCACCTAAATCTCAAGGTTACAGTCTTCATTTTATGTAAAAAAACACGCCCAAGTAATTTCCAACCTTTTCCTACAATAAGGAACAAGGGTATGAAAGGTTTGGTCACAGAGCTAGTTGTTAAAACCTGGTGCATAATACTGACAGCTTGAGACCTTCACATGCATTCTACTTGACAAAATGTTCAACTCACTTCAGATAAATAGAAGCAGCCTTTTAATAACCATCTCACACAGAAATGGTCACTGATACTAAAATGACATTATATAGTCAAAATCCAAGGTTTAAGTCACTTTGTGGAAATTTCTTCCATCAAATTACCATCTAATGAGCATATTATGTCAGCATATCATACCAAGGTATAAAGAAGTGCTGGCTCAAGCTGCTGCCTTGAAATGAGCATGAACCTGGCAAAAACACACTAGAATGGTCAGAAGTAAAAGTTACCCAAGGAAGAGGGATGCAAAAAGCAGAATATGCAAAGTGCACCTATCAATCTAAACAACTGATTTAAACACGTGAATTATTAGTGATAAAATTGATACGGAAGACAAAAAACGTATTATCTACCAACAAACCACAAGTATTGAATCCAATATATTTATAGCACTACCACAGTTTCCGGTCATTATCTCTAGCAGCCTTTTCCAAATCAAAAATTAGACAAAGTGAAAGGTAAACTCATGCAACCGCAACACAAAACAATCAGCATTCAGCACACAGTAGCAGAATTTAAAGGTCTTTTTCCTCTTTGATGATTTAGGCTTGTATAGCAACTACCTATTGCTAAGATGAAAAGAGATCAACCTCAAAATTTCCAACAGGCTACTATATAGTAATACAGATTTTTTTAGATTTCAAACAAAATAAAAGATAAATTCAGTTCTTGTACACCATATAGATACAGTATACATGTAAACAGTTTCCATCTATGTAATCAAACTCCCAAGAGTACATAGCATTCTCCTTCATACATTGTTTACTTTTCTTCCTTTTTCTTACACCACATTCTTTTCTTTTCGAATTTTTCATTTGAAGCAGTCATTAAGCAGCCACCATGATAATATCATTATAACCAAACTGGTAATACCCTATATGTAAATGCATACAAAAAACAATTAGCTACCTAGTTTTATTAATCAAATCCAAAAATAGCCACTATTCAAACGTGCACTGGGAAATCGTAACATGGGGAATAACAGACAAATACCTACCCTCTGCGTTCACCACTTGCTTCAACAACTGAATCCATGGCTTCCCAAAGAAGAGATAGTGAGACCCAATGAGGCGGATACTTAAAACGTGCAACATCTAGAATCAGTGCCATGTCCTTCCCAGCATGATAACCACCAATAGGAGAAAAGTGACCAGACCCAGTCTAAGGTTGCAGTACAGAAGATTAAGATCAGTTAGTCAACTTCTATACATTAAAAATAAAAAATGAAACGATAGAAGGAACCTAAATAAAAGTGTGCCTCTCAGCAAGGTGTACACTTACAATGTGAAAGAAATTCATGAATATAAAATAAAAGAAAAAGAAACGTTTTTGAGAATAGACAGCTGATACAAAATCCAGGGTGAGATAAAATAGAAGCTGCGTTGCCTACAGTATATACCATTGTACCTACTTTTCATTATCTTGCTATATTATTTTTTTCTGCATTTGTACATATTTTCCAACTTTGTGACAGGTAGTTGATTCAAAAACCGGTTCAGATTTTAGGAAAAAAAAATAAGATGTATTCATAGCTTCCAGGGGCAGGACAAGGTTAGCTAGAGGATCATCCCAAGAAAAGCATGCATCGCCGTCTTCATAACTAATAAATTTAACATAAATTACTCTCTAAGACCACTAACTCTATCATAAGAGTGTGAAAAATAACTCCATGATAATAATCCTAATCAATAACATAATACTTGCTACTGCATTAACAAATTGACAATTTACAGATGCACAGTTTGAGTTCATTGATACCTGTTTGAATCTCCCTCTATGGTAGGATGAGATGATATGACAATCATCAGATATGGAACATGTCTTTACGTAGTTTCTGAAATCATTTATAGAACTCTCATTACTACGAAAAGCTTGTACACTTGCACCAGCACATTGAGCTAGACAAGTGAGTTTCCCAAAGGAAATCCCTTTTGATTTAACTTTTTCTAGAGGCTCACAACAGTGCAGCATAGATTCATCAAACCATCTCCATGGTCCTATTGGAAGAAGTACAAGAAAACCAAAGGTAAAAAATCAAAACTTTCGTTTCAAAGATTGTACTTTTTTCTAGACTAAAACTGTGATTAATTTCAAAAACTTGTTCATGAACAATAATCCCTCTTTTGAATCAATGTTTACTAGTGGAAATGAAAAGCTTCTTCTACATAAAAACTCATATTGAATATCCAAATTCCTAACAATATGCAAAGCAAATGCCAGGGGACATGTGAGTTATAACAAAGTACTTCTAAGTATTTTATCATCTTGAAATCATATGATACCTCATACATAATACTCTAGTCTATTTAAAATCCAATAGAAAAACCTCAAGGAGAACCAACATGTACTAATAATTTTTGTCAAACTAGACTTTGCGAGTTGAATTTCAAATTTCCTCAAATTATCCCAAACTAGAATCCAAAAGTGATTAAAAACTGATATGTTGTAGATTTAAAACCTGAAAGAATGAAGGACAATAATCGTCTACTGACTCAGTTTCTAAAAAGTGACCCTAATCAAATGTTGTCTATTAGTCAGGGACAGAGGTAAGATATTTGATGTTGCTTTCAAAGAACCCTTCACGGTTTTCAATTGTTTATCTTTTATTTGTATTTGATATTTTGATGCTGCTTTTGAGGCTATTGTTTCATACCATAAATCAGTCATCTATCTGAAATCTTCAGCTTTCATGAAGGGATATATTCATTTCTGACCTCCTACTCGGCACAAAAATCTTTAGAAACTTTATGCATCGGTAATTTGTATTCATTTTTTGACTTCCTACCTCCCACCAGACCTTTGATCTTCTAAATATACACACAAATCTTGCTGATAGCCAACATGATGAAACAAACTCAAACTGCAACACGATAATCATATTAACCTTACCATATCACACTTGAATCAATGAACCATACAAATAATTGCCTTCAACCATGTTATAGGTTTAGTCGTTTTATACATTTTGCAATAGATTTCTAAGCATTTTACAAAAAACATTAAATAAGAACATAAGCTACATAATAAATTATCGAGGACATAGAGACTACGAGCGTGGAAGAAAACAACTACTAAAAGCTCAGCACCTTTCCAAGTCCTCCCAGGATCAATGGCAAGCGCATTTAAAACCATAGAAAGGCTAGCTAATCCACAATAAGCAGGCTCCGACTGCGTTTGGAAGTGCGAAATCAATTTGAAGAAACCTTCCATTGTTCCATCTTGAAGAGCTTCTATAAAAAGTTTCTGCATTGCCAAAAAAAGCCAAATCATATTAAAAGCAATCTATTTTATGCAGCAATTTCTCCAATTATATCCCTCAAGTACACCCACCTCCTATCAAAAAGTGGCATCAATCTCATAATCCCCATCCAATACTAATAAGTTATTACTTACCCGCCATTAGTAAACTTAATCATCGGAGGGGGTTTTTTAGGACTACTAAGTCCGCTAGCCACAAACAATATAAGGAAACCTACCAAATTAATTTCTTTCAATTCAAAAATTTAGTGAAATGAACACATAGGTTACAAGTTCAAACATAAGTGCGATGGATTATGTGAGTCATGAACTACGACAATGATAATTAAAACAAACAAGTATGAACAGATTAAGCATTGATAGACAAATTAAACTTAGTTAAAGAGGGAATTTAGAAGGTGGATGATTGAGCGTAGAGTGACTAACCTTGCCTTCAGTAGAAGCGAAATCGATGGCGGGAGGTGATGGAAGGATTCGACGGTATATTCCGGCCGTCGCCATGCTTGTTGTTTCGCAAACAGAAGACTAGGTTACACGCAAAGATCCCCGCCAAATTAAGCGTTTCGAATCAAGAATGAGTACGGGCTTATAGAGTTATAGTTGACTAAGCCTAAAGTGTCCATTGTGGCCATACCAACTCGTGTCGTACAGTGTCATGCTATATTTTCCCTAAATTTAACACTTGGTACGGTCCATGTGTTTGGCGTTGTACCAAGTATGTCATATCGTGTCATGCTTTGTCTAGCCTAATTTTTTTAACAAAAACATAAAATTAAAGTACGTAATTAATAAAAAAATTTAGATAATTTAAATTATATTATAATAATATAATAAAATTAAAAATAATAGTAATATTAATTATATCAGTAACAATAATATTACTACTAATAATCTAGTATTAAATAATACTAAATAATATTGTAATTTGGGGCATGCTTATAATATGTGCCTCATGCCACATCAGTGGGTCGTTTGAGTGCTCGTGCCTAAATTTTCTTTTACTATTTGTAGCCTGGCTTGCGGCCCACTTCGTAGACAGCGTGTCGCGTCAAGCCACAACCGTGCTCATATCGTGTCGTGTCTGCTTGGCTCGTGTGCTAGCTCTAGCTATGCCCATGTTGACCACCTAGGTCTAATACTAATGCAACCCTCTTGTAACTCTGGAAACAAAAGAAAAAAAATACATGTAAGTAATTAATTGGTTGAGTACGTCATGTGAAAGAGATTTTAAAATTATTTGATTATTTGATGGGTAATTAGCTATTATTATGTAGGACAATGGTTATATTAGATATATTTTTTCGACTTTGACACAATAAAAATAGGTTTTAGGCTAGTTCAAAACTGAATAGTTATGCAAATTTTGTTATAACATAATGCACGAGCTTATTTAAAAGGCGTGAGGCGCACTAAGGAGCAAAGAGTCTCCGGAGTATAGGCCCAAGGCGAAGGCATGGGTTTTTGGGTATAAGGCGCATCAAAAGTACCAATAATCAAAATTATCACTTCTAGATTCAATATTGTGCTATGGGACTTAAATCTCGGACCCCCGCAGCTTGAGCTAGTGTTCAATTTGCAAATCGGGGTGAATCAGCTTTTGCAAGTTGCAAATTGAAGTGCTTTCTCTCTCGATATGTTAGGACCCATATATTTACTCAAGACTCAAGTACTTTACTGAAAGGTTCAACGAAGTGCTTTACTGCTCTTGAACTAACTTAGTTATGTCTATGTGTTTATTTTATCTATTAACAACTTTAAACCCAAAAAGAATTCAAATCTCGACCCAAACCCAAAGGCGAGCACCCAATTGTGCCTTGTGCCTCCTTTGAGGCACTCTGAAGCGCACCTGCAGAAAGCAGATGTCTTAGGCGCACTTTTTAAAACTAAGATGATCATTTCTCTCGTATTGGTGGTTACCATGCTAGAAAGGACATTACATTGGTCCTAAATGGGGTTGCATGTTTTAAATATCTGCCTCATGGGAGTCCCACTATATCTCTTCTTTGGGAAGCCATGGATACATATGATGAAGCAAGCTGCGAACACAAAGGGTTGGTATTTGTCTGTGCTCTCTCATCCATATTCCTCGTTCTTTTTCCACCCCTATTCCTTGGTTAAAGATCAAGTATATAATGCAACAAATCAATCTAGTACTCAGCAATTTCTATGATTTTTGGGTTTCTGTTGCAAAGTCAAGTCTCTGCCCGACTGACAGTAGACTACTTTTGGCCATCGAAAAGCATTCCAACAATACAACAGCAATGAACTTTAGACTTCAAACAACAAAAATTGTTCAATGTAGGTTTAACTGTCAAATTTGAATTTGGCAAATCAAACTACAGGAGTAAACTGTCTGAGAATAGTAATTAAATGTTAGGGTATGCCGGCAAAGAGAAACAACAAATTATACATGACCTTGCATGATTTCCTGAGGGAAGGTGCTGCCTTAACCAGAAAACAGTAAGGCATTGAACTAGGAAAGGCACAGCACTTTTATTTTTTTGTGCACCAAACCTTGTAGACTCGAGAAATGTTTCTCGCCGTCAAAATTTAGGCACCTTGCTCTATAATTAAACTACAATGGAATACCACAGGCTCTGCTGATTGAGGACAAAGAATAGGCAACGTCTACAATCCTCTACATCAAGCATCATGGACCATGATTCCTGGTTAGTGTCGGAAGTGCCTAACTTCAGTTAAAACTAGAGAAACACCATATTTATTGCAACAGTCAACAGCATCCTTATCTCTAATGCTGCCACCAGGCTCTGCTATGACACTTACGCCACTCTGACAAGCTTCCTCTACTGCATCGTTCCATGCTGTTCACAGAACATCATAAAGTAAAAAGCTTATCATATGAATTTCCACTAAGAACAAACACACAAATCCCCATCAACTAACAAAAAGTTAAGATTTAATTATTATGAACATCAATTACCGAGTACTAGCTAAGACTAGTCATAACAGCAATAAAACAGTGAGCAAATTACTTTGCAACAATTTTCTTCTTTGAGATGAAAGAGAAGGCTGATTATAAAAGAGGGCAATTACCAAA
Organism: Dysphania ambrosioides; assembly: GCA_026401315.1. Lineage (NCBI taxonomy): Eukaryota > Viridiplantae > Streptophyta > Magnoliopsida > Caryophyllales > Amaranthaceae > Dysphania > Dysphania ambrosioides. Next base: position 527,395 of record CM048663.1, on the reverse strand, counting down.
TGGGAAGAAAGCATCACTTGCCAAAGATGCTCCTTTGATGTCATCTCCTGCTTTTCTCATAGCAATCCTCAAACTTTCAAGACGATTTGGCTGCCCACTCCCCATGCCAAGCATACATTTATTCTGTTAAAAAAAGAGATTAACCCATAGTTTTAGGTTCAATAACTAATAATGCTACAGTATGAATAAACACTATAGCAGATTGAGCGACCAAACCTACAACCTATTTCAAAGAGCTTGTATCAAGAAAGAATGTCACAAGTACAATCAATGCATAAATAACAATGCAATGGTATGAGTTCTTTCAAGAGACAACGGACAAGCTAACAAAAGTAATTATATTTACCTTTGCTATCACTATAGCATTGCTCTTCACATGCTTCACACAAAGCCACGCAAACTGAGCATCACCAAGCTCCTTTTCTGTTGGACCTCTTTCAGAAACAACTTTAAATTGGATATCCTCAGGTGTATAATCATCAGACTCTTGAGCTAACCAACCACCTCCAACTTGTCGCAAAGAAAGTTTTCCTTTGTCATTCTTCTGTGCCTCAAGGATTCTTAAGGTCTTTGACTTTCCGCGGAGAATCTCAAGTCCTTTTTCTGAATACTTGGGCGCAACCACAATTTCATAAAACATCCGAGTCTCACCATCTGTAGGGCTTCTAAACTCTCTAATATCCTTAGCAAGAGCCTTCAAGTGAATGAATTCAAGATAACATAATTTAGAACCAATCCCCCATGCAACAATTACAGATTTAGTTTCAAGGAAATCAAGATGGAGTCTTAGTATTAGCAACTATTACTGAGGATATTCACTAATCAGTTCAATCCATGTGCAGAAAAGACCCATACACCATATTTTTGAATTAATTGGAGCGAAAAGTATAAACAGCCCATTGTGTCCTGAGTAACGGTAAGAAAAATTGTTAGAAACATCACCAGGAGTCCTTTCAAAGTAAGCTGCATAATGTGCTGAGACGGATTTAACCCCATTGTTCCCAGTACTTTGGGAAGGCCTAATATTTTGGGATGGCCAAATTTAGAGTTGTGGCTTATGACTTGGGACAGAGGGGGTGTAATGAAGAAATATGATTCTCACTCAAAAAAAATTTCATGAAGTATTTACTTAACCTAACGACAAACATCTCAATGAACCGAATCCTTAATGTTATTAAACTAGTTTATGATAGTTGAAATTTACATCTCCATGAACTGTTATCACCAGAAGCTAAGGAAGTGGTTACCTCATCAACTTCAACATTGAAGCCTACAATGCCACCAAATGCACTGACTGGATCTGCTTTGACAGCTAGCCTGTAAGCTTCAATGATGTCATCACGCGAAGCCACCCCACAAGGGTTTGTATGCTTCACCACCACACAGGTTGGATCTTTGAATTCAGAGACACAATTCCAAGCTGCATCTGCATCTAAGTAATTATTATATGACATTTCCTGCAGAAAGAAACAGTGATGACTCTCTGATGGATTACATAAAATCCGAAGGACTTAAATCACGAGGCCAAACAGATGGGTGAAAGAGCATCCTTAAAGAAAGCTATGCACAAGCCAAGATGAACAGTGACAAAATTACAACAGATTATAGTGCTCTGTCCCTCAGCCATAAAGCAAACTGCCCCATTATGCATTTAATTTGTCCAAAGAATCTTCATCAACCCCTTTCAATAACAGATCAAAACTCTGCCCTTCTTTCTTCTGCTGTGATGACCCAGAAATTAAAGAATCAGGGCTACACAACTGGGGTAGCCCTATCAGCATCTTATACATCAACAAATGCATGTAACTACAGCAGATGAGTCACAAAAATTAACTAAAAAGCACTAGCACATTCTTCAGCTTAAACATTCCATAATAAAAAAACTAGTCCTAACAAAATCAAACAAACAAAAAAAAGGGCGTTCCCTAAATGAATGTACAAGTACAGTAGGACAAAGGTTATTCTCATCCAAAATAAAAATCTATCCTTGTGTGATTTAGAGATTGTACAAGATATAAACTTTTAAAGGCAATAGATTAGAAAATCTAAGCATTCTGTACTTATCTCACCTTTCCATGGTGTTGAACAGCTGTAGCGATACCACCAGAGTCAACCTCAGCAAGACTCTTGTCAACATAGAATGCAGCTTTTTGGTGAGGATTCTCACCATACCGAAGAGAGCTTCTAAGAGACAATGGCACCGTGAAGCTGGGTGGAAATTTGTCTTCAACAAATAAAAAGACATTAGTCTCATCCATAAGGATGATAGAAAATAGCTAATACGTTTAAGATAAAGATAACAGACATATAAGTATTTAGATATACACATTCCACTAATAATAAGTGATAAGGGTTCATGATAAATTCAGTTAACAAGAATATTAGAAGGAGACAGTCAAAAGGATTATAGGAAGTTCTAGCAACTCAGCATGTTGATAATGGCCTTTTAGTATTCCTCTGAATGTGTTTTCAGTTTAATGGTCAATCAATTAGGTTGACAAACATCAGGGAGCAGGGAACGTTGAAGAACAATTCAAGAACTAAGTGTGCAAAGAAAAAATTACTTTTTGAACAGAAAATCTTCCCTATACAAGACTGCATAAATACCCTCAATGCCTCTAACAAGGCTCCTGCCTAGGCAGGGTAGGGGGACCGATACAAGCAGTTGCACAGAGCTTATTCCCAAAATTCTTATGATGGGAAAGGCAACTGATCACCATACGCCCATACATATTACACAGAAATATTAAGTTGATTGATCAAAGTTATAAAATTATAAATAAAATTATACATTGAAGGTTTTAACAGAAAGTACTATACATAAGTCATACCTCCTCCAGTTTGCTTCCATAACCACTCTGAAACTGCAGAATCATAAGCAGCTACATGCTGAAAAGCTTTCCAGGCAAGCTTCCTACGGAACTGCTCATCATCCCTATCTCCCTTCAGATAATCTAACAGAGAACTGTAATCTTGTGGATCAACCACCACCAAAACATCCTTGTGATTCTGTTCATTGTATCAACAATTAAAATCTCAAGTAATCAAACTTTAGGTAGACAAATCAGCATCTTAGACAAGAAATTTGTGGGTTGCTTATGAATTCAACATTGATGAGATAACTGACCCAGCTTTGAAATATAATCCTAGGCTATGTTGATTGTTGAAATTCCAGAATTTCATTCATAGACAGGTACAGAGCAGGTTTTGTTACTAGTTAAGTGGGACAAGCTGCTAGTAACTCATTCTGACATTAAAACGGCAGGATGTATGGCTAGGCTAAGGTAAGCTAAGCAGTTTGTACAGAAATATCAGTTTCCTAGACATATACAACGGATAGCACGAGGTTGTAATATTAATTTCAAGGTATATATACAGTGGACGAATCAAAGCAGGTAATGACATACAAGGCTCTTCAAAATTTGGACAACCTTTACCAGTAAGTTTCACAAATATTTCAGACAATACACATTACCTTTGCAGCAGCTCTGATCATAGCAGGTCCCCCAATGTCAATATTCTCAATTCCCTCATCAAACTGAACTCCTCCAGCTGAAGTTACTTTGTCATAAAAAGGGTATAAATTTACAATGACGACATCAAAGGTTCCTGCATATACATTGTACACAACAATATCAACCACACAAACCTCGCATAGAAAGAAATAGTTCGCAACCAACCTAGAGTGTAACTGACCAATTCCATGTTCCTCTAAAGCATCCATGTGATGCTTCAAGTCTCTTCTAGCAAGAATGCCACCATGTATGTAAGGATGCAAAGTTTTTACACGACCATCCAGCTGTAAAAGGAGATGCATTAATTCATCAGAATGTTTAATCTTATCATGACACTTTCATAACAGAGTTTTAGCCTTTTTTGCCTCTATAGAGTGTGCAAGTAAATAAACAATTGACAGTTTTTTTACCCCCTCCCTCTCATAATCAAGAAGCCCTATATATGATAAGTTTGAATGGATAGAAAAACAAATATTCAATTCTAAATGGCGAGGACAGTAACATAGTTCAGCACGGCATGTTTTAGTTTTCATGGTTCACAATACACGTCATTCTTTGAATTTCAAGAGACATTTGGAACAAGTTAAGCAACATAAAGGAACTTATAAAGGGATAGTCTGAAAGACACCTTATAAAAGACAACTTCTAAATGGGGCAAAATAGAGGCTGCAGTTTAGGACAGTCAGAAAGGCAGCTAATAAAAGGCTGATGAAAGAATAGGTTCTTATTTATGTTAGGGCCCTGGAGTAATATGTTGCAGCAATAAACAGAGATTTGATGATGGAAGCTATTGGCGGAAGATGATGATTATGGATAATAAGTAATCAATTGAGTCAAATAGCGGGAAATACAAGTAAATATTGTGATGCTCAGAACCATGAGTACTAAGGCTCACCATTTCGGGAAAACAAGTTAGTTGCTCCACTTTAGTCACAGCAACACCAGCTTTTTCCAGAGAAGTTGCAGTTCCTCCAGTTGAAACAATTGTGAATCTAGAAAAAAAAATGTCACATCAAGGAAAGACAATGTTTTATTCATAATATTTATCAAGTAAATCAACAGAAAAACAAACAAACACGATAAAAAAGTTTAAAAAGATAGTCTCACAAATTCTGAGACTAGTTCAACTAGAAATCTAACCGACACTTTTCAGAGGCATTGATAGCAACTACAGAGACTACAATAAGAAATATTTCATTCCCCATATTATACACTTTCAGTTGTAAGGTCAAAACATTTTTCGTCAAGAGGGTTAATAGTAAACTTATTACTCAAAGTACTTCCTCCATTTATTAAGTTGCAAGTTGCAACACTTTTCAATTGACGCTTTCCTACACATAATTTTGACCATGGTTATCTCAAATTATTGTTAAGTAAGAACTATTAGAAGTCCATATATTGAAGCTTACATTAAGATAAATCTTACAAGATTTCACATGAATATGTTTTTTTTTAAGGATAATTCACCCTAAAGGAGTGCCAAAGTAAAACTTGTGAATAGTGCAAAAGTCAAAGTGTTGCAACTTAAACGAATAGAGGGAAGTCCAACTAATGCACAGCGTTACAATTAATCAGGCTCCATTTCTAATTACACAGAAAGGCAATGAACAAGAATTATTCAAAATGATGATCGCATAGTTCAACTATATTCAGCCAGATATAAAATAACATATTAATTATCTCTCTATCCTAAAATTGCTACCATATGTTGGAGGCCTTTGGAAGATATTAGTTTTCTTCAATATCTCTATGAGTTAATTTATTTTAAACATGAAGTTCAAACAATGAGCAAAGAAGCCACAAACCAATCAATCACCTCCTCGGACAAGAGAAACTGATGACCAGAAAAGAAGTCTACGAGAGGTTCAGTCCCACATTTTTTCATACAATACAGAGAATTGATTGTAGAAAAATGTACAAGAAGAACAGATGTCCAACTTTCCAAGTAAAGGGAAACAAAATAAACTATTAAACTAAATGTTCCAAAGAAAACAAAAAATTTATAAGCATACTAGTTAAGTGTTTACTCGGGTTTTTGACCTATCTTGCCAAACATATAAAAAAAATAGCAGAAAACCTAGATGAAAATAGATGAATATGTGTCGGACACCATATCCAAGTACAACAATTTCGGCAAGTCCACAGAGCATAGGGAGCCACTGTATGAATGAATATGGAACATGACATGTACCCAATGTCAACAATAGCCAAATATATTAGTAATCAATAAAATCATTCATCACTTAAAAGTCCCTATCCAGAAAAAGAAACTAACAACTAATAACTGGAAGAGGGAAGAGAAAAAGAGGTAAGAGACAAAGCAAAACTGACCCTAAGCTCTGCAATCCGCTTCCAAGCAAAGCTAAATCGCTCTTATCAGACAGTGAGATCAACACCCGCTTTGTCCCTGAGCCCAAAAATTAAGTATTCACAACAACAATTACGCAGAAAATCAGGAATTTCACAATAACAAAAAGAGAAGTTCTACTATACTCAAACAAGTATGTAACCTAATGGCTAATGCCCCTTTAGATAAAAAAAAAATTCACCCAAGCATATAGCAGGGTGGAAAGGGAAAAAGGGTAGAAATACCAGAACCTGTAGGGGCAGACTCCAATTGTGACGTAGCCACTGATTCGGACACAGCCATAGCTTTGAATTTCTTTGAGATCAAGTTCAGTGACAACAGTCCAATTTCAAGTGAAACTGATGCAGCCTGCGACTATATTCGAAATAGAAAATCATAACTTTGCAACAAAAAGATGGTGGGGGATAAAAAAGAACTATGATTACCGGTTGAATGCGTGGTTTATGGGAATTCAAAGATTGAACAAAACTGGAACGACTGAAAATAGATGTTGAGGGTGCTTTACATGCACTAGCTACAGAAAATGCAGGCATCTCCACAGCAGCAGTGCTAGGATTGATTCCTTATGGGGTTCAAAATCTACCAAATCAAATAACAAACATAGAATAGTCTAAAGTTTCAAACCAAACAATACACTAACATAACTAATTTGAACAACAATAAGACTACAAGTAATCAACGATTCAACATCCATTCGAAATCCCAATTTCGAGCATTTTTCATGTTCATACTTTAAAAAAAAAAATCAGCATAAAGTTTACAAACTTATGAAGCAGTCAACCACCTCACCTATGCAACTCCTACTGCTTTATATTCATAGTTTATACCTTAAAGGCTTAAAATAGACTAAACATCACCCAATTAACCAAACTCGAATGAAGGTAATTCTTCAAAGTTCAAGCAACCCAAAAAAGGAGTTAGATACTTAGATTGTTAGTGGGTACTTCATTAAACCAATAAATCATGATGTACCTGCAGGCCGTGCCGCTTTATGTACCTACGCCTCTTTGGCTGTGCCGTCTGCCACTCCACCGGCACCGTGGGTTGAGACTTAGAGACAGAGAGCGAGTGAGAGAGGCAGAGAACGATGACTCGTATGTCCGTATGTCCCGCAGTCCGAATGAGTTTGCTTTAGGGTTTTGTGCAAGACTGAAGAGAGGTCAAAAAAAGCTATGGGTGAGGGCTTCAGGGAAAATGCCGAGAGTCGAAACCTAGTCTTTGAGATTTTAGGACATTAGGATAAAAGATGCATATGTTGAAAAATATCACAAATTATATAAAAATTATTTTTAAAATTTTTAGATTTTTTTTTTTTTTTGAGTTTTAGTATAAGCATAGCTAAAATCCATTAAAACTATACTAAAAGCGCAATCTCTAGTTAGTAAACGTGAATGGTGAGAACTACTTGCAAAAAAATTTATATAGCTAATTATCTTCTCTTGAATGATAATCTCCTTTGTTTTTTTAGGTGCTACATTTGACTTTTCACAGTATTTAAGACACATCTTAACACGATTTTCTCTCTAAATTCGTAAGATAAAAATTTGTAAAAACTTGATATTTTTAAAATTTACATATATATACATCTTACAAGATCCCAGTTAAATATATTATTTGTTATAGCATAATCAAAATTTATGGTCAAAGTTTATAAAGTTTGACTTAAAAAATAAAATGTAGTAATTAAAAAAAAGACGTTGAGAGTATTTTTTTGTGTTGTTCACTAAAAAATGTTTAGGACATAGTCTGTGTAACAAGCATGTAGTGTACGTAAATGCCCAGGAACCTCGTTTGTAATCGATAAATAGTAATACCCCCCAATGACAACCAGTTTGGATTGGAAACCCATCATGCACCTGGGTTCAGTAGGACGTGATGCATGCAACTTGATGTTTGGCTAGAAGAGTCTATTTCTGTATATACGTGACATGTTAGAAGGGCTGTGAGGGAAAATGTAAAGCATTCGTATCCGGCTTAGGTAGGGGAGGGAAGGTTCTACTGATGAGGAGTCATTTCCAGATGATGTTGATTTGGGTGCAATAGCATGTATGATTGAGGGATTTGGTGATGCGGATCTTCAATCTCTTCTTTCATATGCCCGGTTAGCAGCAATGTTGCACGGATTTGTATATGACCTGCCGTTTTCCGTACCCGTACCCATATCCATATCCATATTCCTACACGAATTCGTATAGGCGTAATATTTCACTAGCAATTATATGATTTTGCCATTTTCCGTACCCGTATCAATGCAACATAGGTAAGCGGCAATGTTGCACGGATTTGCGTATGATCTGTCGTTTTCCGTACTCATATCCATATATGTATCCGTACACAAATTCGTATTGACGCAACATTACACTAGCAATTAAATGATTTTGTCATTTTCCGTACTCGTACCCATATCAGTGCAACATAGGTTAGCAGCAATTCAAGAGCTTATTGACAATGGATATGATGTCAGGAGAATAGCCTGTTATTACAGATAAACTATTAATGTCTATTATCCCTTTATAACCAGTTGTTGGATACTTGGATGCAAAAAGATATGTTGCTGCACAAGTTTCTTTTGAAATATGCATATACTTTCATACTTCTTTTCCCACTTTTCTAGAAATTGGGTATTTCTTTAGGTTTTGTATAAAATCATCCAAGCGACTAATTCACCCCTGAATACATGAGGGCCATTTTCTCAACACAAGATATGGAGATTTGGGCTACTTGATGCATAGCCCAAAACTCTGGATTCATTTTTCTTTTTTGGATAGTTGAAATTCACTTATAAGGAAGATAGAGTTGATAATAAGTGTCAATAATCAAAACACTGACGCTCGTCAACTCCCGTTTGCACCACTTGGAAATCGGAACAATTTTAAGAGCCATATGTCCATGGCTTAACAGAGCAAAGTCAGGGAAATATTAGTAGCTTTTAAAATCTGAGCAAACCTACTTAGGAATCTAGGATAGATAATGCTGAAAAGGAAATTTGTGCCAGTTTCTGGTAAGATATTTTTGTTGCTTGACGATTGTGACACTAACATTGGGACTTGCTACTGATTAGTCAAGACAAGCATTCGAAGGTGTACCCGTTTCAAAAAAATGTATATCACGTACATGAAAAATGTACATTACGTATATGAAAAATATACATTGTACACATGTAAGTTATGTGGAATGTACATCACGTATATGGAAAATGTACATCACATACAAGGAAAATGTACATCACGCACATGAAAAATGTACATTACATACATAAAAAATGTACATAGTACACATGTGAATTATGTGGAATGTACATAACTCGCATGTGTACTATGTACATTTTTCATGTGTGTAATGTACATTTTCCATGTACGTGATGTACATTTTTTTCTGGAGCGGGTGCACCATGCTCATGGTGCACCCGGGTGCACTGTCCACCCATTGCACCTACTATATGCAATGGCAACCTTCAAGCCATCCTTGATTGATTTGCTAGCATATTTCTCAACTTGTTGGTGAATCTTTATGCATTTTCAAGTTGGAAAAAGAGTTGGAGGTAGCTAAAATTGTACATTATCTTGTATCTAGTTTGTCATAGGGTCTTTTTTTTTTATGGAGAGTTTGTCATAGGTTAATGCTTAATATATATTGACCTTCATTTTCACGTGATACAACTAGGTATACTTAACAAATGCTGATATTGCAGTGAATTGACATAATCACTTGCTGGTCACACTAACAGTAATAAATGTTTAAATCTCACAACTTTTAGCATTAGTGGTGCACAGAGAGCAGATGAGTAGAGAATGACAAAGATATTCACATATTTGAACAGCAAGGTATCCTGTCTGCTCATAGTTTGGGTTTATCTTGGTTACAATACTTCGCCAGACCCATTAACTATAAGCATGAATCAATGGATCCCATTCAATCAAAATGAAATCACTACGTGAATGCACAAGAACAATCACACGCACTAGTGATTTGCAGATGATCACACATTAGGTTTCTGGTCTTTCTGGATCCCTTAGCTCTTTCACCATGACAAGCAAAAAACGGAAGAAGGATCGTTACGTGCTCCGAACAATTGAAGCAAACAGCAAATCATTGATATCCTCTGGCATGGCACCACCCCCTTCATCTCCTACAAGATTAGAGAGCCCCATTATACACTTCCAAATAAAAGAGTAATATAATCTATTGGTAGCTTCATATAAAAATGTCGCTGTTGGTGTCAAACTGTTAATGGAGAAAATATTACAAATGTTTCCCTGGCAAAGGCACATAAGGCACAGATGCAGCCATGCTCCACTCTTCTGCATAACATGACAAAAATCTTTTTTGTATTTAAAAGTTTCCAATTGTACATGTCTACCCTCATAAGTTATAACTCAACAAACATATTGGCACATTGGGCACGCATCTACAGAGAATCAAGTAACTCTCTAGGTGTCATCGCTTCCCAGAAGCAAGGAAGCGCAAATTCATCTTCACTTGCTTCATTGCCAAGAAAATCTAGCGATAAAATCAAAGTACTTTATAGTCGCGAGATTGAAAGATTTATACCTGTTCTTGATCTGACATGAGTAGTCCACTCCTCAATTATCTGCATAAATGAATCAAAAGAATATATTCATAGCTGATCTAGGCTTATTGCAGTAAGCTATGCAAACATAATATGCAGTAAAATATCCAAGTGATATTATAATGTGGCAAAGACAAGCATTGCAAGCCCCTCGGAACTGCTGAGGAGATGCTTTCTGCTAGCAGTTACTACCAAAAAGCTTGTCATTTGCTCCCGAATTTATCTAGGTTGCTTGCTGGCAAGTGGTGTAAATTCTCCAAACACCACTTGGAAAAGATACAACCAATTCCCATTCTAGGTGATGTAAGGGCAATGGGCAAATTGTTACTAGATTCTTGCAGGAAAATAGTAAGCTAGTTAAACATATCTATTCACTATAAAATAAAGCATAAGCATCCAACCTGATTAAAGCTGGAAAAGGCAGCATCTTCAGAATCACTAGTCACCGGAATGCCAACAGATGTTTGCATGCGCTGCACCATGCTTCGGTTGCCAACAAGAATGGAACTTGCCTTATCAATCAAGTCCTGCAAGATCAAAAGCCTGAGTTACTACTAACTAAACACTTAACTATGCCACATGAGCTTAACTGTCACTGAAATCAAATACAATACATGATTGATGAACCTACTAGTAATTATAATATAAGTCATCATAAACAGAGAAACACAACACCAGCATTAGCGCCATGAATATAAGTCATCATAAACAGAGAAACGCATCACCTACATTAGCGCCATGAATATCATCAAAAGGAGCATCCTATCCTTCATATTCCAAAGCTTTTGAAAAGTACTAGTCTTTTTAGTTAATTTTATAGCAGTAAAACAACATGACAGATTGACAGGAGGACCTTTAACGTACTAACTCAAGGCTTATAAATCCTAAGATACACATTGGAGTTCCTCTTCTTTTGTAATCCAACTTTATAAAACTGTCCCGATAAAGCACCAACAAAATCCATATACACTGACTTTACAACATTCCATGGCATTCCAGAACACAACCAACTTAACCTCCAAATAAACATCTACAAAGTTTTAGAAATTTACGCAAAACAAAAAACTGATTAATTTAAACTATTTATTTAGAAAACAGTATCCATTGATTAAAATCCATATCAAAGACAACATTACGCTATCTTCATAATCATAACACATTACAATAATTCATATGCAACTCAATCGAAATTCAAACAAACCCCAACTCAATTCACCACCATTTTACTTGAAAAAAAGGCAAAAAAAAAAATTTATCTTTATACTTCAAATTGCAACTATTTATAATAGGGTTAAAAACACCCATTTCAATTCATTAACAATTACCAGTAAAAAAGCTGAAAATTACAAAAATAGTTAAAAAAAAAAAAGATAAAATTGAAAGTAAAAATAGGGTAAACCTGCTTCGCAGCAAGAAGCTGGCGACACTGATCTTTGAGTGATGAAAGCTCATCCTGAATTTTCTTAATCCGTCCCACAAGTTTCATTGGATTAGCCTGTCAAAACCCACATTCAAAATCAATCAAATTTGTATCTTTTACAAAAAAAAAAAGAGGGTAATTTGAAGTACCCATTTCAAGAAAATGAAAGAAATATGAGAATTGATGAAAAGGGTGTTGAGGAATTACATTATCGGGGTAAATTTGTTGGAATTCTGTGTCAAGTTTGAAGTGTAGGAGAGAGAGATCGTGATTAGCTTTGGTAAAGAGTGTCACTAAATTGTCTACTGCTGGGTGGTACGCATACTCCTCTCGCTTCTGCCCCATCTCAATCAATCAATTTCTGAGATTTTGAAGCCACAAGTTGCAGCCCCAACCAAGAACCCTAAAAACTTGGAGACAGGAAATATTGATTGATGTGATGATGAGAGAATCACTAGGAAAGGTTTTGAAATATTGACCTTAAAAATGTTAAATGAAGTTTTAAGTTTTTAACACTATATCATTTATATCTATAATACTATTAATATTAAATATTATTAAAAATTTATAAAATAATTTAAATTAATCTAAAAAAATAGATTTTATATATAAAAAATAATACAAGTGTATTAAGCATTAAATAAGTAATGAATTTCTAAAGTTTATGACATTAAACAATTGAAAAATCAACTAATGAGCTACATATTACATGGATAGTGTTTATATTTAATGCTTTCTTATTTTAGAAATTCATTACTTATTTAATGCTTAATACACTTGTATTATTTTTTATATATAAAATCTATTTTTTTATAATGTTAAAAGTTTATGAGGTAGTACTATATACGGAGTATTTGCATTAAAAATGTTAAACTTATAAAAATATAAATTTAATACATTTTTAATAAGTGGAATACTTTAGAAATTTTTTTGGTAATTGACATTAATATAATATTTTAATCTATATTGAGTTTTGAACAAATTTACATAATTAATAAGTAAAGTTGAAGAAAATATGACAATAAATGAAAAAATCTAGTATAATAATATAGTCATATATATCATAAATAAAACTCACAAATACAATTAAACTCCATATACTTATTCTACAATATTTTTACAAGTATTTATTTTATATATCTCCATAATGTCTTTCTCTATACTTTTTTCCTTCTACAAAATTGTGCTTTATTCCTAAACTCTTTTCAAATTAAAATTATATTGTATTAGACACTATGCCTTACTCTTTTTACCAACTTGGTCCATCGCTTTTCCTTCTGCCTTTGGTATGATTACCGTAAGTGTCCTTCACCTTCGACTACTTTTTCTTAATATTTCTCCCACTAAATTATCATTTATTTCATCTAACATATATCCAAGACAATCAAATTTTTTTAATTAATTGCCCTTACTTTTACATATGAATAAGCAATCCTTGGCACGATACCATTGACCTTTAATTAGCCCCCTTTGCAACCTTTTTTATATTCCTCACATTGCATATGTATGGCTTCCTCAAGCATTCACAGCATCGAAGTTGTTGAGTGATTCTATCTATTATTCTCATCGCCAAGTTATTGAGTGATTATCACCCTACTTATAGCAAATATCACTTACTTCCCATAACTTTGATAATACCCTTCCACTTAGCTTCCAACTAACATGCAAACACCATCCCAACTTTAGGCGTGTCAAGTCTTTATCACCACAAAAGCATCTAGGGGTAAAGAAGTAGATTGTAAGGGTGCTACACACATGACCCTCGCATCATCCTTAAGCTTGTTTCCTTCCTCTAAATTCAAATTAATCAATGCATAATTTCCTTCGTACCTTTCTTCTACTTAATTATTCGATACAATGTTATTTGAATCATTAACTATATCGCTGCCCGAAACCTCATTCTCTTCTAATTCACTCCCAACTCTATCAGCCAATTTAACCCCTTCTAATCGTATCACATCTTGATCATAATAAATTAATAAGATAAGATAAGATAAGCCAACTTCTAAGTTAACTTAAAAATAATGATTTTTTTACCTTATTAAATTAGTTAAAAATAATAAGACAAAGATATATCTATTAGAAATGAAAAATAAGAGGAAAGTATCTAAATTTCAGCAAAATATATGTTCAATTACTTTTAGAAATGAATCAAACTTTGGCTTCTTTTAGAAAAAAAAAAAAAACTTTTAGAAATGAATCAAATTTGTAATTTGTGTCATTTTTTTAATGTGCATTTTGAAAAAATTAACACTCACATCGCGTGTATAGAGCGCTAGAATACAATAATAAAAGTCAATATTCGAGAATCTTAATTCTTGGCAAAGGCTTAAGAACACCCTCCCCCAAGCTCATTAAATTAATCATTTGAACTGAATAGTTAACATTAAGATTTATATATGTTTGTGGACTAGCAATTAAAATAATCATTTGTCCATGATTATCTAAGTTAGTCATGATTTCAAATATCGATCTTGATTATTAGTGTAATAAAAGTGAAACCGTGTATACAATAAATAAATAAATAAATAAATAAAACATGAATTAAAACATAGAAACATGAATTATAATATAAACTAAAGCATGAATTATGCAAGAATAATTAAGAGAATTAAATAATAAAGTCCTTTTATAAAACATTATTATACCATGTTAAGAGCATGCTTAAACATATTAAATCAAATTAAGAAAATAAAAAGGTTAGTAACCAACAAAGAGAAATAAAATTAGAATAAAATACAAAATATAGAACAAATCTTGAGATTGGAAATTGCATTTCGGAATATTGATGAATAAAGGTTGATGGTGGGTGGGGAATATTGATGGTTATAGTAAGTGGATAATTGAAGGGGTGAAAGGAAGTATAACTATAACAAAGAGCTTGTATAGAAAAGAAAAGATTTGGGGTGGTGGCATTTTGCGCGAGCAGGATTGTGCAAGGCGCAAACAAATTGCACAAGACTCAACAAATCTTGTAGCACCGGAAAATTTTGTGTATGCTTTGTGGTCATGACTTTGAACACTATAATATTCATTTTTATGCAATAGTGGCCTTAGGATAAAATTTTAACAATATTATAAAATCTTCTATATTTTTGTGTTTATTGGACCAAGAGTCTAATGATTAATTAAATAATTAAAAATTTGAGTCAAATCCAAATACATTTTTAGTTTTATTTATCGGGTTTAAGCTTATTTTTGGATTCATGATCATGAGCCTAAATAAGAAGGTTTTTGAACCAAATGAGTCCTTTAGTAAATTTAAGCAACCCTTTGACATATTCCTTATGAATTGATATAGCTAAAGCACCAAGTCATAAAAAGAGGCGATCTAATTTAGATGTTTACTATACTAAATTATGCTAGGTAAATTTTTTTCTAAGCTTTTTTTAAAAAAAAATTGCAAAAATAGCCACTTGCGAAACTATTTTAAAAAAAAAACGATTTTGTCTAAAGCAAAATTAGCTTATTTTCTAAATTAGTTTGGAAAGTAGCTTATTTTTGTAAATTTTTTTTGAAAAAAGCTTAGAAATAAAATAAAAAAATCAGAATGTGGCGTGTTTCATACTAAACGTGCTAAGTCTGCTAACTTTAATACAACACATGATATCTATATTCAACTTACAAAGGGACTCATCATAATATCAAATTTATTATCATCATACTAAAAGTCATTGCCATACCTAAAATCCTAAATCCATGTCCAGTAACCATTAGCATGCGATTGATGGGGATCCTTGACTCCTACTCCGAAATTTCGTAATCTATGACTTCTAGCCACACGCCTACACTCATTAAGGCTCCGTTTAGTAGGGCGTAAAATGTTTTCAATTGAAATGATTTTCCATGGAAAACCTTTTACGGTGGAAAACTCATTTTCATGGGACTTTTCCGTTGTTTGGTTGCATGGAACTTTTCCGTTGTTTGGTTGCATGGAAAATGATTTTACATTTAAAAATTTTCCATTATTTGGTTGAATTGAAAATCAATTACTCCTATTAATTTTCATGGTTCAATCGAATCACGGGAAAATCTAAGGTTTTTTTTTTAAAATTTCGACTAAAATGGATAAAATTTGTTTGAATTTATGATATAGTACGATAATTTAATCATCAATATATGAGATTCAAAGAAAACGTATGGAATTGATGATATTCGAAGAAGATGAAAAGATATTGTGGATTTTTTCCCCAACTTTTAAGAGAGAGAAGTGTAGACTAGAGAGAGAGGATATCGAGAAGATGAAAAATGAAGAATGCGTGAGTAGAACTGGGCATAGACCGGACCGGCAAGGGCCGAATAGACTGAGTTTTAGGTAAAGGTAGCATAATAGACTGAGTTTTAGGTAAAGGTAGCATGGCACACCACGACACGACCACAATTAGGCACGACACGACAAGAAGCCAAGTACGAGCTGATACGGTCCATGGCGGGCACGACACAACATGTTCCCACCTCTATGCGTGAGTTGGCAATGCGTGAATTGTTTGTTAGTTGGTAATTTTTTTGGAGTGAATGGATATAAAATTATTTTACTCCCAGTTTTGGGAGGAAATGTTTTCAATAGGGGCTCCGTTTTATAGGGTGTAAAACGTTTTCAACTGAAAATAGTTTTCCATGTAAAACCTTTTACGGTGGAAAACCTATGGTCCTGGAACTTTTCCGTTGTTTGGTTGAATGGAAAATGGTTTTACATTTAAATATTTTATGTTGTTTGGTTGAATTGAAAACCAATTACTCCTATTAACTTTTCCGCGGCACGACTACAATTAGGCGCAACACGACAAGAGGCCAAACACGAGCCGATACTGTCCATGACGAGCACGGCACAACCCATGCCCACCTCTATGTATGAGTTGGTAAAGCGTGAGTTGTTTGTTAGTTGGTATTTTTTTTTTGGAGTGAATGAATGTAAAATTGTTATACTCCCAATTTCAAAAGAAAATGTTTTCAATAGGGTGTAAAATGAATTTACACTCCAAGTTTTACATTCTATATTTTACACCAAACTAAACAATGTAAAATGGGAAAACAGTTTTCAGGGAAAATGTTTTACACCCTACTAAACAGAGCCAGGGTGTAAAATGAATTTACATTCCAATTTTTCCATCCTATATTTTACTCCAAACGAAACAACGTAAAATGAGGAAAACAGTTTTAAGGGAAAACGTTTTACACCCTACTAAACGGAGCCTAAATCAAATATAATCATTTTCCATGTCGACAACGTACAACTTAAAGTCAACATGAAGGTTTAAATTGACTTAAAAAAATATCGTACAGTAAACTAATTACGAGGTTAAAATTTTTTTTAATGTACGTAATGTCACAACTGACAAGACAACAATTAATATAGACTTTGATCTAAAGTCTTGAATACCGTCCTTCAAGACTATGAGGTCAAAAGATTAAAGAACAAAATTGCTAACAAGGTTTTTATATACATTTAAGAAGTATGTTAGGTTTGAGTGAAAGATTAATGGGAAGAAATTTGTTAATTATGTAATCTAGTGTAGTAATATTAATGTTACTTGTATCTAGCAGATTTAAAATTATCTGAACATATATACACCATGCAAAAAATTGATCGTCATCTGGAAATGAGTAATGTACACGGTATTAAACTTATACACCCCATAACGTCATAATAGGATTTATATGATCAAACTTATCTATTTCAAAAGGTAATGCTGGTTACAAATTAAGACAATACAAATAAAATAAATTTTTGTAGCAAGTTCAAAATTTTACTACAACAATAGATTATAGCAATGAGAACATAGGAAAGAATAAAACAGTTAAGGAAATTATTTTACATTAGAGGAATGTGAATTTTATTTTATACATCAATCAATGAAAATATTGTTGTAATTTAAAAAAAAATTATGAGTTAAAAATATCTACCAAGAGAATTAAATGATAAAGTTTTGCTAAATGTCATTATCTTTTTTTTAGTAACATTTAGCATTGTAAATTTCAAATTACAAAAAGTATTGTATACATATGAGA
The DNA here is from genome assembly GCA_026401315.1 of Dysphania ambrosioides. Classification (NCBI taxonomy): domain Eukaryota; kingdom Viridiplantae; phylum Streptophyta; class Magnoliopsida; order Caryophyllales; family Amaranthaceae; genus Dysphania; species Dysphania ambrosioides. Next base: position 509,513 of record CM048663.1, on the reverse strand, counting down.
CACAATAAAGTTATTGTGTCTCTAATAAAAGTGACCCCTCAATATAACAAAAGTTACTCATTCAAGGTTGATAAAGATTGACATATGCCTTGTTAAAGAATAACTTTTGTTATATTGAGGAGTCACTTTTAGTGGGGACACAATATTTATTATGTCTCGTGTATAAACAATATTTTGTATTCAAATTATATGACTTGAACTTTATTTAATTATCTTGTAGTTTAAGTGAAAATTAAGAACACAACAATGCATAATAGTAAAAATAGCCAAAGTACCAACAAAAAGAGTTGTAATAAAATAGAAAGTACTAGTTACATTTACTATATATTGAAATCACACTTAACTGTCCACTATACATAATACATCAATACTAATTGTCTTCTTTGTCATTTTTAAGGCTCATCTTCTGGATGCTTCGTTCGTTGTACGACGATAGGCATTGACAAGATTATGAAATAGTTTCCTTCTACCAACTAACCTACGTATAAATGATACAAGTCAATCGTCAAATGATGCTTACGCAAAGAGATATACAGGTTGAAAAAGGTACATACGGTTGTGCATTTATTCGTCCATGCTTATTCTCCAATTCTTTAACGTTAGATGAGATGAAAAAACATACAGTCTACCTTAGGGCTCTGTTTTTTCCCCTTTTGGTTTTGGAGTGCAATAAGTGTAAAATTTTATTTATTTATTTATTTTTATTATTATATTTTTTGGTGCAAACGTTGGAAGAACCCCAGCAAAACAAAGACAACAAATAAACAAATGCCGAAAGAAAAACAAGTCAACAACAATAAAACAAAAGAAAACGAAAAAAACAAAGAAAACAAGACTCTACCCAGGCCGCCTTCATAAGAACAACCTATCTAAAACCACACCACTAATGTCTTCCAACAAAATAGAAGAAAGACCAATTGGGGCCGCTTAATAAAGGACCAGCTTCTCGATCTAATTGCACTCCCCGATTAACCGATCAATCATCAACTCAATTAGCTTTCTGGTAGCAATGATTGATCTTGAGTTTCAGCTTTCCTGGCTAATTAGAATCCTACAATGACGAATGAAATGAAAATAAGGAGATGAGGATTCATTTTCCTCCAAGAGTAGTTAACAATCACTTGAGAGTCAACCGAAAGATGAACCCTCCGATGCCAAGTATCTCCGGCAATAGAAAATCCCTTAAGGCCACCTAACAATTCAGCCTTAATTAGTACACGACCAAATACCACAATTCATAGAAAACATCTCATGCCTTTCTCCCTAGCAACCCCTAATGATTCCTTCGGCTCTAGCTGAGCCTGGATTTCCTTGGTCGCACCATTCGTATACAAGGACACCCACCCAATGTTTGAGCTCAACCATCTAATAAAAATCTCTTTTCTTCTTCCACTCTTTTTTTCCACTCCTAATTAATTCCTTCTTCGAAGCTCTTTGAACCATTATAATAAAGCCAATTTGATCAGTGGGGATTTCAGGATCATACAATTGATTAAATGCACATAAATTATAATAATGTGGATCCCATAGAAATAGAAAAACTTTATAGTTGTTAATTAGTTGACACATGAGTCCAAGAATTGCTCCTTTGTTGAAACTTATAATTCCCTCGATATATAGAGATAGTAACTTGTGGAACTTATAATTAGAAATTTTAGCTCAACCAATCAATTCTTTTAAAAATTCCTCAAATAACACCGTTAATAAATCATATTTCCTCTGTTTTTTTACTTGCAGACACTTTGATTATTGCACTATTTACAAATTACGTTTTGATTTTCTTTGGTGAATTATCCTTAAGAAAAAATATAGTAACGTGATATCTTATTAGATTCGTCTCGAAATATATAATTTGAATATATAACCTTTTATAATTTTTATTTATCTATAATCAAAGATATTAACGGTTAAAAATGTGCATTGACAAGTGTGTTTTGAGAAGTATTGACAAAAAAATTGATCCTTTAAAGGAGGGGGTAATATGTGTATAGTAAGTACACTCGCCCAACAATCTATTAAATATAGAAGTAACAAAGGGGGGGCGTTGAGCTTCCAACTGCACACCCTTAATAAGTAGGTTGGGTGAGAGCATTAACCATCTTCCACCTAACATGTCCCGACTAGTTGTGTTTTGTTATAAATGTTATAAATTTGAAGGAATACAGTTTTGTAGTTAGTCACGTAATCACCCTACTACAAAATCTCATTAACTCCATCTCTTCTTCACATCTACAAATACATATGGCATATTCACGTTACATTATACCTTAACCAAACTCAAACCAAAGCTATACATACAATACAATTCTCCTAGCTTATAGGCCTAGAAACATGGCACCTCCTAGTACTTCATCAACTGCAGCTGAAGAGCAGCAGCTCCTATCGACAGAAATTGTTAACCGAGGGACGGATACGTACTCGGTGCGCGTAAGGCGACGTCTGCCGCTCCCTGATTTTGTTAACTCTGTGAACTTGAAGTATGTGAAGTTGGGGTACCATTATCTTATTAATCACGCTATATATTTGGCAACAATACCAATTTTGGTGTTGGTGTTTAGTGCTGAAGTGGGTAGTCTAAGTAGAGAAGAGCTGTGGAAGAAGTTGTGGGATTATGATCTTGCTACTGTTCTCGCCTCCTTTGGTGTCTTCGTTTTCACTCTCTCGGTCTACTTCATGTCTCGTCCTCGTCCTGTCTACCTTCTTGACTTTGCTTGTTACAAGCCTAGTGATGATCTCAAGGTACGTACGTTTCTAATATTATATTTACTTGTGAAAACAGACAAGTATAAAGCTAAGTATGATCTCAAGGTACCCTTATGGATTAATAATTTCGATGGTGTACTTTGCGAGCTGTTTTTATTCTTATTTTGTATTTCATCTGATCTATTCCCTTTGTTACCTTTTGTTTGTCAAATTAGCTTTTTGTATAATTTTCAAAATATATACTGTAACTTTAATATCTATAAATATATATATATTAGAACAATATAAAATAATTATATTTTAAAACGAATCTATCAAGATCACTCATAAATATGTTTTAATTTATATATATCAATAAAAAAATCATATGGAAGTTTCTCACTCTTCAATTTGAATATTCTAATTAAATAGAACAAATAAAATAAAAGGAAACAAGCATGTCATTTGAATTGTTGAATCTCCCTCCTACGATCAATATAATATGTATTCCATAATAGACGTTATCTTAGTTTTGATATCAATATAATAGGGTATCTTTTTCAAAACATGATATCAATATAACTTTAATACACTACAATACCCGTGTAAGTTTTTATTAATTTTAGTAGGAGTTATTTTATTTTTATAAATGATTTAAATATATACTCTCTACTCTATAGTGTTGTATTCAATTCATATCAATAGCTTAGCCTAGTTTTAAATAAATATAAGAGGATTAATAATGTTTTTTTTACCTATTATACTATTGAAATTTCTAATTTATATATGATTTAAATATATAATAATATTTTTGTAATTTTATTTTTGAGATTATAATGTTTATGCAAATACATTTTTGTCAACTATGTTCTTCCCTTTCAAAAAAATAATAAAAATAAATGACACATTATTCTAATAATTCAAACATGAAATGGCTTGTAGGTGAGTAAGGAAGAGTTCGTTGAGTTGTCTCGTCAATCACGCAAGTTTGACGACAAAACCTTGCAGTTCAAGAGAAGGATCTTGGACTCCTCAGGAATAGGAGACGAAACCTATGTACCTAAGTCAATTGCATCAAAGCACAACATAGCAACCATGAAGGATGGCCGAGAGGAAGCATCTACTGTCATATTCGGAGCCCTCGACGAGCTTTTCGAAAAGACTAGAATTCGTCCAAAGGATGTAGGCGTCCTAGTGGTGAACTGCAGCATCTTTAACCCCACACCCTCGCTCTCAGCCATGATCATTAACCACTACAAAATGAGGGGTAACGTCTTGAGCTACAACCTTGGTGGCATGGGGTGTAGCGCGAGTGTCATATCCCTCGACTTGGCTCGAGACATGCTTCAGGCTAACCCCAACAACTTTGCAGTTGTGGTTAGTACTGAAATGGTTGGGTTTAACTGGTACCCGGGTAGTGACCACTCTATGCTTATTCCAAACTGCTACTTCCGCATGGGTTGTTCGGCTGTCTTGCTGTCTAACCGTCGTCGTGACTTCCCTCGTGCCAAGTACCGCCTTGAGCATGTTGTTCGTACCCACAAGGGTGCTGATGACCGCAGCTTCAGGTATCTAACGCTAAGTTTATTCTTTATATTGCTTGCATGGGTATCAAGTTGCTACATACATATACTACACATATCTGTAGCTTTCAATTATATGAATTCATTATCTAATTGACCGGTTCAAATATTAACAGGAGCGTGTACCAAGAAGAAGATGCACAAGGATTCAAAGGGCTAAAGGTGAGCCGCGATCTGGTAGAAATAGGCGGAGATGCACTCAAGACCAACATAACCACTCTAGGACCACTTGTGCTTCCTGTATCAGAGCAGCTACTGTTCTTCAGCACTCTAGTCAGACGCAACTTATTTGGTGGAGGCCAAAAAGATACTCAAAGTAAAAACAGTAGGACAGCTGCTACTTCTGCTTATTCTTCATCATCTTCAAGCTCAAAGCCATACATACCAGATTTCAAGCTTGCATTCGAGCACTTCTGTGTGCACGCAGCTAGCAAGACCGTGTTGGATGAGCTGCAGCGCAACTTAGAGCTTAGTGATACCAACATGGAGCCCTCACGCATGACTCTGCACCGTTTTGGCAACACATCTAGCAGCAGTATATGGTATGAGTTGGCGTACCTGGAAGCCAAGGGGAAAGTTCATTCAGGGGATCGCATTTGGCAGCTTGCTTTTGGGTCAGGCTTCAAGTGTAACAGTGCTGTTTGGAAGGCTGTCAGACGTATTAAGAAGCCTAACTCCAGGAATCCATGGCTTACCTGCATTGACAGATACCCAGTTGCCCTTTAAATATGGGAAAAATTACAGGATCAATCAATGATGCATCGTGCCTATTTTATCGCCTTCCTTTACTGTAATCTTCTATTTACTAGATCAAACCATTCAACTTTGGTTTGCTATGTATTTTACAAGCATATGTTTTTTTTTTTGTACAACTTAATGTTGGATAAAGTAATGCATTGGGAAGTTTTGGTGTGAAGGGAAAAATAGAGTTCGCATTAGTTTCATAAGTGGGATGTCAGTAGAGACAACGGCCTCCTTGTGGCGTCGCATGTTCCGCCACGACGTCCGTGTGGTCTTTACTAATGCTTACAAAGGAAAGAAAACACAGAACTCTGTGGGAAAAACTATCTTTTACGATATCCTATGATTTTCCTAATCTACCTTGCGTAGGATTCTAGTTTTGCTGGACTTTTATTTTGTAAGATATGTATATCTCCGTCTTCCACAAAATGGAGTATATATTAAAAAGAAACCAAAAAATACAATATGCTGAGCTGAGAAAACTCCATTAGAAGTCTGAGCAGTTGTAAAGTAGTAATTCCAGCCTACGAGTTTAAGGTGTCGGACTAGAAGGTGGTTGTGTTAACCTTGGAGGGCGTTCGTCAGTATAAGCCTACACTGGTAGGAGGCGAATTCTTATGGCAGGCAGTTGAATGACCTCCTTGTGATTTATATATGAAGCTTCTTTGATGTTAGATGTCACTTAGCATTTTCTGATGATAAATTTCAGGTTCCCTTTGAAATTTTGATAAGAAGACAAATTGAAAGGCTCTTAGATCTTAGTATCCAGTATTCCAGTGTCTATGGTAGATGGTGGTCTGCAGACTGGTGTGGTTGATATGTATTTTTGGGCCTAGTTCCTGTCTCTATGGTACTCATGCTTGATAAATGAGTATTTGATAAATGAGTATTGACTATATAAACTGAATTTATAAGTATCTTGGAAGTTTAGATTTTTGAGACATTTCCAAGTTTAATGTTCCTTATTAATTGTAGCTATAAAAGGTGGTTTTAGTACTTTTATACAAACATTTAGCTCTACATCTAGACCTGTTCAAATGGGTGAGGGCCCGTTAAAGGCCCTTGACCGACCCGTTTGTAAAAGGGTCTAATCAATAATGGGCTTAATGGGTCGGTCTCTTAAAGAGTCATGTTTTATTGGGTTTTTAATGGGTCAAGTCGGGTCAATAATGGGTCTATAGTTTCCAAGACTCTTAAACACTATCACGTAACACTTGCTTGCCGATGATCCACCAACAAAGATCGGAGGTGATACCCGTAAACTATCCCCCTCTATAGATAAAAACTATACTCTCTTTTGAGAGTCCGGCCCGACTCGACCCGTTATATATCTCCTTTGACTCGGCCCGTTTTGTATCTTCTTTGTCTTGACTCGGCCCGTCCCGTTTTGCTTGTGACCCATCCCGGCCCTTACCCGACCTAGTGCACATGTCTATCTACATCATGATCACTCTCTTCTCAAGTGGGTTGAGTAAAGTGCTACAGAAATTACAAGTCTTCAATGATCTAGACCGCCTATAAGTATGAGGGACAATTGAATCTACTACTTCTAATCGAAATTTTTACCAAATGCAACTTTATCTAAACATGAATTAAAACCTTTTACAAAGACATAAAAGGTTTATCTAATGTTAGCTTAGATTCTTTTAACATTATCAACCAAATAGAGTGTTATGCATTAATTCTTTTTACATTATCAACCACATAGAGCTATACATTAGGTGATGAAAAATTATTACTTATATACATAACAAAATATTTATTATAATTTTCTTACAACTTTTACATAGGAGTAAATAACACTAAAAAATGACCTAATATTTATCATAAGTAACGTGTAAACGTAATTATTATGGCGGAATTTTGTATCAACGTTCTTCAAAATCCATTAAAACCGAGCCCAACCTAGCTCACCCCAACCTATCCGAAAACCTTATGCTGAAACCATGTAGTTGTAAGTGTACTAGGTAGTAGAAATAAGTTATGTCAGCAAAATCCATTAAAACCCCAGCCAGCCCAACCCAACCCAACCCAACCCAACCCAACCCATCCGAAAACTTTATGCTGAAACCTTGTAGTTGTAACTTGTAAGTGTACTAGGTTGTACAATTCTGTTATGTCAGCAATAAGCATGTTACAAATCTTGCTGAGTCACCATTTTCTTAAAACAAACTTAAATTTTTTAATTTTTATTTTAACCTAATCAGATTCTTGATTCTGTTACAACTTCATACATTCCTATATAGATAAATAGGGGGAAAAAAAAATAGGGAGTAATTCCGAAATTATTCATACAAGTATACAACTTCCACTTCCTCAAGAAATTAATGGCAGAACCCTCAAACACAAACCCAGAAATAATCTTCAGCTTCAAGCTAACCCCAGCATTCAAACTGAAGCAAGCTATCGAATCTCTGAGTGATTCTGAACTCAACCCTGAAGGTGTTGCAATGATGGAAGTCACAGAAAAGGGTGCAGAATTTACTGTTCGCAATAATGAGACTAAAGTTGCTGTGTATCTCAACTTCAAATCTTCTGGCTTACTCGACTACCATTACTGCACCACCAACAAACCCTTTGAGCGCAAGATGATCAATCTTAATCACATTTCCGAGTCTCTTCGCGATGCCGCTGATGATGATACCATTACCATCTTTCATCTTGATGGGTTTGCCAAGCTCTCCTTCATTTTTGGTAATTTTTCTTTTTCTATTTTATTTTTGTTCATGATTTTTTGTTGGATTAATTATCATATTGTTTATGGAAATTAAGAATAAGTATGGGGTTTAATAAATCATGTTCATAATGCCTGATTATTTTAGTAAGAACTTTTACCATGTTTGATTTGTGATTTTATGATATTTTTTGGTATGGTTACGATAGTCTTGGAGATGATATACGACAAACATGATAATGTTTAAGTAGATACTAATCATCTGTTTGTGTTAAACAAGCATAAGGGTTTTTCTGTGATTAAATTTCTGTTGTAAATTCATATTGTTGTTGAATCCATTATGCTTGTTATTTTCATTGAATTAGTTGGAAAACTTTATTAGAATAATTTCATGTTACTGCATGATCATGTTTAGAAACTATATGAAGGTATTAGGGTACTTGTGTGAACTTTACTTTGCACTATTTTTTTTAATTATTTACTCAATGTTGTGCTCTTAGTTATTACTGCTCGATCAAATTTTTTTTTTGATAAGAAACTCTCACTAATTTTCATTTCTTTAATGCCATGAAAGAAAGTTAGGATGGAATTTCTTATCATTGTTATCATTTTATTTGATTTAGTAAAGTCAATGATATGATGATATTGGTACAAGTAGTAAATAGAACTAATTTCGCAGTATATTTTCGTGTGGGTTTTCATGATTTAGTTTCTAGCTTAATGAATCCATACCAAACCATGAAGATATCAAGACTTTCATGTATCTTTTGATAATTCTTGTACATTATATTATTGCCAAAAAAAAAATACTACTGTATATAAGTATTAGTTGAAGTCTAATTACACCTAAGAATTAGTAGCTTGATTTCAATTTCCTTGAATTTTAAGGAACAAAATTGTTAACTGATGATTGAATTTGTCATGACTATTTCAGGAAGTGATCCAATCAGAGAGTTTAATGTGGAGTTGTTGCAAATGAATCCTGAATTTGAGAAGTTTCCTGACATAGCATTCTTCTGTGAGGCTGTTATCCTATGCGGTGCGCTGAGGGAGATGATTGATCATATCCAATCATCTGGAAAAAAACTAGGTCTTTGATTATCTCTAATTCTTTCTTAATTATCATAATCCTTAGTATTTCAAAAACTGAATGAGTTCTATCAGTTAAATGTATCATCAGTTCATCACTTTGATTTACATTGCTCCTACATTAATGTTACTCTTCATGTCATCAGTTTCAGTGGACATATCAGAGAGACTTGTGACTGTCTTCATAGGGGATAAGCCTTGGCTGTATAAGTATGACAGCGAGGTAATGCTCGAATTCGACATGTAGCAGGGATGATCTGATAAATTATAGAGGTGTCAGTTTATCCCATACTGTGCGTTAACATGTGGGTTTTTCAGGTTGTTGGAACAAGGGGAATGGAACCAGGGCAGAAGCATCATGCTTGGTTTATATGGCCTCACTTAAATTCTTTGAAGAAAGCTTCTTATCTGGAACAAGCTTCTCTGTTATCTTTTGTTGGACGTCCAGTGAAAAGCATCATGACACGATTCTGTTTCCGAGAACTTGGTGATTTGGTGTTCATCAACAAAGCAACAATGACTATAGCAAACTCTCACACAATCCCACTTGGTGGTGCTCTTGCTGCTACGCGTCCACGCCGCCGTTTTGCTCAATGAAGCTTTTAGAGTTCATTCAATACTTGCATTGGGTTCGATGTGTAATTTTGTACAAAGTACTTCAGTAACATGGCCAGCTCTGTAAGAAGGTAATTTCTGCTAGATACTGATTAATCACTAGTACGCTTCCTGGGGTTCCTGGAGAAGTAGGCACTACATTCACAGTATTTTTCAAGAAACAAAACAAATTTGTTGGTGCTGCTTCATATTGAGAATGACAGTGGTTTAATCGATCATGTATATGCTGCTTCAAATATAAAATTTGCTAGCTCTATGCTGCTATACTGTTCATTGCATTCTATTTTTAAAAATATTTTCACATCCCTTATTAAGTTCCACTTAGCTTACTAACTCTACCTAAAACATACCCAGCATTAATGGCTTAGGAAGTTTCTGCAACAAATTCAGAAACTCCTGTGTTCTATTTCTGAAACACAAATTACCAGTTTCATGTCTATATGGGTACTTCCTATCACATTTTCAGTTAACAGAACTTCCTCACTCTAGAATCTTCTGTATGCATATGACCAGACTATAAGAAGGTTTGGCTTTGAATCTTTATCCTTGTTCACCTGTCATGCCCAAAGCCTTGGAGAAAGAGATGATTAAAATTTACTCATCATATAGCAACAAGAGTAATAGGTGAGGCCGGTGTGGGACTTCTACTAGAAAGCAGTTTTTAAGACAGAATTTAAAATGGAACTGGGAGACTATAAATTTACCATGATATACCAACTATCAAACAAATGTTACAAACAATACATCTACCTCTGTCCATCGCACAGTATCACAGAAGGCATAGTCAATTACACTTTAATAGGCTACAAGTTAATGTTTTAAAACAAAAACAAAAAAGAACACAATATTTCATTACCACTTTTTGTTTGCCTCAATGTTTTCTGTAAAACATTGAACTCTGTACTCTGTAATAATCCAGTCCTCTTGGAACAAATTATCGTGATTTATACTGACTCTGTATGAGGTGAGCATCCCTTAATATGAAATTTTTACAGCCTCCGGTGAGTCCTTATAAAATTAGTTGTATTCAATGCTATTGCAGCAGAGCAAGCATATACCCCAGCCAAGCACAATGAAGTAGTAACTAAGCATATAGCTTTCCACTGCCTTCCTGAAACAAGTATGGCAAATCCAGTAGACAAAAGAGCAATGACAGAGAGGACTTTTTTCCATGTTTCAAAGGCTTTCACAACTCCGCTGCATTCCTTACAATGGATCACATGTCGGAAATACCTGTTTGCCCAATTTGGAGCATACATTGTCCCAATCCCACCTTTAGCAGGAGATTGGGCTGAGAGCCCAGCAAATAGGCCAGCTGGGGCGTGCTCAACAACTGCTGGAACTTCAGGTGGTGAGATAGTACTGTGCCCAAAATGGTAAGGCATCCCATGCCCAACTTTATCCATCCACTTTCTGTATTCTGCAACCCAAGTGTCAGAAGACTTCAGATTCAGGTAGAGTTTCTTGGTTGGGACTTTCTCTCTGATCAAAACCTCGTTTTGGGACGAGAGGAAGCCCATGTCCTGCTCAAACACCTTACTAGCATTTTGGTGGAAATACCACGTGGGAAAGAATTTAGCGAGAGGTGATCTTCTAGTAGATCCAAACCTTACAATGAGCATGGATTTCCCCTGTCCTGATGGCCTGCAAAGGAAGAGCCCAGTGAAATAGTGTTTTTCTCCCTTCTCATCAACTATCTCTCGGCTATTTGAGAGCACACATGGTGCTTCAAACCTCAGAAAATTCAGCATAGAGTTCTCACTTTCCTTTCCCCACCACCCAGCAAATCCTCGGTCTGTTCTCTCAGTGACTTCGAAAAGCAAAGGTTGGGCATCTTCTCGTTTTGCAGACCAATCAGTCCGATCATGGGAGATTGGGACGTGAGCAGGGTCCATAAGATTCTCAAGGAGAATGGAATGGTCATATGGAAGCTCATGAGTAGTTGAGATATCTCGAAACCCTGGCCTTGCAAAGTTTTCAAACCAAGGGATTTTCTTGGCGTTTGGTGGAGTTCTTTGGGACATCCACACCCACACGACTCCTTGGCAATCTCTGACTTCATAAGTCTTCACACAAGCTTGTTTAGGAATTTTGGTCCCTGATGGAAGCTGCTTGTACAGAATCATGAAAGAGATTCATTAGAAGCACATTTTTTTTTTATCAAGAATGGAAAAGGAAGAGTAGAATGCAAGGTGAAAGGATATTAAGAGAAGGTGGCCTGGGGTTAGTATGGACCTGAGGTATCTTTACGCATTTTCCTTCGCCTTCAAATTGCCAACCATGGTATAAGCATTCCAACCTCCCATCAACTAATTGCCCCTCCGACAGTTTGGCTAGCCTGAATCAAACATCACATGATATGTCAGCTGATGATATCTTTTATGGTTCTCTTTAAAAAAAATTGCCAATGTGTCTTATGATCATCATCCCGGTAACAAAAATATCATTATTGAAAACTTCACCTTGATTACTAATGTTTTTATGTTTAATGATGGAAGCCAAAATGCAAAGTCAAATAGAGTTGACAACGTGCTGGAAACCAAAATGCATAGAGTTGATAATGTGATGGAAGTAATGGAAGCTAAAATACAAAGTCCAAGAGAGTTAGCAATGACCCAAAGTGCTCAAGCTACTAAACTTTAATGTGCTTTGTTTACCTTGTCTTTTAGCCTAAATTGCTTCCAACGTACTGCATGAAATTTATCCTTGACAAAACATTTGAGCCATGTTATCAAAGAAGTCAGCAAAGTTCTATGCACTATCAAAGGATGAGAATAAACAGTTGAGCCACGTCCTCAAAGTTTGAGCTACGTCCTCAAAGAAGTCAACAAAGTTCCATAAACTTTGTCAAAGGATAAGAATATTCTAATTCCCTAAATCTTGTGCTTCTATCCTTTCCTTATTTCACCTATTTTAATCTCTAACCTAACTTATTTAAACGTGATTTTATTGTCAAATATATCTTTTGATTTCAGCAGATTATTTACGCTATATATGCTGAAAATTCTTCAAGTTAAATTTGGTAGTTACCAAAATTCCAGCATATTTATTTTGAAAGAAGAAATCTGGTTGAAACTTTAAAGTACAGCAAATTAAGTGGATAGATTCTTGCAGTGGAATATTCAAAAGATGTCACTCTCCAACAGCCACAAAATCAACGATTCTCTACAGCTACGTTGGAGAAAATCATGCTGAAAATATTGAAGAGAAATCAGAATTCAACAACATATTTTCAACCTATGTTTAGCCCTTTTTCCAACGGCTAAGCATTGAAGTTCATTTATATATTTCCATGCTTTGAAGTTGAAGATGAGAGACAAGAATACAAGCTAAAAACGAGAATATCAGTCTCAAGCTACAGTAACAAAACTTCATTATTTTCTCTCAAGTTTTACATAACTTATCTCATATTTAGATTGAGAGAAAATCAAATATAAACTTTTTAGTGTTTAAAATAATATTTTGAGAGAGTGTTATACTAAGAGTATACCCATAATACTCAAACGTATGGTAAAAGAGAGTTTTTTATTACTAGGATCTCAAATGCTAAAGTGTAATTGGGGTGCTATGGAGTAGAAGATAGAGATTTTGATCTTCTAGGATACTTTAGGTCTCTAAGGGAAGTAATAAAATAGCAAGTTTAATCCTAAGGGTTGGCCAACCCTAGGTGGAGACGTAGACAAATTAGTTGCCGAACTTCGTAACAAATCACCGTGTTTTGTCTCATCATATTTATGTTTTTATTGCTTACGTTTTTATGTTTGTTTCGTTTATTGTTCAAAACAGTGAACTGTCAAAGCCTGAGCAAAAGCCTTTGAAACCCATTTCAAGGCCTAGACATCCAGATTCAAAGATAAGCGTCAAGCTTATATTCCGCCTTTGAAAGTCAGTTTAATTCAAGATCTCGAGCTATCAAATGCGAAAATCGGACATACTCTATTCACTCCCTCTAGAGTATATTTGATCTTATTCCATCTCTTTTTTTTTTCTTCAATTATCATCCAAATTTAAAGGGTTGATATACAAGTTAACAGACTAGTTCACGGAATTCTCGGTTTATTGTGTTTCAAGGACTTGTTTGTGAAAATTTGTTAGCTGGAGTTCTAGTGCTAACTGAAAGCCGAAAGCTAGTCAAATAAATGAATGCAGTATAAGTAGTATGAAAAACTTGTAGAAGTAGCTATAGTGTGCATAGAGGTTTTACAAGCTAGGACCCATAAGCATCATTAGATACCAAAATGGTGCAAATTGATCTAAGTTTAGGTAGATTCTAATTTGAGATGCTACCTCACCAAACACTTCTAAAGCAATTTGCTACCTTTTTCATCTCAACTAAGCTGAAATGACTTGAGCCCTTAACAAGCCATATGCCCAAACATCCAAGTATCAACGCAAACCATATTCCAATAACATTTAATGGTCATACTGTATTAATTAGAAACAAAATCAAATAAACCAAAATCAAGAACAATGCAAATGAGCACAACTGACATAAAAAGTAAGGCATTTACAGAGAAATGAAGAGTTCCTAAATCTTTCCTACAATGCAGCTTCTGATGACTATTTTAACTTTGATAAGACAAAAGGATAAGCAAAAATAACCTCTGCTCCCCTTAATTTTACCGGTCATGATTCGTAAATGAAATAACTAACTTAGTTGATTAAATTATTCTTACATTCGTGGTAGATTCGGGATCAACACTAATTTTTTTAAGCTTTATTTTAAACTTATTTAAAAAATAAACTCCAAACCAAAATATTCTAAAAAATAAGCTTTCTAGAGGTTCAAAATAAAATCACTGCTTCAAGCAGCGATTTTGACTTGATTTAATTGGCTGACCCATTTCCTAAACTAGAAAATCGCTGACCCAAACAGCGATTTTGCTCCATTATTTCAGTTAAAATTTTTTAAATTGCTTTGATTAAAAATTTTATAAATTATTTTCTTAATTGTTTATGAATTTTTATAAACAATTTCGATTCGAATTTTGGAAAACACACATATACCCTTTGCGCCAGCTAATTCAAGCTGACCCAAAAGCTTATTTTCATTAGAACCCTTATTTTTTTAAATATTTTGATTTAAAATTTATTTTTCAAATAAGTTAAAAAATAAAGCTTAGAAAAAATTAGTTCGGATCAAACCACATCTCCATCGTTACACTTTTAAGCTTCCAATTAATCTAATTAATTGCTTAAATTGCTCAAGTAAAGAAAAAGACTTAATCTTTCTATTAGTAGTACAATCCTACTATCAAGCTTTTTATAAAGCTCCGTTTAATAGGGTGTAAAACGTTTTCTCATTTTACATTATTTGGTTTGGAGTAAAATACAAAATTTGGAATGTAAATTCATTTTACTCCCTGTTAAAAGCATTTTCCTCCAAAATTGAGAGTAAAACAATTTTACATCCATTCACTCCAAAAAAATATCAACTAACAAACAACACACGTTTAACAACTCATGTATAGAGATGGGCACGGGTCGTGCCGTGCCCGTCATGGACCGTGTCAGCTCTGTGTGGCCTCTTGTAGTGTCGTACCGTGCCTAATTCTGGTCATGTCATGCTACCTTTTCTTAAAACTTGGCCAATGACCTAGCATTGCCCCAACGGATGTACAGTGCACCCGGACCCGCTCCAAAAAAATATACATTACGTACATGAAAAATGTACATAGTACACATTTCAATTATGTAGAATATATAATGTACATTCCACATAACTGACATGTGTATTTTGTACATTTTCCATGTATGTAATATACATTTTTTTGGAGCGGGTGTACCAGTGCACCATCTAATTTGCGGCATGGCTCACGTGTTTGGCGTGTTGTGTCGTGTCACGTGCTGATCTAATTTTTTCACAAGAAATAAAAATAAAGTATTTAATAAAATTGAAAAAAAATAATTTTAAATAATATAAATTATATTATAAGAATATAATAATATTAAAAATAATAGTAATATTAATTATATTAAATAATAATACTAAGCATTAGCGTTCTTCAGGTCGTGACTTGTATCAAATTGGTATGTCGCTCGCTTGCAAGTGCCTAAATTTGTTTGCTGTCACGGCTCACTGCACGAACAGCGTGTCGTGCCACGACCGTGCTTGTGTCTTACTGGGTCAAAAGTGTGTCTTTGGGCCGCGCATGCCTAGCTTATTCACGCATATTTCGTTTCTCATCTTCTTGACAGCCCCTCTACTTTATACTTTCTATCTCTTAAAAATTGGTGAAAAATCCACAATTCAACCAAGTTTTTCATATAAAATCATTTTTAGTTGAAAACATTTTACATCCTACTAAACGAAAAATAAAATCTTGTATTTGGGGTAATAAGACTTGGTTTAAAACCCTGTCTACATCATTTACAACGGAAGTACCTGTGAGGACAACGATCTTCATAACACCTGAGCTGACCAGAAGCATCACGATACAACACAAGCTGTTTGTGATACACAGTGAGACCCAAAGGAGCATCTTCTGGAATGTTCTTAGTCAAGTAAAGAGGGTACCACTCTTCTGTCCAATCATAATCTGCCACCTGTCTGACACCTCTAACCTCTTCCTCACTGCTGGGTCCTACAAACACTTCATCTGATGAAGATCCAACAGCAACATCTGATGCAATTGCCCCAACTTTTTTGAGTGACTTGGGATTATGAAAGTGGGAATTTGATGGGTTTAGTGAGAGACGGAGGAGTGGGATTCTAGAGGTTGTTGTAGAGTGGAAGAAGGTTTTTGAAGGGGGAGTGCAGGGAAGTATTGCTTGCAACATTTCCCTTTTTTTGGAATTTCTAAGCCAAGAATGTCCCAAATTATTAGGGAATAAAGCAGAGAAAGAGAGAACAAAAAGAGAATCGGGAAAGAATGGGGTCGATTGGTAATTTGGGGCATAGCTCATAGCCACACGTTGCAAAGGTAAGGGGGGGAAGGTGTTGTAGTCATAGTTGATTGTTGACCATAAATGGGAAATTTCATAACTTAGAACCGCTGCTTTTTATATACTCTCTTTTTCTTAGCTTTTATCTCTCTATACAAATTTTTTTATTTTTTAAAGAATTACGAGAAAACAAAGGACGGTGGATTAGGGTTTTTTTTTACTTCATAAATGAAATTATCACTTAAGCGGTGTAATTATACTAGATTAGATAAATGGTTACTAACACTAGTTATAAGCTCATTATTGTCTCTCAAAGTGGTGGAATTATATTAAGTAAGATAGATAATAAACTATTTTTTTTTTTGTATTGTTTGCTTGCTAAAGACCAAAGAAAAATACAAATTAAGTGGATAACCCTTTTACAGGTCTAATTAAATTATTTTTTGCAAGTTTAGTTGGAGAGAGAAAGTGGGGATTTAAAAAAGTTTTCACTCTTCATTACACGTGGACTAGTGAAAAAGTAAGTGATCGATTTTCAATCATGTTGGTATTGGTATTGTATATAAGAGTTTTTACAATAAATGAAGACAAAGAAAACAAAAATAAACAAAGTTTATCATACTAACATTTGTCCAACAAATCAATTCAACACAAATACAAAAAAAAAAAAAAAAAAAAAAAAAAAAATCAAGAATATGGGGGTTTTATTTTCTTTCTCTTTGTTTTACTCGTAAATTTATTGTCACTTAGTGTAATGATAGAGCTATCTTTTGAAAGCCTATTTTCAAGTATCAACGGCAACTACGCATAAGAAACACTTGCTGAGGCAGCATATACAAACTGGTTTGAAGATAATCCATCCCATTGGAGAATTTCTGACAGGCAACATAGACAACAAGTCATCTCAAACACAGGCAATGGAAGTACACACTCAGCATGATGAAAAAAAAGGGATACATACATGTATTCTCAGTAAGACGAAACAATTTCTCAGTAACAATCAACTTCCCAGCAAACAAAACAATGGAATAAAACACTCCTTATCATACAACTATAAATATCAAATAAAAAAAATGTGGCAGAATACATCTCTCCGACAACAGTGGAATCATGTTAACTGATTTTCCCATCTTTGTAGACATGGAAACTGACATTGTCATCAAGCATGATAACGGATTTTAGACAGACAAAAAATTGAAATGTGTAAAGGTACTTGAGATGAACAAAACAGGTATAATCATCATATATAAAGATAGTAATGGTTTAGAAGGAATTTAAATAACGAGTAATATATGCTGCATATGTAACTTTGAAAATAATTGTTAAGACATTTAGAAAATTTCGAAAGAAGCAAGCATGTACACGACCTACTGGCTACTGAACCAATGATTTTGCAATGCTTCCCCCTGAGCGACTCGAGAATGCTCTGGCAGGTGATTAGGAGATCAATGGAGTTTGTCAATTGTAGTGTTTGGATCAGCGATCAATCAGCGTTAGAATCTTCACAGCTATGGGATTTGGATAGCTTTACCAGCAGAACACTAAACAAACTCACATTGCTTGGAGGGTTGGTCGCCCTTCTAAATATACATACCCCTACAAGATCTGAGGAATCATCCATTCACAGAGGGTTGCCCCTTCTCCTATAGAAAAATGGCTTTGTGCCTTTCTTCAGCTTCAAACTTTTAAGACCAGCAAAATAATGATAAGCTAAGTGTCACTGAGCTTCTAACAAGGGACTCAGACATAGTCATAAGAGAGAATTATGGCTTTTTTTTATTTTGCTGGAGAAGCTCAAGCTCACTGATACAAGCAATGGTGTAGTATAGTAAAAAGATAGAGCCTTTAAATTTTGGTATGAAGGAATGAACCAGTTTTATTCCATGACTTAAACAACTGACAGAAAAACCCGCACACCAAAGGAAGCTAATTGAAAAAAGAATTGTGAAATGAATTATAAGATATGTACCCAAGAAAGTACCTCCAGGAACCTGAGCAATAACACCTGCCTCTGATATATATTTAGCAGCCCATGCACTTGTAGCACGTTTCCTCTGTGTCATCAATGATAGAAACTTCTTTTAGAGACCTAACTTGGCCAAGCTTTCAGGTCTGAAACACTTGGGGATGATTAATTGCTGCAACTGTGGTATTTTGAGGGTGTTATCAAGAAGGGACTTGATTCCGGTATCTCTAATATTGAGAATGCACAACCTGACCAACTCACCCGGATTTGGAGGCAATTCTTTATGGCAATTCTTTATGGCTGAAACGATCCTATTATGCTAGGGAGGAACTTGAGCTCATAACATGGAACATAGAGCTTCTCCAGGTTGACCAACTCATTCAAACATTCTTCAAGGTTTTCATAGTAATCTCTTGTAGCAAAGATATACTTGTAATGTGAGATCTCCACATGGCGTAGACCTGTAGGAAGTGACTTGATGCCAATGGTTCAATGAGTAAGCTTGAGTTTGACAATATTCAAATTTGTTGGCCATACACTGCATAAATTGAGATAGATAAGAACACAGATAGATCTCCAAAGTATGCAAAGTTGATAACTTTGCTATACTTCTAAAAACTGACTATCTGCCAAATCGTAGAGAAATCAAAGACGTATCAGATTGTCCCGAAGTTATCTATTTCCTGGCAACATTGTTTTGACGACCAAATCCGAAGTTTTCAGATATCTGGATTGCTTGCTTAGAATATGATCTTACCAATGGATCTAATGTAAATCCCCTGAATAGCAAGATTTCTAAGACTCCTTGGAATGTTAGGAAGGAAATGAAAGCAATGGGCTTCAGAGATATAGAGGTGAGTGAGCCCTGGGAGCACCCTGGTCGATGAAATCTTCATCTCCTTATCAGTATTCCGGAGTTCCAACTCCATAATTTGAACAGACATACGTAAATAATATTCATAATTACACTTATAAATCCATGGGCCAAGTTCCCTTCTTATTCAGATGTAGCCACGAGGAAATAAACTTGAGGGAGTCGGATCGGAGCTGCTTCCATCGCTAACTATACAAAACAGTTTGGTTAATAAATTAGAGCAACGAATAATATCTAAAACCATGTAAAGAATGCTCGAACTGTCAAAAACATACTTCACTGATTAACCAACAACAAAAATGTATGCTGAATATGGTAATTATATTGCCTAGTTGATTGCTTTAGAAAGGGTAATTCGACGCAGAGGTCCTATCTTTTTCCGACAAATCATTGATGTCGAGTATTCTTTCACATACTCCTAGATAGATGTTTTGTGTGTTGAAGGGGCGTTAACTCCCCCTCTGTGTTCTCGGGGAAGGATTGATCCACGATTCCCTTCTTGAATTCCTCCCAAGTGTTGATCGGATCGACAGATTCGACACCGATTTGGCTTCATGGCTTGGACATCGACATACTTGGTGCACCACCATAGTTTGACATCAATCGATAAGGTACATTGTTGCCATGTCAATCTTTAGATCGTCAAGCTGAAAGCTAGATCTTGAAATATTGTTCCACATCGAAAATGAAGTTGTCAACTTTTTTAGAATCTTGTACCGCCTAAGCTTCAGGATTTGGATGGTTTGATCGTACTGATGCCACTCCCACCGAAGTCTCGCCCAACTAGCGCCAGGTTTGCGCGCTTATTCAGTGCTTCATTTGCCAACCCTGCGCACAATTCAGCTGCTCGCGCAGTGCAACTCTTTTCGTTATTAATTCCTTGATACCCTTTCGAGGTTCGTTCGAGGGTGATACATCGGTGATCCGACCCAACAATGATTTCCTCGAGTAGGATCCACGCTTTTGGTTTCCCTCAAGCCAAGCGAGTCTACGTCTTCCAACGATCTCTATTTGCCTAGAACTTGGCTCTAGTACCAACTGCCACAGTTCGAACGCTTTGGACTTCAAAATGTGCGACACACACTTCCTATCTGTTGGCAAGGATGCAAGCCTTGTGCAGAAGAGTGCTTGTTGGCGTGCTAGGCAACGCGAGGAAAACGAGAGCGGGCAACTTTTAAAACAAGGGTCGAGTTGTGTGGAGTCACGACTCACGAGCGAGACCGACTGCACGAGGTTTCTGAATTCGGGAGTTACATGAGTGCTTAAAAAAATATCAGGACTGCGACAACAACACACAAGTAGTAGTCCCAAGGGTCATCACTGAGTTAGGGATGTCAAAATCTGATCCAATTCGCAATACTGCCTGAACCGACTTGTGTCAGACCTGGTTATGATCCGAAAAGTGAGATCCATAACCCGACCTGAAGTCAACTCGTAATCGATATAACCTGAAGACCCAACCCGATATAACCTGATAACCCAACCCGATATAACCGGATGACAACCCGAAATCGATTAGACCAAATGAATAACTCATGACGACCCGTGACCCTATTTTACCAACATGTTAACAATCTAATTACTAATAACCTAATAATATTGACTTGTTTTTTTTATCAGATTTGAGATATTCTTAAAACTACACTTTCTTATTAATTTCAAAATGTATATTTTATAAAACTAAATTCAAAATTTTTAATAGACTTCACGTATATGGTTAAACTTTAGTCATATATTCAAATGTATTAGTAAACTTCACGTATATAAATTTGTCCTTATCTATTCAAACTATACACATTTCAATTTCTTAACTTATATATTTACGTGAACTTAAGTACTTAATGATTTAATACCTTATGTTATAACTTATAAGTATACATTAGCAATTATGCATTTATAAATATATCAATATACTACTTAGTATTTCACACTTTCAGACTTTTACTATTGATTTTATAAAATGTATCTTGCTTAGACAACTCAACCGCTTACCCAATTTTTAGTTTGTTTCAATTATAATATGTTCATGAGTCTATCACTATATATCTCAATCAATCTATACTCTATATATGATATTTGATATTTGTTCGATATTTGATAAAATGATTTAATTCTGAAACTGATTATATTCCATGATAAGAAACAACCCCTTTAGGAATCGATCCGGATCGACCCGAACCGACTATGAACCGAACTCGAAATCTACCTGAACCAAAAACAACCCGCTATAACCTCTCTAAGGATCGATTCAGATTAACTGGAACCGAACATGATCCAAACCTGAAATAACCCGTTTGGAACCGATCCGAATTGACCCGAACCGAACATGATCTGAACCCAAAAAAACTCGCGGTAAACCGTCTGGAACCTATTCGAATTAACCTGCCCCGAACATGACTCGAACCGAACATGACCCGACTGAACCCGGACTAAACCTGACAAAGTAAATAACTGATTTGACCCGACCCGACAACGACCCGATCTGACCTGACTCGACCCGAAAGAACAAGTTTACTTGTTTTAACCCAACCCAATGAGAACTGACCAGCAATAGGTCAACCCAGAATTTATCCGTGGATCCGATTTGACATCCCTACTGAATATGACACATGGATTTCATTACTGAACTCATATTAATGCTTATTACATTCCCTTAGTAAATCCTACAATTAGGATAACATAATAATCCTAAAAACATTAAAAAAAAATTTATATCAAAGCATACAATTATAAAAGAAAGGTGGATTCTAACACCATGACGCCCATTTTTTTTTAATTGTATTACAGTTTGCAAACATGTCTATGGACTATGGTTAACAGCAATAATGACCGAACCATTCATGTTATTTGATAATGTTTGGAGTCTGAAATTCTCGGGCCAATGGATATAAATTTGCAAGTAATTGAATCAATATATTGCAGTAAATAAATCCGCGTTGTAGAGACTAGAGAGAGTATCTTAAGGTTGACCAATTGATTTATATTACTCCTTAGATCCCCTAAATATTACAAGTACGAAAATTAATTTTTTTAAAATACAATAAAAAAATTTTTAAATAAAATCTTTAGGAAATAGGACAATCTTTAGGCAATATTTAGGAAAAGGAGGGAGTAACGTGTAAGGAAAAGGAAAATCTTGCTGATATGATGGAGGGAGTAATGTTTATTAGTCACTCCGCAACTTCAAGTCACTGTTCATTTATTAGCTTTCATTTTTTTTTTCTTTTAACTTGACCATGTTCCTATTCTGGCTTTCACTAATAAGTAGAAGGGAAAACAATCTGTTAGATTTTTTAAAACTTGTTTAAGATAATCACCAATTTATAAATTTAATTAGTATGTAACTAAAACTATCAAGAAATGTATATCGGAAACCAAGATGAAAAAGTAGCAAGGATGAGCTTGTCATTTATAGACTTTATTTTTCATTGATATATCCCCTTATTAAAAAAAAAAAAAAAAAAAGATTGTTTGAAGACCTGAGATCCACATGTTGTGCACATGTGGGCAGCAAAAGCTTGAAGAAACAAAAACCATGAACTCTAAAGATCAAAGAACCCAAAATCATGCATTTTCAACCTATCTTAAAACACATGAATACATACAATCCTCATATACCAGCATTGGTTAGGGTAGTTGGACCTCACAGTACTAGCACAACCTGTAAAGCATTGGTATGCAAAACCCACCATTAATTTTGCCAGCTCTCTTCCATCAGCCTCCCAATTGTCAGTGGTCTCCATTAAAACTTCTATCCATCAACTCCAAAAATGAGTAAATGCAGCTTTTAATATGCTACCTTTGACCTTTCTTTCTCACCTTCTATTAAACAAGTAATACAAGCATGTTACATAACATACTGTTCTGACATTCAAAAGATCATAGAGTGGGAGTCTATATTATGCAGCATTGACTTGGGAATTGGAACCAATCCTGTGATTGTCATGGAGAACAAAATAAGTAATGTAACTGTTGGAGCCAACCTTCATAAACCAACATTCTTGCTCCTAATCTTCGTTATGGGATTGCTCCCTTGTTACACTAATGGCTTCTCCTTGGAATTCTATGCATTGTCATGCCCAGGTGTAGAACTCGTAGTTCGAGATACGGTGAGATCAGCAAGTTCTACTGATCCAACTGTTCCTGGGAAACTTCTACGCTTGCTTTTTCATGATTGCTTTGTCGAAGTGAGTTTCCATCTCTCGCATCTTCTACTTCCTCTGTTTTTGTTTCACTTGCTGTGATAGTGCACCGAAAACGGGTGTTTCTTCCTAAAATGAGAAGTTAATTGGAACATTCTCTTAGTAAATGATAGCGTTGAAAATTAATGTTTTGTTTCCTTCGCCTTAATCAATGCCATAACTTCATAAATATAGTTCACATGCATGTATTAATTACATTTCACGAAAAATCAGGTATTGCCAATCATTTTTCTCATTATTTGATCGTGAATGGGTCTCCTCAAAAACAATTTGCTCCTAAAGGGATGAAAGAATGGAAAATCAGGGGTTAAAAGAAAGCTTAGAATTATATCACTATGGTAATTACCTCATCATATTATTGCATTGTTCATGCAGGGATGTGATGCATCAGTGCTAGTAGAAGGGGATGGGACAGAAAGAGTAGATCCTGCAAATAAATCTCTAGGAGGATTTGAAGTCATAGAGACGGCCAAAAGAGAGCTAGAATTTTTCTGCCCTGGAACTGTTTCATGTGCTGATATTCTTGCACTGGCTGCTAGAGATGCTGTTTTCATGGTATCATGAAACCTACCCTTCTTTTCTTGTGTGCGGTGTGCATGTTCACTCACAGAAACACTCTTTTAATGTTTGTTTTACATTTTCATGATGTGAAATTTTTATAATAGACAGGAGGGCCAGATATTCAGATACCGATGGGCAGGCGAGATGGAATGGTTTCTATGATATCGAAAGTCAGGCCAAATATTGTTGACACAAGTTTCACAGTGGATGATATGATTAAGATTTTTGGCTCTAAAGGGTTGAGTTTGACCGATCTAGTCATTCTATCAGGTACAAATTTAAGGGAAAAAGCTTTCCTAGATTAAAATTTCATTACTGATAGAGGCAGATAGGCAAATAAAGACGGCATACAAAGAATGATAGAACAGTAGATATTCCCTCAAAGGAAAGAAGGTTCAGTGGTCCTAATCTATATTGAGTCACCAGTCGAGGCAAGTCTGAGTATAACGCAACTTGCTTTCTTGGCTCATGAACTTAAACAACCCTCATTTATTTCTTCTGTCTCAAACAACAACAGAAAAACAAGCCTTAGTCCCAAAAATAGGGGAAGCTACGTGAGCCAAAAGTTTATCTCACGGATCATCCACAAAAATCCTCCTCTATTCCCTCCTATTTAGAGCCACATCTCCTTGTAAATTCATTTTCTTAATATCTTCCAAGGTATTTGAAAGATTTGAAACATTCACTTATAGCTAATTCATCAAAGTCACACTATCGTCACTTGGCCTCCTCCCAAAGTTAAAACATATTATATACTTTATTTTGCTCCTACTAACTTTAAAATATCTAGATTCCAACATTTATCTCCATTGTTCTAACTTAGCACTCACCTCAACGCTAATTTCCTCCACCAAAACAATATCAATCGCTAAAAGCAAATATCATGGTATCTATCTTATATTAACCTTGTTACTTCGTCCAACACCCTCAAAAAAAGGAAGGGTCTTAGGGTAAATCCTTAGTGTAACCCAATAATAATAGGAAAGTCCTCTTTCACTCCACGTCAACTTTTAATATTTGTTATCACATCTTGATACATATCCTTAACTAGATCGATATACTTATGAGGTATGTCTTTTTTAGTCATTGCCCACCAAAGTACTTCTTTGAATACCTTGTTATACGCCTTCCTCCAATTCAATTGATATCATGTGTAAATTTTTTTCCTTGCATGATAATGAAAACCATATTTCTTCATCTCAAAATTAAATTAAATTAGATCACTGATATGTATGTCACGAGGCCGCTTGAATCTCATTGATATACCTAAGCGCCTGATTGTAGGTGGCAGATTTACAATCAAAATAAGTCAACACTGGTTGCAGTTTTTATAATTTTATAATTACAGGTAGTTTAACAATATAGTTAAGAGCTTTAGCTGAATGTTTGTTGGTTTGAGACAACCCCATTGGTCTCCATGCCACTAAATCCTAGCCACAGAACTTCATTGAGAAGATTGTAGCCACTAGTTCAACTCTCAAGCCATCCCCTAAGGCCTTGGGAAACTCTCTAAGAGATGGTTACACAATTCTAATTACCTAGTAATAACATTTGAGGCTAATAACAACTGCAAGCCTTGTTTATGCAAAGTAGAAATTATCATTCATTTAAGGTAAAATAATTTTCCTAACAAGAGACATAATAAATGGCAAGGATACTTAAATTGTGACTGAAAGTCGATTTCCGGAAATTGGACTAAGAAGTCAAGTCTTGAATAAGTTACAGAACATTTCCTAGAAAAAGCATTTGCCTAGAAAATCTCTCCTAAGAATGTCTTGGGATAAGAAATTTTAAATTGAAGTGAAAGGGAAGGGAAGTGATTGGAAAGGGAAATGAAGGGGTCAAATTTTCTACTCCAATAAACCAAATGCTTCTGAAGCCGGAAAGATTTGGAGGAAAATATAAGCCTAATTCTCCATTTTTCTCTGTTTTTCTTCCCTTTACTTCATCACTACTACCCTAAATATCATACAGCAAGTTAAACATTCATGTTGCAGGTGCACACACCATTGGGTCAGCTCATTGCACTGCTTTCAGTGACCGGTTTCAGATCAATTCAAAGGGTAACCTCACATCTGTTGACTCGTTACTAGACAAAGACTATGCGGCAAAATTGGCTAGAAAATGTGCAGCAAGCACATCAGCAACAGTAAACATTGACCCCAAGACATCCTTCTCATTCGACAATCAATACTACAACAATCTCATAGCAAAAGCAGGACTCCTCCAAACTGACTCAATCCTGTTCGTTGACCAAAGGACAAGGGGATTAGTTGAGCAATTTGCTAGTGACTTGAACAGTTTTTATGATGGATGGCGAGAATCATTTTTGAAGCTCAGTAGTATAGGAGTTAAAGGTGATGGTGATGGAGATGTTCGACAAATTTGTTCCAGGATAAATGGGTGAAGAATAAAAATCAGACACTCCATACTATTGTGTGGGTAGACTCTTTTACAATTGTTCTGTAGCTCCTATTCTGAGCATTAGACTATATATGACTTGTATGTATTCCTTATAAACCTTATTAAACAAAATATTTCAGATGATTGTTTCCCTACAAGATATTTTCACTTCTTTCTAAGTAAAGATACCAAATTACTAACAAAGATCAGCATAAAAATTCACTCCTGAGCTGAAAACAAACTCTCAAGTTGCAATAAATAATGATTCATCACATTATATACAACGAGGAAAGTTTGAACAGGCCCCTACTATCTGTCATCATCTACTATTTATGCTTAACGGATGCAAGAACAAATAAAGAAGCACCAAGATTTATCACTTACAGTATTGCCTTAGCTTATTTCTTCCTTGAGAATCCTGATAGCTTCTGATACTCCATTCTCCAGTGAAATGTTCTCTGAAATCTCTAGAGCTCGTGCTTTTATTACAGGACTCATAACACGATTTATAGTATTTTTTAACACATAAGCACCTTCCTTGATGCTCGCATCATCACAATTTTCGGGTACCAATTTATTTTTCCTTAAGGGTTCTAGAGCTACTCCAAGCCAGCACATCCTTTCAGCCCAGTAAAACTGATCTAACATAAAAGGACATATAATTTGGGGTATTCCAGCTCTCAATGCTGCTGCAGTGGATCCACTTCCTCCATGATGAATAGCTACTGCACATTTTTGGAAGAGCCAACTGTAAGGAACGGAACCCGAAAAGCAAAATAAATGGTCATTGCACAGAGAGATCCCATTGTTCAAGCTGGTACTTTGACTTAAAATTGATGAACCCACTTCAGCAGCAGCATTTTGGACAGCAACATCCAGTTGTTCATATCCAGAAGTAAGAAGAATGAATCTACAGTTGGTGATCTCTACAGCAGCTTGTAAGATGCAAAGCAATGCTCTAGGATTCCTCAAGAAACCCAGATTCCCAGCTGAGCTCAAACCTATGCAAATAAGAGGCATTGATGAATTAGCATCAAGAAAGCTTTGTAGCCCAGTATGAGTTGAACAGAGTTTCCCTCCTGAATCGAACATGTCTCGACAGCTACTGCACGAAAACTGCCACTTGGAAGGGAGAAACCAAAACCCAGAAACCCGAGAGCTGGATGGCCAATACTCAGGACACTCAACAACCTCCCTGCTGAATCCATACAATAGTAAGGGAGATGGCGGCCTTTCATGCCTAATTGGAAGACCTGTCACCGGGTCCGTAAAAGGCAAAGGGCTAAGATTCAGTTCATTACTCCTCCATGATCCCCAATCTTCAGTAAATAGAGGCCACATCCAATGAATCACATCTTTCCAGCCAAGCCTACCATCAGGAGCCTTGTGCAGGTATTCGTAAAGAAGTGGAAGTTCTTGTCTGAACTGCTTCTGAAATGAGGAAGGGGCAGTGTAGTTAATGACATAAGGAGCTGCAATAATACACCGAACATGGAACAGTTCTGCAAGACTCCATCCTTCCAACGCGAAAAAATTAATCAAAAAAAAATCACCCTCTATACTTGAGCCATCTCCAAAGATCCTTTCAATTAATGAAAGGCATTCCCTTCTATGTTCCCTTGTAACCGCTTTTTTATGGCTATAGAATGACAGAGCGAGAGAGCTACCATTCTCATCACTTTCTGGAGGAGGAAGAACAGGTGGAGAGGAAACTTGCATGTATCTAATATTACTTTCAGTCAAGTGTGCAGCTAAGTCCTGATGCGCAGAGTGACTGATGAAAATTACTTCATACTTCCTTTGATCACAGGCAAAAGCAGCAGCTACTGCAGCGATAGGGTAGATGTCACCCTTTGTGCCAAAGGCCATAAAGACTGCAATCGGTCTGCTTCTATCTGTTACCACCTCCATCAGAGTATTAACCATACAAACACAACAGTAACTTCTAGTGAGGAATCAAGCCTATAAAGTTGCAAAACATCACAAGTTCCATGTGCAAATCCATATTCCAGGAAAGTCAGATAAATTTCCTCAAATCATCTGAGCTCCAAGCCCTCACCTCGCCTCCACTGGATTTGTTCCCAGATGTATCAGCCAAAAAGAAAACCTTCCTCTACTTCAAAGTCAAGGACATTGTGTATCAGAAGCAACTCATGTCGTAATAGTGTGATTCAATGAGTATACACAAAACAATTCAGAAAAAGTGTATATGGTCAACTTAATTACAAATTCATCATACACAACAACCAATTAGCGCTCTCTAAGAAAGCTCAAAGGAACCTAAACAACAACTTCATGGCTTAAGGAGTCTAAGGACAAAGTTACAAATCAAATCAGCAACTCATGATAAAGACATAACCGACAGAAAATGTGAATGCAGTTTGTCAAATCAGTGACTATGAACAACCCATCCGGGAAAGACGGGTTGGTTCATCAAAGGAAGGGTCTTACGCTCTCATCATTAAGCCTGCTTGACTACAACTTTAATCAAAAGCACGCAGAAATTGCGCACAATAACAAAAAAAATCCACAAATATTAAATGAATAATACGATACAGAAAATCTGTGGTTAATCATTTAACATTCAAGTAAACGAAAATCATAAACATAAAAAGAAATAGAAATAACCCCCATTTGATAATTGACAAACAAAACATCAAATTTCCATCATACACAAGAAAAAACGTAAAATAATGTACACCTTGAGCACCACAAACGCACGCACGCACCCCCTCAAAGCACCACTGTTTCTCAAAAAAGTTCACCCAAAATCGTCAGATAATCAACAGATTAGCTTGAGTGATTCTGTGTGTTCAAAAATTAGAACTTCAACATTGCACAATTTCACCTGTAATCATGAAATTGAGTCTAACAGTCTTGCACATTCATACTTATTCATGCCAAAAATAATAAACAGACATTTGAAACCAAAATTATTTAATAATTTAATTAAAATTGAGAGAAAATTTTCATACTTTAATACAAAAAAATATCGTCATCTCCATTGACCATGATTATCTTGACTCTTGCACAGAATTAAGGTGGGGAGAAGAAGCTTTGGGTTAGGGGGCCATTTGGCGTTTGACCCAACTACTTATATTTTAGGTTGGAGGCCCAAATTAGACCCAACCTTCGAAACAAACAGTTGTTGCTGTTGTTGAGTCCTTGTTATATAAATACGAAGTACTAACTCTGTTACTAATAGAAATAGAAATGGAGCAAAAATAAATTTCCGTAATTACTTTTCCAACACAAAGAGTGAGAGTGGAAACTCTAGCACGAAATTGAGAATCATTATCATGGAGAATAGTGGAGATGATTGTAAAGTGGAATAATGCTCAGTGATCTAGTGGGTTGTTGAATACTCCGTATTTTACAAGTTTACCCAAACGCCATGTTACTTATAATGTTGTAGTAGTATATGAAGAAAAGAATCAAATTGTGTTTTTCTATATATTTTCCAATACGTGTACATGAGTATTTATACAAAATACATAATCTTATCTTTCTTGTTTACGGGTGATGTATATGCTCAAGACTTTCTAAACTCTATCTTATATATTTTATCTTTGTGTTAATTCTATCCTAGCCCTACTATTATCTTATCTTATTTTTGTTGAGTTTGATTCTAACTCAATCTTTCTACACTCCCCCTTACATTGAGTGTCGGGATTCTCGATACCCAATTTGCACATAACATCTTCAAACTAATAAGACCCAACAACTTTAGTCAAAATATCTGCCATTAGTTCACCAGATGTTACAAATGGAAGACTAACAACTTCAGCATCCAAGTTATTCTTGATGAAGTGTCTATCAACTTCAACATGTTTTGTCCGGTCATGTTGAATTGGATTTTCAGAAATACTAATCACTGCTTTATTATAAAAAAAAAACATCTCACACTTTGAAGGTTTTAGAGCACTCAAGAGGGGGGGAATTGAGTGTTAAATAGCCTTGGCCTATTTTTACTACTTTTTCGATATGTGGGAGGAACCAGTTGTGCTGGTTCCTATTAGCAGCGGATTATATGTAAAGCAATAAAAGAAGACACACAATTTAACGAGGTTCAGCCAACTCAGGCCTACGTCCTCCTACCCTATGCTCTTTTATTAATCTACTTCGAAAAACAAAGAACATAGACACTCAACTGTTTCCCTACTCCGGGGACCAGTTCACCCCACACTCTACTCCGAGTGTGCATTCGACTTACACTCGTAAGCCCTTTTGTGTTTGAACTCACAAACACTCTCCCAGCCTATCAACCCCTCTATTGAAGGCTCTTTACAGAATCAAACTCTCCTTTGATCTTGCTTCTAAAAGCTAATATGAGAGAAAAATATAAGCTCTAATGATGCTCTTGTATATGACTTAATGAAAGGTTTTTTGTGCTTAAGTGTGTATAATGCTCTCTAGAAATGAACTCAGTTTTTTTCACGTGAGAGACTTACGGAATTAGGTTGATTAGATGAGTTTATATATGTGATTACAAAAACCCTAGCTTTCCTAAAATCACATAATCTTTTGTGCCGCCATCTTATGTGAAGTTAGGAAAGTATTTATCTTATTTGACTTAATCATATAGATAGAATCAAATAAGATAAATACTCCTAGTTTTTAGGTAACCAATATATTCTCATCTAATCTACCAGCTGCTTAATATATTTTCCAAAATAATTCTTAAAAAATATTTTTACAAAATCTTTTCAAAAATATGCAGCTTGATATTCCATTCAGTAAACCTGGTTCCCTGAACCTGGTTTCCTGAATTAAGTATATTATGAATTCTGTTCCAACTTTGTACCAGAATTCATAACATGACTTATCACACTTAAAAACACTTATATCACCTACTCATATAAGTCATACTACGGAGCACATTACATGAAAAACTAGATTAACAGTACAGTACAAATATTCTTCTTTTCATGTAATCTACAAGACTTGAATCTTCCTTGGATGCTTCATCTTGAGCAAAGTATCTTTCTTCGAATGTCTTCGAAAGGCTTCTATGTTCCAAGTCTTGGAATCAGCTTAACTACTGCACATATAACATGTTTAACATGCAATAGATAATATGTGACTGCTTTACAACATAACAGTCAAGGAAATAGTTCCAACTGGTTCCCCGCCAGTACATAGATCAATTCATACCTAACCATTTCCTGTAAATAGACAAGTTAGTTCAATTGATAACACAAGCAAATAATAACTTGTCTAGGGAAACAGTATTCTATTATAGCTAGTTCCCTAACCAACTGTTCGCAATACTTGTGACCTGTTTCTCCTGTAACTGTTTGTCATCATTCAAAACATCAAAACCTAAGGGACTCAACACACTTCTTTCCTGTAGGAAAACCAAGCACAGATAGAAGCTTTCGTACCTAAAGAACCTCTGTAATTCCTTTTGCTATTCCTCGAAATTCTGCTTCTGCACTAGAAATCGCAACCACTTTTTGCTTCTTACTCCTCCAAGTTACCAAATGTAACACCCCGATAATTCCCATTTTCCGAAAACCAAACCTTTAGGAAACTACCGGTGTGCTACCGCCACGTGTTCAAACGTTAAGGCTATAAAATATAGTTTTGCAGCGGAAAACCAAAAGATTTTTGAAATAATATTAAACGTAAATCAACTCCTAATATAACAAACTGGAACCTCTACGGCCCTTACTGCAATGTACCAAATAACGTCCACCTCTAATCCAAATCCAACAGTTTAAAATTAAATCAAACAAACATAATTTATTCTGAAATCTAAATTAAAATAACGTTCCTTTCAAACCCACCCATGCATGAATGCTCGTTTAGATACCTGTTAATAATCTGCTCCCCAATAATACAAATGTAAGTATTGGATCATCATAGTGTCATTTATAAGCAAAATCCATGACCATAAACACACAAGGCAAGTAATAGATCAGCAAGTTGAGTACATACAATTTATAAAGTATAACAGTTGAACTGATAATTAAATGAGAATAATTATAAAATGTAAGAACGTATCACGCAATATTTTACTCGACTGACACGATAAATTGATTAATGATTTGGATTAAGCAATAGACTAGGCTGTCTCCCCCATGTCCTGATTAGGACATCAAATAATTAAATAACCCATTTACTCACGTCGGAGAGCATTAAAATACAGTATAAAAATCCAGATGGTAAACGGGCGCGACTTTGTTACCATAGCTAGATGAGATCTCAACTAACCCCAATTTTAAGTTTAAAACTTTATAAAAAAGAGACTCGTAGATCACACGACCTCCAATAAAAGCCATGGATAATACCCCATGAACTCCAACCCCAGATTGTCAATACTCTAGACGTGCACTAGCCCAAAGTTTTATTGCTTATCCTCTTTCTCTTTAAGTGATTTACTGTTTAAACTCAATATATACCATCACCGAAGCACACACATACAAACATTACTGTTATACAATCAATCTCTGTTATACTGTAATTTTTAAGCTTTTAATGTGAATATCAACTGTTAAACTTATTGAACCAATTCAATTACCCTCGTCATTAAGACTTATAAAAATACACCTCTACCCCAATCATACTATTAGTAATGAAGGAGTAATAATAAACAATCTCATGGATTAATTAACAATTAATACCAATTTAATAAATCACGGTTTCTCACTAATAATACCAAAACATGCCCCTAATATAAAGAACATGAATTCTTTCAAATGGATAACCAAACAAGCTCATTTAAAGGGTTCCCTAAACATGATACTAAGTTTATATTTCACCCTAAATCATGCTCCTAATTAAAGGCAACGTTTTTCGTAATTTGTACGTACCTGGAGTAGAATACACGGGTGGCCACTTTTCCTATTATCAAGCACCTTCTACAAAGTGTGCTCCTATACCAAATAATATAATCTAGATCAATATACCAACAATCAAATTTACAATCATTGTATTAAATTTTTGAAGACTCCAATCCACTGAAATGTGTACTCCCTTGATTTCAAATGCCATGACAAAATGTGTTCATCAGGATTATTAAAAAATCCAGTTGTCCTTATTTCCTTATGTTCATTGCTAGTACTTCCTCTCATCATCTCCCTCAAATGAATTAAACATAATAAAATATCAAATTATCCAATTCTTGACATTTTAAATTTACTATGATCACCATCATTTAAGAAATGAGAGAGAGTACTAAAATTATTTGATTGGTGTTGAAATTTTGCTCAAAGACAGAGTTGTGGCCATATTCAACTTCTTATAGCTCAAACTAGAGTTGTGGCCATATTTAACTTTAAAGAAGACACCTCTACTTGCTATGTAATCAGAAATTAAGGAGTAGTAGAGATTTTCTTGTGTGTGTGTATATATATATATATATATATATATATATATATATAGAAGTTAATTGCAGGGAAATAGTGTATCAATGTTTTTATGGGTTGCTTATTTCTATTGAAATCTGTCATTAGCTAAATTATAATTCATAATATTGGGAAAGTGTGATTTGGTGGAGAACCGAGGAAGGAGTTAGGGGACTAGAATGATGGCTCTTGTAAACTATTGTAATTGAATTTAATGCATATTTTCACCTAAACTTGGACTAAAATTTACAATAAATTCTTTTTGGTCCCTTATTGTGGGCCCAACTCTTCAGGGTCGGGCCTGCAGTGACATGCAAAAGAATTGTATAAATGCAAAAGACTTGAGAAAATGATTAGCAATAACAGTACGTTGATTGTTATCAAATTACTGTTGATGACTAGTATTATTAGAAGAAGTACTGCTGACGACTTCAAAAACTCTTGGCCTTAGACTGACTAGTCTTCATTTATTTATTTTTATTTTTTGTGGGGAATTGAAAGAACTCTTATCTTTTCTTCTCATGTCACAATTACGTGTTAGCCAATAAAACTCGAATCATCATCACAATTAAGTGGTTAGCCCATCAATCCCTTTTATTCTTTTCTTTACATGATAGGACATAGGACCCAACCTTAAAGTATGAATTGCTGAAATTTGATGCACTATTGTCAAGATTCTTGCATCTTTGGCCATAGAACATGCACTTGCCTTTTAGACACACAATAAGCATCCGAACTAACACTATTTCCAAATTACTTGTCGATTTTCAGTACATCCCAATGTGTAATATTGAAATTCTTAAATTATATCTGATATAAATCTATTATGGGACATTTTCGTTATTTTATTTCTATACCTGAAATCAATCATAATGTTTATACCTGATATATGTTTGTTTTTATATCTTATGTATTTTTATATATAATATAATAATAGTTATATCTGGTATAATAATATCCAAATATAATTTATATAAATATAAATTAGAAAAGTCTCCGTCGAAGACATTATATTGTTTTACTTGTTGTTGATCAGTTGGAGAGACCCAAGTGAGAAAACAATAAAAAAAATAAGTGTGAAGGCATCAAGGCAGCGTGTGTATGGTATGGTATGTCAAGTATGCAGTAAACATGCTGTACTTACTCGATCTCTCAAAGTCTCAAGTCTCACCACCTATGCCTATCATGTATGGGAATGCGAATCCTAAAAGTAAGAACTGTAGGCTGTTAGGGCCACTGCCCATGCAAGATTCCAAGCACAAGGACAATCGGTAATGACTTCAACTTGCAGTGATTACCTTATGTGATCTATCAAGCAAAGTTGTGGTTTTTTACGCCTTTGTTGCTTGCAAGCATTCTTTCTTAGACACTGGTGTTGACTGCTAAAATTGGTGACGGTTAGTACAAAGAGAGCATTGATTGTCCCCATAATTTCTTCGCTACAAGATTTCATTTCATGGCCAATTATATGATGGAATCAAAGGGAAGTGTGACTCTGACAAGGGGATGAGCGATACATACAGGTTGCTACTCTTGCAAGCTTCATTTTGGGAGGAAACTTTGATAACGTCTATCCAGAAGATGATGGTGGACTAACCTAAAAGCTAGGTCATGCTCATATTTCATAAATATAACGGATCATTTTATATAGAATCAATTATTAAATCTTGTCAAAGTGTTATATGTGACCACTTACACCATCATATCAATTAATATAATGGTGTGATATGTTCACGTTAATTATTTCTTTCAAACTTCGTATATAATACAAAAATCGGAAATTAAGGACAATACATAGCTCAATCTCTATCCTTTCCTATTGGGTTCCTCCCCTCTTCTAATCCGATATCCAAATCAAATCAAAGTTCTAGGGTTTACGTACTATACCGACAAATAACTTATGCCCTTCAATTTCATTGGAAGGTGGTGGCGGGGTTGGACTAATTGAGAGTATTTGGAGGATGTGAGTGAGAGATGGAGGCCGAGGAATGCCAAAGCAAGTGCGGTGAAGGAGGCGGCGTGCAGGAGATGAGCAAGCAGAGGCAGAGCAGCGAAGAAATGATTGGAGACCGCGATTGGAGTTGGTGGCGACGTAAGGCGGAGGCCAAAAGTTGCTGAAGGTTGGAAAAATATAAGGGTTTATAGGGGGTTTGATGATAGTAGGGGGGGAGGAGGGGAATTAATAATTAGAACGTGAGAAAAAAGAATAGAAAAACATAATTTAAGAGAATAAAAGATTTATTTATTACTATAGATAACTCTAAATATTAGGATCGAAAACTCTTAATATGTGTGATTAATAACTCTAGCTAGTATAATATGATATATAACTCTTATTATTGTGATTAACCACAAGTCATCCCTACCCGACCTAGAAAGCTCGATTTAAAAATAGAGTAGAACACCACCTCTCGCTAAAAGGCAAAAGAAATCCGAATATCATAAATAATATATTGACAATTGTATCAGAGCTTAATCTTCATTACATCGTACTATATTTGCAACATTCATAGGCGTTCATAGCATTGACCACCATTCCATACCCGAAACACTTTAAAAAATGTTCTTATCCCCCAAACTATTAAGGTTATTAAGGGTGGCAGAGGAAATATGTTGATGTTAAGTATTACATACGTTTGGTTAAAGAATAACGGATCATACGTAATCGTATACTTATACACAATTAGAATGTTTGGTTAAGACCCTATATAATATATATATATATATATATATATATATATATATATATATATAGAAAAACAAAAGTAGAAGCTTCCATATGAGTGGAAACATAGTAGTAATTGAACACTAGTTGGTGGACAGCAGTTTTAAATAGTAAGTGGAAAGTAAGCATGAATAGAGTATGAAGCTGAAGAGTAAGATATGTAAAGTTAGTTGCTGCTAGTATAGTATGGTGTGTTGGTGGAACATAACGTGGACCTAGATTTCACAGGTTCACGTACAAATCGGATTTAGTAACGCGTGAAAAGGAGGATTTATGACCAATAATGTGAACCCACATTTATGCTCGATGCATTATACATAACCAATTACTTTGTTGTGTTGTCAACATTGACTGCTACCCTCTATTACACAATACCCACTTACACTTTATACCAATAACTGTTCTTAGTCCTTAAGTTTTCATTTTTTGAGCACTTCTGTAAATCAACATTTAAGTTAGGAGGTTAAATTACTTTAAATGCACAATATGGTCAAGCCAATTTCATAAGTATTGGGATGAGATAAGATTGTTTGATTGGGAACAAACTTTTCCTAATCTCCCACAAACTTTTTGTTTAGCATTCAATTATCATTTAATGTTAGGTGGTGGTGAATTAGAGGGGTCAAGTTTCAACTATCAAATTAAACGACCATTTATCAATGTTTGACAAGTGATATAGGCTAAACCTTAAACTCTCTCTGGGCTCTGTTCCTAATTGTTTCCTATATTTTCATTTTTGGAATAAAAGTTTAAAAATTATGATCACAAATTTTAATTATATTATAACAAATAACATATCAAAAGTGGGATCTTGTTCTATGTAAATAGCTAGCTTAGTTGGTTAAAGTCTTTGAGGGTAGTATCCAAGACCTTGGATCAAATCCCGTCTACATCAGTTGTTACCTTGTCACTTGCGGCTCCCTTTACATCAAAAAACAAATAACATATCCAAGTGAGATCTTATTGGGTTCATCTCTATGTAGATTTTTAGAATATCAAATTTCCGTAATTTTTGTCTTTGCGGATTTGGAGATAAAAGTGTTTTAATTCGTACCTTAAAAATCGTGAAAAGTCAAATAAGGATAAAAAATTAATGAAAGATGGAGTATTAATTATTAACTCTTATAAACCATCCATTTTTTAAAATATGGATAGTAGTACATAAAATTTAAAATTAAATCTCAATCATTACTTTTTAATTCGTAAATTGCATTGACGTGACCATCATAAGTACGATTATCTATTTTTTTTGGTGCTAACATAATAAAGTATGATTATCTAATATACTATCAACAATTATGCATTTTCTTCTACTTCTCTCTCTATAAAAATGCTAATATACATGATTTAATATGGGTGATGCCCCAATAATGAAACCATACAACCAAGTCAAATACGTATACAATCGGGAAATAAATCGGTGTACCCAACTCCATGTAACTAAACTTCATCAATAACAAAACATGAATTTTAATCTGAAGTGGGCAAACGAAGATATTAGGAGTACTATATACTATAATTCATGCATTTCATCGCCAAACAATGTAATATGCCAAGCTATCAAAAGTAATAAATGACAAGAAAACAAAGTACGTACGTTTTTGGAGATCAAAGACAATATATATATATATATATATATATATATATATATATATATATATATATATATATATATATATATATATATATATATATATATGCTTTGTTAAGGAGAGGGCAGGTCCAACAATCAAATAAAAGCTACAAGAAATCATGTAATTAAACCAAATGATTACTACTAATAATTTTGTTGTATTAATATTACCGATAAAAAAGAAAAGAAAAGAAAAATAAACCTTCGATCTTGTCCATTTGTCTTACTTTTAAAAAATGAATAATAATTCTATATATATATATTTTATGAGAGAGAAAGTAATAGTTCTATCATATAAGCAATAATTAGTGGAATTACACCACACCTACAAAAGGCCACAAAATTAATACATTAAAAAAACTAAACTTAACCTCAAAATTCCAGTAAAATAATATAAAAAGTAATCCCCAAGTCCCTACGGCACCAAGAAATGTAAAATGTACTCAAGTATGTGTATTTGTATGTATGTAGTGGGCAGTGGGCAGTGGGCAAGAGACGACGTGCAACTGTAAAATTGAATATAATAAAAAATGAAAATAAAAATTAGTATAAGTAGGCCTCCTTAGAGCTGGCATTTATGCAAACAAATAAAACTGAGAAAGAGAGGAAAAGTAGATAAGAGTAGTAAAGAGAGTGGGGCTAAGCTAGCTTGCTATAAACTATGGCCACAATTTGTATTACGATTCCAACCATTATCAAGTGGTTTTCCTGCCTTTCTTTGCTACTTTTTTACCTTTCTACTGCTGTCAAAGCTCATGCTGCAGTAAATAAACCTCACCATCAATCTTTGGAACTGAATAATAATCACTTCCATACGTTTGAGGTTGCCTCCCTTCTTCCGCCTGCTGATGAAGACTCTTGCAATCCTTCTCCTAAAGGTCTGCCATTTCTAATTTCAATTTATGTTATAGAGTACGTGGCTTATACTACTGACGTCGTTTTTTCTTTTCAATTATGAATAAATAAATGATCGGGTTTTTTTTTTTTTTTTGTTATGGAGTAAAATTATTGGAAAAATGTTTGGCGTAATGTATATATTATAGTGACATTTTCAAATTTTCATAAATATTTGAAGGTATATGATAGTAGAATATCGGTTCTCCTTACGTTGTACTAAGAATTTTTGTAGTTCATTAAGTTACGGCAATTAAAAGATAAAAAAAAATGTGATCAGAAGATAGTTGTTGATTTAATTTCTATATGTATTTTCAATCTTGCTTTTTAAGTTGTAGCAAACTAAGCTAGTTTAGAAGTGTAACAAGCTAATTTCATTTGAAGTGAAATTTTTTTACTATTCAGTGGAGACAATATCTTTTAATTATCCATGTATAAATCGAAGTGGACGGCCTATCTGATTAAATTGTTTTCTTATGCGTCATCCACGTTGGCCAATTCTTCAAGTTAGTCATTATCTTTTAGCTTGTCCATGAAGCTAGATATACTAGTAATTGATCAAATTCTACAAGTTCATAGATTCGGAGAAGTTGATGCGTATGTTACGGGTATCATACAAGTTAGTCGTTTGGTGCGGCTAATAATAAGCATAGCATCCAACGTTTAAGTTCATCTAATATTATATTGAATTAGTAATCATGACAATCATAAAGGCAAAAATGGGTAATTTTTGTTATTTTGTTGTTTACGACTCTCTTTACGTTAAAAAAAATCGATTCACGCAATCACACCATTACGTTGTTTAGACTTCGCTTGCACTAGTTGAATAGATTGATAATCAATGCATTGTTTGTTAAGACTTCACTAAGTAGATTTAACGATTATCAATGTAATACTAACCAAAGACATTATAATGTGCAATAATTCATGAATTGCCTAACAAAAGTAGGTGAGTAGTGTACTATATCATTAATTCTAGATCAGGTCTTAGAACCCCTTTAGTATATGTCATGTGATTGAAAATGGCATCCATTAATTCATGCATAATTACTAACCACGAAGTCTAGTCAATCAAATACTCAAATAGTACAATTAATTATAGGTTAAGCAAGTCCACAATTTTTGGCATTTCACACACAAAATTCTTGATTATGAAGAAGTCTTTTTCTTATTGCTGGAATAATGAAAAAAATAACACACTTTCGATAAATCCAATGAATATAAGTGGGCAGTGGGTAGTGTAGGTCTTTGAGCACGGGTATGCCATTGGCCAACCTGTGTTGTTGTCCTCAAGCAAAAGGCAACCAATTAATCTTTTCCTTTATTCCCTGTTTTGTGGATGATAGACTTGGTAAGAAGTCAATTGTAACTACTCTCCTTTCTTCAAATGACCTAATCTTTAGTTCCATATAAAAAAAAAAAAAATTTAATTTAATCTTTAGACTCTAGTTAGAGTGGAGTATGGAGCATTAAATTTACTAGTTTTAAGGGGAGTAGGAACAAAGAACTAACGTAAGAGAATAAGTTGGTGAGGTTATAGGGGTGAAAGTTATATATACAATTGATAAAAAAAAAAACGTAACACATTTAAATTCATATATAAAGCTTCTCTATGAATATATACGAGGTCAAAAGTTGATATTAATTAAAGATCATGATTAATAGATTAATAAAAGTCAAAATAGTTTCATTATAATGAAAAAAAATAAGATACAGAGTATTATATTTTGTATTGCCTACGACTAGTTATTAAAGATTAAAAAAATGTACCAAAACCGATGAACTGTCAATATAACCCACACACTAATTTGATTTGATTGCTTTTGTTATTCTTTTGGTTAAATCAAAAGTATTGATAGAGAAAGAAATGTATTGCATTTCATTCATTCATTCATTCATTCATTACTAAGTAAATTAGTTAACATCAAACTTAAACGAAACAATGATTTTGCCATTTTGGGAAATAGTTATGAACTTCAGCAAAATATAACCCTATTAGAAATGAGTAATGATGACATCATTTTTGGGAAAACTATGCAGGAAGCAGAAGAGGGAGTTCTCTAGAAGTAAGCCACAAACATGGGCCATGTTCCAAATTGAAATTGGACAGAGCAAGCCGCCCAAGCCACGTGGAAATCCTAGAAAACGACGAAGAACGAGTTGACTCAATAAGAGAGCGAGTCAAGCCTAAATCGTTGGAGGTTGACTCGGTGAAGGACCACAAGGTACCAAAAAAGGACAGAGTAAAACAGAAAGCAATTGGCCTCCCGGCTAAATCCGGAATCACAATTGGGTCTGGCAATTATATCGTCAGTATTGGGCTGGGCACTCCCAAGAAGGACCTCTCCCTAATTTTTGATACAGGTATTTAACTAACATCAGGGTATTTTTCTTACTCCGTATAAGAGGTAACAAAGAGAAAATATTAGAAGACCTTCCTCATGGCGCAAACTTCTAATAGGGTACTAAATAGTTCTTTTCCTAGTACACGTCCATCAATTTCGGGTTGTCTTTAGATCGAATATATGTTTAATAATTACGAGTTTACGAACATTGGATTTGAATAACATTTTCATGACTAGTAAAAGTGGTATTGAATGAATGCAGGTAGTGATTTCACATGGACACAATGTGAGCCATGCAAAAAGAGTTGCTACAAGCAAAAAGATCCGGTGTTCAACCCCTCAGAATCAACAACTTACTCGAACATTACATGTTCCGCAACAATATGCTCGGAGGTGCGATCAGCCACAAGCGCTCCACCGGGATGTTCCTCCTCCACCTGCATCTACGGCATCCAATATGGGGACTCGTCCTTCTCGGTGGGATTCCTTGCCAAGGACACTCTAAGTCTGGGTTCCTACGATACCCTTCCAGACTTTTATTTTGGATGTGGGGAGAATAATCAAGGCCTTTTTGGTGGGTCTGCTGGCCTTATTGGGCTTGGTAGGAACCAATTGTCCCTTGTGTCACAATGTGCGTCCAAGTATGGCAAAATTTTCTCATATTGTTTGCCTTCCAAATCAAGCACAACTGGACATCTCACCTTTGGTAGAGGGGGCACGGTATGTTCTTTTTACCATAATCCTTCTTTATCTCATTTTTGTCATTTATACTTCCGCCACGTCTTTTTTACTTGCTATATTTTCATTTTGGAAATCAAATTTTAGAAATTTTGACCATAAATTTTAATTGTATTATAATAAATAATATATTTAAGTGAGAACTTGTTAGATGTATCTCTACGTAAACTTTTAGAATATCAAATTTTTTTGATTTTTTGTCTAACAAACTTCAAGAAAAAAACGTTTTAAGTTATGTATTAGAAATCGTGGGAAGTGAAATGTAGCAACTAAAAAAGAGACGTGAAGAGTATTAAATTACTAGAAGACACATAAAATAACATAAGCAATTTCTTTATTTATAGCATATTGTTTTATTTTGTCCTCTTAATGGGCACCGTCGTACAAAATACTAACCATTAGGAGGTTGAAATTTCTTGAAAACAGTCCTCGAAGTCCGTCACGTACACACCTCTCCTATCAAGCTCATCTGGACCATCCTTCTATTTCATAAACCTACAAGGTCTGTCAGTTGGTGGCCAACAGCTCTCAATCGCCCCTACAGTCTTTTCACATGGTGGAGTCATCATTGACTCTGGTACCGTGATCACCCGTCTTCCACCAGATGCCTACTCCGCACTACAAGCCGCTTTCAGCAAGGCAATGTCCAAGTACCCCAAGGCCCCGGCCATCTCTATCCTCGATACTTGCTACGACTTCAGTAACTACGGCACAATTACTGTGCCTAAGATTGGGCTTCAGTTTGGTGGAAAGGCTGAGGTTGTACTACCTCTTTCAGGAATTTTCTACGTGAAGAGCATCTCACAAGTTTGTCTAGCATTTGCTGGAAACAGTGATCCAAATGATGTTGGAATTTTGGGGAATGTTCAGCAACTTACATTTGATATTGTTTATGATGTTGCGGGTGGTAAGCTTGGGTTTGGGAGTGGTGGGTGTCTCTAAAAAGTGTGTTACTCAAGCTTGTCGTCTGGTGCAAGGAGAATCCTTGCAATTGGTCATATTTTTATGTATTTGTAAATTTGGATTATCATAGAAGTTTCAGGCTCAGAAACAAGTCAAAGGAATTGGGACAAAAAATAAAAATGACCGTTGTCATTCATGTACATTCGTTTGATAGTATGCCTGTTTGCCAACTAATTAATGACATTAATTTCGTAATTGCAATCTGATCATTTTTGTTTATAGGAGTTCATAGTCCATACTTATAGTTCATGGGCGGGCTTTGATCTATTCTTGGTAGGATTGAGCTGATTTTTTGTTCAAAGTGTCTGTCCTTCAGCTTGATTTCTTAGAAGTGGCCTCGAACTTATGACTTGAAGATGAGTTTCCTACTAACTCCATCAACTTAGTTGGTATTAAGATGAAACAATTAAGTATTTAATTACTACGTATGAATTTAGTGTAGATCGATAGTTTCTAAACATTTGGCCTTTAGATAGTAAACTTTCTCAATTAGCTTTTAATACTACTTTCAAACTAATTGTGGAATTAATATACGGTGTATGAAGAATTCTAAAAATTAAAGCTTAGTCAAATGTGAAAACACTTTGTCATGAATTATTGCATTTTTCTT
Organism: Dysphania ambrosioides; assembly: GCA_026401315.1. Lineage (NCBI taxonomy): Eukaryota > Viridiplantae > Streptophyta > Magnoliopsida > Caryophyllales > Amaranthaceae > Dysphania > Dysphania ambrosioides. The sequence goes on along the minus strand of CM048663.1, from coordinate 465,981 downwards.
ACATTATTCCATTGTCACTCTTTGAAATTATAGGGATCAATCAAGGATATGGTTAAGATATCTGTACTACTCGTACGTGAATGTAAGACTAATTGTAAATTTGGCAAATGTTGTATACTTGTATTCACATATTGTGTACTATATGTCTATATCTCTATAGTACAATGAATTATGAATTTTATTCACAAGTCCTACAAGAAACAGTTAGTTATGTAAATGCGAGGAACATCAAGTTGGATAAAGTGAAAAGCAAATGGGAAAGTACAATCGTATAGAAAAGTTTTTTAGACGATTTATGGAATTTTTTAACCTTTTTTTTCAAATTTATTCGAGAAATGACCCCGGCCCCCAAAATATTTCGAAAATTAACCCTAGGGTTAGGCTTAGGCATTAGTTGCTATCCAAGACAATGACTTTGAGGTGGGTCAGGGCCAGGAATAGGGTTTATGGGCCAGAGAATATTTACATTAAAGTCGCTGTCATGGATAGGGGACTTTAAGATGAGTAAGATATTAGCAGAGTCAGTTATTGGGGCAAGTTCATAACATTATAAAACACATAACATTTTGAAAAGAAGGACCAAGTTCATGTCATTATATTTATGTAATGATGTTGTTTCTGTCCGAATACAAGGAGCAATTACATGTTGTATACGTTCATCAGCACAATGAATCTAGTTTCGGATGTGGCGTCGAGGAAACCCTCGCCGTTAGAATAGTACCAAGTTCCTCAAATATTAGTGTTTTCTTGTATGTAATGAATATAATTTTGCATAGGTCACAAATGAGGTATTTATACCTTAGAATTGAATTAAGTCAAGTATTGAATGATTTTATCCTTATATACTAGCCACTATGTTAGGTTAATATGACTTAAGGTATTAGAATGTGCCTATTAACTCCTTTTCTTCATGCTCTAAATAAGCTTCTTAATGGGACTGTTGGTTATGGGCTCTTAGACAGAGTTGTACGTGGCTTCCAATATATAATTTAGTAACAAAGCCATACAAATGTAACGAAATAATGTCATCTTAATTATAAGAATTTAGTTAATCTCTAAATTTACATAAATTTTATGTCATAAAAAATATAATAAATAATAAATTTACACAAAAGAATATTTTCTAAGACGTTGCTTTATTGAACTATGATTTGGCACTTCCTACTCGTACTTTTATTGTTCTTGAACAGTAAAAATGGTAAAAAGTTTCGATCTTTAGTTTCAATTAGTTCGTACTCACATTATTGTTGTTCAAACTTATAGTCTTTAGTCTCGCACATATCTCTCATACTTTTTCAATATAATATCAATGAAGAACCAAATAACAACCTGTCACTTGAAACTATATTCAATGAAATGTGTAAAAAATAATAACCTTGTAAGTATCGGTTATTCCATTATGTTCAATTTCCTGAGTAGTTTTTATAGTAAATATGATAATTATTCTGATAAAGTCTAATAAAGCAAATATAATAATTTGTGAGAAGTAAAAGGTCCAAACTACATTCCCAAATGGGCATATGTATGTGAATAAACCAACACTCAGCTATTATAGTAAAGTCACAATGACATGAGTGGTCGTCTTTCCCAATTCCCATAAAAAAAGAAAGAAAAGGCAAGTATAAAGAAGCTTCCTAATGAATATTAACCCGCACGCACCTACTGACTTCATTAAACAGATACCTTTCTCCCTTCTTATTTATAGGATACTCCCAACTCCCTCTCTTTTTAGGACTCTCAACAGTACCCAATTTTAAAATTAAAAAGCTAATTACTGTGATTTCTACAAGTATTGACAGATGTCCACCAACAACGGCGAGACGCCTGACTGGCGAGAGGAGACTATCCACGGTGGATCCCTCCCACACGTCGACCTCCACCAAGGATCCAACGGCTGGGCTTCTCCCCCGGGGAACCTTTTCACTCTCCGATCCAAGCAATACTTGTTCAAGAAGACTAAGTCCCCTGCCTCCGTTGATTACCTCTTCAAACCCACCGCCGTTGACTGGCTTCGCTCAACGTCCAAGCTTGAACACGTGCTTTCACGTGCCGATAACCGCGTTATGCGCGTCCTTAGGACTCGTCAGTCTAATGGCGAGTTCTTGAAGTCCTTCGTCTTCGCTATCAATCTCCAAGTTCCTGGTTTGTTTCTTCTCTCTCTCTCTCTCCTCAGTTATTGTTCATTTTGATCGGATTTGGCGGAGAAACCTAGGTTTAATTTTGTGAGATTCAGCTGAAAGACGATTGAATATGTGAAAAATATTCCTGCATTGATGCTCTAGTGACGTAATTTAGGCCACCTAATCATGTCAATTGCAAACCAGGATGACTTAATTGATGCAAAATTATGTTGTTTGATTTCAATTGACGGAGAAACCTAAGTTTGATTTCGATTGCAATTAATATTGTGCAGTTTTGTTAAAATTGGGTCGCATTATAAATGTTCGTGTATCTGGATCTAGTATGATTTATTTTTGTAATTATGATGAATTTTTGCTTGAATTTCACCTATAAAAGCGAAAATTTAGCACCAATTGCTCACTGTAATTTTTGTGCAGTTTCTCATTGCGAAAAGGTAATGATTTGATGATTAAATAAGGTTATTTGGTATCTTAGAGAAATAGATTATATTATTAGTGTGATTATCAGGCGAAACCCTAAGTAAGAACTAAGAAATAGAGAAATGAACATTAGGTTTGTGATGAATGTGGCAGGAAGGGAGCACCACAATGCAGTATTCTACTTCTCAACGGATGAGCCCATTCAGGCAGGTTCGTTATTGGACCGGTTCATTAATGGCGATGATGCTTTCAGGAATAGCCGTTTGAAGCTTGTGAACAGAATAGTCAAGGGACCTTGGATTATCAAGACAGCTGTGGGGAACTACAGCGCTTGTCTTTTAGGCAAGGCATTGACATGTAGATATCACAAGGGACCCGACTACTTGGAGGTTGATGTTGATATTTCGAGCTCTAAGATTGCTGGTGCTTTGGTGCATCTGGCATTGGGTTGTGTGACGTCTGTAACCATAGACATGGGGTTTGTGGTGGAAGGTCAGAGTGAGGAGGAGTTGCCGGAGAAGTTGATTGGGGCTGTGAGGATTTGTCAAATGGAGATGGACTCTGCTGAGTTTGTTGACTCAAATACGCCGTCTGTAAATGGGGTTGGAGTGGGGAGGTTGGCTAAAGTGAATCATGTCGATGGGGAAGGAAGTAGTTGTAGTAGTAGTGACCAATCTCCGAGAGTTCACTCGTAGGGGTAATTATGCTTAAAGACTACTCGTAGTAATTAGGAGTTGATGGAGAGTAATTGAATTTACCATTGAATTCATTGAGTCGTACAGCTTTGTTCAAATGCTTAGTGGTAGGGTGGTAATTGCCTAATGTAACTTGGATAGCTCCAGGCCAGGGAGAAAAGGGAGATAAACGGAGGAGGACGTGGTGATGCAAGCAAGAACCTATGGTTATAAAGATGGGGCTGTGTTAGTATTGCTATCGTCGTTTACTTTGTCTCTCAATCATCCCTGGCAAAGTGGAATCGGAAATAAGGATTCTTTCAATGATATGACGATGTATACACAAGGGTTAAAGAGTATGGTGTCAAAACCCGTTTGTTTATGGGGAATTTGATTTTGAAGATAGCCGGCCATACCGAATAAGTAGTTGGAATTCGTCTACATACGGAGTGTTTTGTTGGCGTTCTGCAAAATTCTTAGCTTGCAACTTGATTTGTGCTGAGCCTAATATTTAAAAGACTACATTAGTCCTATTATTACAGGGAGAAGAGGGGAAAGTTTCGGTAATGCAAGATGAAAGCTCAACTTGTTCAGTTTGTAATCTTGTTGTGGAAACTTGCCTATATTCAAGATAATTTTATTCAATTTTTGTAGTGACAAGTATCAGGAGAATAAATAGTCATGTATTGACAAGTTATCAATAATAGCAAGTATAAGTTTAGTAAAACATGAGTGAAGGCCCTTCATCCTTGTATATATTCTTGCTTGTTAGTAATGTACATATTACAAATAGAAATATCAAAACATGACGAGACCTACCAACCAGCCCAAAATCTGCTTGAGAAAAATGGGCTTTGAATATAGTTTCATACTCGACCGACCGACTTACCTTCACGGCTTCACCTGAACTACTTGTATATATATTGGTGGAACGAACCCGTCCTATTCAAAGTTGATCTGTAAGATCGAATAGTTACGTATTACAAATATAATGGGCTTTATTTTTATGTAGACCTTAGCTATGTTAGTGTAGGAGATTTGGGTTACGTTGCCCTATTCTGATGTACTTTAGATACACTATGATATCACAAAATCTAGTTAAGTACTAGACTTTGGCTATGTTTCGTCTTCCAAAAATTATTCCATTTGACTTTTTACGACTTTTAATTCCCATGCTGCAAGATTTTACACAAAAATTAAACGTTCGAAAACACTAGGGATGATCAAGGTATTGGGGTTATGGGAATATGTGGCTATGATCATGGTAATTGTTTAGGCAAAATTGTTTCCCCTAAAGCGTACAAGTCTTACTGCAAGGTTATGTTATAGTGATCCTAGTTGCACTATCATCGTGTCGGACTCTAAATCTACTCTTGGTATGATAAGGCTTGCCATATTGACAAGTATAGTTGGTTGACAACTGACATTAAACTTATGATTTTGGATCATAAGAGATCGTTAAATATGATATATCAAAGACATACTTGAAATCATAATGTATATACTTGATATACGTCTTTTTAGATTAGAAGTAGATATCCTAAGAGATTGTTAAATATGATATATCAAAGACATATTTGAAATCATAATGTTTATACTTGATATACGTTTTTTTAGATTAGAAGTAGATATCCTATGACAAATATCAGCATGACACAAACCAAATATGCCAATAAACATTAAATAAAATTATCATATTATTACAATATATTGGAAACAAAGATAGCGAAAGGACTAACAATAAACATGAAACAACCTAAGAGCTATGACCTTGTCCCTATAATTCCAATAATATCTGGAGCCAGCTACTAAAACTTCCCAAATATTATTATATATAGCCTTCTAACTTTTTCTGACCTTTCTAGTTTTCATCAAAGGCCTTGCTTTGAAGTACATTTGAAAACAAAGACATTGCTAGAATGAGTACTAGAGTGCTACTAGAATTTTAAATCCTAGCGAAGCCATAGATATCTAAAAAAGATTGATGAGAGTAGGGTTTTAAAGAGTTCAATGATTGAATTGGTCTTCAATGGTTCTTTTACGAGATTGTCTAACTTGTTAAACTAAGTTAAACAATGCATTAATTAAAGGGTTCAATGCAATTGGAAGAAAATAATCTTAATGTATTGAACTATATATAGTCGAATTTCTCTAAAATTATTATTCCCTTGTTAGCACTATGAAGAACTTACTCTATCCTTTAATGTTCGCACTATTTAACCACTTTTTACAAGAATTTTTTGATTAAAATAAGTCAAATATTAAGGACCACACGAGTACAATCTTGTTAACACTCATCAGTCATTACCTCGGCCTCTTTGACCTTGAATGATTCGCCTCCGGCCCAAAAGACACATAAAAGCTTGACAAATTTTTTTTTCAAAACATAGGCAAATTATATTACATTAAAAGCATAAGAGCTTCGATACAATATTGTTCTGCAAAGGAAATCAAATACATAGCATAAAACTTAGGACCTACAACCGATTGTTCTCCCTTGGAAATTGCGACAAATCAAAAGAAAAATAAACTACTAGCTTAAGATCTGATTGGAAGAGTACCATAGTGTCTTGTCCCACACAGTAGACAATTTGTTGGAAAATTAGGCAGCAAAAACTAGAAAAGAAGAACTCCACTGTTACGTTGTTAATGCATTAACTTGCTCTTTGGAGCTTGTAGAACCTGGTCAAGAACTGCCATTGTTGGTGGTTCACTTCCTGCACAGCAGCTCTCACCCCTTCACTGTAAAAAGCAGCAGGTATTATAGTGATGCCTTCCTTGGCTTGGAGATGGAAAACCTCGCTATCCCAACCTTGGTTTCTCTTTCGCATCATCATCTGCTCCCTAGTCAACTCTACAAATTCAAAGCTCACGCCTTGTAGTTGGTCGACAGACACTCCGAACAGCAGCAGCCTCAACGAAAATCTTCTCGGGATCTCTGGTGTAAGTGATCACGACGGAGCAGGTCACAACGGCAAGAATGGTGAATGCAATCTCACGACCCTTGGTCGGAAAACACTCGTAGGTGCCTACGAGAATTGTCATTCCCGAGCCAACAATGCAACTATAGAACCCGAAATCTGACCTTGGTTGAAGATATACAAGGACTAGAAAAACGCAAAGAACCAGGCCCATGACAGAACCAAATGCAAGGTAATCATAATTTTTTAAAGCGTTAGGAATCAATGATAACAGCATGGATGTGAATAAAAAACAGTGTTTGGTGGTAACTGGTAACTTGGTAAGGTCTTTGAGGGTCCACGAAAATCTTCCACAATATGACTTTATGCCTAATGTTTTTATATTTCACCAACAATAGTTGACCAATAAAGAAAGCAACATTGAAGATTGACAATAGAGCAACAACAGCCACAGTGTATGGATTACCGTCTTTCAAGGCGGTGAGGTGTTTGTCGCCGGAGTTTTTATCCGGATTTTTTTACCAGTGGCCGCACACATATATTGAGATATTGACCATCTTTTGACTTTTTTAATTGTCACGACGATGGTGGCCGTCAGACATGCTGTAAACCATAACGCCCCAAGAAGTTAGGCCAAACATCTGATGCGGAGATAATTTGATTTCAGACAGATAACGATCCGACTTCCATAGCTATCATTGTTGCGCGACACAGTTTAACGGTCCATTAAAAAACTGCCAACAACAAGAATTTTTGTCGAAACCAAGAATTTTCCAACTTTATTAATTAAAGAATCATTACTTTTTGTACTCTATCTGTATTTTTTTACATGCTACACTTTAGAAATCAAGTTTTAGGAGGATGTAATGAGTACAATGACCCACAACATTGGAAGAAGGAACAAAAAATTAAAAAAAATTACATACACTTTTGCTTTATGTTAGTACAAGAATTTGGAGGGTCCAAAAAGTGGCACATAATTTGAATTTCACTCCAAAAAAGTGAAATATTTGGCTCCAAAAAGTAGCATGTAACAGAATTTTTGGCTCCAACTTTTGAAAATGCTCCAATTGACTCACAGCCATGATATAACAACCATAATATCTCCCAGATTCATTTATTGTTCCACAATTCCATCACAAATATGCAACTGGTAGGGTAAGGGGAAGGGGGAAATATCACTCTCAGATTTTTGAGATTCATCATCGAGTGATTAGGGATCACTTACTATTACATTATGATTTTCTTTCTAGAATAATCAAATCATCAACTGTAGAAATTGTTGGAGAAGTCTAAGTCGCATCATGTCAAGCACAAGTGAAGCTGACAAAGCATCTCAGATTCTTCCAACAGATTCCACATCAGCGAGAAGGGTAATGTTTGACTTGAATCAACCAGCTCATGAAGCACACATGGACTGTGGTCAGTCAGAAGAGCAGGCAGGAGCCATTGGCATCGACTGTAGAAACTCATAAAAGACAACAGTCTCATGTGGCTTCAACTGCATAGACTCAATATGGCAAGCAGGAGCCTCTAGTTTCAACTACAGTCACTCAGAAGGACAAGCAGGAGCCAGTGGCTTCAACTGCAGTCACTTAAGAGGACAAGCAGGAGCCAATAGCTACAACTGCAGTAGAACACAACCAGAAGCAGAGACAGAGGCAACAGGAGCCAATAGCTACAACTATAGTAGAATACAACCAGAAGCAGAGACATACGCAGCAGCAGAAGCCAATGGCTCCATTAAGAGGGTTTGTGTGCTTAGCAACAAGGACAGAGCCCATGTTGCTCAGAAGTTGCAACAATATTGCCAAGAAGACCACAAATTCAGTACAAACAATTACAAAAAGCTACCAACAGGTTATATCAATGAACTAGCTCAAGAATTCTGAGTATCAAGATGGGCAATCAGTAGAATATGGCACACACTGAGAGCACAAATGGATAAAAATGTAGCCATCAATGTGGACAATCGCAAAATAGGTAGAGTGGGAAGGAAAAAAATATCAATCAACCCAGAGGAAATCAAGATGATCCCACTAAAAAAGAGAACATCAATCAGAGCAACAGCAGCAAGTATGGGCATACATAGATCAACCATGCATAGCCTCATCAAAAGAGGTGAGATAAAGAAACACACAAATGCCATTAAACCAGAGTTGTCAAATTCACACAAGGTTGCTAGAGTTTTGTAGTGTTTACAAGAAATAGTACCAGCATCAATGTCAACAATTCCAAGATTCTCAAACATGTACAATGTAATTCATATGGATGAAAAGTGGTTCTACATGTCTAAGATCACTAGTAGGTACTACGTAGCACCAGAAGAGATAGAGCCACACAAGACATGCAACAGTAAAAGATTCATTGAGAAAGTAATGTTCATAGCAGCTGTGGCAAGGCCACATATCATCCCAAATGATAAATGGTGATGTGGCCTTTGATGGGAAAATAGGGATATTTTCCTTCACAAAATTACTACCAGTAAAAAGATCAAGTAAAAATAGACCAACATGCACATTGGAGACTAAGGCTACAACAAACATTAAAAGAAGTGATTAAGACAAAACTCATTCACTGCATTCTACCAGCAATTAGGGCCAAGTGGCCACATTGGGGGAGCAAGCACATTTGGATAGTTCAAGATAATGCAAAGCCACATATAAGCAAAGATGATCTAGATTTTATGAATGAGGCTACCAAAGATGGGTTTACAATAAATCTAGTCAACCAGCCAGCAAAAAGTCCAAACCTAAATGTACTTGAACTTGGATTTTTCAGGGCAATACAATCACTTAAAGACCAAACAGCACCCAAAAGTGTAGACAATCTAGTGCAAGTGGTGGAGAAAGCATACAATGAATATGATCCAAAGTTAATCAACCACATTTTTCTAACCCTCCAACAATGCATGGTCGAAGTAATGAAGGCTAGAGGGCACAACAATTACCATATTCCACATATGAAAAAACAATCACTAGAAAGAAGAGGAGTGCTACCAACATTAATTCATATATCAAAGGAACTCATAGCAGAATGCCAAGCATAGATTGATCAAGAGCCAAAGGAAGAAATCAGAATGTGATAATCTTTTGTAATTCAACATGTAATGTGGTCATCTTTTGTAATTCAACATGTAATGTGATCATATTTTGTAAGATATGCATCATATTGATAAGATTTGCATCATATTGGTACGATATGCATCATATTGGTACGATATGCATCATATTGGTAAGATTTGTCGTAATTAAACATGTCATGTAGTGTAATCATCTTTTATGTAAGATATGCATCATATTGGTAATGTTAAGACACACAGAAGACCCAGAACCAGAAGCACACAGAAGACCCAGACCCAGACCAAGAAGCACACACAAGTTAGAGACCACGAAGACCCATACTCAGAGATATTGCACCAGACCAAGAAACACACACAAGTCAGAGACCAAGAAGACCCAAGACTTAGAGCAATTGCACCAGACCAAGAAGCAAATAGAAGTCAGAGACCAAGAAGACCCAAGACCAAGAAGCACATAGAAGTCAAAGACCAAGAAGACCCAGACCCAGAGATATTACACCAGACTAAGAAGCACACACAAGTCAGAGACCAAGAAGACCCAAGACCCAGAGCAATTGCACCAGACCAAGAATCACACAGAAGTCAGGGACCAAGAAGACCCAGACCTAGAGCCATTGTACCAGAGACATTGACCTAGACCCAAACCCACAACACCAACATTCATAGACCCAGAGACATCAACCTAGACCCGCAGATCCAAATCCATATCCCCAGACCCAGACCCAAAGCCATATACCCAAACCCGTAAGACCAACAGTCATAGACCCAAAGAAATCGACCTAGACCCACAGACCCAAAGCCATATACCCAAACCCATAAGACCACAGATCATAGACCCAAACCCAAAGCCATAGACCCTGAGCCATCAACCCAAACCCACCGAGAAGAGGCCATACACCCAGACCCGTAGTCATAAACCCGTAGTCATAGACCCAAATCCACAAGACCCGTAGTCATAGACCTAGACCCAAAGATGTAGACCCAGACCCATAGTCATAGACCCAGAGCCATCACCCAGACCCACAGATCCAAACACGAAGCCAAGAGACGAAACCGAGAAATAGAAAAAATAAAAGGGGATAACAAAGCCAAGAGATAAAATAGAGAAGGACATACAAATCACACAAGATTTAACAACATCAATTACCACAAAAATAAATCAAAACACTCGTAGGAGTCAAATATGGAGTGAACTCAAGAATAGGGTTTTAGGTATTACTCTTTATGCTCTTGTGCATTTGAGTACCAGTAGGAGTACTCAGACCAAGTTTTGAACCCCAATGGTGGGGGATCAGACCCACCGAGAAGAGCCATTGGAGAATTGACCGTAGAAGGAGCAGATACCTTAGTGGATCGAGCTTTCTCCCAGATTTCAGCATCAATTTCAGCCAAGATTTGACATAACTGTTTAATCTCATGTGGTGGTAAGGTGTCCTCTTCAAAACCGAATAAACGACGCTTATCAGTAGTTTTAGATGCATTCCCTTCAGCAGCCATGGCTATGTACCCAAAGAGATTCAATAAAACCCCCACAAACTCACAAACCCTCAAGTGAAACCCAAAAAAAAAAACCACAAGAAATGAGTACCAAAATGTGAGTTGCAAAGAGTAGAGTATTAATCTGGTGAAAAAATCCAAAAATAGTGACTGGAAATAGGTAGATCTAGGATTTTAGGTTGAGGAAAAATGAAGAACAAAATTGAGAAGAGAGTCAGATGTCCAGAGGGAGAAATGTGAAAGTAAGAGGTGACATTCAGAAATCACGAGGGATTTGAGGGATTTGGTGAGGTGGAAATGAGAAGCATCAAGATTTAGGGTGAGGTGGTAGGTTAATAGGTAAATACATGTGCATTATAAGGATAAACAAATAAAAAAAATTACCGAGAACAGAAACGTAGCAAGTAAATAAATACGTTCGTAAAAGGAAAATGTAGCAACTAAATAAAGACGGATGGAGTATTAAATTATACTGGGAAGTGGTGATACATGCACTAGTCATATCAATAATCAATTGTTAGCTAGTCTATATAGAAGTAGCACAACTTTGTTTGATGAAGATTATCAACTGTAATGGTAGATTTTATCAAAATATAAAAATAGAAAAATGAATAGATTACCTGATTTGCCGTTGCCTGCAAACTTTCAAAATCTTTGTATAAAGGAAAAAAAGAAGGTTTATAAGTTGCAGTCCGTAACCCATTAGTTCTATGTGTATATTTGGTGGGTGCATACTTCCTCATTTATATAGCTATGTGTGTTCTGTAGTTTCAAACAGATAGAGCTTGTAAAGTATTCGCTGCTAAAAATGTTTCCATGAGTATTCTTTAATTACCTCCCTAATTGCATGTACAAAATAGCTTGAGAACTCATAGTAGGGTAAATTTTGGGTAGTCCTAATTATTGGCTATACTATCTTCAATTAAAAATTACTGCCTTGTTTCAGACGGAAGCTAGCTAGCCTTAGTACAAAAAAGGTAGTGGAAGCGTATTCCCAATCCCGGCCAACAAGAATAGTACAGGGAAAGGATATAGATGTCAACACAGAGGCGTGCTTTTTAAACTGGCACATACTCTACCATTGCAACAGTCAACAGAGATGGGTTTCATATACATGCATTCACTGACAATGTCCAAAACTGGGCGATGAAAGGTTTCTGTTCTCTTGCCAAAAAATAAAAAATAAAAAGAAAATGTTTTTTTCTGTTCATTAAAAGTTAAAACATCCTTCTTTGGTGCATCACCAGACACCAGTGCTCTTTCGTTATTTTCCTTGAGGAGCCCTTGTCTTGCTGACTGCTGTACCCACTTGTTTGACCAAATATTTTCATTACAGAAGACAAGGAACTGCATGTATTGATGATTTATTATGGATCTGCTGAAAAAACCAGACGCACATCAAATAAATGTGGTGCTATGGTTTGGTAAAACTGATTAGCTTATACAGTAAAAACATGGAAGGTTAATCGTGTCCGAGTCTCTTCTAGTTTAGGATTCAGGATCAGCTGAGTTTATCATGTCTAAATTTTGTTGGCAAATGAACCTCAGCTTTGATTTAGTTCATCAAACTTGAGTGTTGGACAACATGATGTTCAAAAAAAATGAATCCTTAACAAACCTAAACAGCACACTTTGTTATCAAAATTTGATTGGAATTCTTCCACTTTCCAGATTAACCACTTTATTCTCAATTAAAAAAAAAAATTCTTTTGAGTAATAATGATTTCCTTCTCATTAAAGAGTTTTTTTCCTTGTGCTAAATTATGTACACAGGTGAATGAAGCTATTTTTGAGACAACTTAGTCCATTCTAATATTAATTCAAGTGAGGTAAGGTGAAATGGTAAATTTTTCATTTACTAAAGTATAGTTTCTTCAACCAAAAGTACCTTTATGGAGGTAAGATACATTTCCTTGGCTTACAAAAAAAAAAGTGATAAAAATTTATAGAATGGACTGAGAGAGATAGTGAGAGACTAAGGATTGCGTCGGAGATTTCACTACGATCAAGACGAGCTACGTCCTGAACGACACTAAGGCTCCGTTTAGTAGGGCGTAAAACGTTTTCAACTGAAAATTGTTTTCCATGGAAAACTTTTTACGGTGGAAAACTCATTTTCATGGAACTCTTTTCGTTGTTTAGTTACATGGAAAATGAGTTTACATTTAAACATTTTTCGTTGTTTGGTTGAACTGAAAATCAATTACTCTTATTTACTTTTCTATTTGTATTCTCTTGTCATTTTTTAACTTTTTCCGTAGTATTTTTAGTTTTTTGTCATTAGCTAAATTTGTTATGCTATAAGAATTTTTTTTTATAAATTCTACAATATATTTCTCTAATCTATTAATAACATATTACATTATACAAAATATCTCCATAAAACCATAAATCCCTAAAAAATTTGGTTCAACATTATAAAAAGACCTTAAGCAAATTATAAAGGAGTATTCGCAATCAAATAACCAAATCAACCAAACAGGTAAATGTATTCGCAATCAAATAGGTAAACCAATCAACCGGTTGTAATGTAATAGTTTGTACTTTTATATTTAAAACTATAACAAAAAGAAAAATTCTACTCTAATTTCAAATAAACTGTTGATTGCCCACATTTCATGGCATGAGAAACATTCATGGTTCAATCGAATCGGGGAGAAATCTAGGTTATTTTTTTATTTTCATCTAAGTTGGATAAAATTTATTCAAATTATTGATATAGTATGATAATTTAATAATCAAGACATGAGATTTGAAAAAAAAAACGTTCTTAATTGATGATATTCGAAGAAGATGAAAAGAAATTATGGATTTTTAGCTCAAATTTTAATAGAGAGAAAGTGTGGAGCACAGAGAGAGAGGTGTTACTGAGACGATGAGAAATAAAGAATGTGTGAATAGAGCTAAGCATGGGCCGGGCCGGCATGCAGGTCGGCCAGACACACTTTTGGCACAGTACGACATGAGCACGATCATGGCACGACACGACATGCTGCGAATGACAGCAAAAATTTAGGCACGAGCAGCGCGCCAATTTGGCACGAAGCACGACTTAAAATACGCTATTATTTAGTATTATTTAATACTATTATTAGTATCAATATTATTATTATTACTACTACAATTAATATTATAATTATTTTTAATATTATTATATTCTTATAATATAATTTATATTATCTAATTTTTTTTTTCAATTTTACTATATACTTTATTTTTATTTTTTGTTAAAAAATTAGGCCAGTATGAGGCACGACATGGTACACTTAGAACGTAGGTCGTGCTAGGCCATTGGCCGAGTTTTAGGGAAAGGTATCACAACACAGCATGACACCACCACAATTAGGCATGGTACAACGCGATAGGAGGTCAGGCATGAGCTGACGCGGTCCATGATGGGCACGGTACGACCCGTGCCCAGCTCTATGAATGAGTTGTTAATGCGTTAGTTGTTTGTTAGTTGGTATTTTTTTTGGAGTGAATGGAAGTAAAATTGTTTTACTCCCAATTTTGAAGGAAAATGTTTTCAATAGGGTGTAAAATGAATTTACATTATAAGTTTTACATCCTATATTTTACTCCAAACCAAATAATGTAAAATAAGAAAACAGTTTTTAGGGAAAATATTTTACACTCTACTAAACAGAGCCTAAGTTACTATGTTCGTGGAAGCTAGAAAGCAAAGCTATTAATTATCATTTGGGGTTGTAGAAACGAGATATTCTTTTTTATTTTATTTTTTTGACATTTCTATTGATTGGAAAGATGAGATTAGGAGGATTATCTTTAGTACTGTTTGCAAATGTCCTCCTTATTGGCCTAATAAACTTTAAATGAAGAGGGTAAGAAAAGAGACTTTTTCGATTCATCCCTAATATAAATTATATTATGATATTGAGATATCAAATATATATATATATATATATATATATTGTTATATAAGATATAACTATTATTATATTATTATATTCAATATAGAAATACAGAAGATATAAAATAGAAAAACGTATATTAGATATAAACATTATAATCTCATATATACAAATAAAATTACGAAAATGCACACAAATATAAATTAGGAATTTCTCGGTATCGTTTGTTGTTTGGTAATTTATTTTGTATTATTATACCTCTTGTGTAAGTAATAAAATTTTAATTATTCGTCAAAAAAACTTTGCTGCCTGCCTGCCTGCTTGCTATGTACTGTATGTAAAATGTTGTGGGAATATTAAAATTCAGAAGGCAAAAGCCATAGTATCAAACTATGAACCTTCAAGTTACAGCAAACATTTGAATCAAACTATAAACCTTCAAGTTACAGCAAACATTCTCCTTCAATTGCTAGTTTTGACATTCATTTGGAAGGTAGAACAATACATATGCATCCAGACTATTCATAAAGATTTATAACAGCAAAGTCGGCATTTCCACCTCGGAACCAATGAACCATGCCCTAAGTAATAAACTATTGACAATGATCTTTTCAAATAAACATCCCAGGTTGACTCTCTCTTTCTTCGTCAACTTTTTTCAGCTGAGGGCAGATTAACACAAGCGCCCTTTTACAGTAAAATGTAGTAGAGCTGCACAAAAGATAACCAATAAAGCTATATGAGGGAAATGTTCAACATACTCTACACATCTCAAAAGAAATTCCTAAAAATACTGTCTATAAATCTAACATCATTAAACATGACAAGATAGGACTCATGTAGAAGTCAATGAAAATTATTCTTTCATTAAATATCTTTAATGCAGTCTACTCCATATATATTACTCGGATTTGGGTACTCGTAGTAGGGAAAGTAGGAGTCTAAATGCCAGCCTCCGCTACTAAATGAAATACTTTCATATTTTTTACCCAATATGAAGTTCTATGTGTCCAAAGATTCAGAAACGACCCAAGGGTATTTGTGGAGAAATAAGGACAATAAGTAACCAAGGATTAAATAATGCAAACTAGAAAATTCCATGAATAGGATGAAGACATTGCTCTGGGCCTGTGTAAACAGTAAAGCTGAGCTATCAGCTCGCCACAACAACATATAAAGACAATTGGCACACTCACTGCTCCATAAAAGGGGATGCAGTAGCTTCCTTAGGCTCTGGCGGACACCATACTTAAGTTTTAAGCCACAATATTTATTTTCACATCCAAAATCAAGGAGAGGGATATACAAAGTAAAGGTAAGCACAGCTGTCTAACTGAACTTGATTAAGCAGAGGCTGTTTAAGCAAGCTTGGTAAGCCACATAAAATATAAATCTTGAGTCCAGAATAAACCATTTGATAACAATCTTACATTGCCATTTGTTATTATCTTTCACTATACATGTATTTAAGTCCAACATATTCTCAAAAAGGACTTCATAAATAGTAAACAAATACAGTCTGAGGTTCATGGAATATTCTGGATTCCCATGGATGAATGCTAATATATTGCAGTAATCACTGATCAGTATAAGCTTATACTAACTGTTGCAGATATTCAGCCAAAACAGCTCAAAATTTCAAACTAGTTCACGAGCCAAGAGTCAATAATACTTGTTGACAAGATCAAAACACTGAGACCTCAAACGTTTAAGTACCGTATCTCTACAAATCTACCCAAAAATTCATAAAATATAATACTTCGTATCTCGAGTTCTTGCTAATCATTATTGCTAAAAATCCATTGAGGTCTCACATCCATAAGGCAATACCACATGCAGAAAAAACATAACGTTCATATACTGCTAAGAAATTTCCCACCATAATCACTATCAGGATTATAGAGCTATAAACCCCTTAGCTAGGGCTTCAAAACAACTTTCTGTCAACATATCATCAGATCAGTGAATGATAAGGGTAATATGTGGGCAAAGAAAGGAAGGAGTTTTGAAATATAGAACTTTTATTACTTCTTAGTTTTGCATAAAGAATACAACATTTATCCAGATGAAAACTTACACTTCATATTGTAAGTGAGTCTCCCTCAAAGAGAGTGGGGTAAGAAAACTGAAAAAAGATGCGCCATCATAGACTCATAGAAATCCTTGACCTTACCTTGTTGAATTGGGTTTTAAGAAAGCCACATAAATTTAAATTTGTAGTACATGTTACCAATACCATCTGTATAGGAAATACAATTAGGTAACTACAAAGAGGTACGAAAGAGAAGCCTTGATAGAGAAAACTCCTCTTCCTTATATCATTCTATTTATTGACTTGCCCACTGCCAACATTATTGCCCTCGACAACCTTACAAAGGATGATCAATGGATTCAGATTGTACAATCCACCATGGTGGATAGGTACTGAGCCCAAATCTCCAAACTAGCCTATATCAACCACGGCATAAAATTCCCTCTACAGAAGGTGAAATTTAAGATACTACCTATCATCACAGGTCACTAAAAATGCAATATGGCCTACAAAGCCGAGGAAAGGAATAATCTGAGATAGTTAATGGGTAGTTAACAGGACATTGCATAAGCCGTAGCCATCAAGAAACTGTGTCAAGTCCAGAAACAGGGAGAGATAGAATGGAATTCAAACCAATTTGGGCTATGCAGATCAGCCAGCCTCCCCTAAAGAAATGCAGACAGTCAATTACCATGTGCTGGATAGTGTCATTGACTGATAATCATTAATGTCAAAGACCTCAATCAAATCCGTACAAATCCTAATCATCAGCATGTATGGTTTAAAGGGTGAGCAAGTATACCTTCCAAGCCGTGTTTTCATCAAAAGTATATAATATGTGCTCCCAAAATGTGATTCTGAATGAATCTTACTACCTACCAACTGCTGAGAAAAATTCTATGTGAGCTCCAACAAGGCACCAACTATTAACCCGACCAGAAAAGCACTCAAAACCTTAATGTTAGGAATTTAACAAATATAATCACTGCCTAAACTTAGGAGAAGCATGGAATTAGAAACCCTCCCTACAACATGCTGAGTACTGACCATCAGAAAACAGAATAGACCTCTCAGTCTTGACACATTCACGCACATTCACCAGCAACATTTCCAAAGACCCTTAAGCATACCGTTTTATTACTCAGCAACCACAATCAATTATAAACCACGCCACGAATCCAAAAGCAACACAATCAACAACAAATTAACTTGATTTCAAACAATCTTCAAAATCTAATCTTTTCAACAATCAAAGAGCTAATAGAGGTCAATGAGACATAAAACGAAGCGTTCTACAAAAATGAAATGAGATTTGATAAAATTAGGGTCAACGGCGGAACATACGAATAGCCGATTAAGATCAGTGCCGTTTGGATCGAATGGGGAATTGGTTCTGCTTCTCAGTGGCGACTCTGAAAATCCAGTAAACCTGCAGATAAGATTCGCAAATCAATGAAGATGCAGATGCAGATGCAGATGAAGGAGCAGAAGCAGGAGGAGTGAGGAGTGAGGTGATACCAGAGCTATGACATGAGCTGCTATGAGTAGCACCACGAATAGTGGGACTATTTCTAGGACCCCTGCCTTTGTCGTTGTTTCTTGCTGCGCCATTTTGTTCGTCAGAATTTGGTGTTGTCAATCAATTGGGGAGCTTCTTCGCCAAGATATTCATGGGGAGACGCTGTAGAGCGCGAGTATAGTATTTTACTGCCTTGTATGTTTGACAAAATTTGAAGCCACGGGTCAATGTTGACTTTTCAGATGTATGATCATCCCTTGCTAGTGACTTAGTGAGTGTTCTATATCACAACTAGAGTCGACCTATCTCAATAATTTGTTCGTGAATATCAAGAATTCAATACAATTTTTGCAAAATTTAGAGTTGAAAATAGGGTCAAATTACTCGTCATTAACAAATATTGTTTAATCAATATGAAATAGTCACATCAACCCTTTAACGATTATTATGTCGTTTATTTATAGGGCAAAGACAGATGCCTTGTGCCCATCCGCTTTCTTGATGCATGTGACCACTGCCTGATTTTCGTCCAACAATAGGGGATTTGGCCCCTAAGGCACGTGTTGTAGGCTAAGCCAACACGATGGATGCGCCTTGAGAACCACCTTGAAGTACAATTCTTACATAGCGGTGAGTTGAATCCTTTGAATGCGACTTAAATACGTGACAGGGTATTGTAAGTGGCAGAGTGACCTTGCTGTCACGATCCTTTGTGATTTAGTCCACAATCGCTTTGATTCGTCCCTCCCCTTCTTACACCCAATCCTGTAAAACGCCTATATTGTACACATTAAGGCTAGGACAAAGTTAGTTTCAAAAAATAACAAGATACGGAGGCAAAGAGTGCATGCATTAGATACACATCACCAAAGGTACATTTTGCATGAGCTTAAACCCCCATGAGATGTTTCAAATGACTCCGGATGCCAAATATGACCTCGTTAGACCTTTGGAAAAAAATTTGAAATAAATTCATAAAAGAGTCCAAAATGTCCGAAATGACGGAATTTTGAATGTTATATACACCAATTTCTTTAAATTTTCGAAGATTTTCAAAAATTGAAATATTTGTAATGGGTGCTTAGCGCCAAATTAGTGGGTACTAATGATTGTGGAGGCCTAATATGACCTCATTAGATCCATGATAAAAATTTAAAATTAATATATGACTGGGTCCAAATACGTTTGAAATGATGGAATTTTCAAGGTTATGATACACTAATTTTGATAAATTTTGGAAGATTATCAAAAAATTTCAAACAATTGAAATAATGTTAGGGGTTTCCCCTGGGGTCTTATAAGATGGTTTCGGACCAACAATAAACTTGTCATGGCCCTCCAAAGGCAATAAAGACATGTTAAGGAACGAATATCAAGGTACATTGGAAATAGTTATATTAAGTATTTAGAACTAGGGGTGTCAAATCGGGTCAACGGGTCGGTTTTGGGTTGACCCATCGTGGGTCGGTTCTTGTCGGGTTAATTTTTGCCTATCGGGTCGAGTTGGATTTGGGTTGGGTTAAATCGACTATTTTCTTGGTCGGGTTAGAGTCAGTTTATATTCGATTCGGGTCAATGTCGGTTCGGGTTGTATTCGGTTTAGGTCAAGGTCGGTGCGGGTTTTATTCGGTTCGGGTCAAGGTCAGTTTTAGTTTAATCGGGTCGTTTCCTGAACGGGATATAACGGGTTATTTCAGATTCGGGTAAAATCGGGTCGGTTCCTTAACGGGTTATAGAGGGTTATTTTGGGTTCGGATCAAGGTCGGTTCTAGTAAAATCAGATCGATTCCTGAACGGGTTATAGCGGGTTATTTCGGGTCAAGGTCGATTTTGATAAAATCGGACAATGATGATGGTTAATTCATAAATTGGACAATGATGATGTCGATAAGTCATTTAAAAATAAAATATTTATGGGGTGATGATCATTAAATGTGTATTATCCTGTCAAACTAGTCTATAACTTCCAATGTTAAGTTTATATATACATAAGAACTTGTAATAGAATTCCTCTATTTATACCAATGTGTATTACTATTTAGTTGTCGAATATATATGATAGATGATTAGGAAAGAATTTGATACCTTAAAAGAATAAGAGATTAACTTTCAAATGTAGAGATAAGTAAATATTTAGCAACTTAACATATAAACGATCATATATTCACATTGGTATAAATAGAGGAATTATATGAAAACTATACTTTAGTTTTTTTTTATTTATTGTTATTTAAAGATTAGGAAAATGATTGTCATTTTTGAAAAAGAAGGATGTCAATGTGATTTATGAAATAATGAAACCCCAAATTGAAAGGCTATAATCTCCCATTTCTTAAGCATAGACATGATGATTTTGCTTTTATTTGAATATTTAATAAATCATTTAAAATTTTTATTTTCATAAATGTACTTACTAAATAATTAAATTAATAAAAATATTTGGTTTCAAAGTTATTAGATATTAGGTAAAAAATATGTCTGTCAAATTTAGGTCATATTCACGTATATACAGATTATTAACACATCCAGTGAATTCCGGTAATGAATTGTTATAAATTGCAGTTATGTGTCGGTTTCAATCGGTTTCAATCGGTTTTGAGTTCTTTTTGGGTCGAATCCGTAACGGGTCGGGTCTGTAACGTGTCGGGTTTGTAACGAATCAGACACAGATCAGGTTCGGATCTTTAAATATCGAGTCAAATCGGTTTCGGGTTAACTTCAGGTCGGGTTGGGTCAGTTTTCGGGTCTCACTTTTCGGGTTATAATCAGGTCGGGTCCAGGTCGGTTTCGGGTAACTTATCGGGTCGGGTCTAATTCTGACAGCTCTATTTAGAACCAAATTAGATGTTCTAATGAGTCTAGAGGCCTTATATGACCTCATTAGACCCATGGTAAAAATTTAAAAGAAATACATGACTAGGTTTGAAAACATCCGATATGACGTAACTTTGAAGGTTAATACACTGATCTAGGAAATTATGGAAGATTTTCAAAATTTTCAAAAATTGAAGTAATATTACAGGATATCCCCAAGGGTCATATGAGGAGGTTTCAACCCAATAATTAACTTATCTTTGGCCTCCAAAAGCAACGAACACATGTTGAGGACCGAATATCATGGTACAATGAACAATTGGAATGTGTGTTTAGCATAAAATTAGATGGTTCCAATGACTTTGGAGGTATAATATAACCATATTAAACATATTTTAAAAATTTAAAGGAAATCCATGGCCAAGTTTGAAACTATCCAAAATAACGGAATTTTAAAAATTATAATAACCAATTTCGAAAAATTGTCGAAGAATTTCAAAAAAAATTAGAAACTAAAATAATCTTACAGGGTAACCCATGGGGTCATATAAAGAGGTTTTGGACCAACAAATAACTTATTTTAGGGGTCCAAAGGCAACGAACACGTGTTCAGGACCCAATATCAAGGTACAATAGTATATTGAAAACGATTGTAACAAATATTTAGTGTCAAATTAGATGGTTTTAACGACTCAAGAGGCCTAATATGATCTCATTAGACCCATTGTAAAAATTTAAAGGAAATCCATGACCAAGTCAAAAAACGTCTAAAATGACGAAATTTTGTAAATTTGAAATAATGTTACTAGGTGCCCCATGGGGTCGTATAAAATGGTTTCAAACCAATAATTAACTTATCTTGGACCTTCAAAGGCAATGAACATATATTTAGGAAAGAATATCAAGGTATAGTCAAATTAGAAGGTTCTAATAACTCTGAAACCCTAAAATGAACTTGTTAAACACATGGTAAAATTTTGAAAGAAATTGTGATCTTTTTCGAAAATGCCCCAAATGGCAGAACTTTGAAGGTTAATACATCGATCTTTGGAAATTATGAAAGATTTTCAAGAGTTTTCAAAAATTGAAATAATATAACAGTGTGTCTGCAAGGTTTGTTTGAGGAGGTTGCGAACAAATAATTAACTTATCTTGGGCCTCCAAAGGCAATGAACATGTGTTGAGTATCGAATATCATGGTATATTGGAAATGGTTGGAATGGGTGTTTAGTGTAAAATTAGATGGCTAATGACTCTGGAGGCATAATATGACCTCATTAGAATCATGGTTAAAATTTGAAGGAAATTCATGACTGAGTCCGAAAACGTTCAAAACGATGAAATTTTAAAGATAAACACCGATTTCTAGAAATTTTAGAAGATTTTCAAAAAAATTCAAAAATTGAAATAATGTTACGAGGTGTCCCGAGGGTTTGTATAAGGAGGTTTTGGGACCAAGAATTAACTTATTTTTGGCCTCCAAAGGCAACAAACATGTGTTGAGGATAGAATATCATAGTACATTGAAAACGGTTATAAAGGGTGTTTCGCGCCAAATAAGATGATTCTAGTGACTCAAGAAACCCATTATGATATCGTAACCTCGTTAGATCCCTTGTAAAAATTAAGAAAATCTATGACCGGGTCCAAAAAGTTTGAAATGACATAATTTAAAAGGTATATAATACAATGATTTCAAGAAATTTTGGAAGATTTTCAAAAAAATTCTAAATTTGAAATAGTGTTACAAGGTGTCACCTAGGATCGTATAAGGAGGTTTTAGATCAACAATTAACTTATCTTGGGCCTCCAATGCAACAAACACATGTTGAGGAGCTAATATCATGCTACATTATAAATGGTTGTAATTGGTGTAAAGGACTCAAATTGAAGGTTATACTGATTCCTAAAGCCTAATATGACCCTACTAAACCCATGATAAAATTTCAAAGAATTTCATAACTGTGTCAAAAAACGTCTAAAATGGTAGAATTTTGAAAGTTATAATTCACCAATTTCGGTAAATTTTGGAAGACTTTCAAAAAATTAAATCAAAATAATTGTATAAGGAGTTTTGGACCAACAATTAACTTGTCTTGGGCCCCCAAAGGCAAAAAACATGTGTTAAGGAGCGAATATCATGGTACATTAGAAATGGTTGTAATTGGTGTTCAGGACCCAATTTGAAGGTTATAACGACTCGTGAGGCCTAATATAATCCTGTTAGACCTAAGACAAAAGTTTCAAGGGATTCCATGACCAGGTCCGAAAACATTGAAAATGACGGGATTTTTAAATTTTAGTGGATTTTTCTTAGTACTTATGAGGAGGTTTTAGACCAATAACTGTCTTATGTTCAGCCTTTAAAGGCCTTGAAAATGAATTACGAACCCTATAATAGGAGTTTCGATAATTGATTGAAATTAGTGTTTAGATTCAAATTAGATGGTCCTAATAGCTCACAGGCCCTAATATGACCCTATAGTAGGAGTTTTAATAACTGATTGAAATATGAAGGTATGTTGTCTCCTATTTCACCAACTTTTTAATATGACCCCATAATACACTTGAATTAACTGTGCATAATATGGGGTTTCAAAATTGCTAAGAGATTGATTTTATAAAGGTGATTGACAAAACCCCTCTATTTGGCTTCAAATAGTTTTCTATATTTATTCTTATTTTCCTCCTATTTTCACTATTGCGGACGGCCAATTCTTTAAATTGCAGCAAGTCCATCAATTTTGGAGAACACTAGAGGTGAATGAAAGAGATAGCGTGCAGGTGCTTATCGAACCTAATTCTCCAACGCAAGACGTGCAATTTTTCTAGTCGCTCGTGAGTGAGGTTACCGGAAGTGATCCTGCTGTTGTTCGTCACGTGTCTAGGATTATCCATGTACAGCTCCATCGAGAGGGTTCATGTTACGTTGAACCCAAGCCGAGTATGTCGAACCGTGGACGACCTAGCACACGCCGTGAACGATCCTCGTAGGAGTACTCAAGTCAAGGGCGTGGACGAGGATCGCGTACGATGTCTAGCCGGGGCTGACGTTCTATGTCGTCTGTGAATATGTCGACTTGTAATGCAGATATTACAGTATACCCGAACGTAGATAAGATTCCGGCGATCATGCTTGAATACGTAATTGACTATCTCGACGCCCGGGGTGATGGTAATTGTGGTTTCTGCATGGTGGCAGACTTATTCCTAGGTAGTGAGGAGAATTGGATTGAAGCGCGAAAGATCATATGTAATGAGTTGTTAGCGAATCGAGGCATTTACTCATCCATCTTCTACGAAGGCGCTGACAATGTCGTCACTCGTATTACATGATATGGAGGGAGTTGCTCTATGGAACATTGGATGGAGGTCCAATAAGACTTATTTCCAATATCACAGTTCTGGAATTGTGCAGTCATATTTCTCAATATATGGTTAGATGGAGCACTTTATTCTTGCATGACTGTATTGCCATGGTCTGCACCCGTGAACGTTAGTTGGCCACGAAGGGAGATATGCATTGCACACCTCGGTACCTACAAGCATTACATTAGATTAACTCTATCTCGTGACTGTCCTATATCGCCCATATGCACTTTGTGGTTTCAGGTACGAGATCATAGTGTTGTTGTAGGTTGAGAGCAATTTTATGAGGTACATTTAGGACTTTGGTGGAATTTGTCTAGTTTATAACGTGAACTAAACCTATATTGTACGATATTGTTACGAACGTATATATTTGAACATGTTGTTGATAATATTGTTGATATCGTTGAACATGTTGATAATATTGTTGAACATATTAATGCATATACAAGACCCTATTTAAAGCAACAGTTTCCTAGTTATACCTCTTTTTGACAACGTATATCTATGTACTGATTATGGGGCACTAGCGAGAGAGTTGATAAAAAGAGAGGAGGGTTTGATGAAGGAAAAGTCTGTTTTATGCGAATACAATGACATACTTCTCCTTCCTCAAACCCCCCCCCCCCCCCTATTAACTCTCTTGCTCTTCCCTCGTAATCGGCGACGAGAAATTACGCTTACAAAGATTGATATAATTCGGGAACTTAGATAATATATATTACAGTCTAAATATTATAGTCCAACTACAAAATATTACAGTCCAACTACATAATAAGTACGAAAAAGAGACAAAACCGTGCGTACATGGAAATGTCTAAATAAATAACTACATATACAAAGAGTCTCATCCAGCGTAGTACTCGTAAATAACTAAGTTGATGGCGTCAGCACAAGCCCCCAACTCGGGTGTCAACGCCCTAGCATCAGTGATAGGCTGGACGATCCTTAACAACTTCTCGACCCACTGCAAATAACGAAAAAATACATAAGTTTGTATAACGTTCCAGAATATAACATAATATAAAAATAAAGATAATCAAATTCCAATTGAACTTACGTAATGGGTGTTCGTTCTCTTTGGTGCAGTGTGAACAACCTCCTCGTCCAGGTGGGCTACCAATCGCCCCGCATCACCAGGCTCCTTCGGAGAAGTCCGAAGCGCAGTACGAGGTTGATCGTGTCCAAAACCAATATGTGGCGGATGAGGACGCAGTGAGGGAAAGTACTCGTATATCCATGCCTGTAGAAGGGTGAGACAACCTGCAATGTGTCTACAACCCGCTTTACTCGCCTATCCTAGCTGTCGATATAACGCAGCCAATGTCGCAGCACCCCAAGCATAACTCCCTAAATCACGTATGGATCCGAGTCGGAGCTCATGTAAAAACTGGGGTCGAACAATGTGGACCCAAAAATGTACAACAACCAACCAGCCTCAGCAAAATATCTATCTCCTCGGTCCACGCCACGACAAGTATCGACAATGGAAGTCATAAGGAGACCTCCCTTACCCCAATGATCTTTCGTAAATTGTGGCAACGTAAATCCCATAAACTCTCTAGCCTCCTCTATCAGATCATCGGGGCCCAACATCCCAGAGACTACACGTCCCTCAACCGGAATACGTAGAATGTGGCACACATCCAACAGTGTGATAGTCATCTCCCCAAACGGGAGGTGGAACGAGCTCGTGTCAGGCTGCCAGCGTTCATTAAAAGCTGTACTCAAAGCCATGTCCAAGTGTTCAAAGAGAGAATACGGCAAATGAGATAGTCCAGTACCATCAACAACATCTTTTGACTCCTTTGACAGAAGGTCCTCTCTCCAAGAACGCAATATGTGGCAACTCCTCATCCTACCATGGCACTTCAGCACCCCTCTCTCCGATCTAGTCCAGATCCCACGTGCTACGTGACCCCTGTAGCTAGGAATGACGCTACCATCTAGCGGCCCGCCCAGCATCACTCCACGTACAAGCCAGGTGTCATCTGCGGGTGCCTGGCGCTTGTGACTACGTGAGCTTGTGCTAGTGCTAGTGCTAGTGGTCTCTGCCCTAAGAAACTGACCCCTCGACCAGGATGGGCCACGACAACCCTGTGACTGACGTGGCACGAACTCGTCGTCAAGTTCCTGGTCAAGCTCCGTAGTAAAGTCCTCCCAATCCTAATCACTCTCATCAACATCATCATCATCCTCGTCGTCGAAAGGACGGGAACCAGAAGCCCTAAAAACAACAGCTCTGACAGTTCTTGGGGAAGGGAGACTCGAACGCGCTACCTTAAGTTGCGGCTGTGGGTATGGCTGTGAAGACCTTGCCCTCCTAATAGAAGCGTCAACACCTTGAGCCCGGGTGTGGCGCTGGCTAGAGAATTCGTCTGTGGTCATAAAATCGGGAATGACATGTCCCGTAACCCTCTATTCAATAAACAACAACATAATTTTTAGAAATACTTCCGAACGTCCCTCATATTTATCCTAACTTTACTCATTTTCATAACTTAACATTCCTAACTAAGTTCCTAAATTCTTAAGTCAATATTCCTAAATTCTTAAATCTTAATTCTAATTCCTAAATATTCCTAACTTAAAATATCATAATTAAAGTTAATATTCATAAATTCATAAATCCTAATTTTTCTAACTTAAAATATCCTAATTAAAGCTAATATTCATAAATTCATAAATCCTAATTTTCCTAACTTAAAATATCCTAATTAAAGTTAATATTCATAAATTCTAATTTTTCTTACTTAAAATATCCTAATTAAAGCTAATTTTCATAAATTCATAAATCCTAATTTTCCTAACTTAAAATATCCTAATTAAAGTTAATACTCATAAATTCATAAATCCTAATTTTCCTAACTTAAAATATCCTAATTAAAGTTAATATTCATAAATTCATAAATCCTAATTTTCCTAACTTAAAATATCCTAATTAAAGTTAATATTCCTAAATTCATAAATTCTAATTTTTCTAACTTAAAATGTCCTAATTAAAGTGGATATTCCTAAGTTATAATATTTTCCTAAATTCAAATACTTTAACTACTTACTGAAAAATTCAAATACATAAATTTTAATTTTCCTAACTTAACATATTCCAACTTAACATAACTTAATATTTTCCTAACTTAACTTAACATATTCCTAAGTTATTATTCCTAACTTCTAATTTCCTAATTTTCCAAAACTCAATTTTATTTTCTATTATCAGTACTCCTAATTATTAATTATTTATAATTATAATTTAAAACTACCTAAACTATTAATTAACAATAATAACATTTAAACAATAATTAAATAACAAAATTAACAACAATTTATAATTAAACAATGATTAACAAACAAATTAAAAATACAATTTTTTAAAAAATAATCCGGCACCGGGGGGGGGGGGGGGGGGGAGCCGTCCAAAAAAACCGGCCAGCACTAGAGCGGGCTGTCTAAAATTTCCGGCCACCCCTAGGGCAAGCAAAAGATTTTAGACAACTAGTCCTAGGGCGGGCCGAATTTTTTTGACGGCTCCCCCTAGGGTTGGCCGGAATTTTAAGACGGTTCTTCACCGGAAAATTCGAAAAAAAAAATAAAAAACATACCCTTGAACGCGGTAGTCTTTCTCCTTCTACAGTGGATGCAAGATCTTTTCCGGGGCGACGACTCATTTCCGATGACTTCTTGTGGCGGGGCAGCGGCTTCTGGCGGGTGGGAGATGCGGCAGGCGGCGGCATGTGAAGGGATCCGGCTGGCGACGGTGGTGGAGAGTTAGAGAGGGATAGAGAAAGTTAGGGAGAGAATGAAGAAGTAGGAAGGCAAGGGCAAACAGGGAAATATAAGGGGCGGTGTTTAACAACCCCCTTAACTTTTTATAAATTTTACAAACACACTATTAAAAATATTTAAATTTTAAGTTTGCTTTGGAGTTTTACAAAAACAAATGAAAAAATAAAAAATGAAGGGAATATTAATTAGTAGTTATGAACAAATTCACTTAATTAGCATAATTTAATCATTTTTAAAATTATTAGTAGGTAAAATTGAAAAAATTTCATTATTTCTCTTCTAGAGGGTTTTTTGGTAAAATTAGTAAGCCAAATTACCTATTGGCATTTAGTGTGTCACAAATCTCGAAAAAATACACGGTTTGAAAAAATTCGAGTAGCTTTCTCATGCTCTAATAGACATCGATGAAGCGGCATATTTCTAAAAACTCACTCTTGTTCTGATGATGGAGCACATTTTAGATCTGATTCAAACACAATATGTTGACATTTCTAAATACTATTCATAGAGCGAGAGGGTTGATAACAGTACAAGGAACTGGGATAAGCAGTTCTCTCAAAATTTCCAATTCCTAAAATAGGACCAAAAGTCTTACAAGTACAAGATGACAACAAATGAGCACAAGGGTAAAAATCCAAATACAACAATACAACACTAACAAAATTCACCAACAATGATATGTTAAAGAACAGTACGATTTTCTTTCAAATTAACATCAAGACACATGAGCTACTACGAAGCTGATCCGGATGCTAGTGAAACTGCATAATACAAGGGTCGGTATACACTAAACTGAAACATAATTATTTACAATGACAAAATCAGAACTAATTCCACTCCAAAAGAATGTGAGGTTAAGTCTGCTGTCCCTATACATCGTCCACGTGATCATTATCATGGTCACCATCGTAATACTCATCATCCCTCTGGATTAGCTTATCTTGGGTGTGCTCTAAAATTTTAATTTTACAAACGAATAAGAATTCCAGAAAAAATAAGATAAAGAGTCATAGGAACAGAACAAATAGGATTGAGGTGTATAAACTACTTGATTAGACTTACGATTAATGCGTTCATCAGGATTCTCATCTTCATCAGAGTCGGGAATATAAAAATCGGGTGGAACCTGAAATGAAACTGAATCTTATCAACTCACTTTGCCAGAATTGATGTTTTGTTCAGATAGCAGCCAATTGCAAATGAAAAATACATAGATCTCCAACATGATACATGGTAACCTTCGACCCCAGGCAAAAAGTTGTGCAGCATGATTAGGATAAACAGTTCCACACAACGTTTTTAGATAGATTCAAAATCAAGCAAGATTACTTTCATGCAATACCTATTGAATTTTCAAGGAGGCAGGAACATCAAAAACAACAATAGGTGATATATCAACTGTTTCATACTACACATACAAGTCAACATCCTGGAAAACCAAACAGTTTTTGCCACTGACCTCTTGCATTTGCACACTTGGTGCATGTTGGATACAACGAAGATTTTCAAGAACTTGCATCTTGATTGTTGTCAAGTATGCTTTACTGTTCAGGTTCTCCTAGTAAACGAAACCAAACAAAACTAGCAATTAATAAGTCAATAAAATATGCTAGCTTTTTAAATCAGAAAACAATTCCAATAGACTATCAAAATAATCAACCCTAATCATTAGTTTATTGGTTACAATTCTATTCACCACTAAATAATAGGTCAAATTTGATTAGGCGTCACACTAAAGGAATAGAAATCAAAATACTACAACAAATTCACTGCATATTTTTACACCACCATACCACAAGGTATCTTTCCTCATTCTAAGACAAGGAGCCTTAGGGATAATGTGGGAAGTTCAAAGTCAAACAATTAAAACCAAAAGCAGCCAACTATTAGAGATGGTCCAAAATAGAAATATGGTCTGCCATTTGATGATGAAATAAATGAGAGGCAAGAGTAAGAGTAAAACATACTATGTGTCCATGTGGAATCCTTAAGGAATACTCTGGTCCAAAATATTTAATATATTCATTCTCTGGAATCTCTGTAGAATACAAAAGTTATCATGCAACAAAACAAGGAAGCAAGACCATAAAAGGACGTGAGAGGACAAAAGAAGATAAGAGATTTTGACAGGAATATGCCACAGCAACTAGGAAGAATACCATTTGGCAAATCTGTATCCAAAAGAATTCCTGTTTCTACAGTCCAGCATCGAGCAACATTCTCCTTAGTGTAGCCGCCTCCTCCAGTAACCTGATAGCAAGATCTCTTAGGAAAGTTAAGTTGATATAAACAACCAAAGTATAAACAACAAACCTATTTCCCTAAAACTTACCAGCAAGGGAAGATTAAATTTCTTCACAAACCTAACGCACTCTGCATGTCCTGTTAATAGTAACATCATCAACAAAACCATCATTATCTGTTTTCCAGAAAGCCCCATTTCAGTTTTATGTCAACAGAATTACCAGGAAAAAATAACAAAAAATGATGGAATCACAAAAACCAGCACCATCAATAGAGAGGTTGAAGCAGCCTAATCGGTCACCAGCAAGAGAATCTGCTCCACATTGCAGAACAATCACTCCAGGCTGATAAAACTCGACAACCTTGGAAATGATCTGCAGAGTTGGAATAAAGAAGACAAGATTCATCATTGCTGCCATATGACATGTATAGTTGTTTGTATTAATCTTGATGGCCTCTGAAAATAGAACAAACCGTCTTGAACAGTCTTGTAAAGCTAGTGTCATCAATTCCATCCTTGAGGGGAACATTTATTGCATAGTATTTCCCTTCCCTCTCCCCAGTTTCCTTCATGATAAATGACAATACAAATCAGTATCAAAGAAAAAGAATTGTTTTCCCAAAAAAAAGGCTTAGTTCAGCAACTCTATTTGAGCTGCTTAGATAACTAACAAAAAAAATTGGCCAATCAAAAGACAGCTTAGGGTAAGAAACATCAGAAGTTCCAGAACATTCTGTAACCAATTTCATATAAAACAGAGAATAAGATCCTACCTTGACATCTCCGGTTCCAGGAAAGAATAGATCTCCATACTTATGGAAACTGACAGTCATCACTCTGAAATACAAAGCATTGAGGAACTTAGATCATCTCCATAGGGGAAACTCAATTTGGGCATCTTCATTGAAGAAAGACATCCAATGGTGAGACTATTCTGTGAGTCTCAAAAAGTAGTTCAACATTATGCACCAATTCATTGTTTATTTTATATAAAATAAAACTTTCCATTCTTCAAGAATGAAAATTAGAAGTAATCAAATTTTCAATTTTACAAGTTTGGCTACCAGGGAGCTCTCTTTTGACAATAATCTCTATCCACTTAAGCCCTATTTTAGGCCCCATTGAAGACGCTCTTAGATGGAAAGCAAATTATGCAAGAACCCAGGACTTGGTAATGTGCATGTAAAAATCTTGTGAAAAATTGGTAATGTGCATGACCTGAATTCTAGTCAACCATAAACCACTGACTATATATCCTACCTTGGACAAACAATATACATAGTTGCAGAAAAAAAATATTCATTCAAAGTTGCATCGTGAAACCATATGGATCTCATTTTCTATAGAAGTAGCATACCTATCAGTGAAATAGAATGCCTCTTCAACACCATCACCATGGTGCACATCTATATCAATGTAAAGAACACGAGCATGGTACTTTAAAAGCTCTAAAATCCCCAACACTAAGTCATTGATGTAACAAAATCCAGAAGCCTCGCATTTCTTCGCATGATGCAATCCACCCGCCCAATTTATAGCAATGTCACAAAGTTGATTGTTCAACCTACGGGCAGCATCTGCAGAATATAATTCAATCATTAACATAAAAAAAAGTACACAAGTTAATTGTCAAAAGTATAAAACCCGAAACTACCAATGGTTCCGCCAGCATAAATTTGGCAAAACTCAAACAAATTGTCAAAGACTGGACAATCTTCACCAAGATTATCTGGAAAAATAAACAAAACCTTCAGTCAGCCAACTCATACATGCAAAAAAGGTGGATTGTCAGGTATGTCAGCAGATCAAAAGGCAACTATGTAAAAAGCTAAAAAGAAGAGTGTAAAATGAGTGAAAGTTATAGAGTGAATGACAGAGGAAGGATTTTATCAAAATACCAAACACACACACAAAAAAATACCAATCAAGTCAGCGTCACAAAAAATGAAATGATGAAGCGACATGAATAAGAAGCATGAAGACTCCTAGGATTACTAGTCGAGAGAAAGGAATAATCTGCTAAATTTCCCTGATTAGCTTCTATGATAAAGTAAAATGCATTAAATTTAGTTTTTTTCCTTTTTTTGCAAGACAAAGGTTGCCCATTCATAGTGAATCTCAAAAAGGTCGACGCCCTTTCTATAAAAATATTTTAAAAAAAAGAATGATAACTGGTAAAAGCTACAGAAAAATAAATACTTCAAATGCTTCTCAGTTCTCACAATCTCATTGAAACAATGAAGTGGCTAAAATGAGGGAATGAGGGAAGTAAGCTAACCCTCAATCTCATGGCTTAACAGGAAATATAAACACAGAAAAACAGTTAGCAGCTGAAGAAGCCTTCCACTGGCAAAATCTCATTCCAAAAATGAACCAACCCAACCAATCTCAAAACCATACTATAAAGTTCAAAGTGCCAGAAACTGACTTAGCGTTATCAAAAGGTTTCATGAGTGCCTACTAGAACTACTAATGCAAACGGAAGCTCCTTCCTAGACAATATGACAACATTCAGGATATTCATCAGTAACAGTGAGAGAGGCTGATACTAGTTGTGGGACAAAAGGCATGCTTCCAAACAGCAGTAATCATGCATCTGAAACTCTTCTACTAGCATACAGCTAAAACAGAAACAAAGGCCCCCCTAAGACACCAATTTACTAAGACTAAAGCCAAAAGGCGCATCTAATAGCTCTCTCTTGAATAAGTTGTGAACGTCTTAGACTGGGCATCCCTACCATTTAACCTCACCAACTGGCACCATCAGCAGTCACTTTGCCACACCCTACCAAGTCCTATCTAAAATCCTCCCATGCATCAACTGCATTCATCCCTAGAACAAAAGTAAGCCCTCTTCTCTCTCCACAGGAGCCCCAAAAAAAAGAAATTTCCTATTGTCTCTTCTACTCCACCAATCTACTCCCTTGTTAAAAGAAGAGCCAACAGTCCCCTAAAAACTTTGTATCATTGACACTGACCCCACTGTTCCTGAAGATTTTGCTCATTCCTAGATTCTAATGAATTCCCATTATAAAGTTTCTTAAGATAGAGATCAAAATATTTCCTTCCGTCTTTGTGAAGAAGATTCTTGAAGGTTTCACTAAAAGTAGAGAGGAGAGAATCAGGAGAAAGTAGGTGGGCAGAAGAATAGATGAAATAAGGAAAGAGGTGAAATGATGAAGTATTCTCTACTCGTGAGTTGTTAGCATCTTATGACAAGCTACACATGAAAAATGTCAAATGAAAAGGATACTAGATTCTTGCAACACTTGCACTTGGAAAAATTCAGAAATCAAATAAAATCAGAGATCAATTCTACATGTTGAAGGCCAGTCAGAAAATTTCTAAACCTCGTCATCTAAAAGAAATAAAATAGTATCATAGACTCTAGTGGATACAAATCAAAAAGGTTCTGAGCAAGAAGGAAGAGTTAGAAGAGGAAAGAAAGACTTGCAAGATATAGAGGAGAGCATCAATGAATAAGAAAGAAATGAGATGCAGGGAAAACAGAATAATGACCAATCATCTACTAAGTAATTATAAATTGTCTCCAAACTATCACATTCTAAACATATGTAGGGAGCTGTATACATATAGAGAACAGTAGAAAGAAATTGAAAAGCTGATTCCAGAAACAAACTTATTTGTTGGTTATTGTTCAGTTAACTGTTGACTAAATAAATTTTGAGATTTTGGTTTTCATCTCGATTTTGGTTTCCATCAGTTCTCTACCAATCATTTAGAGGATACCTCCATTCAACATATCAAAAGCTTAATTTTAAACAAAGGCACTCCACCATGAACCCTTACAAGAGAACTAATCTAGAGAAGCCCCAATTGACTAGCACCTAGAAAGGAGAACCACATAAACAACTCAGAACACACTTGTTTCATCTATATTAATAACCCTCCAACAAGAAGTCCTTTGCAGGAGATCCAACCAGTCGTCCTCCTATAATCTGGACATATGCAA
Source organism: Dysphania ambrosioides (assembly GCA_026401315.1). Classification (NCBI taxonomy): domain Eukaryota; kingdom Viridiplantae; phylum Streptophyta; class Magnoliopsida; order Caryophyllales; family Amaranthaceae; genus Dysphania; species Dysphania ambrosioides. The sequence continues at coordinate 431,636 of CM048663.1, read as the reverse complement.
GGAAGAGGCGAACGAAGGGAGACAAAACAAGCACCATAGCAAAGGGATAAGGAGGCAGTGAGACTTTTGTAATAAAACTACCATTTCTGTAATGGGTTAGTCAGTTAAGGGAATGAGCACTAGGGAATCTTTCAGTTAAGAGGGAATATTTTGTAATTAAAAGGAGAGGTCAGTAGGCAATGAGTGGACATTGCACCAAGGTGTACCATGAGCATGGTACACCTGCTTCAAAACGCAGCTTGCAAACAATGAAACGCGGCTCCAAAATATACATTACTTACATTCGAAATGTACAGATTAAATTGCAGTTACAACACGCAACCAAATGCATTGTCCCTACCAAAATCAACTCACATGCCTATTTTTATGAGGAAGAGCAGTTTATTATGGCCCTATCATTAGACTTCTGTATACATTCATTTCCCCAAAATTTTATTTTTCGAAAACAAATTATCTTCTCCTTCCCTCAAATTTGAATTTTATTCCAATGTACATGTATATATTTTTTTTATCTATATGAGTACATTTCATATCATGAGTATGTATATTGCATATCATAAGTATGTACATAATAGATAACTTCAAAGAACATATGTTTATTGGTCATGTGTACATTTTTTATTTATACGTACATGTATACATTTTTTTATCTATATATGTACATTTCATATCAGGAGTATGTACATTGCATATCATAAGTATGTATATTATAGATAACTTCAAAGAACATAAGTTTATTGGTCTAGAAATTGCATGTGTACATTTTTTGATTTATATATGTACATTTCATATCAGGAGTATATATATTTCACGTCAGAAGTATGTACATTGCATATATAAGTTATCCAACATACATTTTAAGATAAATATATGTTCATTGCATATTAGTAGTATGTAAATTTCACGTCAGAAGTATGTACATTGCATACATAAGCATTCCAACGTACATTTTAAAATAAATATATTTACATATAATATTAGTTATTTGTACATTTTACATCAGAAGTATGTACATTGCATACATAAACATTACAACGTACATTTTGTTTCAAATTCAAAAACGATCGTAATCATTACCATAGGTATGTTTTCCTTGTTTCCTAAGCCTGCTGCAATTTTCTTCTCGGTCAAGGTGCACTTTCCATTTTCCTAACGCCATTTCTTCCAGTTTGCATGTGGCTCCATTGCCACGTAGGACAAGAGTACAATCCCTCCCATGCACCAAAGTGCACTATCTAATTTGCGGTAGGGGCTTGGGGGGACATGAAAAAGTATTGTATTGTAAGGAATGTTTAGAGAGTCCTTCCTCTCGAAGTGAAGGTGGTTTTGTAATAACGATATCTATACAATTATACATTCCGTTCTTGCTTACACATACAAATACAATATACATTCCTTTTCCATGTTAATACTCTGACTCGAACGGGTGCCCTGTAGCAACCCTCATAGGCGGCAGCATCATGGGTCCGATGACAGCCATGTAGGATGAGATTTTGACGCAAGATGCTAGAATCACGCAGGCATTGACGGCAGCCATGGAAGCAATGGAGATAAGGTTTTTGAGACATACCAGCAAGACGGTGGAAAGATCCGCTCAGCAACTCAGGGCGAAGGTTGTGGCGTTAACTCAAAGAGTGGAAAATCAATCCATGGACCAAGGGTGGAAACCTCAGCAAACGGTGGCACAAGGTGTTTTTCCCGAAATCAACTCTGAAAGTCCAGAGGAAACTCCATTGATTCCTACCAGGGATAGACCCAGCCTGATTTCGAATCGGGATAGAGAGTGAAAAGGCTCGATTTACCAAATTTGGATGGAACCAACGCAGATGGGTGGATCCTCCAGGCGGAGCAATATTTTCAATTCTATCGGATTAACGAGGACAGGTTGGAGGTTGTGGTAGTGGCACTGGAGGGTGATGCTCTCTTATGGTTCCAATGGGAACATCAACAGCAGAGGATCCTTCGTTGGGAAGAGCTCAAGGGGTTCATTCTCTGGCAAGCCCACTTCACAACCCTTAAGCACATATAAGCCTTCCTCATTGAGCAATACCCTTACACCTCAACCCAACTCTTTCAATTCCCCTATCATTCTTAACCCAAACGAATTTCATCCCTAAAAAACACTACGCCAAATAACAAGGGGAAATTAGACGCTTGAGTGAAAGGGAGTTACAACTGAAAAGGGAGCAAGATCTATGTTTCAAATGTGACGAGAAGTGGAACCCAGGCACCGGTACTAGAGGCACCGGTACAAGCGCAGAGAGCTGGGTGTGTTAGTAACTTTTGATGAAGATGAGGAGTTAGTGGGGGGAGAAGGATGTGAAGCAGACACTACCCTTGACACAACTCTAGGGGAGATATCATTGACGATTTCCTTAAACTCAGTGATGTGGCTTACGAGTTCCAAGGGCTAGAAGTCATTATGATGGTGGACTCGGGGGCTACTCACAATTTCATATCCACCACGCAGCCAAGGTGCTTGAAGATGATTGCAAAGGAGTGGAGCTCACCATACAAGGATCGAAGGTAACTGAGGATTTCCTTACCCTTCCTCTAGGAAATTCAGATGTAATTTTAGGAATACAATGGCTAAAAAAATAGGCACCATTGCATCAAATTGGAAAACGCAAATAATACGCTTTAAGCTAGGGGAAGAAAATGTTGTTCTCAAGGGTGATCCTTCCTTCATTGGGACACTCAAGCATTTCTTTAAAGGCAATGTGTAAGGCACTGAAGAAGGAAGGCCACGAGTTCTTGGTTGAGCTAAATTTGTTAACAGGGGTAACAAACAGACAGGAAGGAACAAATGTCCCTAAGCTATTTCAGTCGATCTTAGAAGAGTACAAGGATGTTTTTAATATGCCTAGTGGCCTTACGGGGTATTATCGTAAGTTTGTGAAGGATTATGCTAGCATTGCCTCTTTACTCACTAACCGGTTAAAGAAAGACAATTACGGGATGAGACAACCACCTTGGCATTTAAGAGATCGAAGGAGACCATGATATCTGCCTGTGTTAGCTTTGCTCCACTTTAATGAGGAACTTATCGTGGAGACAGATGCATGTGGAGTAGGGCTGGGAGTTGTATTGATACAGATGGAGCATCCAGTAGCTTTTTTTCAGCAAGGTCTTGGATAGAAGAGTTGCTAGCAAATCCATTTATGAGAAGGAACTCATCGCTACTGTGTTAGCTATTGAAAAATGGTGGCATTAGTTGCGGAGCTGTTACCAAGGAGCCTTAAATATTTGCTTGAACAGAGAGAGGTGGGAAAGATGGGTGAGCAAGTTACTTGGATACTCTTTTGACATCAAATACAAGCCACGGGTCAGCAATGTTGTTGCGGATGCTCTGTCTGGTGAATACACCGAAGTTATATCTTGCTCATCCCCCTTGTGGTCTCTTGTGGAATCCCCTGGGCTTAGATACATTCCTAAAGATTCGAATTGGTTGCTTCCCTTCTCTATGAGTACCATGACTCCCCTATTGGAGGCCATGCAGGTGACTTCAAAACGTATCAACGGCTTGCAGCGGAATGGCATTGGGTGGGGATGAGGAGAGACATCATGAAGTATGTGAGGGCTTGCACTACCTATCAGCATAATAAAACCAATACCATGAGTCCACTGGGTCTCCTACAAACCTTGCCAATACCTGAGAGAGTCTGGAAGGATATTGCTATGGACTTTGTTAAAGGTCTTCTAAGATCCGGGGGTTGGGATACAGACTATCTAAATATGCACATTTTCTCTTGCTTAGGCATCCTTACGCAGCACACGGGTAGCACAATTGTTTGTGAAGGAGATGGACAGGTTACAGGTTCCCAAACACCATTGTATCGGACAATTGTATCGGACAGAGATCGAATATTCCTTAATTTCTAATGGAAGGGAGCTATTTCAGACGCAGCAGTAGGCTCGTAGCACTGCTTACCCCCCTAAGTTTGATGGGGCAATCTAAGGTGGTAAATAAAGTCTTAGAATCTTATCTTCGATGTTTTGTGAATGGAAAGTCAAAGACCTAGGCAAATTGGATACCTTGGGTAGAGTACTGGCATAACACATTCTTCCACACGACAACTAAACACACACCATTCAAGATCTTGTATGGTAGAGACCCCCCTCATTTGGTGTGTTTTTCTCATGGTACAACTGCATTATCCTCTAGTGAAGAACAGTTGTTGGAGAAGAATGCAATATTAGATGACCTAAAGTTTCACTTATTGCACGCCCAAGAGTATATGAGGGAATACGAGGATAAGAAGAGGAGAGAGGGGCATTTTGAGGTGGGTGACTTGGTATTCTTGAGACTACAGCCGTATAAGCAACATTCGGTAGCTCGAAGGGAATGCAAGAAGTAAACTCCTAGATTTTATGGGCGAGTAGGAGAAGTTGCCTATAGACTGAAGCTTTCCATAGGGGAATGATACATCTTGTATTTCACATTTCACAGTTGAAGAAAGCTCATGGTCAAAATCTAGACCTGAACAACTCACTGGAGATGGAAATGTGCCTGAGGAGGTACTGGGAATTCGATACAAGCAGCATGGGACCATCATGGAAGTCCTTATTAAATGGAAAGATTACCTTGAACTTGAGGCATTGTGGGAACCATTTGATGAGGTGATCACCAGGTTCCCATCTTGAGGACAAGGTGAAACTGTTAGGGGGAGGTATTGTAGATCCAACCAGTCGTCCTCCTATAATCTATACACATGCAAGGAAGAGGCAAACCATGGGAGACAAAACAAGCACCACAGCAAAGGGATAAGGAGGCTAGTAAAAATTTTGTAATAAAATTACCATTTCTGTAATGGGTTAGTCAGTTAAGGGAATGAGCACTAGGGAATCTTTCATTCAAGAGGGAATGAGCACTAGGGAATCTTTCAGTTAAGAGGGAATGAGCACTAGGGAATCTTTCAGTTAAGAGGGAATATTTTGTAATTAAAAAGAGGAGGTCAGTACAGGGTAGGGGGACATGAAAAAGTATTGTATTGTAAGGAATGTTTAGAGAGTCCTTCCTCTCGAAGTAAAGGAGGTTTTGAAATTACAGTGGATGAGCAATCAATACAGTATACATTACATAATTCTACAATTGTATATTTATAGAATTATACATTCGGTTCTTGCTTACACATATAAATACAATATACATTCCTTTTCCCTCTGTCTGTTAGTTTGGATTCGGGTTCTCGAATGGGTTCCTTGCAACCTTTCAAGGAATCCTCCCTATCAAGTATCAAATCCCGCTCCATGAAAAACTAAAAATATAGCAAAAAACAATTTAAAATTGTCCAAGTACGATATCTCTGTCAATGTCATCTTTAACATCACAATAAGAACTCTTATGATTCTTCCTTGAACCATCGAAGGGTAAGAATGCATCAACATTAACCAATTTCAAGTAGGTGGTCACTTATACACAAAAGATATACACTAGAGTATAATTCATAAGCATTTAAAAATAAGTGTACCCTTAAGGTCAGAGATAAAATAATGTAAGACAGCAATTAGACCATCTATATTATATGGGTCAAAATGCTTGTGTATTTATGAAGGATCATGTTAAGGGAATGGTGTTACACAATGCATACATTGAGATGGCCTTATTGAAACATCTAGAGATTTTAAATTGGTTTGGGTCATGTGAGACATCAACATAAAGATGCACCGGTTAGGAAAGTATGGGTTTATACGATGGGGAGTTTAGAAGAACCAGTTGAAGGACAAAGTGACTTGAATGGGAGTGCTAAAAGTGGCATAAATATAATAGTTTGCAAGAGCATATAGCACTAAATAAAAGTGGATTGAGAAAGAGGACCTAAGTAAATGACCACTAGAGATAAATTCTTAGCTCATGTTGCACTCTAGCTAACCCCATGTTTTTGGGAATACCAACAATGTTGTTGAATAGAATGGATTGAACAATTTGGAGGCTACAAGGAACGGGTAAGGACACTTAGGAGGGATCCAACTTAAAATCATTCAAGCAAAAATATGGAAGGGAGGGAAGACAAATATCCATTTCTTCCAAAGGATACAAACTTTACACTCCACCTTCCCTTTTTGTTTTGAATTTAATTTTAATAAATCAATTTGATATAGAAAACTGATCTCAAAAACAAAAGTGAAAAGTGCTAAAACAATCATACCCTAACAAAGCATACACTATAATCTACAGCACATAATAGATATCAACATTGACATTTGATTGTGCAACTGTAAAACTAAAGATAGAAATGACTTTAGATACTAAAATGGAAAGCTATACTTAGATTGTTAATTTTACATAGATTTCCCGAAGATAATCACTAGTCACATACCCCATTTGATTTTTTTATTACAATTTCCCTATTGACCTTCCCTGCCATCAGTTATTCAAACACGCAGTAAATAATAATGGAGCCCCTCTACCTTTTTCTATCAATAATCAGGATTTCCATTGCCTAGTACCACGAAAAACACTGAGGAAAGTCAGGAAACAATAACACACTTGTTCCATCAATAATCAAGATTCTTCTTCTAACAGACCTAATCAAGAAATCCCTCTAAAAATGGATCAAATCCACAGCTCCATGACCAAATAAATAAATTGGTGCAGGAATACCTCTTCTATCCACGTCATCTTTTACATTTCAAATGCAGATGTTTACAGACATAACCAAACAAACAACTAACCCCTAATTAATTCATAAGAGATTAAAGAACTAACCCCTAATTAATTCATAAGAGATTAAAGATTAGCCTCCTTCAGCAGTGCAAGACACCAAGAGAAATAAAATACAAGTTTTAACATAACTTCTTATGGATCCAGGTATGTCTAGCACATGGAAACACAAACAGAGTAGAGAGTACGCAGCTTACATGCAAACTCTTTACAAAGTTGGGACTGTTAGCAACTCTATCTCCTTGACCTCCTCAACTGTCTTGTTGAACTTTTCAATTGCCTAAGACAACCCCAAATGTAACTTCTAAAAAATGTATTTAAACCTCAAGGAATATATCCTTACATCTTGATAAGCTTCCAGAGGACCAAAATACAGAAGCCATTACCCTAGCATACACTTAGGACTCCAATCACTTATACTTTTGATTATCAACTTGATGCCAGCAAATAAAATGCATAGATATCAGGTAGCTTAACATTTTATAAGACAAGGCACCAGCTTCCATAAGGTAGTTACTACTTTCATTCTTGCAACTTAATGCTATTACTAGACTCAACCAAACTCCTGACAAATTGCCAAATGTTTCCAGCTTCTCAAGACCAAATTGCCTAACACATAATCCAAAGAACACTAACGCCTCAAACCGTACCTTTTTGGTTGACATTCAGTTTTTCCTCCATGTAATCTCTCCTCCAAACCCCATCTCCTAAAAATCCAATTTAATCCAAAGAAGGGATCACCCTTTGCCTCAAAAACTAACAACAATACAGACCCCATAGAGAACATGAAAAGGTACAAAAAAAAAATTTCATATCTAAACAGAACATACACTCTAATCTTCGGCACATTGTAGAAACCCTCATTATAGAAACCCTAGAACTCATAGTTAGTTTCAGTTAGCAACTTTATCATGGATTCTTCAAACATCATCACTAAACACACATCAGTATAATTTTCATTACAAACCCCCTCCCAACTCCTTCCCTCAAACTGAGTCGAATCAGTACTCCAAAGACAGCATAACCACAAGCAGTTCATTAAATCAACGAAATCAATATTTTCCAATGCTGCAGCAATACAATACAAAGTATAAAATACTACAAAGCTCAACATATAAGTAAATATTAAAAGCTGCAAAGCATACATTTGGCCATTTCAGACATGAATAGATGCTGCTTATCGGGCGAAATACGATGCAAGAACTCAACATAATCGGGCGAATGAAACTGCGCAAGCTCTACTGGATACGCCTTGTGCGGCCTCTGCACCGAATAAACTCCACACAAATAAAAAACACATTATGAGCAACAAAAACAACCCGAAAACCCGCAATCCACAAGATTTAAAGAAGTTCTAGAAAATTCTGGAAACTTACATAGATTTCCATCTTGTTGTGAAGGTCATAGGAGAGGACGAGATGATGTGTCATGCATAATCTATGGGGCTTCATCGGGTGATTCGGCCCGAAGTATACACTCCCAACATCACCTGCGCATCAAATCCAATAAATTGCAAAAAAAAATTGGAAATTTTAGTAAAAACAACTGGAAAATTAGGGTTAGAGAGAATACCGTCGTAGAAGTATGAGATTTTGTCTTTGGAGCGCATGTTTGTAGAGTAGTTGGTGTTGCTGAAGAGGGGAGTTTCCGAGTTAGTCAACTTCAAGTGCTTGGAGTTTGATCAGTATATCACAGGGGTGTGCCAAAGAGAGGCTGCTGGGTTTTGAGGACTATACATTGAATATGTGATTTCATCTTCATTTCTTTACATTTCTTAATTACTTTTATCATATTTTTTTATCTACATATTATATGTAATATATGAATACTATTATGCAAAATATTTTATTATTATATTTTCATAATACGATATCAAATGGACTGTGTTGTAAAATAAATTTCAACAGTTTGATTTTAAACCTTATCAAAATACAATTTTAACCATTAAAATCTTCATTTATTAATTTGATGATGCATTTCATTGCGAAAAAGTTTGGGCTTAGAGGACTAGTGGGTTGTAAGAAGTTTCTAGGACATAATTGTATAAATGTCGGTTGGATCATTTCCTTCTCAAATACAGCCCAAGTTAATGGATAATGTAAAATACAACTACTTACTTTCTTAAAACAATGTGAATGCCAATTAATTTAGTTGGTCAAAGTTTTGGAGTAGTGTTCAAAATGTAGGATCTATTTCGTTTACTATTTGTCAACTTTTAATTTCTAACTCACTTTATATCGAAAAAAATCAAATCAATAGATGATGTCACATGACGATTTTTTACTTTTTTATTTTTACTTCTTTTTAATTATAAGAAAACTCTCCATTTGTTTCAATATGATATATTATGATATAAAAAAAATTCTCAATGAAAAAATTTAATTTTATATCTCTAATTATGTTATATATATATATATATATATATATATATATATATATATATATATATAGTAAAAGCAAAATCAAAATTCTACATTCTCCTGAAACCATGTGGCAATTCTCTACTTTTTTATTTGAAAAAATAAAAAAAATAACTTTTGATTGATATTTTATTATTCATATCAAGATTATAGTTTTGTTTATTCCAATCTTGTTTGAACCAAACAACATGTAAGGAATTGAATCATTCTAATGTTACACTAAACAATTGGAAAGGATATAAAACCAATTCATGTACTAAATCAAAAAAGTATTTGAAAATGATTTATTTCATCTCGTGTATCATTCCTAATTACATTTCCGAAATAGTAGTGATGAGGTAAGTCATGAAATTGTAAGATGTACTTGGCCAAACTAGAACCCAATATAATTTGTTAAGGCCCTGTTTGGATTGTAGAAATTTTTTTAACTTTTTCTAAAAAAAACATTTAATCAAAAAATAACCTCTTGTTCAAATTATTTCGAAAACTAACACACTCTACCATGATTTGGAGCAAAGTCGCTACGACTTCCTTCTGATATGGGCTAGGAGGGAAAGGGAAGAGACCTAAGTCAAAGAAAGTCGTTATCCAATATAGTGGCTATCGATTTAAATATACCAAAATTCTTTTGCTTCCATTTGTTGCCAAAAATTAACTCCCTGTGATACAAAACAATATCAATGGGACACAATTCAATCCACAACTCACATTTCTTCATTCCTACAAAACTCACATCCAACACAATCAAACAAAACATACAACTCTACTCCCTAATTCAATCAACAACTTTATATAACTCCACTGCAGCCTCCAAACGAATCCAATAAAATAAAATGAAGATGAATAAACCGCCTTTTAAAAATGAAATTTAAGTTATATGATAACAAATATACAAAATATACATTATATATATATATTAGATCATTTTATTAAATAAAAAATAACTAATTATCTCCCCTCAATAGTCATGATTGTAACTTTTGAGTGAAAAAAGTTAAATTAGAATAACAATAACTAAAACAAAAAATTAAAAAACAAAACCGCCTGGCATTTCATGATAACCATCTACGATCTTTTTCAAAATTCACAAAAGACGTAACAAATCAGAATGAATCTCTGAAAAAATCCAACTAAAACTACAAATAAAAAAGTATCTCGAATTTTCTCTACTAAAGTGAATGGGAAGCAGTGGTTAAGGGAGACCCCTAAATTCTGATACGTCATTTTTTAATTCAATTGTCTTATCCCATATTCAATTTAATTTTATTAAATATATGTAGAGAGAATGACATCATAAAAATTGAATGTTTGTATAAATATAGTAGAATAAATATATAGGGTCTAATTATTTTTGTAAATTATATTTAGAATACCTATATGACTATATAATTATATTAGATTTATTCATTAATTGTAATATTTTTAACTTTACTTGGGTTTTCTAAGACGCAATATAGTTTAAAATATTATTTTAATATTAATTATTAATAAAAATATATTTAATTTATACTTTTACAAAATTTCCGCACATTGGCACGAGCATATGCTAGTTTTTTTAAAAAAAATTTAAAACCAAACCAAGTTGTCGATATTTATAAAGCTTAAAAATTGAAAACAATAGTGAACAAAAGCCTTGGTTTTTAGTTTTTGTAAAATTAAAAATTAAAGACAATACTGAACAAGGCCTTACTTGTGGTCAAGATCGAGATTGTATAATCAATGTATTGCAATGACATATTGACTTGTGGTAAGCATAATTTCATATGAAACCATACAATTTTTTTTACATAAATGTTTGAATAATAAATTATTAATCAATTTCTGAATATGGTTGAAGCTTGTACTTCTTTGTGTTAACTTTTTCAAATATTTGGAGTTTGTCACATAGAGGGTTGTAATGTTTATGGTTTTCTTATGTTAATCATAAACTAATTGACTTTTTCAAATAAGTTTGTTCCTTAATCATAAATAGATCAACAAATAAAACTTATGATTCATTGGTCAACTTTATCTCTTTTAACCATATTGGAATCAACTCAAACAATGTACAATATATATCGTAATTATTTTGGTTACTTGAAACCTTGAACCTAATGCATAAATAACTCTATTGATTTACCATCTTACAGAGTAAAATCAACATTAATTTACAAAACCTAATTTTAATTTAAGGCTTTTTTATGAGAACTCATTGTAAGATGAATACAACGCCTAGGGGAGTCAATTTGAGTCCACAAGTCAGTCATGAGTTGACCCATTATGGATCGGTGCTTATCGATTTGGGTTAAATAGGGTCAATATGGCCTATTGGATCCGGTCAGGTTGGGTCATTATCGATTCGGGTCAAGCCGGTTATTTCCTTGCTCGGGTTCCGGTCAAGTCGTATTCGGTTCGGATCAATGTCGATTCAGGTCAATCCGGGTTGGTATCTAAACGGGGTTTAATTTAGTTGGTTATTTCGAATTCGAGTAGATTTCGGGTCAAGTCAATTATGATAATGGGTCACCTCGATTTTGGTTGAAATCTAGGTCGGGTTTATCGGGTCCACTAATGACATGTTAATATCGATTTATGACTCGATATTTGCTATTTTGTTGTATTCGTCTCGTGTAATTTCGGGTTAGCTCATGTGATAACTTGTTTTTATATAATGGTTAAACCACGAGTCATTTCGAAACAAAATATTTATGAGGTAATGATTATTAAATGTGTATTATTGTACCAAACGAGTATATATGATGTGTATCTTTAATGTATCATTGTATTACCTATGTCAAGTATCTTTATTATTACATATATTCAATTTGTTAACATGTTGATTGAATTGGACCACGAATTGTCATAAGTCAAGTCATATCGGCTATTTGTCGGGTTCAATCGGTTACGAGTTGTTTTTGGGTTGGGTCTGTAACGAGCCAAACACAGATCGGGTTCGGGTCTTTGAATATCTAGTCAAATAGGTTCCGGGTTGATTTTAGGTTGGGATTGGTCGATTTATGGGTCTTACTTTTTCGTTCATAATCAGGTCGGGTCCAGATCAGTTTCAAGTAGTTTATCGAATCGGGTCAAATATTGACAACTCGCCTAAAAATTATTAAAGAATATTAATCTACTTTTCATTTTCTTTATTGGTGCCTTTGATGAAAGTTTTGATTGGAATTCACGACCTCATATATCAAGAATGCTTTAACCTTAAATCAAACTAGCGAAAATCTTTGTAATATTGATTTTTAACCTCTCCTTCCCTCCTCATATCATGTTTAACCCCCTATAATTATTGTGATTACTAATTTAAAAATACCAATAACATCCTAAGATAGAACAAATTGCTGCTAACCAAAGCTGTGTAAATTTCAATCAAACTATTTCCCCACATCACCTTTTGCATTGTCAAACCAACTCACACTCTTTAACTAAAACTTTTTAAAAAATGTAAATAAATAATTCCTAAACTCCATTTAATTTCTTCATTTTCACTCTCCATCCCCCTTTTTCTTGGTTTGCTTGATTAGTTTTTTCTGCACATTCAGGTAGCTTTCGTCCCTTAACCTGAAAATTGTTGCTTTCTTTTCTTGGCAATGCTGATGATCTTGCTTTCTTGTAATCAAAATTTGATTAGATTTTGAGATATTATAGTCTTCCCTGATCTTTGATTGCAATCTAAGATTCTGAATTGACTTTAAAATTTTCACTTTGCATTGATTTTGATATGATATTAGCAATTTTTTTTGACTTATAATTTGTATTCCGAATTTGTTTTTTTAATTTGATCTTATAGTTGAAATTGGGATTTTTTGAAATTGAAGAAAGCTTGTATTTTTACGGTATTTTCAGGTTGGATTTGGTTGTAATCAGTAATTGTAAATGTTTCTTCGAGTACCGCCACCTACAGGTTGTTGGGCTAATGAAATTAGGATTTGTATTGACTGATTTTTATGCTATTTTTATTGTTGTTGTTAGTTTTATAGATCAGATTAAAGAGGGTAGAAGTTGTTGGGTTTGTAAAAATTCGAGCAGTGAAATGGGTTACCTTGACTCAGTGTTGCAATCCCCCAATCAAATCCATGCTGAGGAACAACCCGTCACGGGCGGCGGCCTCAGGTGAATTTTTTTATGTCCCACTTATTAGTTTTGTGAGATTTAACTTTGTGTAAAGTTATTTTCTAAGGTATTATTTTTTATGCTCTTGAGAATGTTGAGATTGTCCAATTCCTTTCATTAGGTGTTGCTTGCGTGGTAATTGTTTAGATAGATTTGGATCTTTAGATCATGGAATCGTGTTTGTGTGTGTGGATTCCAGGTTTGAGCGCTCGCTCTTAGGTGGTTTAGAAAATTATATCAGATTCTTGAAAGTAAAACCCTGGAATTGGACAATAGGACTTACCAGTGTGCAGATACGCTAAACTCTAGCTCTGATATCCTCAGTTTTGGTTATCATTGTCCTTTGCAGAGCGACCATAATTTTGGCCGCTGAATCCCATGTTTTATGTTTTTGAACATCTTCATACTTCTGTTGGTACTCTCAAGGCATGACTCCATGAAGTAGGTCATTACATAACCAGAAGCTTGAGAGTGTTTGTTGGCATTTTTGACCCCAGGAGAGTCTCCATCAGGCCCTTGACGCAAAACATTTGAATTCGTTTGAGCTTTAAACGTGTGGTAATATTATAATTGAGATATATGAATAGTGAATTATAGTTGATTGTGGCCTATGAAGCACGGGTATGGTTGGCTAGAGGATGTTTCCTGCACTGGGTGTGGGTATGGGAAAAATACATCCCCAATACGTCTTGAAAAAATGGGTACGGCTGACCTAAATTCTGTAATGCTACGTCTTGGGTACGGCTGGGTGTAAATAAGGCCGTACCCTACCCCTTCACAGCTCAACAATTTTTTTTTAAAAAAAAGGGGCCAGAGAAAGATCTGAACCACACCTCTCTTCCTGCTGCTTATTTCTCTTTTCCAATCCTGTCAATTCGCTCCAGCCATCAAGAAGTCGAGAGCCACTCACTCCCAATTTCTGGTTATCCTCGACGACCTCCGGCAACCTCTGTTCTCTGATCAGTTCTCCCGACAATATTAGGATAAGAATACTTAGATGTGGCTTGTTTGTGGAGATGCATTTGATTCCGTGGAGGATGTAGAGCTTTTAGAGATGGCTGAATTGGAGAGCAGGATGCTTGTTGGAGGATAGTGTGCTACATTTATTTGTTGTTCTTTTGCTTTTTGTGGTTTAAGACATTAAATTATGTTATATTTAATCTGTGGTATTGACATTTGATTGATTTTTAACTTTCTTTATTTCTTTTTTGCTGTACCCATGATGTACCCCTTTTTGAATTATGAGTTTTGCCGTTTTCCTGTACCCGTTTTTGTCTCCGTATCCATATCCATGCTACTTAGATTGTGGCCCTGATTTCTTATCATTTGTAGGGCAATTTGTATAATTATTTATCCATACTTCCATCATGATTGTGCCTTTAATCCTCAAGTGCCTTGGAGTGCGTACTTCCATCTTTCTCTTGTTCCTACCCGTGGTCTCTCATTCATCTGACCTTTTTTCTGCGAAAAAGTAAATGCTTAGTGGTGGCGAAGGTTTCTCACATTCCTGACTTTGTGGACAATTAAATTGATGGTTGTCATTTTCTGGAGGATGTAGAGGTTTATCACTTCATCTAGTACCCAATCCTGCCGTCTTGCATCTTATCATTTGATGTCGGCATGGAAATCGCAGCCATTTTTTTCAATCTAAAGAATCCTAACATAAGATATTGGCCCTTACAATGACATTTTTGTCCAAGCTAAGTCCCTGCTGGACCTTTTTTGTCATTTCATATTATTCAGTAGGGAAAACACGAGATTGAGCATGCCTCATATCCAATGAGCTTGTGTTGTCATCATAATATTGTCAGCATAAAACATTCTTATGTGATAACTAGTTGAGGTGGAGGGCGGGGGATCAGTGGGAGAGGACATATTAGCATGCTATATCCGTATCCTTATTGAAGTTACTTTGATGTATAGTGACCTTTTCTTTAATTAGTGAGACTTTCATATGATTACGGTGAAGAACAGAGTTGTATATTGATAGAGAAGATTCTTATGGCATTGAAGAACGATAAGCAGAAAAAGGTCACCTTTGTTTAAAAGATAAGCTGCATTATAAGTATGGGAATTTCCAAATTTCATTTTTCTCTCATTACAACAATTTTTTTCCCATTGTATATGATTTTCTACTTGGTTTGATGAGGTAGTAGTGGGCATCTATTTCTTTTCCAGTCATTCTAGTTCTGCTGAAATTTTTTTTGAGACACTTGGGGAAATATATATATATATATATATATATATATATATATATATATATATATATATATATATATATATATATATATATACTCTGATTAACAGGGTCTTTAGTGATAGAAATATGATGTGTCTTTTTCTTTTTGAAACTTCTCATAGAATGGTCATTGGTCTTCTATGTCCTTCTAAGATACATAGATGAGGATACATAGAATCATGTTCAAGTGTCTGGGTATGATGGTACAGATGTTTTGAGTGTCTGACACACCTTGACTTAAGAACTTGGATACAGGACTTGTTAAGAGCTGTATGATACACCTTGACTCAAGAACTTGGATATGGGACTTATTAAGAGTTGTATGATACACCTTGACTCAAGGACTTGGATGTGATCACGTGGACAAATTGCCCCTATTTTCAATTTTTTATCAATTTTTTGGGCTGGATTAGGGCGGTGGTGGCGGTAGTGGTCTATCTCTATTTGGTGCACCTTAGCTCCTTTTTTTTTATTATTGATTGACATGATATTACTAGGGAGTTTTGGTCTTTGGGATAAAATGAACAGTAAAGTGACATTTATGTACCATGGCCTATTTCGTATCATTCAGGATTTTGATTATATATGTAATCTCATTCTTGATTACAGATGAACATTTTTGAAAATTGAATTAGCCTAGCTAGCTAAAGTAAAACCTTTAATCACTAATGCTTGCAATTGTATTGAAAGTAGAATCTGGAACCAGTAAGTCATGATTGTTCATTTATTGTATTTGACGTGGACATTTATATTGTCAAGTCGGACTCATCAATATGCTAATTTTGATAATGTTCTTTATGTTACCAGCCAAAATGGAAAGTTTAGCTATGGATATGCAAGTTCTGCTGGAAAAAGGTCATCAATGGAAGATTTTTACGAGACTAGAATTGACGGTGTTGATGGAGAGATAGTTGGCCTGTTTGGTGTTTTTGATGGTATATTTCTTTTTCAACTTCTGCCCTACGCTTTCTGGTGGGCGATACCAGTTTTGTCATCTATTGTCGTCACCGTATTTTTAATTCAGTCTTAAAGATCTAATGAACTTTGATGTCTTAGAGATGGATACTTTATGTGTGTTGCCATTGCTACTTCAATTGTGCTCACTAATAAGTGTTTAGTTTTTTTATCAAATAACAAAATCTCTAGATGAACCTACATTTTCTTAATTCGGATTGTTTTGCATTCAGAATCCTTTACCTGGCATTTCCAGTGAAATTTGTACTGTTTTTTTTTTTTTTTGTAATGTCTGATTGTTTGTTATCCTTTTTAAACCTGGGATGATTGGATTATTATAAAAATTCCAAAATCCTTTTGAAAGCCTGGTATTTTTAAATAAAGATTCCACTGTGAACTGACCTTGAGTATGCTTCGTGACATATTTGTTCTTTAGAAATTTTTTAATTGGATATGATTCTCTCAAATATGAATGTAATAACCTAGTGGTTCTATGGATTCTGTCTTTGTACCACTTCAGTCTGGTACATCTATGATTATTACTTAAAAGTATTTTTTGATATCAATGGATAGTTACAAGGTGCAAACTCAGTATGGCAAACGTTGAAATCGTCTTTAGTTTGAAACTTATGATTGCTCTCAAAGCAGATATTATAAAATGGAAGTGTAACTTGAATGGGAATGGTAGTGAGTTTCATTGGGCATTTTTGTTGAAAGAATTTGCTCTCATTTATGTGGTTTGCCACCATGTGAAGCCAAGTGGCATGGGATTAGGAAGGGTGTTATTTCTCTGCCCCTTGACTGCTGATTCTTGATCTAATTGTGCCTCACCTAGTTTTGTCTAGTATTTTTAGTCAACAATGTGCGTTGATGCTACTATCTTACAACTTTTTGCTTGCAGGACATGGTGGTGCTCGAGCTGCTGAATATGTGAAACACCATCTTTTCAGCTATCTAATTAAGCACCCGAAGTTCATTGCTGACACCAAATTAGCTATATGTTTGTTTTTGAAAACCTTGTCTTGTCATTGCTCCAAGATAGATGAATTAATTACCTATCATGGAATTTCTTTTCCCTTATTATATTTATTTTTGCAGCTGATGCTTACAGCCATACAGATTCAGAATTTCTAAAATCTGAAAACTCCCAGAATAGAGATGCAGGATCAACTGCTTCCACTGCTATTCTTGTTGGTGATCGATTGTTAGTAGCCAATGTGGGTGATTCCAGGGCTGTAATATGCCGTGGTGGTGAAGGCAAGTGTGGACTGAACTTTTTTATATCCCCTAACAGGCTTATGTTTCCAGTAGGATGTCAATAAATAGATTATCCCAGTAGTTACTGTTTTCAGGCTAGTAGGCTTTCAGTGGCACATATAGCTCATATAGCACCTAATGTGTTCGGATGAGGGAAAAGGAAGGGAGCAATTTATTTTTACTTATATGGAAATAAAAGGGGGGAAGGGGAGAGATCTATTTTCTTCCTCTCTAATAAACTATAATCCTCCTGTGTAGGAAATATTTGGAAGGAAAACGCTATCCCACTCTTTTTCCTCCCCTTCCCTCTACTATTGTTATTCCAATACATTACTAGTCTAAGATTTGATTTTCTGTAACATTTTTTATGTTGACTAAAGAAACAACAATTGCTTTAGAAACTTTTCTTGCCAGTGTGAGTAAAATTAAAGTGCAGTCTAAACTACTCATGATATCACTATATTCCTCTTGCTTTCATGCTTTGTGATTATCTCTATTGGAATCTGTTTGACTGCCAACAAAATCCTCCAATATGTAATGTTGTGGTTTTTCAGTTTGCAACTGGTGACCTTGAGTTGCGATCTTATTTTGACTCATCGATAAATGAGTCTGTTCTCAGTTCTGGAGGCCTTCTTTTTGAAGTTTAAGTGGCAATTTTCCATATGGAAGATCACTTTTTTTACCAATATGTTTTGGCCAATTTGTTTGCGTTGATTGTTGACCGGAGAGTAGAACATTTAAGAAATTTGTTTGTTCTTAGTAATAAGTGCTTGTTTCTTTTTTGAAAATTTCTTGATAACTAGGGTTTTTGGTTGTATTGTTGCTCATCTTGTCCATAAATACTTGCATATTTTTGCAGCAATTGCTGTTTCCCGAGATCACAAGCCAGACCAAAGTGATGAAAGGCAGCGGATTGAGGATGCAGGAGGTTTCGTTATGTGGGCTGGTAAGGTTTGCTAACTTTTTATCGTATTTCCTTCCATTCACTATGATTTGATTAGTTACTGGTGGCTGCCTCTTAATGAATAGGAACTTGGAGGGTTGGAGGTGTTCTTGCTGTTTCACGTGCTTTTGGTGACAAACTTTTGAAGCAGTATGTGGTTGCTGACCCTGAGATTAAGGTTAGGTGAAGAAAATCATTTTTAGATGATTATTAATTGTCTTTGTCAAATTCTTGCTATGAGATACTTTTATTTCATTTACTGTTCATGTACTGGAAGTTCTGTGAGTATTTCTCCACTTATTTGAAGAAAACAAGTTAGTTAAGGAAAAAGAAGAAAAAATAACTGAGGAATGGAGAGATTTTAGATAGATTATTGATTGACGGTTGTATAACCACTTAGGATTTGAGAGGCTTAGTTTCTCTCCCAAGTAAAGAAAATGTACCACACTTTCTGGCTGCTTTGCTCTCTCTAACTGTCCCCCGTATAACACTTTTCCAAATTTCTGGTTTGTGAAGGTTTGCTCAGCTAATCTTTTAACTTAATTAGCTTAGGAGCTAGGACCACATCTTGTGTATGTCATCACAATGGAAGTCCTGATGTGAGTCATTACAAATAGTTGCCACATAGCTGCGCTGTCTCAATTTTCCCTACCTACTCAAATTATGATAAAATGACATGATTTCACTCGAAAATTTAATACTATATTTGGACCATCTCCGATCCATACTCTCCTCCTGTCTCAGAAGTAGGAGCATTGTGGGAAACCCAGTTATTAAACCCTCACTTGTTTTGGAAACAGTTGCTTGGACAACCCAAAATAATACTCTGTATGTGATTAGTGCCTGAATTCTTACTATAGCAGGGAAATGTGATCTCTACTTCTTTATCATCTGCATTTCTTCTCCAACTTCTGTGACTGCGTCATTAATACAAACACATTGAGCAAGATGTGCATGTGTTTTGCTAATATACTCACCATTCCTTGCCTAATTATTTTCTCTTACTCTGCCTTCCATGTCTCATATTGTGTCCTAGTCATGTTCAAACATTTATGTGGCAAAAAATTGTTTTGAAGATGAGCTTGCTTACCACTTTTTGTAAAACTATTTGAACATATTCCTCCTAAATGAAATGTTCTAATGTATCTTCTTTTTTACCAGGAAGAGAAAGTTGACAGTTCTCTGGAGTTCCTTATTCTTGCAAGTGATGGGTTGTGGGATGTCGTCACTAATGAGGTTTGCGTTGTCTAGTCTCCTCTTTTTTTTCGTCACTAATCCCTAGATAACAGTCAACAATTTGGACCCTCAAACAGCTATCAATTGTCTGACCTGACTTATTTTTCTGAGTGTTTTGCACTTCATATTGGCCTTGAGTAATCTAGATTTTCTTCAATATTTCCAGGAGGCAGTTGATATGGTGAAACCCATCCAGGATTCCGAAGAAGCAGCAAATATGCTTATGAAAGAAGCTTATCAGCGAGGTAGTGCAGATAACATCACCTGTGTAGTTGTTCGGTTCCTGGACAACTGTGGTCACAGTGTCTCATCGAAACGTGTCTTGGGCAATCAGGCTGATTCCTCGAGCAAGCAGCCAGGTTACCGTGGTGATTCTTCAAATCTGCTCCCTGGAAAGGGTGGTTTTCAATAAAAGCATCTCGATCTGCTCCTTGAGTGTTTGACTAGCTTCACTGTCTGAAAATAGGGGCAGATGTTACCATCAGTCTGTTTATACGTTAATTTGGAAATGGGTGGAGTCAACACTTGTTGTAATGTTTGTAGGCGGCAGGTATATATTGATGTAATTGAATTTAGAAGTTCTGGAGCTCTGTTTATGAATTTAATTTAACTTTATTAATTCAAAAATTTAACCTGTGAAAGAGCTTGATAATGCCCATTACATTTCCAAAAGGTACTTGAAGTTGTAATCTTCTCTCTATCAATCTGTCTATAACAATGTTGTAGCACTATTTCAACTCTTTAGCACAATCTTGTCAGCACCATAAAGTACACTCATGTCAAAACTCATCAGACATCACCTCTATTCGACCTTGAATGATTTGCCTGAAGCCCAAAAGAGACATGAAAGCAAATTATATTAGAAACATCATAAGCTAGGGACAATATTGTTATGCAAAGGGAGGCAAACACATGGCATAAAGCATAAAGTGGAGTGCTAAATACCGCCCCATAATTACTCACACCGTCCCCTCAAAAGACCATTTTGTCCTTTAACAAATTTTGATAAAATCAAATGTTTTACACTTCAATTTTTATTTCTCACTTCACACTCTCCTAAATACAAACCTTACTACTATCCTCGACTCCCACCACCACGTTTGGTTGTCGACCACCACGCCTCGCCAGAATCCGATCAATAACCACACTAAAGCCGCCTTTCTTGACGACCGGAACTATCAAAACTATGGAGGAGCCGTCAACGTCGCGGGTAAAATACATTCACCGGAATGTCGTCGACCACCATGTCCCGCCGGAATCTGATCAACCACCACACTAAGCCTATTTTCTTGACGTCGAAAACCATCGAAACTATGGAGGAACCGTCAACGTTGCAGGTAAATTACGTTCAACGGAAACATAGCAGAAAAAATTATTAAGTAATAATTATTTTTGTTTTAATAGGTGGAACGTATTATATTTTGTTTTCGATGAACATATTACATTTGATCAAATATTTTGTTTCCAGTGGAACGTATTATATTTTGTTTTCGGTGAATTTATTTTTGTTTTTATCATTTTGGAAATACGTTCCCGCTGGTAGTGGTGTTCCAGCGAGCGTCTACTATCGGTTTAGGTATTTTAAATGTTAAAGGGATGAGTTTGAGGAATGAGGGATAATATAGTAATTGCGGGGGCGGCTTGAGTAATTTGGGACATCGTCCCCAACATAAATAGCAACCTTAATGAGAATCTTTTCGTGATTTTTGGTATAAGAGCACTCCCACCAGTGAGGAAAAAACTCCTTACGAGTGAAAGTAATGGTGTAAAGTAGATACCCGAACTTAACACCAGTGAGAGGAAAAAACCACGGGTGAGGGAAAGGAAAACCACGCACCTGGTGAGAGCTTTTTGTGCGTGAACAATGGCTGTCTGTTGGACCCGTTAAAGCATGCGTTGAAGCTTTAATTTTGGATGAATTCACAAGTGGGTCCCACTGAGACATGCATGGAGGGACAAACTTGGTTGATTTCAGCTGTGGGACCCACTACTGAAACTTTTTATTTTTCTTTTTGTAGAGCATTGGGAAGCGGGAAACGTACAAAATTTTAAAAATTATTAAATTAAATTAAAAACATAATTAAAAAATAAAATATTATTAATTTTAAGCCATTTTAATTGTATTAAAAAGTTAAATATGTAGCATAAACATTATTAAAAAAAATTAAAGAGAAAATAAAAAAGGTGATGTGTATTATGATGGGGTATAGAAAACAGTGGAGGAAAGAGTGATGAGGTTTTTTTAGCATTGGTGTGGTAAAAAAAATCTCCCATGCGAGGAATTAGATGAGAAGAGTGAGAAAATAGGTAGAGAAATATTGTGAGGTTTTTTTTCTCCTCACTGCGGACAATGGTATAAATGAGGTAGAAAGAGGTATAGTGACACTATACTCCGCAGTTCATAAAGGAAAGAATGGTGAATGCAACAAACCAAGAAAACCAGGGGCGTCACTCAAGGCCCTATAAAATTGGTGCATTAACTTGCTAACGCAACGATTGTCATGCATTCCCAAACCAACTGCACAACGGTGTAATCCACTACTACCCGATCTTGGTTGAAGATATAGGACACTAGAAAAATCCTAAACATCAAGGCTATCATAGCACAACATGGACGGAAATAACAATTCTCCACATCCTCAGGAATCATTAATAACTTCAAGGATATCACAAAATACAATATTTGTTGGTAGGGTCTCCCCAAAACTAGCTAGTTGGTATTTTAGACTAAAAATTAAGCCCTATCTAAAATTTTGAGTTTGGAAAACTAAGTTAGATCTAGACTGACCGTGACATTAGGCCTAAAATGGACAAATTTTTTTGGTCATGCTTGACCCGATCTGAAATTTGATAACCTCTGGTTGATCATTAGTCTATATAATTCATAAGATGAACTATAATATTATATAGGTTGAGTTCTTAGGATATTTTCCATGAAAAGTCTAATGCATAGGAAATTGAATACGTCAAAACTCTAATAGGCACAAAGGAGTTACGGAAATTAAAGGGGGTTTAAAAATAAATTCTTTTAACTCTAAATTACAATAAAATAAAGTGCAATTATAAAGAAAATAAATTAATAAGGATAAATTATCCAATTAAAAAGGAGTGTCTACTTTTTAATTTATGTGTTATTAAAATTTCGAAGCTAACTTTATAAAGATACATTATTCATAATATCAAAGAAAACATATTGACTTTTATAATTTTTACTTATTGACATATAGAGATATTAAGAGTTGATTATTATGCATTGATAAGTATGCTTGGAAAAGTATTGTAATTACACTAGTGGAAAAAACCTCAAATACTACTCTATATGTGCTCCGGTTCTATATACAACCGGAGTATATGCTTATTGCTTATTTTAATGCGTTGTTCTTTTGTCGAAATTTAGGGTTTATGCTCCGGTTAGTGAAGGACCGGAGCATATAAACAATTTTAGGCTCCGGTTCCTATTGAACCGGAGCATATACAACCTAATTAATATAACAGCTTGCAGCCTCCTCATCCGCCCTAACCTTCGACGTATGCACCGGTTATTTGCACTCACCCAAAATCTCCATAGGCACCCCTAAACCGCTACTTCCCTATTTGCACTCACCCAAAATCTCAAACTATAAACTTTGTTGTCCCTAAACCGAAACCAAATCTCCCCTTCATCACTCGTCTCTCCCAATCTCTTTGGTTCGTAACAATTGCAACCGTGAAGGGCAAAATTTATGTGAGTAATTTTGATTGAAAGGTATTTACCCAATTACATTCTTGTATTGATAAATTTTGTGGAAGTTTAATGGCATTGTTTCTGTGTTTATGTTATTAGTTTCGCATTTTATGGAACAATATTTGCATGCGTAAATGTTTTATTTCGTTAACAACATTAAAATATACTAGGGCTTTCAGTTGACATGAAATTGATATGCGTGAATTGATATGGAACTGATATACTAGGGCTTTTTTGATATGGAATTGATATACTAGGGCTTTCAGTTGATATAGAATTGATATGCGTGAATTGATATGCGTGAAAGTTTATTTCGTTAACAATATTTGCATGCGTGAATGTTTATTTCAGTTTTGCATTATTTTAGTGTTGTATTTCATTAACAACAACACTATGAAATATACTAGGGCTTTCAGTTGATATGGAATTGATATGGAATTGTGTTTCAGTATTTTGTGAATGGATATGGAATTGTATTTCGTCAACAGTATTCGCATGCAGTTTTGTAGTATAAGGAATATACTAGGGCTTTCAGTGACCTTGTTTTTGTCGTGTTGGGTTAAGGTCATGTTTATTATAGAAATGACGCATTACGGAACGACTTTTGATTATTGGGTAATTCCACCTTGTACACTTTTGATCTTTTATGGCCTGAACTGCTGCTATGCTTGCTGCTACTATCCATGTTCTTCCACTGCTCATGTTTCCTTGATGTGTTTTTGAAGGTAAAGCAAAGTATTTAGTATGCTTTCAATGTTTTTTTTTATTTGTATGGTTGTTTAAATGACTTGAGTTATTCAATGACGGACGTCCGACATCTACATATAATATATAGGAGGTACTAATAATTGAGGTTTAATAGTCATATAAATGGATAGTGGCTTGATTACACAACATACCTGTTCGACCATGTAGAGTATGAATGATTGGTTGTATAATCTCATGGGACACTGATTACAGTCTTGAAATTGGACCCAATAGCATATGCAACCTTACAGTCTGGTTTTAGCTTTAAGGGAATTGTCCATATTCTCTAAGTGTGCTTCCCAAAGTGAATCTGATCCTTTGCTAATGCCAATTAGTTGCACTCCAAAACATGATCATCAATTGCACTAAACTTATCGATCTTATTATTAAGTGCACAAATGAAGCCTTATCAAATTTGGAACAACATTAAATAAAAAGAGCACTAGCAATTTAAATAAGTGAAGCGTAACCCATCTTGCTATGAGAAAGTGCAACATCACAAATACTATTTTCGTATGTCCTTTTATGTCCATCTGCGTAAGCTTGTTCGAGAAAACCTCTAAGGTTCCTTTGTTTCCAGGAGCCACTATATTCTAATACATCCATACTACCTCTGTCCTAATAACTTAAAGGGAAACTTTAGGAGTCCTCTCACTAATAATAAAAATGTTCCTAGTAGTAAATTCCAATATTAATTTCAATACTCATTTCTAAATGCTCTTTATTTTCAAGGAACTCATTCAAGACTTACACATTACTTGTACTGTCTAGATTAATCAGAGGATGGAAAAAGATCGTTCATGGATGTATGGTAGCATTGAATCATCAGAATTTGTGGATGGGGTCTTGAAATTTTGTAGTAATGCTATCGAGCACCAAACTAGGACAGGGGAAACCGGATTCTATTGCCCATGTGTCAAGTGTGGAAATGTATCAAAGGTCGATGGCATTGACATCCTTAGGGAGCATATACTTCGGCGTGGATTTAGGCCTCAATATCATGTTTGGGTTTGGCATGGTGAGGAGGGAGTTTACAAAGGAAACATTGTTCCTGGTAATGTCTATGAAGAAGAAGATGTTGCTCATATGGTGGAGAATAATGAGTATGAGAATGAAGAGGAGGATATGAATGGGGATATAAATCGTGTTGATGAGATATTGGAAGGGGTTGAGGATGAGATAGGAAAACGTCCTCGTGTTTTTGATTTGCTGAAAGAAGCTTCTGAGAAGCCTCTCTACCCTGGATGTACAAAATTCACCAAACTGACAGCCGTGTTGACACTTTTCAATGTTAAGTCAAAGTTCAACTGGAGTGATACTAGTTTCACAAGTTTATTGGAAGTGTTAGGTGATATGTTTCCTGATGGAAATGAACTTCCAAAATCGACATATTATGCCAAAAAGCTCATGTGCCCTTTCGGCTTAGAGTATCAGAAGATACATGCTTGTCCGAATGATTGTGTATTGTATCGAAAGGAACATGAGAGCTTAGAAGAGTGTCCGCGTTGTGGGTTATCGCGTTATAAGCGTAAAGGGGCTCGAGGTGCTAAAGGTCCTCCAGCTAAGGTGTTATGGTATCTTCCAATAATTCCAAGATTCAAGCGCCTGTTTTCTCTAAAGAAAGATGCTATGAATTTGAGGTGGCATGCAGATAGGGTGAAGAAAGGTCGTCTCCTCACACATCCAGCTGATTCTCCCGATTGGAAGACTATTAATAGGTTGCATAAGACATTTGGGGATGAAGATCGTAATTTGAGGCTCGGACTGTGTACTGATGGAATGAACCCATTCGGGACTCTTAGTTCTCAACACAGTACATGGCCGGTACTCTTAGTTATCTATAATTTGCCTCCTTGGTTGTGCATGAAACGTAAGTACATTATGCTTTCTCTTCTAATCTCTGGTCCTAAACAACCGGGAAATGATATTGATGTATATCTTGCACCCCTCGTTGAGGATTTGAGAAAGATGTGGGATGAAGGGGTTTCTGTGTACGATGCACATGCTAATGATGTGTTCACATTGCGTGCAATGCTTTTATGCACTGTCAATGACTTCCCTGCATATGGTAACTTATCCGGGTATAAGAATAAAGGGAAGAAAGCATGCCCAATTTGTATCAATGACATGGAAGCTACGTGGATTCCTAAGTGCAAACATGTCTTCATGCCACATCGGAAGTTTCTCCCACGTGATCACCCCTATCGTAAGAAAAAGAAGGCATTCGATGGAGAGGTTGAAGAGCGTGTAGCTTGTCGACCGTTAACCGGGTATGAGGTTTACGAATAGGTTAAGGGGGTTGAAACAGTTTTTGGTAAACCTGGACAAGGGGGTGAAGGGTTATGGAAGAAAAACTCAATATTTTGGAAGCTTCCATATTGGAGAGATCTACAGGTTAGACATTGCCTCGACGTTATGCACATAGAGAAAAATGTATGCGATGCAATACTCGGGACGCTAATGAATATTCCAGGTAAGACAAAGGATGTGAAGGCCGTGCGAGATTATTTAGAATGCAAGGGGCTTCGCCCAGAGTTATGGCCACAGGTTAAGGAGGTAAAGAAAAGAAATAGAGCAAAAGAAGGGGGTATTGTGAACAAGGGAAAGGGAAAGGGTAAAGAAAAAGTGGCAAGTGACAAGAAACATAACGTAGAAAAGATTTATTTACCACCGGCTTGTTACACATTGTCCAAAGAAGAGAAACGATTTTTTTGTGAGACTTTGTATGGTATTAAGGTTCCATCAGGGTACTCATCTAACATGAAAAGATTTGTGTCCCTAAATGGTGAGTTGAAGTTGGGAAGCATGAAATCCCACGATTGCCATCTCATGATGCAAGTGTTCCTACCAATTGCAATTCGGGGGATACTTCCAAAACATGTGAGATATACTATTACCGAACTGTGTTCGTTCTTCAACACAATATGTTGTAAAGTGCTTGATCCCTTTAAACTTGATGCCCTCCAAGCGGATGTGATTGAAACTTTATGCAAGTTTGAGATGTATTTCCCACCTTCGTTTTTTGACATTATGGTTCACCTAATTGTCCATCTCGTTCGTGAAATCAAGCTTTTAGGTCCCGTTTATTTGAGGTGGTGTTATCCTTTTGAAAGACATATGGGGGTTTTGCAAAACAAAGTGAGGAACCCGGCACAACCGGAGGGTAGTATGATTCAAGGCACTGTGAGCGATGAGATCGGTAATTTTATAGCTGAGTATATGGCCAGTGCAGAGCCTATTGGACTTCCTTCCTCTCGACATGAAGGGAGACTTCAGGGAAAGGGAACAATTGGTTCAAAATTAATCACACCTCCTAGAGAACAGCGCCTACAAGCACACTTGTATGTCTTACACCATGTTCCAGATGTCCATCCCTTTTTGAATGAGCATTACGAGGAATTGCGTGTTAGAAATCCTTCTAAAGGGGATAGATCTTTGATGCAGTTGCATAATAAGACATTTATTGATTGGTTTCACAATCGAGTTGTATGTGAATAACTCGAGGATGTGTCTGAAACTGTGAAGTGGTTAGCTTTTGGTCCTCGCGAAAATGTCAACAAATATGAGGGTTATGATGTCAATGGGTACACCTTCTGGACTGAGGGTCAAGATCAGAAGTCCTCTTTCTTGCAGAATAGTGGTGTTTCCGTTTTGGCGTCATCTACATTTTACGCGAGTGCGAAGGATCAATCACCGGTAGATGCCAAGTTGTTATACTATGGGAGAGTACAGGAAATATGGGAGCTTGACTACTCTAGTTTCACTGTTGGTCTTTTTAAATGCAAGTGGGTAGATAACAATCGACGATGTATTAAAAATGATGACCCTTGTGGATTTACTGTTGTTGACTTGAGTCGGTTGCGTGATAGTGAAGAACCATTTATACTTGCCACACATGCTAAGCAAGTATTCTACATTGTAGACCCCAATGATAAAAATTGGTCTATTGTTATAGCGGGGAAAAGGAGTATCCTCGGTATAGGTGATGTTGATGATGAGGATGAGTATGATGCTTTTGAAGACTCCCCACCATTTACTAATCCAAAATCCGGTGACGATGGAGATGGTGACATAGGTTACATGCGTGTAGATCACACAGAAGGAATACATTTGAATTTTGATAAGTAATGTACTAGGTATGATAAACTTAAGTAGTTATTGTCAAAATTGACTTGTTTTTTGGTTGCGTTATTTATTTGGATATACAACTTATGATGTTGCATTTCTTTCAGGTTTTTAGGAGTCATTAATTGTTGAAGTTGACGAACACCAAACTTGAGAACGGAGTTGAGTTCGGTGTCAAAGGTCTCAGTCTTGTTGAAAAAGGTCAAGTGTGAATATAAATTATAATCCTTTCATATTGATTGAAGCATTAACATGAATTTTTGTTGTTACTCACACTGGGATTTTGTTTTGAATTTATGCTACAGTTTCTATATTGTCACTTGCCCTGAGATCTACAGTACGATGAATCTGTTTAGGGATGGCATACTTCCTGAGGAAGATGATGTTCAGGATGGGCATAGCCATGATGATAAAGAGTATGATGTAGAGATGGAGGAGGATAAAGGAGACTCCGAAGATAGGGCTTACGATGAGGTCTCATCTAGGTGGGAACAACATGAATTGATGGCAGACCAAGCCTCACCAATTGACTTAACCACAGAAGAACGTGGTATTATGGTGACACCTCAACAACCACAAGTTTCCCATCAAGTTTCCTCTACTAGTAAAGAGAGTTCTAAGAAGAGGAAAGGGAGAGGTCTTACGAAGAATCTTAAAGTGACAGAACCAATGCACCTTGAGTACAATAGCTTGGGTCAACCATGTGGAAAGTGGCGTAGACAGTATGGAACACAACTTGGCATTTGTATGCGCAAAATTTCCATCTTGTACGCATGGAGTGAGGTGCCAGAGGGTCTAAAGAAATCAATATGGGAAGATACAGTGGTAAGCAAGTACTTAATGTTAACCTACGCATTGTTGCTATGAATTCAATTTTTTTGATAGCATAGTTAAGTGCTAACTATCCAAATTTTCCTTTTTTGTAGAATTTATTTCATATTCAACCCGATCAAAGCAAGAAGGATATTTTCCTTTCAGCTGTTGCAGAGAGATTTAGAGATTTTAAGTCAAAGTTAGTGAGTGGATGGATTTCTAAGAAGAGAGATAGATCTCAGTCTTATAAGAAGATGAAGGCAGGAATGGAAAATGAAGAAAGAGATCCGAGTAGTAAGGAAGCACCACAAGAAATGCCTTATGAAATATGGGGTCACATCACTAAGGATGAATGGGAAGCATTTGTTGCAAAAAAAACAACTCCGAAAGAAGTCGTAAGTCTAAGAAATAGCGTTTAAAATGGTATTTACTCACTTAAAAATTCATTAAATAAGCATTCAACTTTAATTGCTTTGATTTCTACTGATTTATCAGGAAAAGCGTAGTAAAGCTTCACAATGTTCGAGGCAAAAGAAGTTTTACCATCACATGGGTCGTAGAACATATGATGATTCCCGAAAGGAGTGGATAGATACTGGGTTTTACCCTATTTCAAGCTCATCCTCATCGGCAACAACTAGTTCTATAGTTACGAATAAGGGAGATCGGGTTCTTGATTGGTATTGTTCGCTTCATGTTCGAGATTCAAGCGGTAGAAGAACCATTTCCGAGCCGGGAATAAAGAAGATAGCTGATGCAGTGGTGAGTTCACTAAAATTATGACATATATTAAAGACAATTTATTAGAATGTCAACTAAGCAATACCATATTTTATTTGAGCAGATGGGATGGAAGGCCAAAGAGGCTACAGGCGAGTTCACTCCTAAAGGCAATGTTGATGCCTTACACATGGTGCTAGGTAAAGACCATAACGGACGCGTGAAAGGCAAAGGAGGCTTGCGTTTAGGGGTGAAAAAGGCCTTTGGAACAGAGTGTGTTGCATCACAATCACGAACGAGCGTAATGACACCACAAGATTTGGAGGCCATTACATCTAAGATAGAAGAGCAAGTTATGGAGAAGATGAACAAGAAATTTGCAACCATCCTGGAGCGAATGGGATTACCCGTTGTTGACTTCTTGGATATAGATCATGGGGACAAATTAAGCCAACAAGACCCAGAAACTCTAGTCGAGAGAGTTGAAGACCAGCCGAGACCCCCTACAGATCCACCAATGCCTATTATAGAGGTAATAATTTGAATATATTTAATATAAGTAACCTTTTGGACTGATGTCTCAGTACGATGTTAATTATGTCTAACATTGTCTTTAGGAAGAGACCCCTTGTTGTCTTTTACTACCCCAATTAGGTGTGGCCAATGGCGAGGAGTTAGTTGAGGTTGCATATGGACGGGCGCAACCACCAGTAATTGGCCAAAAGGTGCATTTGTTGCCTGTTTCTGGTGGTCAATTAAGTGTGTCCATCGAGACTATTATTAATGGTTATGAAGATTTCTCACTCCCGATTCCAAGGCCAGAATGGAACCTCAACAAAATCTCGGATGCGCAAGGTAGTTTTGTGACATGGCCAAGTGCTTGGGTTTGATTTTCAGAGGAGGTAATAATTATATTATTTCCTTTTCATCTTATTATTCTATAGGTGCATTTTTTTCAATTGATAAAAGAGTGTAAATTTCTACTAAGGTTTTGCTGAAAATAAAGAACAAAGATGAGGCAAATAAGGAGGGGTTAAAAGTAAAAGAGAAGGAAGTGAAGGACAGAAGTAAGAACAAGAGAGTGGTATCATCAAAAGGGTCAACTCCGC
Organism: Dysphania ambrosioides; assembly: GCA_026401315.1. Lineage (NCBI taxonomy): Eukaryota > Viridiplantae > Streptophyta > Magnoliopsida > Caryophyllales > Amaranthaceae > Dysphania > Dysphania ambrosioides. The sequence continues at coordinate 400,584 of CM048663.1, read as the reverse complement.
TTCTAAAAACAAAGGGAGATCCACTTGTGAGTATTCAAGTGCTTGAAACTTTAAGCAAGGATTGTTTATGGTTGCATACATGTGTTAGCAATGTGCCTGATGACAAGCCAATTCAAGTTGATTTGGCAAAAGAACAGTTCCACTACATGGAGGATACACTAACATGGGTATATAAAGTGGATGTTCGTGAATTTCTATCAGGAGAAATGTTGAATGTATCCATAATACAAGTTTTCATGAGGTGAAATATACATACACGTACTACTATATTTCCTCATTTTGTGCACTTCATAATTAGGTGGTTGTGTACAAGTCTAACATATCTTATTTGTTATGAGTTTAGTGCACTTCACGAGGATTTGAGTGATTGTGAGTCTGGAGTCAAAGTTGGGTGGTTATGTCCACAACAGATCTGTGACACACAATGCATGACAAGCCAACCCGAGGTGAAGGAATACATAGAACAAAGTTTGATAAAATCAATCAAAGATGGGGATAAATTTATTTTGGCTCCGTATATTGAAGAGTATGTTTTAGTCCCAACTATGAGATATGTCTTTTGATATCATTATCTAAGTTATCATGTTTCTCTTTATTGACTTCAAATTCGTGTTTGTAGTAAACATTGGTTGCTCCTAGTCATATGTCCTTTGACTCACACAGTATATCAATTCGATTCTGTTTGTCTACAACCACCTCGACATTTACTTATCAAATCTTTGTTGACTAGGTATCTTCAAGTTGACATAATGCGTTTTAGTTTGATTATTAACTTTAATATATATCACATTGATATGACCTATATTTTTCTTGTCGAGTGTAGTGCAATGAAGAAATTACGCGGAAGTTTAGGATTACATTCAAGAGCTACATTTCCTAAATGGAAATCAGTGAAGGTACATGTTTTTAAAATTTAAATGTTTTGTAGTAGACTAACCTTTGAATTACCCTGATTTTGACATGAATATTCATTTCATTTCCACTTAGTGTGCACAACAACAAAACGGGGTAGATTGTGGCTATTATGTGATGAGATTTATGTATGATTTAGTCACCTCTGCCACCACAGTCGATGATGTAGAAAAGGTATATCTAATTCCTTTAGTAAAATTTATATAGTAAGCAATGTCGTCATATGAAGTAAAGTCGATGTTTAACTACATGGAGGATGGGATTGTATGGCCGGCATCAATCGAACGATTGATGTGGTATGGCATTGTATTGTTGTTGTGTGTTGGTTTGTTGAATTGTTGAATTGTATTTCGCAGGTTTTTTGGATTAAAAATTGGGAAAATGTTCATTTTACAGGGGAAACTCTGCCGAAATTTTTTGAAAACTTTTATACTTTATGCCTCCATATGCTTGTATAAATCATGCTAAGAATTGAACAAGAACTAATAGAGGTTGGTAATCTAATTGCGTTATTATATGGTGGCTACATTTAGGTTTTCGTCGGATCAAGAGATGAGCCTTTCACCATTGACGAAATCAAAGAAATAAGAGACAAGTTTGCACGATTCCTTGCCCCTAACTGTATTTAGTATCAATTTTGCCTCCATTCTAACCACTTTGAGAGTACCAGAGGTAAGGATTCTATTATCGGTTCCCTTTCCTTTTGTAGAGTTGATTCTGCCTCCATGTCTCCATGCTTGTTGGTTTTATATAGGTTCCCTTATGTTCTTTTTGTACTTTTTCCTATACTTTCTTTCTTACCAAGCTTATGACTATGCAGACATTACATGCTGATGGCCGGTACTCGGAATCGGTTCATAGACACCCATTGACATTACTGGCTGAAGAAATAAAGAAGCTACTAAAGAAAGAGACTCCAATACTTTTTGTCCCAATTTTATCTTAGTGGAATCCTCAGGCACTTTTTGTTTCATCATGTCTTCTGCACAAGCTTTATGCATGGTTTGAAATTGGTAAGCATATGTCATTCTTCTATAGCCATTACATGCTGTAGACACAAACTCTTGATGTATTCCTTGATGGTGCTGAGCATTTGACAGAGGATGTAATATCTGTATTTCCAGCTGCTCATAGTCTTGAGCAGTATATTTTTGGGCTTTTAACTTCTTCATTCTTTTGGTGAGGTTTCTGAGACCTACTGCAAAGAACTTGGCAAATGCACGTACACATCATCATAAGATTGATTTACTACGAGCTGCTCATTGTATTGTATTGCTCAAATAATAATATTAGCAATTTTCAAAAAAAAAATATAAACTTTATGCTCCGGTTTTCAGTGGACCGGAGCATAAAGTGTATTTTTTTTTTAAAAAAAATACACTTTATGCTCCGGTCCACTGAAAACCGGAGCATAAAACCCCATTATATGCTCCGGTTTTCAGTGGACCGGAGCATAAAGTGTATTTTTTGCTCCGGTTAAAACCGGAGCGTAAAGTCTTTTAAATATGCTCCTGTTATATCTACTTCGGGTCAAAACCGGAGCATAAAGCCTCAAAAAGACCGGAGCATATGAGGGTTTTTCCACTAGTGTTAATTAAAAAAAAATTAAAGGAAATGATAATGTAGGGAGCAACCATGTATGCATATAAAAATAAAATCTTACAATTGAATGAAGCACCAAAGTTGTCCTATTATGATAAAAGAGTTGAGCTCCTTGAGTTTATGAACTCTTTTATCATAAAATTGGACTCTTTTAATGATAATGAGTGTAATTGGACTCAAATTATAGTGTAGGGTTCACCAAGGCCATTATGATGAGAGGAACCAAGAGTGTTATCATGCATGGTCCAAAGAAACAAACCAAAGAATGTTGATGATGCAAATGGTGGGCAATTTTGGCAAACCAAAGTGTGCAAGTCTCAACCTTCATACAATGCAATGATAATTTTAGCACTACATATATAGAGCGATAGGCGCATCCTTCAACCAAAGCTTAAACAATAGGGTTTTAGGGACTTAGGCATACAATTTAGGGGTGGAAATGTGGAATGGGTTTATGTTTTATATCTATCGACTATCACGGCCTAAACCTAAATGTCTCCAAAAAATATAAGAGAGCTTACGTTTTAAGAAAGTAAACTTGGGCACCAAGTATATGGACACCTTGACAGCCAAGGTATATTACATTATGTCATAGTGTCAAGTCATTCACATCAACAAAAACCTTTTGCAAGTCTCAAAGAGTAATGTCATATTGTCAAGTCATCCACATCAACAAAAACCTTTCGTAAGTCTCACAGAGTAATGAAAGACGCATCACTTGTCATCTCTTCTACATATCTACATCCTAATCTTTCTACACAAAAAATATATATACTCATAAGAAATAATGAAAAAAAAATAAAAAGAAGAATAATTGGCATCATCATCTCAAACTGCAAATATTTAGTATTGAGCTTTCTTTTTATAATAAGTTGACTTTTAATTTCCTAGCAATTGATCATAGTTATCAACCTAATCGATCCTCAATCATTAGAAACACCTATTATAATATTCAACGTACATACTTAGATGTCTGGTATGCACAATAGTTATAAGGGTAAATCCACTCAATCTAGGATTAAATGCTCAATTTATATATAAGAGACAATTTATATACGTAAAAATATTGGTTGAGACCGTTATATTAGTCGAGTGATATGACACTGCTAAAGTATAAAAGGTCATCCCACGCTCATTTCAAATTAGATATATCTTGGTTATAGAATAAAGGTCCCATGTATTCAATTTATTATCTCATATATACAAATAAATGTCTCAGGTATTAAATTTATTATCTCAAATATACAAAGATCTCAAGTATACAAATAAAGATATCAGATATTGTATTTATTATCTCATATATGCAAATAAATGTCTAAGGTATTGAATTTATTATCTCAGATATACAAATAAAGATCTCTGATATTAAATTATGTTCTGATCCTTCGTATACAAGTTATGATTTTAATTATAGAATTAAAGGTCTCATATATTGAATTTATTATCTTAGTTATACAAATAAAGGTCTTAGATATTGTATTTATTATCTCAGTTATACAAATAAATGTCTCAAGTATTGAATTTGTTATCTTAGATATACCTAAGATAATATCTTCTTATCCTAAGATAATAAATACTATACGTAAGAATATAACTGAGATCATAACTTGTATTCCTAAGATAAGTACTTCAAAAAACCGAGATATTAATTTCTAAATCTTAGATGGTAAGTATTAAAACTGAGATCATAACTGGTATACCTAAGATCACAAAATCTATAATTGAGATATTAATTCTATATTTAAGATCTTATTTACTATAATTGAGATCTGAACATCTATATCTTAGATATTAATTTCTATAACTTAGATATTAATTTCTATATCTAAGATGTTAATTAATATAACTGAGATCAGAACATCTATAACTATAATAATAATTTCTATAACTTAGTTATTCCTAAGATCAGAATATATATAACTTAGATATTAATTTATATATCTAAGATGTTAATAATTATAACTGAGATCATAACTGGTATACCCAAGAGCTTCACCAACATTATATAGCACCGAAACAAGTAAGTTGTTTCACCCAATCTTTGACAAGCTCTCTCAGGCGACCTAAAACTGTTTTCCTCTTTGCCGCTTTGTCTTCACTTTTGTAAAGACCAGAATCAACCATATACTTCTCCAATTTACGAGTCCTTAGCAAATCAGCGAAAGTAGGCCCCGCCATTGAAATATGCTTCGTCATTCCTAGCATCTTTGCCAATCTTTCTATACTCCACATCCTTACTCCTTCACTCATCAAAATTCCCCAAACAAACTACGGTAAGGTAGTGAGAGCATGATTATGGTGAAGAGGGTGGCGGCGATGGTGGTGAAGGAGGAGAACGAGGAAGAGATGGCATGGTGGTGTCGTGGGTAGTTGTCTCACTGGCGAGATGGTGAGATAAGCCACACATAATACCAACTAATTTATATACAATTATAATAAAACATTGACCTTTTTTTTTATCAAAGTAATCAAATCGCTGCCAAGGTTGATCCTCGCGGGATTCATTCAAAGTTCTCTATAAGGTTGAGTAAATCAAATTTAACCCATACATAACAATATGTATCATAGATCGTTGTGAGTTGTGAGCAATGTCAAACAACAAGATAAACCAAAACAATCGACTATTTGATTAAATAATGTATAACAAAAAGGTAGCTTTAGTATCGAAGTACTAGATTTTATTAATAGAATAATTAAAAAGTCTGACGAGGAACCTTCTAATAATCTTCTAATCATAGTTTAATAAGTTAAAAGATTATCAATAGATTGAAATAGCAGCATAATATGCTAAGTCTTAAACAAACAGAAAAACCAAAAAACAGAAACCTGAATACTAATAATTAGAACAATTGAATTACCGATTGGTTCAGATATCACAACAAAACTTTGATCATCATCATCAACAATATAAATATCAACATCAACTACTACAATTACTCCTTAAAAACACATAATTAAGAGGAACAAGTAGAGCATTAAACTTGAGATACACTTTCAACCTGTACACAAATTACATAACACCGGACCACATTATACTACATCATCATACAAGTATGTAAACAATACATTATCTTATTTGTATCTAATCTTGTTGGTTGGTTGGTTGGTTGGTCGGTCGATGTGGAAAGTGGAGACACCTTAGAAGTTGGGTACAACACCATAACTGGGGTCCGAGGAAAAGAGGTTGTCGACTGAGGAGCATTGGCCTCGGCATCGGTCCGCTTAGCAAATTAGCCCTTGATGGGAGGCCTAGTTTCAACATAAGCCTTCCTAGAAGCATAGCGGATTGTTTTCTCAAACTTAAGGTTCTTCCTCTTCTCCATGTACCTTAAAATAACCCTCGCTTCTCTGTCCATTTCAATCATCTTCATCTGCTGCTGCTTTTCAAATCTGGTCGATGCCACGTCATTCATAGCACTCGCGTCCGAGCCTTGGCACTATCCGTAGTCCATTGATGAAGAGGACACTTGAAATGCATACATACAAAAGACGTCAAAACATAATTATAGCAACCCCAAAATACACATTAGCTAATACATAAAGAAAGAGGAGCTAACTTCATTAGTCAGCTTACACTGTGATTCATAGAAGAATGATTACTGAAGGAAGAGAGAGGGAAAGGCTTCTTAAAGCCGTCGAAGTGGTTAGGGATGGTGTAATGGTGATGGACCGAGGAGGAGATAGAAAACATAGACACTTGATGCTGTAGCTGTGGGAGGTGCTGGTGGGGGTGGCTTGCTTTCTGATCCGGATCCGAAACCACACCCTCTGCGCTCATATCCGAATCGGGTTTAGCTTCAGCTCCAAAGTTCAAATCTAGATACGGGTCAATAGTATCAGCTTCATTGATGGCTCCTGAGAATAGATAGTCAATTGACTTCGGTTCATCCTGCTTATTAGGGTTTGGGAAAAGCCACAAAGCATCTTCGGCTTCATCGACATCATAGTAGCTATCCTCATCGAATAACTTGTTGATAGCAGCTGACTTGGCGGCGGCGGCGGCGAAATTATGGTCCCTAGTGGAGGAAGGAGGCTTATGAGGTAAAAGTGGGGTCTAAAATAGAGAGAGGGACACGATCGTGGTGGCGAGCGAGGGGGTTAGCTGAGTGGATATCACGGCCGCAAGTGGCGCAGAGGTGTGCGGCGTCGACTTTGCATGTGACGGTGACAGGCGAGTGTTCACACACCTCACAAACCCAAACCCGCGCGTGGCGGGAAGCAATCTTGTTATCAGCGCCTTGGCATCGCAAGAGACATAGAGAAAGGCGAAGTCGGCGCGGCAGAACACAGTAGCTGAAGCGGACTTGCACGAATCACATAGCTCTGCAGCCATAAGACCACCGCCCATAATTAGCAAAAGAGTCAAATCTTTTTGCTTGGTAGGAAAATGAGGAGTGTTAGTGTAGGAAAAGATGAGATGAGTCAATCAACAATCTGATCAGGAAAGAGAGGATCACAAGAGATCTAACTTGGACAAATCAAGGACTACCATTTGGATAAGCCTTAGCCACTTGATTGGAAATACACTTTTACTCTTTACTCTTTTTTTTGGCAGAAGACGCCTCTTTACTTGGTGCTCCGTGCTCCTCTTTATCCATTTCATCATTCTAATAATACAACTCTTGAACATTTAAATAATACAAGATACAACAACAGAGTACCATGTTATGTACTTATGTAAGATTACATATATTCCCATTATACTTCCTATATGCTTTCTCATTTTACAAATTGCATACAAAATAAGCTATAATCCAAACCTCTAAATTTTTATGATTTCTACTTTCACTGTAGGTGACATCACTTGATCATCTTATACTGTTATACAATATGGATCGAGTCTATGTTTTGATACTTGATTTTCAGTCTCATACTTGTTACCTTCATTTTCCAATCAACTCCTTCCATTTTCACTCGCTGTATCATATCATTTAATACCTTAAAAATGATAAATTATATATCATTTCAAAATATCATTTAATATCTTGCGAATCAAAATTTCTCATTTCTCCTCGAATTTTTATATAAAAACATATTACAAATAAATGACAACTTTTTTGGAAATTTCAAGATTTTCAACATGAGGTGCTTTGATTTTTCCTTTTACACTTACATTATAAAGGATTTCTAGGATCCATCTCATTCATCGTCACTTTTATCAAATTTGAAGTAGTTCGAGTTCTAGCTGTGTAATCTGCAAAGGTTTTTGAAATTACATGAATGTTACATATAACTTGTTTCTTTGTCTTAAATAGCGAATGAAAACATGGTGGTATGCAAGTGGGATTGTTAGAAACATTTTTATATGATCGTATATATTACTAGGTTATGGCTCCAAGTATATACACTTGAACAGGTACTTGGTCTAAATCAAACAGGCTTCGAAGAAATTGTTGGGAGACTTAAAGCATATGAAGAACGCATCAAAAAAGGCTCATGGTGAAAATCAAAGTAGGGTATTTTTGAGCAATGATGAGTCTCATGACAATTATGGTGGATCAAGGAGTCGCGGCCGAGGAGGAAGAGGCCGTGGTGGAAGAGGACGAGAAATGTTCACTCCACAAGATCAACAGCAAACAAATCAAGGTCGCTCCAAGGAGAAGAAGGATCGATCAACCATTGAAGACTACGTCAGACTAGTAACTGCCAAAGTGCCAAGTTTCTATATTAACATATTAACTAGTACTACGGGTTTTCATGATTTCGGGCTCACAACCCCATACATAGATTGGGCCTTGCTGCTTAGTTGTGGCCTTTAGGCCTTGTTATTGAAATATTTTTAGGATAGCACATCTACTAACATGCACTGATTCCAACTCTAAGATATGGATAGAGTTGACTTTTCTGTTTCTCAAATGCCAACAGTGAACAGTATGATTGATGAATTGCGAATGAAAGTATTACTCCGTTGCTAACATTTGCATGCATGTCCTTTACATGTGCATGAATGATGAGCTAAATCGACTGATCGGAGAGCTCAAATATAACTGCAAATAATTGGAACTTCAACTACACTGCCCATTATTGGTTACATCCATGCTACTCCGTATTAGCTTTTAAGATAATTGAAAACTTTTCTTCTTCTTCTCATGCGCCCCTTAATTTCTAGTCCAGGGATTTTTTATTTTTTATTCTTATTTTAAATGGCATACAATATTATCTTTTGCCAAGTATATGTAAATTCGTATGTAACTTTATAATTATAACTATGAGACTTGCACTGACTTTGAAATGGTTTAAAAAATTAATATACATGAGTACATCCAAACAATTTTTAATTCCTCATGTCTAAAAATAAATCCAAGACTAAATTCCCAATCTCATTTAGTTTTGGCACAAATTCTTTTGGTGAGGGCCGGGGCGTATATATATGAGGCTTTCCTAATACATACCTGATATAAATTATATTAGGTTAATGCGATCTCAGATATATATGTATTATTATATCAGATATAAACATTGTTATATCAAATAATATAAATACAAAAGATATAAAAATACATAAAACACATATCAGGTATAAAATAATTTACGAAAATATCCCTAATATATTTATATCAGATGTAAATTATGAATTTCTCTAATATCCCACATATATATATATATATATATATATATATATATATATATATATATATATATATATATATATATATTTCCGTTTACATCTTTACTTGTTGCTTGGTGATGAAGATATATTGAAGATGTATGTGAAGATATGGGAATTTTTCTGTAGTAAAGTACTTTGTATATAGTTCTAAAAGAGCTAGGCTAGTTGCAAAAGCATTAACCGTTACACTATTTCTTATTATATATGATCGATCTCAAGTTTTGCTCCAATATTTTAAAGAATTTATGATTCTATGAGAAAATATAAGTGGAATCAAATATATGCCTGCTTGTCTCTCTTTGATTCCAAGGAAAAAGTCAGGCTAAAATTACTTGCCCATATCTTTCAAAACAGGTTTGCCAGGATACTGGGAAGGGAACGTCTCTATCCCACTGCCACAGCCCTCAACTGCGTCGAAAGTTTAGGGGAAAATAACGTTCATGGATAGTTACATATCAATATATCATATGTTGCAAGCATAATAATTAACGTGTGCATTCGCAAATTATTGTACACATCAAAGATTCAAATCCCATATATATATATATATACATATACATATATATGTATATATACATATGTATATGTATATATACATATGTATATGTATATATACATATATATATGTATATATACATATATATATATGTATATATACATATATATATGTATATATACATATATATATGTATATATACATATATATATGTATATATACATATATATATGTATATATACATATATATATGTATATATACATATATATATGTATATATATATATATATATATATATATATATATATATATATATATATATATATATAAGTTAAAATAAGAAGGGTACTTACAATGAAAAGGATGAGAAGACATCTTGATTCTTCGTGTTTTAAATCCAAGAGATGATATTTTACGTACGCATAGTGACCCTGTTTTAACTTATATCGACTTCCCCAGTTTGATCACAGTAATTTAATCAACCACATGTATGAGTTCCACCAGGGTGAGGGTGTACCTTGCCTTCATCTCATAATATGTTTTGTTTTTGTAATAGCTTCAATATGACAATTTATATCGTAGAGCTGGTTGTATAGTTTGTACTGTATAAAGAAGTTTGCTTAATTTTATTGCTTTTATTCTTTATTTTCTCCTATTCCTCGTAGTCGTCTTTGTTACAATGAACGAGGTCGTATATATTACTAATGTGTATTAACTCCTTTTTATTTTACATTCGTCATCTTAATCAGTTTTAAAATTAGGATTTTTTTTTTAAAAAACGATCACAATATTTTCTTAGATGTCAAAATTTTTAGAGCGCCAATATAGTATACGATTTTGGCAACGTAACATAGGGGGAGCTAATTAAGTTGAAGGACCTTCTTATTACCATATGAGGAAAAAAGTTATACGCTTTGTTTTTCATGTGTTTCAATCCTTTACACATGAATCACGTACTTTGAGATAGTTTGATAAAACTGATACATGCTGTAAATCTCGTTGTATTTCATTGATTGATAATCCAGTACTTACAAGCTTGGTATTTATAGGTTTACATAACATATTTGATCTTCAGTAAGTCTCTTAGCAACCTTATCTTTTCTAATCTTTTCCATAAGTTTATCCTTAATCTATGCTTATCTTTAATATGTTTTAACTTGTTTCTAATTCTATCTTTTCTACACTCCCCCTCAAGTTGATTGTGAGACTCCGCACATTCAACTTGGTCAACATCTTTTCAAAGACAACACTACTAACTGCTTTAGTTAAAATATCTGCCAGCTGTTCATTTGACCGCACGAACGGAAGAGATATAACTCCAGCATCCAATTTCTCCTTAATAAAATGTCTGTCAACTTCCACATGCTTTATTCGATCATGCTAGACCGGATTCTCCGAGATACTAATTGCAGCTTTGTTATCACAGTGAATCTTACAACTTCCTTCTTGAGGAAAACCTAGTTCTAAGAGTAGTTTTCGTAGCCACAAAACCTCTGCTACTCCTTTCGCAATACCCCAAAATTCTGCTTCTGCACTTGAAATTGCAACTACCTTCTGCTTTTTACTTCTCCAAGTCACCAGATTTCCTCCAATTAGAGTAAAATAACCAGAAGTTGACTTTCTGCTATCTCTGTCACCTGCCCAAACTGCGTCAGTCTAAGCTTCTAGTGTCAAATGACCTTTCTTCCTAAACACTACTCCTTTCCCTGGTGTTACCTTTAGATACTGTAGGATTCTGGTAACTGCCTCCATGTGCTGTACTTGAGGATGATGCATGAATCTACTAACTACTCCAACAACATACGCCATATCAGGTCTGATATGAGACAGATAAATTAGCTTCCCTACCAGTCTCTGATACTGGACCTGATCTGTAGACTCACCATCTTCCTTTATCTGCAACCCATGGTTTATAACTATCGGGGTTTCCGCTGGTTTGCAATTTAACATTTCGACTTCAACTAATAAGTCCAAAATGTACTTCTTTTGCGATATGAAGATGCCTTCTGCAGATCTAAGCACTTCCACTCCTAGGAAATACTTAAGCCTATCGAGATCCTTTATTTCAAATTCCTGAAACAATTTTTCCCTAAGTTGACCAATTTCTTCCCTATCATTTCTGGTAATGATCATATCGTCAACATATATAATGAGGCAGGTTATTAAATTTCCTCTCCTCTTTAGGAACAATGTATGATCAGAATTGCTTTGGGCAAAACTGAACTTCTTCATTGCTACTGGAAATTTACCGAACCATGCTCTGGGTGACTGTTTTAGTTTGTATAAGGCCTTTTCCAGCTTACACCCTTCTCCTAATAAGAAGGTCTGGGAAAAACTTGGAGGAGCCTCCATGTAAACTTCTTCTGTAATTTCCCCGTGTAGGAATACATTCTTTACATCAAACTGATGCAATGACCAATCTTCGTTTGCTACTACTGAGAAAAGTACTCTAATAGTGTCCATCTTTGCAACCGGAGATAACGTTTTCGAGTAATCAACCCCATAGACCTACGTGTATCCTTTTGCAACCAGTCTTGCCTTGTATCTCTCAATGCTTCCATCAGATCTGTACTTAATTGTATACACCCACCTACATCCCACAGGTTTTTTCCCTGCGGGATCTTACATTTCTTCCACGTCTCGTTTTTAACTAAGGCATCAAACTCCTCCTTCATTGCCTGTGCCCACTCTTTGCTTCCTTTTGCTTCTTCTATTGTCACTGGGATTTTTCCTGAATAAATCACAGTATTAAAACATACTGCAGTTTTGGATAGTCCACTGTTCTCCGATGATCTTGTTGCAGGATATCTCGCATCTTTAGGCTCATATGAAGGGTCATACCGTTTGGGCGGGATGCCCTTAATGCTCCTGGAGGCAACTGGTATTGATTCACCTGAGCCTGCTCTTCCCCTTCCTGTACTATTTCACCAATGTCTACCGGGATCATGTTAGAGCAATGATTTTCAGAGAGGTTTACCTCGTTTATCTGATGCTCGTTTCTGGGAGCTGTTGGTGGTGGTACTGTCGAGAGAGTGGACTCATCTTCATTTGAGATCTCGTTTGTGGGCACTTCATCATCTTCTGTATAAGTGTCATTCTTCCTTTTTCCAGTATAACTTAGTAACCAGCTTAGGTCGTCACTCTCGTCGTTATTCTCCCCCTGACGACTAAGTTGGGAATAGAACCAGGTATTTTCAAGGAAATCACAATCCATTGTAGTATGCATATGATTTGTAGAGGGATCATAGCATCTATACCCCTTTTGAGTTGTACCATATCCAACAAACACACATTTAACTACTCGGGGTTCCAATTTATGGCAGTTTCGTTTATAGATGAACATAAACTACACATCCAAAAACCCAAGGATGTAAGGAATGAAAGGATGGTATTGGTAGATGATGTCCTAGTATCGTTAAAGGTGTTTGGTGGGCCAGCTTTTTTGATGGAAGTCGGTTAGTGAGGTAATTTGTTGTTGCAATAGCTTCTGGCCAAAAAACCGCAGGTACTTTAGAAGCAAACATCATAGCTCGAGTCATATCTAAGAGAGTTCTATTTTTTCGTTCAGCTACTCCATTCTGTTGTGGGGTGTCAGGACAGGTAGTTTGGTGTATTAAATCGTTTGTTGCCATAAAATTTTTCATATTATGGTTAGTGTATTCACCTCCATTGTCAGATCTAAGGATTCTGATTTTTACTTGAAACTGGGTATGAATCATCTGATAGAATGCCACGAACATATCATATACTTCCGATTTTTGTTTCATAAAGTATATCCAACTCATACGGGTGCAATCATCAATAAATAACACGTAATATGAAAAACCATGGTTGCTAGAATCTGGGGCTGGTCCCCATACATCAGAATGAATAATATGAAAAGGTTTTTTTGTATGACTCATACTACTGAAATATGAATGTTTGTGACTTTTTGCTAAATAACAAGCCTCACAATCAAGAGTTATTTTTGACCTAGCAAAAATTGGAAAAAGACGTTCTAAGTAAGCAACTAAAGGGTGTCATAATCGTTGATGCCATAATCGAAGTTTCTCTTCTTTAGAATCCTGCCCAATAAATGCCCCACCTTTGAGTATCTCATCTTCATAGTAGAGTCCATCCTGTTTAGTACCACGCCCAAGGGTCTTCCTTGTCCAAGCATCTTGTACAGAACAACCATCGGCTTTCATTAGTACAGTACATTTCAAATGCTTTGTAAGCTGACTAATTGAAAGCAATTTATATGAGAGTGATGATATGTAAAGACAATTAGGCAAAGAAAATTGAGTTCCAAATCTAATTGTTCCTGTCCCCAACACCTCCATACATTCACCAATAGCTACTTGGACTCGTCTTTTATTGGGTATTTCAAGGGTTAAGAAATCATTTTTATCGTATGACATTGTGTTAGTCGCTCCACAGTAAAAAATCCATCGATCCTCCAATTGGGCTTGACTCGTAACGCCTAGACTCTTAATTTGGGCTATGTAGGTTTGGGCATGTATTTCGGGTTTTATTCGGGTTTTTTGTTTTTTTGGGGTGTTTTGGGTTTTATTTGGGTTGTTTGCGTAATGGGCCTCGTTGGTTGTAGGTTGTGGTGGATTGTGGGGCCTTGGTGGATTAAATGGGAGGCGTTGGATAGATGAGAGAGAGGAGGACCGTAGATTGTAGGGTTTTGTGGGTTATTATTAGGTTTAGGTTTAAGTGGGGTGAGGGGTATGTCATTCGGCTGATCTTTAAGGTTTGTTATGCTTGGTCTTCCTCCCTCTCCCTCGCCGCTTCCATTGTTATTCCTCTCACCTTCATTCTCTCTAATTTCTGGTGTTTTCTTGGCAGCCTTCTCCTCCATGGCCACCGAACTGGTTCCCTTATTTCCTTCCTCCTTCCTCGTTGTGCTTGGCTCTCCCCTCTTCTTGGAATCCGGCCACCATTCGGGATAGCCTATGAGCTTGAAACAATCCTCTCTTGTGTGTCGGTTTCCTCCACAATGCGTGCACTTCAAATGCGCTTTGTCATCTTCTCTCTGGCGTGATGCTTTTGTTGACCGGACTCCGCCCACTTCCAACACCACGCACCGCCGTTGAAGGTAGGTAAGGTAAGCTTTCTCCTCTCATGATTCCCCTCCTTGAAATTTCGCGGCGTATTGTACTATAGGCTACCTCTACCGTAGGTAGAGGGTCTTGGTTTACTAGATCTCGACGATCTTTGTCAAAATCTTCTTCTAAACCCGCCAGAAACTGCTACAATCTATTGTTTTGTATGATGTTGTTATGGATGACCATGTCTTGTGAGCAATGCATTGGGTTTCCTGTCCTCCAGTCGATTTCTTTCCATATGGTTGTGAGTTTTTCATAGTATATTTCTATGGAGTCTTGTCCTTGTCTTATTCGATTGGCCTGGGTTGTTAAGTCAAATATTTGGAGGCCATCACCCTCTCCACCAAATACTGACTCAATACCCTTCCATAGGTCCTTTGCTGATGGAAAATCGAGGAACTGGTTTACCAGTTTTGGTCCAATATTTTCGATTATCTATACCTTCACGGTGGAATCTCGTTGGGCCCATTTTTCACGTTCTGGAATGTCCTTGGAGGGAGGGTCGGCCATGATTTGACTGAGCCTACCCCTTCCTTCAATTGCTAATTCCATTTTCTTGGACCATTTTGTGAAATTTTGAGTATTTAATTTTTCGGCAATGTTGATTGAGTTTGTTGCCCCTTGATCAATGCTCCTCGTGTTTTGAAGTTTATCAAAAAATTCCATCAGTTGAGCAATGGTCAAGGTGGAAGCCTCAATCGGGTTTTTTTGTGGTTCACTCATCCTCAGGTAATGACTGGTATATGACGAAGCCCTTTTTGGCCGAAAAATACACCGGAAAACCACCTGGCTCTGATACCAAGATAATTTGATAAAACTGATACTTGCTGTAAAACTCGTTGTATTTCATTGATTGATAATCCAGTACTTACAAGCTTGGTATTTATAGGTTTACATAACATATTTGATCTTCAGTAAGTCTCTTAGCAACCTTATCTTTTCTAATCTTTTCCTTAAGTTTATCCTTAATCTATGCTTATCTTTAATATGTTTTATCCTGTTTCTAATTCTATCTTTTCTACACTTTGTCATTTTGAATCTTATATTTCAAAAGTTAAATGGAGGTATATGAGAATTTATGTTGGTTTAGCTACAGTAAAACGGAGGTATATGAGAATAAATGTTGGTTTAAGTATAGTAAAACGGAGGTATATGAGAATTAATGTTGGTTTAGCTAGCTATAGTAAAACAGAGGTATTACTATAAATGTTGGTTTATATATATGGGGAATAATATCAAAACAAACCCCACATATGCGTTGTGTAACGAAATAGCATACAATTACTTGGTCGTAAGAATAGAGAAATGGGAGTTTCTAATTCATATCAGCATATTGAGATGTCAAATATAGTATTTGTTATTAAGATATAATTATTGGTATATCAGGTACAAATAATGTTATATAAGATATAAAAATTCATAAAAACGTAAATCAGGTATATATTGACATTATTATCTTAGGTATATATTTATATGAAGTATAATTTCAACGGGGAGAGGAGATAATATATCGGAAAGGCGACAACATAATGCTTGGTTACTATTTTATTTATATTTTTCATTGATGTGTATATATGGGATATGAGTTATGAAAAGACCTGAAGGTGTGTTGAGTCATACGTGGTCCATTATGTTCTGTCTGTACTACTATTGTGATCTCCGTATTTATTTCGTACCCCAGCAGAAGGCAATATCTAGTGTTGAAATCTAGGTGGATTACACATGTGTACAATGGAGAGGAAGGTCTTTGAATAAGAATACTTTAGTTGTTAGTTAAAGAATACAGAACACGGAGTATTAGTTTCAACATAAATAATGTAAGGTATTTAATGTAAAGCATATAGATTTGGTAGTTGGTTAGAACTTAGAAATTGGTATGTGTATCGGGCGGGCACATCACTCGTTAATCTAAAGCCCTCGTCCCCGGTTATTCGCCAAGTTAAACACAGACTGGCTTCTTTACACTTCATGGCCTATTCAGAATATGTTCCCACTTCTAATCACAATAAAAGCAATATATATGTACAAATATATTCTCCACTTACCCGCCCGTTATCATGCATAATATTTTTAGAGTATTCATTTATAATGACTAAATTATTTTAAGATGGGGGTCTCAGTTTTCATGTACCTACCTGTACCTGTATGTCAGTTCTTAATTAAACAGCAATTTTTTTTTTTTTTTAATTTTTTATTTTGAGGTTATCTTTTGCTTCACCCCAGGCCATTTTAGGGACTGTACAATGGTTCGATATGCAGGCTTATATATGGCCATGGATTCTATAACGAAAATGATCGAGGGGTGTCGTCCAAATTAGGGATTTTTTGAACCTTACTAATGTCAAAGTTTTATCAATTCATAATGATTTCATGGGCCCTACTTTATGCGTAATAAACAAATTTAATATTTTTGCAAGGAATGTAAACTTGTAGATAAAAATGTATGTAAACTTAATTAAACAACTTATAGTTTGGGTAGGAACGAGTATGATTTATTTAGACAAAAGAAATCATATATGTATAGTAGCTTATCAACTTAATTACACACGAATATTACAAAACAGGCTAGAGTCAATAATAAGCTGCATGTCCTTGTATACATTTCCCGTAAGGTTGAACAAAACTCTAGTATTAATTAACAAGGCAATAAAAAAAAAGATAAAATTAAATTCATATGACTGGTCATTTTCTAGCTAGCTAGCTTCAAAATTGATGGGTTAAACAAAATGGATACTTGAGTTTCTAGAGATCGAATTACAACAGTACACCAATGGCTAAATGAGTATAGTATATGGAGTTGAATTTAATAGTGGGTGTGAGTGGTTTCATCTTCTTTAGGCTTCTCGTCGTCGTCATCATCATCATCGTCATTATCATCCCCAACACTAGTTCTGCCCTTGGGATCATCATCTTTAGCAACATTACTACTAACCTTAGGATGATCATCATTGTTATTAGGGTTACTCTTGGACATTAGCATCAAAGCAGGAGTAGCCAAGAATGTTGGCCTATCATTGCCAGCCATAATAACCACAATCTTCTCTTCAAATATAGGAGCACCATTCATCTTACTTAATCCATCCCCTTTCTCTCCACTCTCCAAATCTCCTCCCTCATTGCTTTGTTGGGTGCCATCTCCAGATAGCCTCCAGTAAGAGCAAGCCAGTATCAAAAGTGCAAAGGCTATGAGGCCTAGCATCGCCGCTAGCCCTCCGAACATGTAAGGCACGGGGGAGTGCCACGGTGATCTCGGCTGCGCTGTTGATATCGTTGTGACCGCTACCGGAGCAATGGGAAAAGTATGCGCCTCCGGGTTTAAGGTGGCGTGTGTGGTGGTTGTCATGCTCATTTTATGTCTTGTTCAGTTTTACAAGGAAAAGGGTGGTGTTTTTTGGTTGTTGATATGTTGTGGTTAAATGCTAAGAGGGGTGAGTTTTGGATGTGAGTGGGAGATGGGTGTGTGGAGGAGTATTTATAAGAGAAAGGAAATGAAAAAGTGGGAGTTATCTTAATTAATTAAAAGGATCACAGATAGGGTATGTTGTGTTGTTGGAAAGAGTTAGCTAGGAGGATGGGCAATATAATAGTGCAACAAGTCTAAGAAATTAAGCTAGATTAAACAATAACCTACTGCAGAGGGAACCAACTTTTTTTTTTTTATTTGGTTTTGGATCCATCTATATATATTCCTATATATCATACCAACAATACGGCGTCGTTTTATATGAGAAGTTTTTATCATACCTCAGCAAATGGTTTCGGCAGGTGGGATGTACATGTACAAATCACTGATATGATAAACACTATTTCAATGGTTGTGTTGTGGTATGTTGGAAATCATGCACTTGGATCACTACTTGCCTCCTTGCTCGGCTGCCTAATAATATTAGAGTAACTATTTGAACCCGCTAGTTTTCTCAAGCCGGGCTAATATGATCTGCTGCTCTAATTAAATACCAAGTACTTGGCTAGTAGTGGACAGTAAAGAAGAGTCATCATGTATTCATGTCTTACCAAGGTACTGACGTACTAGACTACTACTCTACTAGCCACTACTTAGCTAGTGTACTCGTATACTACTAAGTATTCCATATTTACCTCTCATGTGTAGCGTAGTGACGAATTATATGATGATATGTAGTCCATAGAGCCGAGGTATATGCTATATGCTTTTACATTGTATCTATCATACAAGTTAATATGTAAGCTAAGCTGGGGCTCTTGTTTGTCCACCTTAAAGTGTGATTAAATGAACATCAATTTTTATATGGGTGTGAGTGCTTGCTTTGTGTGTTAGCGAGTGTATGCTATATATAATATATCAATGGTTGACTTTGATTTTTATGGATTTAACTACATATAATCCCGTGATCATATCTAATTATTGACTATACCACCTCCCAATGAGCTGCAGAAAAAGTTTTGCAAGAACCCATTGGATCGAACAACTACATAATGAAATTTGGGATTTGGGGAACCATGACTATTTTGAACACGTGCCACATTACTTTTATAATCTACATTGGGTTATACTATATAAGATTATAATGAGAATAAATAAAAACATAAAAATGAGATAAATAAACAAATTCAGAATATACATTGAATTACTCCATACAACACAATGAAAGTATGGAATATTTTTCGATATAAATTTTAACAACCTATAGTTAATGTATTAAGTACTTTGCATTATATTATCAGCATAGAATTACAAATTTTTAAGGAATAAAAACCTAATGTAAAATCATTAGCATTTAGTTTTCAACCTCCTACCCTAACTCTAACTCCTCCTCGATCTTGTGGTCTATTTTCAAAATTATAAAAAATTAATATTTGAAAAATATACATTGAGACGAATCTATCAAAATCGTTTTTGTTATAGATTGAGTAGAATCCATATTCAAAGTTTTGGTCTAAAATTTATAACATTTCAAATACGACGAGTAAAAGAAACAAGAGAATTATTTCATATGTGATTACAAGCTAAGCATTATACTATTTTTGTATGCCTTCCTGCTATCGATTTTCTCTACAGATGTATCTCTACCCTCCTATTATTTTTTCCCCCTTTAGTCTCAGTTCGATCTCCATTTGGAGTATGCATAAACTTAGTTTTTCATGAATGAACATAGGCATTAATAGATCATACTTTAACAAACATAGGCATGAATATAAGTCTTATCTTGTACCAAGATAACATTAATCATGGGAGTATTTAGTAAGAGCATTTGATCAATTGGCTAGCTTATCTCTCTGATAGCTAGGACTCAAAATACATGCTTATTCCAATACCTTCATCCAACACAATTAAAAAAATATGACATAATTTACGTGCTAATAACAGTACTAAATATGTGTCTTAAATGTTAATCTTCGCTTTCCAGATAATGTGTACATAGATATACACTTGTAGCAAAATTAGATATCATAGTTAGGAAATAACATGCCAAGCCAATTGATTAAGCAAGCTACAAAAGGTGTACTTAAACATGCATACAGCACTAGCCTCCTGCGAATTAACTTTAATTAATTCGATAACTAAATGTGTGAAACTTTGCCACATGAACAGATTCCCATATCTTTTTCTGTTTCATCATTTAACCATATGAATAGTGATTACATGCTGATTAGTTCGTTGTCTTTTAACAAATACCAGTACGTGCTTCTATTCTGCAGAAGTTTCCGAAGTACAGTGGTATATGCCAACTTATTTAATAATTTGATAAAAAAATGCTAGCCCCACAACTAATATGCACTTAGTATTGGAAAGATAATCATGTTTAATACCTTCTTATCATAATATTTTGTTAATGGTTACTTAAAGGGTGCCTTGAGTCGTCTCATATTCGCCACTATACAATGGGCCTATGTTGATAAATGTATACAAGTATGCAAGTATGTATGTATATGATGCAACCCGGCCACTATATACATATATTTTAGAATATTTTTTATTTTTAAGCCAAAAAAAATTAAAAATTCAAAAAATAAGCTACTGTTTAAAATAATTTCAAAAATAAGCCAATTTTAGGTTCGGATATAAAACGCTGCCCTGGACAACGTTATATATTTAATAAAAAAAAACGCTACCCATGACAGCGTTATGCATGGGCTGGATTTTAGGGCAAAATTGTGGGTCATAAGAAAACGCTGCCCACTTTAAAAAAAAACGCTGATTGGGGAAGTGTTTTTATTTGGAATATTTTCAGAGTTAGTGCAGAATGGCAGGGAATCAGTGCAGCGAGAAAACGCTGTCTCAGGCAGCGTTATTAGCATTAAATGAAACGCTACCCTGGACAATGTTTTCCCTAAGCTCCAGTTTTTTTTCTTCTTTTTCTCCCTTATTCCTCCCCATTTCTTTCTTCTTCCTCCCTTTTCTCTTGCGCTTCACTCACTCCCTTTGCCCCCCATTTTAGAACCTTTTCTCCCAAGTTCTTCCATTCCCCCCCCCCCCCAAGTCTTCCATTTGACAAGGTATGTTTTTAATTTTGAGTTATTTTAAGTTTTTATCATTTATTTTTTTTCATTTTCATGTTATATTAATTTCGTTTTTTTTTCATTTGAAATTATGAGTTACATTATGTTATTTTTCTTAATTTCTTGAATTTATTTTTGTTATGTTAATTTCGTGAATTAATTTTAGTTATGTTATGTTAATTTGCATGTTTTGTGTATTATCTTAATTTTTGTGAATTAATTCTATTAATTATGAATTATGTTATGTTATGTTATTTTTGTTAATTATTATTAATATTTTGGTAGTGTATATGTTATAGTATTTTAGTTTAGGTATTGATATGGATTTAGTTAAGTGAACTTTTATTTAGGTTAGTAAACCATAAATTAGGTTAGTATATTAATTTAGGTGAGTTTATTGATTAAGGTTAGTTAATTAGATTTGTTTAATACTTAGGTTAGTTAATTAGTATAGATTATTTTATTAGTTTACTTAATTAATTTATTGTAGTTTATTTGATTAGATTACTTAATTAATTTATTGTAGTCGACTAATTTAGGTTAATATAGGTTAGTTAATTAAATAAGGTTAATTAATTAATTAATTAAGTTTAGTTTATTAACTAAGGTTAGTTACGTTAGTTAATTAATTAAGTTTAGTTTATTAGATTAGTTTATTTTATTAACTTAGTATATTTAGGTTAATTTAGTTTATTTTATTAGGTTAGTATATTTAGGTTAATTAAGTAAGGTTAATTATGTAAGGTTAATTAGATTAGTTAATTAATTAAGTTTAGTTTAATAGATTAGTTTATTAAGTAAGGTTAGTTTATTAGATTAGTTTATTAATTAAGGTTAGTGTATTAATTTAGATTAGTTTATTAGGTTAGTACATTAAGTAAGGTTAGTTTACTAAATTAGTTTATTTTATTAAGTTAGTATATTTAGGTTAATTTAGTTTATTTTATTAGGTGCGTATATTTAGGTTAATTAAGTAAGGTTAATTATGTAAGGTTAATTAGGTTAGTAAATTAATTAAGATTAGTTTACTAGATTAGTTTATTGAGTAAGGTTATTTATTAGGTTAGTTTATTATTTAAGGTTAGTTTATTATTTAAGGTTAGTGTATTAATTTAGATTAGTTTATTAGGTTAGTACACTAAGTAAGGTTAGTTTACTAAATTAGTTTATTTTATTAAGTTAGTATATTTAGGTTAATTTAGTTTATTTTATTAGGTGCGTATATTTAGGTTAATTAAGTAAGGTTAATTTAGTAAGGTTAATTAGGTTAGTAAATTAATTAAGATTAGTTTATTGTATATTATATTCTTGAATATCATTGAGTAGTTTTCGTTCTTGTAGGCTTCATGAATACCAATGTATATCAATTGTTATGTCGATGGGGTGGAACATTGATAGAACAAGATAACACGATTGGGTATGATGGTGGACTGTGTAGACCTATCGTAATTAGTGTTGAGAATAGCTTCTCTAATATTGTTGACATGGTATTTAGTTTGTGTGGGTTTGATAGACGGTTGGTGGAACTGAAATTGAGAATGAAGTATCCTACTGGGCCGTCGACATGTATGGCATTGCCATTCACTGATGACTATTCTGTTAAAGTATTATGGGCGTGTATTCAAAATTATCCACAATCTGGCATTGAAATATATTTCGAGCCAGTACCCTTACCATCTTCATATACTGGTTTAATGAACATCTTATCTCAACATCAGCCCTTTTCAATCATTCCATTTACAAGTCAAATGCATCACGATGATAACTCAGAACTAGCTACCTCTAGTGTGAATCCATTAAACAGTACGCTTCTCAGAGATGGGTTTGAGAATCGCCTTTATGGAGAAAGGACTGGGCAATCTAAGGAAGGAGTAGAGGAAGAGGAAGTGGATGAGGAAGGGGAGGGGGAGGGGGAAGAAGATGCAGAAGACGGGGAGCCCGTTAACCTAGAAGAAGAGGACGACGGTCATTTGAACATAGAGCTAGAAGTAGGGACTGGATCGGAGGCCAACGAGATTGCAGTTGAATCTAACATTCCATATTACAATAGTATGTTAGAGTATGAAGAGGACGACAGTTGGACGATGATAGGCCCACCATGTAGTGTCGATAATGAATTTGTTAAGGGAATATAGTTCACTAATAAGAGAGATCTCATTGAAGTTGTCAAGATGTATAGCCTTAGGTCAAATACATCGTACCGGTGTCGAACGTCGAACACTAGTGTGTTGGAGCTCGTTTGTAGTAATAAATATGGTTGGAGACTACGTGCCAGGTAGAAGAGTACCTTACTTTCATTTTGGTGCATAACAACATACAAAGGTCCACATGCTGCATCTTGTGTCAGTGGCAGTCAGAAACGAGGAGTTCGTCATCTTAGTGCGTCACTGATAGGCAACTTCGTTAAGGATTGTGTTAGAGATGATCCCACATTGAAAATGGCCGTAATTATAGAGATGGTGCATGGGAGATTCCACCATACCGTACCGTATCTGAAAGCATGGTACAGTAAGCAAGTTGTTATAGCAGAAATTTACGGCAACTGGGAGTCCTCTTATGAACGGTTGCCCCATATTATGTAAGCAATAATGGATACTCACCCTGGGCTGGCCATGGAGTGGTGTTACAAATCAGAGGTTCCTGGTTATAGGGTGTTCCAGCGGTTATTTTGGTCATTCAAACCGTGTAAAGAAGGGTTTACGCACGCACTTTCCCTCATTGTCATCGATGGTACGCATTTGTATGGAAAATACATGGGTAAGATGCTTATAGCAATAGGGGTTGATGAGAATAATCAACTATTCCCCCTTGCTTTTGCTCTCGTCGAGGATGAGAACGGAGAGAGTTGGAGCTGGTTCATGGCATGCATCAGACATCGTGTTACGAATAGAAGGAGACTATGTATACTATCTGATCGTTACCCGGGTATTATTCAGGCTATGAATGACGTTCATAGTGGTTGGACGCCGCCAAACGCATTTCACCGATTATGCATTCGTCATGTTGCTTCGAATTTGAATACCCACGTCAAGAATACCTTAATAAAGAAAGCATTCATTAGAGCTGCTCTCCAGCGGAAAACTTTGAAGGTCGACAAAGACATTAGACGAATTGCTCAGGTGTCCTCTGAAGCTGCTGAATATATCCACGAGTTATGCGGCAATACGGATCGTGTTAGGTCATTCCCCCACCTGTTGACACGAGCGAAGACTTAAACAAGGTGGACCGACGTGGGAAGGCTGGAGTCGATTGGTCGGACCATCACAGACAATTTATCGATGCGTGGGATAGGCGTCTACAGTCCGTAGTCTAGGTCAATCCGTTTGAGGGAGTTATGGACTACTTCGATCCATACTTGGTATGGTATCGACATATCACCGGGCAGTTCATCAGCCTTTCTTCCGGCCGCCTGTGCCACATTTCTCTCCTGCAGCAGTGTCGTTACACATCATGGTAAGATTTCTAGTCAATTTAATTGTTCAATTTATATATAGTACACAACTAACGTCATTTGTATTTCTTTCTTGTCATGTAGACTGAGGAGCTATTGCATATTCGTGACAACGTTCACGACTCTAGAGACTTGTGTCCTCCCATGGCGGACCACGTGTACGGTCTCGTCCAGGAGAGCATGGAGAGGATACGGCAACCTTACCGACTTCGGTCGTATCTATTACAGTCGAGTTGCGACGCATCCACCCACGCTACAACCTTCACTATGCCGGAGACCCTTGCTATCGAGATGTCTAGTCAACATTACACTCAAGGCCAGTCTTCGTCATCGGCTTACACATCTCCAGAGGCCTCATTTGCACACCATCCAGGTTGGACCCAACAAACACAAACTCAGAGTTCACATCCTCATTTGGACATCATTTTCGAGGAGCAAACACCGGGTCCAAACTCTTAGGGCTTATTCAGTTTTCATTACGTTATTTTATATTTCAGTTTGTAATGTATATAACTAAAACTTACTTTGAAACATTATACAGAATTTCAAACTTCATCATTTGTTATGACCTTCTTCCCAGTCTGTGTTTATTTCGATACTTATTATTTTAATTTGTCTTTAGATATTCATATTTTAATTCATACGTATTTAAATATTAATAGAAAATTATATATTGTATTTAATACATATAAATTTACGACATTTAAAAAAAAATTAATTCAATTAGGAAAACGCTGCCCAGGGCAGCGTTCTAGTTCGAAAAAAAACGCTACCAGGGACAGCGTTTTTTTCTGAACTAGAACGCTGCACTAGGCAGCATTTTCCTAATTACCCAAAATTTCCCCTGAAACCCAGCCCCATGCAAAACGCTGCCCTAGGTAGCGTTTTTTTTCAAGCTAAAACGCTGCCTTGGGTAGCGTTTTATTTCCGAACCTAAATTGGCTTATTTTTGAAATTATTTTAAACAATAACTTATTTTTCGAATTTTTTTATTTTTTTGGCTCAAAAATAAAAAAAATTCTATATTTTAGATACATACAGTATACCCTTAGTGCAAATCTTATCCGGAATCCAACATTAGTACTTTTGATTGATAGATCTGAGGCCATTGCAAAATGTACAGTGGAAACGCACTAAAAAACTGTTTTGGGGGGCAAACAAACAAAGATGATATCAGCCAATATATACTCAGATCATTTGCCTGCTAAAGAAACTGATCGATCGAACAAAGAATAGAATTGGGGGTAATGTGACAAAAGCAAAATGTTCTCCCTCTGCGAGCAATTTCATTACACAATGACATAACATAACAAATTGTAAAGTATGATGAGTTATTTTTGTCAGCATATGCCTGCTGGTCGCTGGAAACGATAATTGGAATCAGATCGGTAGTATTAGCATAGCATAGCATAGCATCGAAGGTTGTACGTACTACGTAGTGCATGCTGGGTATGGGTTAATAATACATGATACCTTGGATGTGCGTGGGTTCGGCAACTTGGACATGGTCTTAAATAAAGATATATAATAATATCTCTTTGTTCCTTTTCATTTATCCTAACTATTACTTTGTACTGTCCTTGTTTTTTTCCCCAATTTCAAAAATAATAAAATTGCACCATTTGCCCAGTCCAATTAGGTACCAACCTAAGATACTGCCCTTAATTGTCACTTTCAGGGTTAAATGCTTTGGTCCAACCCCTAACTCTACCCTCCTTTTACTAACCCTAATCTCATTGTATCTCATTCGTCTTGCTCCCTCTTCACTCGACCAGGGATTTCTTCGTCTTTCCATTTCCTTCACAATTAAAACCCTAGATCTACCCTTCATCATTCTCTCTCTTTAAACAAAACTATCTAAAATCATTCCTAACGTCTTGCTCTATCTTTTGAATGTTTTTTCATTCAAAACTGTATTTATCTGTACATCACTATCTACCCTTTTCTTGAGACGTGAACCGCTCTAGTGAAAACGACTCTTTTTATCGGTCTTACCCTTCATATCAATTTGTTTGAAAACAAGGATAATGAGATATGGTAATCAATCCAATCTCATTCTTGTATAAAAGTCTTCTCTTCTAGTACAAACTCTTCTTGTGGTTCGATATAACAACCCGATAACCTCCGGCTACTTAAAACCATTTAATTTAAATAAATTGTGAAAGCGTAATATATTAATTGATTGTTACCTCAACAATGCAACTTAGACCGGATACAAGCAGTATTATCAAATACCGAAAACTCATTTAAAATATTAAAGTGGTTTACAAAACGTAGCTAATAATAATGTAAGTAAAATTACAATATACGAGATAGGTGATCTTATAGTTAATATTACAAGCAGTTGATATAGGGCTAAGCTTAATCACAAAAATACTATCAGATATATCGACCATCAATAAAATTATAATAGGGTTAGTCAACAAACACAACAAAGAGTTATAATTTTGGTGATCAACAGTCAAACTCAAGTGAGTCTACGCCCCACTAGGACAAGTTTACGGAACAAAATAATACAAGTCAGCAAAAGCTGAGTAAACAAGAAGAAAGAAGAAGACTTAAGTAGACAGAATAGCACTCTAAAGAGGTCCATTATATTATTCAGCTTAAACAATTCTAGCTTTAATAGTTTCAGTAGTTTTCTTGAACTCTGGAAATTAAACATGCGTATTATCAGAGCTTTCAAACATTCCATAAATGATTGTTTGTCTATGAAAAGACGAGGTTGTCATTTTCCAAACCAACCATATGATCTTATCGAGCACTGCATGCCTTCGCAGGGTAAGTCGTGGAATCCCCGACCTAGCCAGGAAACCCCAAGCCACTGAAAAATAATATTGCCGACCATCAACTCGTCCTATTTTGGATCTATCTCCTTCAATATTGCCGCCTTTACCTTCTCATTAGACATGAACTCCTTGTCAACCACCATCTCATCTGTTTGTTCATGAGATCCCTCGTAATACCGAAGACATAAACAAATTAAAGGAAGGCACAGAAGAGATTGGAAGGAGTAACGGTTAATGAAGGAAGGCTTGAACATGACGCCTCTAACGTGGCTCCCTCTTAGTTTGGTTCCTATTCTTGGTCATAACATGTTGCAACTTCATGTGCTCGTTAACTTTGTCAAGTCATAGCCAAGTTTCTCTTCATTTCATTTGATTTCTTAATTACTGTGTTCGTGAATATGTCCTCAATGACGAAGAAGTTAGACTTTAAGAATCATTAAACATGTCAATTTAGGAATTAATCATTCTCTTTAGGTCTTTCACTTCCTAGATGTGTCATACAATTGGGTTAGTTGTGTTGAAACTAAAGCCATATGCGACCAACTAACTAGCTTTAGTTAGATAATGTTTACATTGATCGATGTACTAATTAATGTGTTAATGTATGTATTCGTTTAATGTACTTCCTTAGAGGATAAAAGAGTTTTAAAAGTATTTTCATTCATATTCTGTTAATTCATTTGTCTTTTAAAAGGTTTACAAAAAAAGCTATATTTTTCAAGCCATTATTACATCTTTACAATTTGCATATATAAACTAAGACTAATCCAACTAACTAATGTTCTGAATCTGCATCATATGCTCTGATTCTTCTGCAATCAGTTCATCTGCTTCTTTTTGTGTTACATATGTTGTATCGTAACTTCATGTTGAGTATTCATTTCAACTAGTGCTGCTGGTCCATTATTAATGTGCAAATATTGTTGCAACACTGATGCTAACACATGCAATTCTTTTGATATTAACTAGGACTGCCCCCTCCCTCTCTATTCTTTATTTTTCACATATGGTATTCTGTAATTGTAAACCCCATATTGTTTCATTACTTCAATAAATACATATTGCAATATATGTTAAGAACACATTAAATGCATGATTAAGTAATTCAATGTATTCTCTTATTGTCCTTAGTGCTTGTTCATGTTGTATTACTCGGATAACTTTAAAGAATCCCGAGTCCAATACATTTATGTCTAGACTATTTGGTGGCTTTGATACCAACTCTATACGGAAATCATCTAAGTTAGCTATCTCTTGAAATTTTGCATCTGAATTCAGTATGTGTAGTATTGTATTATCTTGTTAACTTTTAATATTCCCACTTGCACCTAATGTCCACTTTGACTTGATAGTTGGAACTAGTTTGTGGATAAGTATTTGCTTGATGACAACTTGTGTGATGTTTTTTTACTAGTTTAATTTTCATTGTTCCTGCCTTAGTTCCCTATGCACACTCCTTCTGTTGGTCTATCTCGTGAATGGTCATCAACCTATATTTTCTTCAAATATGCAACTCCTTGTATGGTTTTACTTCACTTGGTGCTTAGTAAAATGTTGGTTTAGTTTTTGACATAAAAATCCATTTCTCGTCTACATGTACTTACTTGTACATATCTTTAAGCATTGGTAGTGTTGTGTTCACATTTATAAAAATGAAATAGAGTGTTTTATTTTTATTTTTATTTTTTTTATTTAAGGTGGATTATAAGATGTAGTAGTTAAAGTAAGAGGGAATTCACGACAGAAGGTAGTTGTGTCTTTGGCGAGGATGAACGTAGTAGTATCTTTGGTGTAGCATTGTTGTAGAGATATTGTTGGTAGTAGTTGATATATTCTTCTCCCTGATTTCCTTGATTTTCTCCGACTGCTTTGACCTTGTCTTTCAAGCTAGTAATAATAATATCTTATATTATTATTTACGAGCATCAGTTAATGTGGAGTTTCCAAAATCTCAACGGAGGTTTGTCGTTGCTTCGGATGACAACAATTAAAAAAATTGAAAAATATAGCTTCGGTTCCCCAATTAATTGTAGGTTCGGATGAAAAATACATTTAAAAATTTTATCTTCGTAATATTAAAAAAAATATATCAAAAGGGAAAGGATAAAGTTGAAAAAATGTTTATAAACTTTTAAAAATATTAAAAAAATGGACGGTTACCACAAATTACATACAACCCTTTCTCTTTGTCAAAATTGCTATTATCCCACACTACAACACAACCAAAATCCATAGATTCACTCCCTCAACTTCATTCCAATCCCGTTGTAAAAGGCTTGGATTATCTGCCACTGTGCTAGACCATGATGAGGGCATTCTCTCTGCAAATCCTTAAATCTTTCCTAAGCTTCATATAAACTCTAATCAACCTCTTGGGAAAAATTTTGGATTGAACTTCTTAACAAAGTTGTCCTCTCTACAGGGTAGTATTTATTATAGAAATTCAAATAAAGAGTATCTCAGTTAGTAATATCAAGGACAGTTATATTCAATCCATTAAACCATAATTTAGCTTTACCGCATAAAGAAAAGGGAAAAAGAAGCTCCCTGATTTGGTCTTGTGTGACCCTATCTTGTCTGATAGTGTTGTAATATTGGCAAAAATCTAAGATATGGAGATGTGGATCTTTACCCTTAGCTCCGCTAAATTGCTTTCTTTTGATCATAGTAATGAACTAGGGTTTAATCTCGAATTATACTCCCTCAAGATTTGGTGTGTTAGCAAGATGTGGAAAATTTGCCAAGGACGACTGCGAATAATTGTTGAGCTTACGAGGCGGTTGAGCTACCATCTTTGATTCTAATCCTAAAGAAACTCTTGTGTCACTAGAATCAGATGGGTGCTCCAAAGGTGTATGACCTTTGGAAGTAACTCGTACTGGTCTAAAAAGGTTCTTCTATCTATGAAAAGAACATTTAATTTTAGGATAAAAGGGAATGTAACCTAAACTAGAATTCCTGGGCATTAACACAAAACTAAACAACAAGTATGAGAAATAATCTAGACCAAAAGAAAAATTAGAAATAAAAATAAAACCGTCTCCCTGACATCGGTGCCAAATTTTGACAGGCTAAAGTCGTATCACCCAATCAAAAGTAATTCCTAAAACCACTAATTAAAATAGATAGGGAAGTAGGGTCGAATCCAAATGAAAACAATTATTTATATTCCTAATCAACCTAAATAGTCTAAATTATAATAGAAGAATTAAACTAAAGGAATTAAATAAACTAAAGCAGATTAACTAAGGAAGAAATCAAGGAACCGAAGTTTAGGGTATAGGTTCACCAATAAATAATATTCCAGGGTAAAGTATAAAAGTCAATCATCAATGCACCAATTGATCAGATCATAAAGGGTCTTCGCTACGTATTACAATCACAAAATTAATCCACCGGTATGAAATTGCATCTCTTGAATCTTGATCTAACCATTTATAGATTAACCTGCCTATTGAAACTAAGCCTAAACATCGAATCTCATCTCTCGAATCTCGAATCAATATTGCTTGACTCATACAATTAAACCTGGCCATATCTAATTGCATAGCATTTAATCAATCTATAGAATATCAATCAAACATTTATAATCGACACTAATAAACTACCCGTTCATATTATTTATGGATCCCGAAAACCCTAGAAATAAAACTAGTCACACATAACGGAATTTAAACTAAGCAAAGCAATTAAATATGACATGATAAATTAAGACAATTAAAATTCTGAAAATAAATAAAAGAAGGAATCGTTACCAAATTATACGGAAATAATGAATTGCGTAAAATCCAAAAAGTGTAGATCGATAGATTATTCGACGAAAGCTAAAAGACTGAGAGAAAACCTACAAAAACTAATCCCAAAAGTCCGAAAAAAAGAAGAAAAAACTCTCATGCCAAACCCTAATTTCGACACTAATACTAGAAAAAATACACGCGCCCGGCAGGGTGAATGTTCGCCCGGCCTGGTGCGTCTCCAAGGTGATTGGTCTTCTTCGTTTTATGTCTTGACCGATCGGGTGCGCCTTAGGGCGAGGGCTTCTCGGTAGGGCGAGCTTTTGGGCCACATGATATTGGCTCCTAATTGGCCCAATCCGAGTCTTCTTGGATCTGTAAGGCTTGGTCCAATGTCCCTAACTCTTCTTCTTCACTAAGCCCCTTTAATCACCGATTTAATGACTACAACCGGTCTTGGGCTACGAACTATTGTCGTAATACTGCGATCCTACTTCAATGCTCGTAGTGGCTCAAATAGACCCGGGAAAATATTCCAAATTTGCAATTTCCTATAAAACATTACCAAATCTACGAAAACACTAGAAAACGCATATTAGTAATAAAAGTGGCTCTATAGAGCCAAAATTACTCCTAAATATGACCAAGAGATGAGGGTAAAATACTATATAAAATGAATATATCAAACTCCCCCAAGCCAAAAATTTGCTTGTCCCTAAGCAAAGAGCACATCAATGAACAAATAGAATATACTTCACCTTGTGAATCAAATAAAACCAAGCATACTCGATTCAAGGCAAATCCAACAAATATGCATCAAAGTCAACCAATCAAATCCATCCAACTGCTCATCCTCCTCCACAATTGTCAAGTAGAGCAAACCACAAGTGGATATGGAATTCAAGACTAGTATTCACGCACTCTTCACCCTCTATGTGGCGGATATAAGATGTATCCGATCGCTCTCCATCCGACCCCTTTAATGTGAACAATGCCCTCCCAACTCACAACACTCGTGTGTTTAAGAAAATAAGCACTCAACCTAGTAGTCGACTCGAAATATTTCAATTCATTCTTTGTATTGATAAACAACTAATTTCACATTCATACAACTCTATGCACAAAGGTCGAAAGGTCTTCAAAGCTTGTAATGTAAGGCTTAGGGTAAAAGGTATGATAAATTTAGGAAAATGTGAGAGTAAACCTTATTTGTCAGATAAAAGGTCTTCAACTCTATGCACTCAACCACATATGTTTGTTTTAGCAATATTTGCATTTTTCAATTCGCTGGACACCAACTTATGTACATCAAATTTCTAGCCGAAAACAGTAACCCAATTAAACTTAATTTATCCAATCCAGAGTACTTTGTAAACCCAATTAGTGTCTTACATAAAGCTCTACTAAAAAATATAGTGTATTATGGATGCTCACGTACTATAGTTCCCCCTCAAGAAGAAAGCATGTTTTTAAAATTAACTTAATATAAAGAAAAAACAACATTACCTTCTTAAATATTTGTACAATATTTGAATTTTATATTTCGATATACACCAAATTACGTCTATCAATTTTTTAGCTGAATATATGTAGTCAAATTACAATCACTTTAGTATTAATCAAACTACTATAACTTTATTAAACACATATTAATACCGTGCTATACCACAGAGACATATAAATTATCCTTTATACTAGAAAAATCCTATACTAACTTACCTTAACAATAGATGGACCGGCTTCTTATAGACGATTTTTTCCTTCTAATCTTTGCGTTCATTTCACCCATTACCATACCAAAGAAATTTGAGGTTCTAGCAAGAACCTTGACCCAAAAAAAATGATGCGAAAGCTAGTGCTGTTTCTGTTTTATTAATTGGAGCTGAGGTAGTGATATGTGACCTAAGCTACTAATATTATCATTTTTACTTTATTAGTGCTGATTAGCTGGGGTCATATGTGTATAATATGAAGGTAAGATATTGTTATTGTTATAATTACATGGGGAATTAATGGGTATTAGGGGCCCGACGGCCCGTAAGCACCAAATTCAACAATCATTTGATGGTTTTGTTGATTGATATATACACTCTCCATAATATTAAAACAACTTTGCCATAATAATTATTGCAACTTCGCCTGGTTAGATTACAAATGATGCAACGCTTCCTTTTAATATTTTTGATTAGACAATTAAAACAAAAGAGGTTCTCTTGGGAGTTTAAATTACTAGACAACATAGAATAATTTAATTTGGATGTATGTCAACTAGCTAAGTTGGTTAAAGTCTTAAAAGGTTATATCCAAGACCAGATATCAAATCCCGTCTACATCACTTGTTGTCTTGTCGCTTGCTACTAATTATGGATATCTCTTAATTTAAGGGTGTGGCAGTTATTCCATGATCATTATCTTGAAGTCGTGAGAAGCACATAGAATATGGAGATATTATATTCTACAAATATTGGATAAGCCTAGCTAAGCTAAGACCAAACCCTTGCAACTTGATCCATCAATATAACCACGTATCATCAACAGTACGTGATAATAGCATATTTCACATACTAGCTAGTAGTCTAGTATATGTATCTTCTTAGGTTTGACATATGATAGTGGACTAAGCGAGAAAAGATTTATGAAATTATTATTATATGATGCAATTTCATCGACTTACCATAGATTCTCTTGTCCCCAATATGGTTGCTACTACGCATTATTTATTTATTTATTTTAAAGATTATGTGGTGTAGCCGGCTGCTTTAAATTTAGTGCTTTGGTTATCTATTTTCACGCTAATCCACGAACTCTAAGCTAAGGCTTGATAAAACTCTTATTTAGTCTTACATTTATTCTAAAAAATGTATCACTTTCAAACTTATAACCTAATGTATTAATGTATTAAGATAGTTGACATTTATAAATATATTATGCGACTTAATTTCTAAGAGTGTACTTTATTCTTTTTAATTATAGAGGCAACTCCGGATTTAAAGATAACAAAAAGCTTTTATTTTTATTTTTATTTTTTTCCTAATCAAGCTGGACTTGCAAAATAAGTATAAATTTGTGTACTATAGCATTATTTTGGGCAAAGACTGTTGTGAAAATGTTCACGTTTGCTATGGAATTATGGGGTTTGACTTTTGAGGGATACTATAATTTTTATAACGTATGTTGTTATAATGGTAAATAGTTATGTCCAACTTACATCGGGTTCAACAGATATGGATTTACTTGTTCTCCTTCTCAAGTGGGTCACATAATAATATGAGTGTAAATTTATGCTCGAGGGATGATAATTGCCTTAATAATGGTAATATTTGCCTTTGATATTACCTAGACTTTGGTGTTAAGTTTCTTGTTACCGATTGTTTGCTTTTGTTTTATCCAACTTGCATCATTTGGAAACGATAGTATAAATTATATTAGAATATTTAAATATCAGATATATGTTTTTTTTTATATAAGATATAACTATATATGAAAATATAGAAGATATAGAATACACAAAAAACTTATCTTGGTTATAGATATTATGATCTCAAATTTATAAAAAAAATTACGAAAATAATATCAAGTATAAATTAGGAATTTTCCATTTGAAAACTAGTATATATACCTATTCCATTGCGCACTCTAGTTTATGCCCTCTTTCTCTCTGTCTTTTTCTTACTTTTGATGTGATATATTGCCATTGTTGTCTACTTTGATGCGACCTTAATCCAATCAAATTCTCTATTTTCATTGAAGCTTCATTTGTGGAATATGATGCTTTTGGAGAAAATATTTTTAGGTTCATCCATTCGTTGTTTAATTTTTGAACCTTCAATTTATATCTTTGAATTAAACTTGTTTAAACTTTATATTTTAAATGAAAAAAATTATATTACTAATAAGTTTAAAATAAAGAATAAATATAATAAAAAAAAAAGACTAGTGAAGAAGCATCAAACACTAAGTAGATCTCAAAACAATCAAGGGTCCAATTAAGAAAAATGGACCTAGATCCATCTCAAAATTTGCACGTAGCTGAAACCCAACCTGAATCAAATCGGACTATTTGTAAATAGTTAAATATTCTATAAGAATAAGACTTTGAGAGAATACCGCAGTCCAGCCCAATACACGTATGGAAGCTACGAGGGACCGGGAGTCTTCCACTGGCTGACATTCAGCCACGTGTTAGTTAGAGACCTGCCTTCACCACCTTTCGCCACGTGTTCGATTCTTCCAGTCATCCTCCTCTCTCTCTCCAAATCAATACACACACAAAAAAGAAAAAACTCCCCCAAATTTATCAGACAAAATTGTTGCAAAATCTGATCAAACATGTCTCGTTTGATTCAGGCTCGATCTCCTCTCTCCAAATTGCAGTAAGTTCATCTTCTTTCTTTTGTGATTATCATTTCATATCAATGACTTTGATTATTAAATGCGAAGTTTATTGGATTGCTTTTTAAGTGTTCGACGTAATCCTCAATGAACTTTCTTCAGTTTTATATGAAATAAATTGTGGGACTTATGCATTTGGATTTAATGTGTTTATTATCGGCATTTGAGAGTGTATCATATTTGGGTTTTAAAAGAAAATAAAATTATTTAGGGATTCTCATTGTTTTGGTTCATGGGTTGGATTAAATTGGCGTCTTGTTGACATTTGTGTAGGAGTGTGAGGGGAAGGTTCTGGAGGTTCTCAAACCTATGTTAAGTATGTGAATTCACATGTGATTGTCCGACATTGGAGGAGAGGATAGCCTAGAGTGTTACGCCTGTTACTTCTTATTGGGTTTGGGATGTAATCTCACTAGCTTAGCTTGTTGACGATCCAACTCGCCCACTGCTAGTTCAGTTATTAGACTATCCCCATGTATATGGTTTCCAACTTGGTCAGATACTAATATTTTTAAACTCCCATAAAATTGGTATGAGCTCTTTGGATAATGGGCTGAGGGGGCTCGTTTGTTTTCTGCAAATGAATTGTGGACTTTGCTTGTGATTAGACCTGTTCAAATGAGAGGGTTAAGGGCCCTTGACCGACCTCTTTGTAAAATGGACTAATCAATTATAGACTTAATGGATCAGTCTTTCAAAGGGTTATGGGTCTTTAATGGGTCAAGTCGGGTAATAATGGACTAATAGTTTCCAAAGCTTTTAAACACTATTAGGTAATGAATGATTTCTACTTATCAATGATCCATTGCCAAAGATGGAGGCAATACAAACAAACTATCACTCTCTACAGATTAAACTATATTCTATTTTGACGGC
Source organism: Dysphania ambrosioides (assembly GCA_026401315.1). NCBI lineage: Eukaryota > Viridiplantae > Streptophyta > Magnoliopsida > Caryophyllales > Amaranthaceae > Dysphania > Dysphania ambrosioides. The sequence continues at coordinate 364,149 of CM048663.1, read as the reverse complement.
CCGACTCGACCCGTTTTGCATCTTCTTTGGACCGACCCGACTTGGCCCGTTTGTCATCTTCTTTGGCTCAACCCGACTTGGCCCGTTTGCCATCTTCTTTGGCCCGGAATGATTAGTTTTGCATCTTCTTTGGCTCGGCTTGGTCCGTTTTGCATATGACCCAATGCACAGGTTACTTGTGATGGTGCACTATGGTGTCCACGAAGAGATTTTGAAGTTGTTGCTTTTTACGGTGCTGGTGCTGGTGTTCGTGTCTGTTCATGTATTATTTTAAGTATGTATTATTTTAAGTAATGCTTGGATGCTAGTTATGTAAATTGGATTCGACTTGTATTTCGCTTTAGAGAGAGGACTGAAAGGAGAAACGTTAGTGATGATAAGTATGTGGCATGTACTTGTACTTCTGCACATGGTTAACATGTTAGCTTGATGATGTGTTTCCCTTCTTGTCAATGATATAAATTTTTTTCTGCTTTGTGTTCAGTGCTTTCTATAGTGATCATTGATAAGTAACTTCTACTACCGTGAGCATGATGGTTCTGATTTGATGTTGCTGGTCTCCAAAAGTAGGAATTGATCTAGAATGCATGGGGAACGCATCATTGTCGAGGGTTCTTAACTTCAATTTCCAGAATTTTTTTTTACGCAATCTTCTTGATTCATGAGGATTAGACTGCATTTCTATGTTTTTCTTTCCTGGTTTTTGATGATTTCCAACAGTACATTACCAACCTTTTTCCCTCCAAGATATTTGAATATATGTATAGATATTATTTACCTACAAGAACCTCTTACTACTTCTTGACTCCACCTTACCTTCTTGTTTGACTAGTACACTGTCAATGGGTAGAAGTGGTAGATTTCTGTCTACAGAATCGACAGGGATCAATGAAGGTTCTAAAGTTGAGGAAGCAGAAACAGTTAATGTTCCTCCTCCTCCTTCAGAGAAGGTATATCCTTTTAAATTCATGCACATGATACTAACTAATGCTAAAATTATTGTCCTTATTTTGAATTTTTTAGTATCAGCTAAATGCATGTACCGCGAGAGTCTTTACACATTTTTTAGTATCAGCTAAATTCATTGTGTTTTGTTGGTCAAGCTTCTTGTTTTCGGGGGGAATGGATTTGTTGGTTCACACATATGCAAAGAAGCTTTAGAACATGGCTTGTCGGTTGCCAGCATGAGCAGGTAATCGTTTCTAGCATGAATATATTGTGGATGTAAAATTTCTGGTTTCAACAGTGTCCTAAGTTATATGGTGTGGCAACGGTCTGTTATACTCTTAGCGATTTATATTTTGTCCTCTTGTGAGCAATAGAACAATCGATTCTTTAGATGCTGTATACAATTATACTTATTGGAGTTTCTAAATCCTTCATTTCTGAAAGCATTCTTGCTCATTCAAATGATTTAGATTGAATGTCGGGCTTTCTGTATGACAATATGAATTGACTCTGCAGCACCTGACTTAAGATCAACAGAATTGATGGAGTTGATTTATTTGGTGAAAAAGATTGTATTATGTTGGTATTGGGCGTGTATATGTTGTCTGATTGGGAGATATTGCTATATGATCCTATGTTACTCGACTTCCAATCTTCATTTGACCCAACTTTGGTTTGACACTTTTCACACTTCAATTTGGACCAAAAATCTTGTGAAATTTTCCTAAAATGGTCATGTCTTACACTTTTGGCCGGGTCTCATTAATGTAGATTTTTTTCATTAGGAGTTTTGGACCGAAATGTTTTCCGTTCTCTTTGAATGATTACTTAGTATAGTTGTTTTTACGAACAAATTACTGATTGAGAAGATGTTAGAATAAATATTTGTTGGATTATGATTTTCCATAGCTATAAATTTTGAATTGGTCACCTATATGTTCTTTCTTTTAGATCTGGACGGTCATCCATTAATGAAGCTTGGGCAGATAGAGTGAGTTGGCATCAAGGTTTGCTATCTTATTTTGTCTTGCATGATTGAGCTTTTGGGATTATTTAATGCATGTCGCTTTACATTTTTTTTCCTTGCTGCAGGAGACCTCTTCTCACCTGAAACTATTAAAGATGCACTGGATGGAGTGACTTCTGTTGTATGTATCCTATACATTATCCTCGTGGTTGAACCATACCATACCATATTTTATTTTAATTGTTGGTTACTTACTTGAAACAATTATCCTTGCATAGCTGCCCACTTGAAGGCCTGAGGTTTTGACATGCTAGCTGTTTTCCATTCAACATTAAAATTCTATACCATCCCTCCCTATGAGTGGCCATTGCTCACTGTGTATCTTTTTAACGAGCTGTTAGAAACTCTAGCTGCAGAGCGTGGACTCCTTAATAAGACCGATTACATTTTGCAGATATCCTGTGTTGGTGGCTTTGGGTCTAACTCATACATGTATAAAATCAATGGCACTGCAAACATGAATGCTATCAGAGCTGCTGCAGAGAAAGGTATGTATTTTTGTCTTCACAGTAAATTGGTTTACATTGAATACTTGAGTGGAACATTATGCCAAACTTCCCCTGCAAGGCTGCAATTAGCTTATGTCAGAACATGAGGATCAAGAAGTGGAACTAGAATCTGGTTTTATCTTTTAGGGAACAGAACGGTCGACGTGATATAGTGATTTACCAGTAGTTTAATATTGACCTTCTAGGGAACAGAAAGGTCAACATGACATAATGATTGGGATACAGAGAAGGGAAACAATTAACTTGGGTTCTTCTTATGAATCAAATACTATGTAGTTTGCCTTCAGCATGCACTCTAGGCACAAAAACTGCAGATTTTTTCACAAGAGAAATTAATGAAAATGATTCTCATCATCCGTGTGTATAACTCTATTCTCTGTGCATATGGAGTGATTAAAAGGCATATCACATCTGTTCATGAGAAAATATGTTCATTTTTCGAAAGACATTCCCTCGACTCTAACTCGTAACTACTGAGAAAATATTTGGGTACTTAGTTTTGTCCAAGTTTTGTCCGGAGATCATTTGAAAAAAAAAAAATCAGCATAATGAACCAAACAACGCCTTGGTTTACTGAGTGTTCAGGGCAAACTGCCCGTTCGTTCAGCCTTCAGTCTTCTGTTGCGTTTTATATTTGTTTCTGGCTTTTGGACTTTATTCCCTAGTTTTGCAACACATTTGAACAATCGTTCGAATTTCATTAGGCCACATTGCACATTGATTTGCATTCCTCTTACGCTGTCTTTCTCATAAATTCTACAGCAAATAAAACTTGTCTAAGAAACATATGTGAGTCATTATCAACATTTCTTTCACATGTTTCCAACAATGTATGAGTGAGAATAGTCATGGTGGTTTAAGACATCAGAATACTCCTTTTATTGAAGGGATTATTGCTTCAAGCAACAGAAAATTTAGTCTTTGACTCTTATCATTTGAGCTGGACTTTAGAGAGCCTGGTGCATTCTTGACCATGAACCTAATATAACAACCTTGCATTGAATCATCTTACTGGTATAACCAGACCAATGGAAGAAACTTTTTGGAATAACAGAAAGTGGATTTGGTGGTGCTATTGTTTTTCCCAAGTGCGAGCTCCATTCTTTCTCCTTTTTCTTCCTCTTGTTGGTCCTATTCAGCACCCATGGTGGACATTGGTCACTAATGTGTTTAATTTGGGATTACAGGGTAAAGTTTGATCTTGACTTGAAAATTTGGTTGGTCAAGATACTTATGGTAATTGAACTTATTTTAATAGATCTTTAAATCAATTGTGGCTTTCTATGTAATGAGGGACTATTAATTATTTAATAGTATGCTCTACTTAGTACTCACTCATCGAATGTTTTAAGTTCTGCGTCCTGTACTGTACCACTTGTTGTTTTTCTTGATGACAGCATTGGTGCAATATTCTTTTCTCTTGCTTTAAATGATTTGGTGATGTAGTTGGTGAGAGTTTCTTTGAAGAAACACGCTGGTAATGGCGGTGGTTCTTTTGTTTTATGCCTTGTTGAAGCAGAGTATGCTCTCTTCAGATGACCTGATAAATGCCTTGGCTCAACACCTCAATTGCATAGGGTATATTTTGACTTTATGTTAAAATAGAGAATCCACAATTTTGATGTGAAAATAAATAGGGAATCCACACTCTTGGTATAAAATAAATGGAGGATCCACAAGCAAGTTGGTTGAGTGAGGTGAAATATGTGTTATCCTAATGTTCCCATAGTTTTTACAATTAGTACACTGTTGGTTGTTGTAGTAATTTGCATGTGCCATTTCCCTATCACATGTTATGTTTTATCCTCTGAATAGAATTTACATACTGTCCGTATGTGTTCTTTGTGCTCATTCTTCCTCTTCTTATCTTATCATGTCTAGAGAGGTTTGAAATCTTACCAATTGCAAAAGTGAGCACCAAAGAATATAAGCCTCCAATACACCATGTGCAAAATATTAAAATATTTTCAATTTCCTTCAGTTTTGAACAATTGTAGGCAGTTCCGTTGTGGAAGAAGGGGTCTCTAGCCAATATTGTGAGTGTAGAACAATCATGGTTGAATTCACATCTTTTTCTTTTTTATGGTGTGTTTACTCCAATACCCTTCTCCCGTTAGTGTTGGAATGGTATTTAATTCTTATCCTCGGCGAATTACTTAGCCAGATTGCTTGACACTTTTTATCACAAAAGATTAGCTAGCATGGTTGGACATTTTTCTGGGGATACACTCAGTAATGGCCATGGTTTTCCATAATTTGAGTATATGTTTCTCCTTGGCTGGCTGGCAACTAATCATGTAGTTGTATAATTGGGCTAACATGTCGAATTATATAAGCTAGACTTAAGAAATGAATTCCTTGAATATGTCCGAGTGCTTGGGTGTTTGGGTTTTAGGCTGTTTTTGTGTTTTTAGTTAAGGGAAACGAAAAAGGATAGAATGGCTACGAATTGGTAATTACTTAGATAAAGACACACTACTAAGCAATCACTAATCCCCTCCTTAGATCACCCTTTAATTCGCCAAATTGAAGTAGCAAAGGAACTTTGAACGAAAATCCTATCCTGAAAATTTTTCGGCTCAAAAAAACGAGTAGAAGAACTAAATAATTTGGTTTTTTTTATAAACTTGCAAAATCTGATTTTCATTCAAAGTTATGGAACTTAGAAAAGTTTTTTTGAACATAGTATGTGGGTAAAAACTTTTGCTTCAACAATTTCTTTATTTTTTCCCACGCTCACCTTCTCTTTTCTACTCCTTTCCCTCTTTGCACACATGCTCTTCAACCAAGTTGAAGCATACTTCCTAACTTAAATCCTACAATCTTTACCTTTTTTTCCTCCCGTGTTTGTTTGTAGTCAAACACTCTTTCCACCACTCTAAGCCACTCCACGAAGTCATCGCATCCAATCTACAATCATACTCCGGAATATCAGCCTTGATGATAATATCATCAGTGTTATGAAATGGTTAATGGAACTCTGAATTCATTTGTGTTTGAAAGGGTGGCTTTTCCTCATTCTCCCCATCTGACTCCATTAATGGAGTAAGATCTCCCCTTTGTTTTACAAGTCTCAAAGAAAGATTTTTTAGTTGATCACTCGAGAACTTCATTTGCTCCTCCATTACTCTCTTCACTTCTCGCCGGTTCTCTAGGGTTGGGGTTAGGGTTGGGTTGCTGCTGGAAGCCATGGAAATGGTTTGAACCTTACAAGGATGTAAGCTTGCTTTGATACCAAGATGTTTTATGAATGGGCCAACAAGTTGCATTATACAAGCTAGACTTGTGAATCAAATCCCTTGAATCTATTCAAGTGCTTGTGTGTTCGGGTTTTAGGCTGTTTTTATTTTTAAATTTTTTTTGTGTTCTTGGTTAAGGAAAGCAAAATAGGATAGAATGGCTACGAATTGGTAATTACTTAGATAAAGACACACCACTAAGCAATCACTAATCCCTTCCTAAGAACCCCCGTCAATTTGCCAAATTGAAGTAGCAAAGGAACTTTGAACGAAAATCCAATCCTGAAAATTTTCGGCTAAAAAAACGAGTATAAGAACTCAAGAACTTAGTTTTTTTGTAAACTTGCAAAATCTGATCTTCATTCAGCTATTTTTAGTACAAATGCTGACCTAAAACAAAGAAAATTCGGATCCTAAGTTTAAAATTCAAACAAAGAATTTAAATTCAAAATAAAACAACAAACTAACAAATAATCCTAATAATAAGGAAACAACTTGAATTTAAAAGTTTCGGCTGCTGCTTCTTCCCTTTAACTTTGGCTGAATCAAGCTTCATTCAAACTTCAAGTGCTGTTGCTTCCCCTTAAATTTCGTCCAGCCAACTACTTGCAGCAAACTTTTAAATTTCTAATTTATTCAAAAAATTTAAACCCTCCTAAAAACGCTCATGGAGCCAAAACCTACTTAGGACACTTCAAACTTTGTTTAAGACAACCCCAAATTCGGACAGCCTTCCCAAATTCAGACAACCATTGTAATAAACTTCACCTTGTCCGAATGAGTTGCAAAATCACGCAATTCTTCATTCAATGTTGAAGCCACCATACTAAGGATGAATGGATCCTTATTAATCATCAGTACGTTGGGTTCATCTCCAACATCTGTTGCCTCTTTGATAAGGATGAATGGATCCTTGTTAATCATCAATACATTGGGCTCATGTCCAACATTTGTTGCCTCTTGGATTAGACAATATTACTTCCTAGATTTTGAAATTCTTTGAGATAGCTGTCCTAGATTTTGCAGTACTTCACCTCTGCCCCTTAGTGGGCATGGTAGTAGGTCATTTTGGATTGTTTTACACCTTGTATTATATTTTTTGTGTTAGCTTCTTTTGCATATTTGCTGCTTCTATTTTAGGACACCTTCCCTAGTTTCACCTAGATTTGATAGAATAGTTATTTTGCAGGTGTAAAGAGATACATTTACATATCTGCCGCTGATTTTGGTGTGATAAATTACCTACTCCAAGGTTATTACGAAGGAAAGGTAATTCTGGCAATTTCTTAGTTTCACACCATAGGTCAAATTTTTTTTGCCCAAGTTCCATCATGACCACATACATTTGAGCTTTCTTTTACATACATATACTTCTCATGCAAAATTCAGCCTTTATTGTACTTGCTGGCTGCTGCCTTTCTTCATTACATGTTTTTCTCGTTTTCCTTCTATAAACAACAATTCTGTTCGTTACTAGAAGTGTTTGCTTATACAGTTACAGTGTTGCACATTATCTCGAATGTTGAAGTAGTTTGAGCCTGATTTGTACCTATGCGCCTTGTAGGTTCTCTATTTGTATTTGGTCTCTCTTTTTCAAACAACAGCAGATTTCCTCAGTTCCTTATCCCTACCCTTTTGTACAAGTTATTTTCTGTGGGATATGACATCTTTCTTGATCTTCTGTATTGCCACATCATTTTCCTGGAGTATTTTTAATATGCTTACTATCTTCTTTTGATTTGCTACCAAATGCTCTTTAGTATCATATGTTTTGGATCTCAGTCCTACACTTGATATACAAACGACGAAAGTTATTGATTATTTATTTATCTTGTTGAAGTTCAGTCATCCTTGCACGTCTATGTAATCATCTGACTGACATTTACTTGTTTTACCTTTCATTTATGCAACAACATATTTTCTTCTTACTTTGTTTGCTTCGCTGCCTGCTAAACAGCATATGAATAGACATAGTCGTTATTTGTAGCTGCAGAAGAAAGTGTTTCTCTGACTAGTGTCATTGCTTATTTTGTTTTTTTTATCATAGAGAGCAGCTGAAACGGAACTACTAACCAAATTTCCTTATGGAGGTGAGCTTTTGAAATTTTCCTGGTATTATTTTACAGATGTTAACCATACTAAAGCAAATGTGGAATATGCATTTCATGATTTGAATGCATGTTAACCAAATTGATAACATGAAATCAAAGAAGCCTTTTGAACCAGAAATGATTCTGAAGACTGTAGTTTTTCTTTAGGGGTGGTGTTTCTATTTTGCTATTTGATTGCAACGAGTAGAAATCCCGCATAACATGACCTGGACTTGGAGCATGTTTCCCTAAATTGAGTTTCTGTTATCATGATTTTTTCCAATTCTACTATTTTATAGTAGTCTTGTTTTGATCTATTGACCTGAGCTGTTTATCATGTTTCACTCGTGATGAAGGGAATGATTGACTAGTTCATTATAATTCAATGGGCTGTCAAACCTCAATTATTGTGTTTGGGGTGGTGAATTAAACTCCGTATATGTTTTGTATCAGGTGTCATTTTGAGACCTGGTTTTATCTATGGTACGCGTCGAGTTGGTACCATGAAGCTACCTCTTGGTGTTATTGGATCTCCATTGGAAATGGTTAAGTATACAAATTCTAATACAAGATAATTCTACAATTGGCTAGTGTTGTTTTTCTTTCTGTTGTCCACAAAGATGATTTTGTTGAGCTTTACTCCTGAAACGCTATTTTTTGAATCTTCTCTAGGTTTTTCAATATGCAAAACCACTTGCTCAAGTTCCATTGGTTGGTCCTCTGTTTACTCCTCCTGTTAATGTCACAGCAGTAGCAAAGGTCGCTGTTAGAGCTGCAACTGATCCTGTGTTTCCACCTGGCATCGTAGATGTTCATGGAATATTACGCTATGGTGGGCAGAAAAAATAGAATGTTGATTTGTACATTTGCTCGCGTATAGAGTAACGTCTTCGCGTATTACTAGTGGGCGAGGCTATGCTATTGAGGGATGTTTAGACTCCGTATTATGGAGTTCATTGGTTCATAGAATGAGATGATAGATTAAGTATTACCTGTGGGGTATGTCCCTTGACTATTATATATCCTTTCCTCTATGCAGGTGCATAATAAATGCTGGTGTAGATTTTTTTTTTCTTTACGAGGCAGAATGTGACTAAGCAGCTTGTGCTCCGTTTTTATTGTTACAGTGATCAATATGAAGCATTTCAAAAGAGATGCATCCAGTTTAAGTTTCGAAATGGCTGCTGCCAAAGAGCAAATAGTTTCTTTTAATGTCTTTACTCGTTCAGTTTTTTGGTTCTGCAATGATGCTTGGTGTGTAGTAGTGATCAAACAGACTTTTTTTTTTTTTTTAATTCTTCTTATATATAAAGAAGTTGCATACGGTCAGGGTACAATCTATAGATCGATGATTATGCACTCCTTATTCCTTTTTGGTCTTCGTCTAGTGAAAAGGGTCAAAATGGGACTCCCTCTAATAGATATACCAAGCTCTTCTCCTAATGAAGTAGCAAATCTTGTCGAAAATGAATCCTCGCTAATCTAAGGTATACACTGATAATATAGTTACTTCGCTTCATAGTTTTGGGGAAAATCAACACAAATGGGAGCAAAGCAATAGATACCAATAGTGGTTAATTGCAAATTCGAAGGTGCACCTGGGTGCACCATGAGTATGGTGCACCATATTCATGGTTCACCCGCTCTCAAAAAATGTACATTATGTATATGAAAAATGTACATAGTACACATGAGTTATGTGGAATATACATCAAGTACATGAAAAATATATAACACGTACATGAAAAATGTACATTTTTCATGTACGTGATGTCCATTTTGTTGGAGTAGGTGCAATGTCCATTCATTGGTGATTAATAGGTTATATTAAGGGGCTTGTTATTTACCGCCCCCCAAATTTCCTATACTACCCTCCTAACCCTCATTTATTCATTAATTCTCTTTCCTTCTCTATTACCACCATCACCATCATCCTTGCCGCCGCCACCAATGCCCATGAAGAAGTCATTTCCTTTGTTGGAAATATTTCCGAAGTCGTGAAATGAGGGTAATAATTAATACCATCGCTGCCAAAATTTTATGTCGGAACCTATTATGGAGGGCTTACCGTCTAAAAAAACGGCTTGTCCACTTTTTTCGTTTCCGATTAATGTATTTTACCTACAATGTTGTGGTTGACTGTTCGTCCATAATTTTGGTGTTTCCAACATCAAGAAAACCAATTTTCGTGTCGTGGTTTATGGGTTTTCGGCAAGCTTGATGGTCGACGGCCTGGTGGTCGGAAATTGTATTAAGGTTTGTTTTTACGAGAAAGTGAAGTAGGAAATATGAATTGAAGTGTAAAAATTTTGATTTTATTTAAATGCTTTAAAGGGCAAAATCGTCATTGTGGGGGCGATTTGATCAATTTTGGGGCGGTGTTTAGCGCTCCACTATACTAATCAATTGACAAAATGCACAAAACCGAAATAGGAAAATGTCATTCATGAAATAATTACTCTTTGACATTATTCAATTTCAAACACCAGAAGACACACGAAGTTGTTGTACTAGTTAATTTACATTCCTTATAGTCAAGCCAAATGCCCTATGGATCCCAAGTAAAGAATCAAGAATTTAGATTAGATTCCTTATGTAACATATCCAAAACGCACAACCATGGGATATGAAATAGAGAGGGTGTTCGTGTTTGCATATAAGCAGTGACGGATGTGGTTGTTATCCTAGTGGGTCAAATGACTCACTAGTTAGCCAAAAAAATATAGATGTATTTTCTGAATCACTAAACATCGCCTACAATTACATGACATCGCTCGCAATTACATGACATCGCCCGCAAATTTTCAAATGAAATTACCTTTACACCCTTAGGTCATTATATCACCTAAATCAAACCCTTCCATACAAAAATCATTTCAATTCTTCAAACCCTTCCATATATACCATCCATTAATCCTTTCAATACAAACTTCACAAAAATTCCTTCATACAATATGTCCCGAAGACCCGGCAAAGAAGTGTCACAGCGGCGGCGGTTCGGTGACTGAGGTTTTTTTGTATCCAATAATGGGGAATGTTGGGGTGGACAAGTGACTGGACAGTAGGGGAGGCATCGGTCGGCTCGCAAAAGGGGCGACTCTGGTAGGCGTCTGGATCCGGACGCCTGTGCCGTGGTGGCAGCGAATGGATCCGACGTCTTCACCGACGCGTGTGTGCCGTGGTGGGAGCGTCTGTCAGAGCCGCCTCCATTGCCGGTGCCTCCCTTTCCTCCGCCGCCATTCAACCACTTGTCCACCCCACCTGTTATATTTTTTGTTTTTTATTATTAATAATAATTGTTATTAGTTAATTATGCCTGAATTATGTTAATATATGAATTATGTTAATTAATTATATTATTAGTTATAAATTATATGTTTAGGTTGAAATGATTAGTATACTAATTATGTTAATTACTTAGGTATAAAATGTATGTTTAGCATATATTATTATAATTATTATATTAATTATGTTAATTACATAAGTATAAATGTATGTTTAGGAGATATTATTATAATTATTATATTAATTATGTTAATTATTTAAATATAAAATGTATGTTTAGGATATATTATTATAATTATTATATTAATTTTGTTAATTATTTAAATATAACACAAATGTTTAGGATATTATTATAATTATTATATTTATTATGTTAATTACTTAAGTATAAAACATATGTTTATGATATATTTTTATAATTATGTTAATTAATTAAGTATAAATATATTCTTATGATATATTATTATAATTATTATATTAATTTTATTAATTAGTTAAATATAAAATGTATGTTTAGGTTGAATTATAAAATAGATTATTATAATTATTATATTAATTATGTTAATTACTTAAATATATAATGTATGTTAGGATATATAATTATAATTATTATTTTAATTATGTTAATTACTTAAGTATAAAATGTATATTTAGGATATATTAATTATGTCATTTTTCTAACCTAAAATGTATGATTATAATTATATTAATTATGTTAATTACTTAAGTATATTTAGGATTCAATAGAAGTCAATTTGAATATTGATTGGTTTAGAGCCGAATAAAAGAGGGTTCCAAACATCTAATCATTTAAAAATTTATTTGGAATTTAAAAGACTATGAACTCTTCCCAACATCACCAACCTTACCTCTAAGCTTCATATCCCAATATAATTCTTATTTGGAAGTTCACACAAAAGACATTATGCTTATACATCTTGCGATCATGACTATGACCCCTTAATACCATCAAATAATATTCCAAATCTACATCCACTGAAACATTCAACATCAGAAGATGACCACGGAGTTGTCTCAAAATCAAAGAACCACTTCTCAAGTTCTCAAGAGAGAAACTTGATCCATGAATGATCAAACCCATGAACTCATTAACCAGATAGTTGAAGCATTGTAGATCTTCATACAACATTAGGCAGTACCACCATTCAAGTAAAATGGGATTTAATACTTGCATATACTAGTTCTCATGAACTTCGCAAATCTCATAATAAGAACTCAACTCATCATTAACTTAAGAGAGTTGTCGTCTTTAATTTTAGTGAGTTTCATAGTAAGTTAACAACACTAATGGGATGACTTAATCATTTGGGTAGAATTCAAGCATATTTAGTTATATAACTAAATTAATCATTATTTTTATTTATTCCTTGAAGTTATTGATTGTTACCGAACTTGGAATTTTGACAACACTAACGCATGGTACCTAATATGTTATTACAAGCCTCAAATTTTGAATTTGTCATGCTCTTTTAATTATTTTTTTTTTTTTTACATTATAAGTGTGGTTTCTAAGTTATAACGTCAATTTCTTGAAGAGCATCTTCATGATTAACAATATGTTTTTTTCCTTGATGTAATTAGGAATCGAGCTACCAACCAGAGAAAGGAAAATTTTTATCTGCTCACTTGATGAGACAACACTTACAATATGATACCGGTCCTATGTATCCACGTACTCGTGTTGTGTCTGCCTCGGCTTGAAGGGAGAGGGTATCTTCTTGATATGAGCAGTCAATAAATATAAAGAATGAAGAAGAAAGTGGTGATAGTTGGGATGATGATGACGACAACTTCAAGGAAGATGGAGATGATTATATAGACGAATTAGAGGTTCAATAAGAGGGTGTTTTGGCCAATCGAGAAGTAATTATTCGTAAGGGTAAGGGTGGTCGGTTCGTTAGTACTTCTGGTACAACTTCCTCTTCTATTTCTGGTCAAATCCAAAAGAAGATAAAGGTCGATGATTCATGGATTGTGAAACAGATCGTTCCTAGTGGGCTGGTTGATGGGAGTGTCATTCCTAGTTTTTTGGGTTACATTTCTAGGTGCATATAAGATGGTGAGGAGAGGGAATCTTCATCATACGAGGGTATTTTAAAATGCCAGAACAGAGAGAGAGCGTGTGCAAATTTGAAGTTATGTTATGAATCATGGATGAATGTTGAATCACTTATTTGTGCACGCTTAGATAACACTTGAGTGTCTCACCTACCTTGGGCCATGTTCAACCATATTGATGCTACCTTTTTATCAACTTTTATAGAGCGTTGGCAGTCTAACACCAACTTTTCCCACTTTCCATTCGAAGAGATGACAATTTTATTACATGATGTGCAGGAGATCCTTAGGGTCCCTATAGAGGGTAAATTAGTTAGTGGAAAGTCTGATGTTGGTGATCTGAAGACTTATTGTGCTGAGTTACTTGCTGTGAGCATTGAAACATTAGACACTCGTAAATATTGGCAAGAGGTTGGACTAAATATCAAGGTTGTCCATGATTTATGTAGAAAGATGGTTCCACCTAGGCATTTGAACACTCAACTCACTGCCTATTTTAATTTCTTTTGTGCCTTGGTTGTTGATTGTTCTTGGATGAGAGTGGTTGTAGGGTGAGGCAACATGATATAGTAGAGGCAAGGGAACCTAGTACTATGGGAACATACTCTTGGGGATCGGCTACTCTAGAATTCTTATACCATCAACTTGGATTAGAGAGTCGTACGGATTGTAATCAAATCACTGGTTGTCTTACTCTATTTTAGACATGGATACATGAGTATTTTCCTGCCTTTCGTCTCCATAGAGATCGTATTCCCATCCTCATACCGGATGCTGGAATGTTCGCATAGTAGCTAATTCTATAGAGCGAATGAGGGTGATTCGAAGGTAGCTTGATAATATGACTGCAAAGGTTAGTTCTCATTGTTCTTATGTCCTTATTTTGTTTAACTTGACGGATGATTTCTAATCGTTTTCTTTGTAGGTTGAATGGTTGCCTTACTTTTGGGACCCTGCTATGAAGGTACCACGGGCTACATTCCTTGGTTTCTTGAAGTATCGGGACATCATTGATCCTTATATGCCCGACCGATGCTGGGACAGCTCGAGTATGTACATGTCATCCCATCTCCCGCTCCTATGCGTGCTTTCTCTTATCGTCCAAAAGTATTGGCCGAGTATAAGGTGGAGTGGCCTATTTTTGTTGTGGAGAACTTGTGGGTTCATTCCCGAGGGGGGCAAGACTCTTTCTAGGTGATTTGACGCGAGCTAAGGTTCCTTCCACGTGCGATGATTCGTACATGACATGGTTCAATTTGAATTCACATCCTCGCCTTGTAGAAATGACGGGTCTTAATCCACAAGAGAACGAGAGCCACCACAAATTACGATAGATGTTGTAAGTTGCTTACTCTTATAAGGTTCGGTTATTAGATATATATTCTTATAACTATTTCTACGTTTGTGTGCATTGGACGAACATGGATATTGAAGCGACTTCCAGTTTCTAGGAAGTTAGAGATTTTATGCCTATCGAGAAGGCGAAGGCCGCTTGCGCTCGGCGGGATAGTATTATTGACATGTGGAACTAGTCGTTGACTATGCGAGATTCTGATGATGAGTCTTGACATGTGGGATAGTTTATTATGGATTGTTGTTGTTTTTTGTTGGAAGTTAGCATTGTGTATTGTTTTAGTTTTTTTTGTTGTTGGATATTATGTTTCTTTTGGATTGTGTAGCATCGTTGTATGTTGGATATTGTTGTTGAAACAGGTTAATATTGTTGTTGTCGTCATTTGGTAGCTCACTTTATAGAGGAAACTCTGTCAAATTTTCCGCAGTTAGTCCATCAAATCCTTCCTAACTTGTTCAATATATCATCATTTAAACTTAGGTTAAAATCATTTTTGAAATGTCTTCATTAACTTTTAACATGTCTTCAATGATATTTCTAACGCATGCAACTTAAATGAAATTCATTAAATCAATTATATTATATAGTGAATGTAACAACATAAATAAGTGAAGAATGTATTATACATAAAACAACTTAAATACATGGTAATGATTTCCATAATTCAATTCGTTGTCTATATGTATATCTTCCCAACCAACCACACTTTCATTTCGAATTTGAAATCATAAAGTAGCTATCTGTGGTACTGGAAAACCTTTAGCCAAATCCAACCGAATGAAATGCTTATATCTGCCCAAATATGCAATCACAAATTCTCTTAATGTCCTCGTAATGCTATTAGGACTTTCCCAAGGGAGAACGGTAATATACGAATATAATGAAGATCCATCGTTTCCCAATCCATAGCACATGATGGCGCTCTTGTAGAAATTGGCAATTGGAAACAAATCAACGACAATTTCCATGTAATGCTCAATGCCACAGTGCCCTCCACCCTAATTGATACGTGCAAACGCAGCATCCAAACCACCATAGTATACATTTTGGTATTTATGTCGTTTTGTTGATATTTCATTAAACATCGTCTGCCGTGCCACAAACCACAGATCTTCAGAACCATGAAATACATCGGCAACACATCGAAATCCACAATTTCCATCAGCTATAACATTATTCCATCCTTCTAAATACGACATTATAAATCCGGGAACTCTATCACTATATGGAAATTGGTCTATGTCCACTCTACCTATGCAGCCATGAAAATAACAAATGAAAACATGAAAATGAGGACGAACGACCCATAGTATGAGTACTGGTAGAATGAAAAAATGAATCCATGTAAGTTTATGTACGTACCAGTGGAGGGCATGTTTACAAATGAGGACGAACGACCCATAGTATGAGTACTGGTAGAAGATCGACTTCGACCTCGACCACACCCCGACCAACATTTCTCTCCATATACTCCCAAGCACTGAAATGACGTTGAGGTCGACCTTTAGTAATGGTGCTACCCTCGGGTTCTCTAATCTCCGATTCCATTGGGTGTAGCATACCATGCAGAAGTACAGTAGCATCATGTATAAACGCGAGATGACTAGATCGCACTTGGTCTGTAAGTTCATCAAACCATTCTGTGTCTTGCGTGGATTAATCTACAACATTAGGGTTCACAACTTCACCAATTACAAGAGATCTCCAAAAAGGATCAATCTAATCTAGGTAAAAACCCTCGTCCAACTGAATGCGTCGCGCTATTGTGAAAGCGCATGGAATCCCATGGGTTGTTTTCAGCGCACACCCACATCTAATGTCAATCTCGTCACTTAAAGAACTCATCCTACTCTTCTCTTCTTCCAACAAGCTCAAACAATGATGGAAAGTGCGACCATGAAGATTCTGGTACAGTCAACCTCGATACAATGTGCCATGTCTTCATCTGGAGTCCTCCAAACACTGTTTAATACTGTTGACTTGGGTCTCAATCGCCTTGTTAACACGCTCAAATAGCGTGTCAAGAGCCAATGTGGAAGAGTTGAGCCAGTCCTTCAGTATATTAGGGGCACTCCCGACTCTACAGGTCATAGAGTTCCCAAAATGAAGGACCTGATTTGTCCAGTATAACACAAATTTCTTTTTATGAGGAATCCATTATTGCATAATATATTGTAAAAGTGCATGACACTAGCTATAACAATCCATCATGAACTGAACATTATCCTCATATTACTCCTGCGTAGTAGCATACATGACTTGTCTCCAACGCCCCTTTGGAAATTTTCAGCAGAAACCTTGTTTTTTCCCATGCAATGATAATCTTTATTCAGCACACACTTATTGATATGCCAGCAAAGTAAATGTGCGGAATTAGGGAACAAATCCCTAATTGGGGCAAAAAGACCACCCTCGCAATTAGTTACTATCCAACTCGAATGCACCTCAGGACCAACATAATTCTTGAACTTCTCCAACACCCACCGATAACTTGACTCTGTTTCATCTTTCATGATTGCATAACCAATCACGAAGTTCATGTTCCCCGGAGTCATCCCAATTATCTTTA
Source organism: Dysphania ambrosioides (assembly GCA_026401315.1). Lineage (NCBI taxonomy): Eukaryota > Viridiplantae > Streptophyta > Magnoliopsida > Caryophyllales > Amaranthaceae > Dysphania > Dysphania ambrosioides. Next base: position 347,049 of record CM048663.1, on the reverse strand, counting down.
CTAAAGGATACTTGTACTTGTTTGTCTTGTACGTAGAATTTATAAGAATCACTTATGGATATGTATGTAACAAATCAACAGACATCAGGCGCACCAAGAAGACATGGGTCACAACATCAGTGGCTTCATAACTCATAAACCAATGTAAGTAATTATATTTGATTGCTTGATATAACAATTGTTGGATCGGGTTTCTTCCTTCCGACTTTTCTCCCCTTATCTTATGTCTTTCATTGTAAACAAGTCTTCTATTTGGATTATCTTATGGATATTTCTCCAACAAAGTTGCCAGTATTTTAGCCGGTCTCACTTGCGCCTCTGTCATCTCGTGCACTACTTTCTTTGCACCAGGTCTAATGCCGCTAATCTGTTTATGTCCTTTTGGATGTACAATCAACTCATGGTTGTGTTTACCCCATTTCAAAGCACCAACAATGTGCCAACCGCTAAGATCTCGAAGCTGACAACCTTAATCTTAAACAAGTAGCCACAATATTTTCTCTTCGTGTCGAACCTCACGGCCGTTGTCATATCTTCAATCAACTTTCTTCGAAGAACAATCACATTTCAACAATTTGTCATATCGGCCATCTCTTTATGTTTTCCATGTTGAAGTTATTAATCAAAAATCGAATTGAATTGCAACATTTTTAGCCCATTCAATTGTCAATTCCAATGTTGCAAAATCATCATGTTCAAAAATATAACTATAGTCATTCTCATCTCCACCATAATCTTCATTATTATCCTAAAAGAACAAAAATTTCAATATTAGAAACCAAAAAAACAAAATATGAAGACGCCCCACCATGGTGGGAGGCGTCTGCTGAAGACGCCCCAACATGGTCTGTAGCGACTTTCGAAGACACCCTAGCAACACATCGTTAAAATGACCAATTTTTCAAGTATAATCCGAAAACCTACCTAATTTTCGGGAGAAGGCGTTCTTGGTTGGTCCGACATCATTAATTTGTCACGGTTAATGTCAAATATGAGTTACGAACACCTTAATTGTGAGTTTTGAATGTTTTACTATAGTGAAAATAATTTTACAGAATTACAATGTTATAGAGACTGGTGAATATAAACTTATTTATCTTTTATATGTATGAAAAAAAATAAAAAAAGAAAAGGGCAAAAATGTCAATTTAGGTTAAAAATGTGGGTGATCCTTAGTAATTCGGGGGCGATGAATTGGGACTCCGTTTTTTAATATTATTATTTAATTATTTGATAAAATAAAAATTATTATGACAAAGGATTTTGTATCCGCCGTCGTGTAAAAAAGGTAATATTAAAAGAAAGTCATTGAAAAGTGAAAACCCAGGATCTGACAAAATATCAAATTAATCACAGCGAGAAAGAGAAGGGCGAAGATGAACCAGGGTCAGGGTCAGGGTCAGGGTCTGGGTCAGAGCAGCGACGGGAAGCACAGCGATGGCGCCGCACTCTCTGACTTCCTCGCATCTCTTATGGATTACAATCCTACCGTAATTATTTTTATTCTTTTTGAATTTCTTGTAATATTTGTGATTGATTTTGGGACTCAAATTACGCTGTTGTTGCTGTTGTTGTTGTTGTCAGATTCCAGACGAATTGGTGGAACATTACCTGGCTAAATCCGGATTCCAATGTCCCGATGTTAGATTGTAGGTTAAGCAAACATTGTTTATGCTTAAATCGCTTACTGTGGCATCACATTAATTAAAGCAATGAGGTTTTGTTTGTTTCAGGATTAGACTTGTGGCTGTTGCTACTCAGAAGTTCATTTCGGAGGTTGCTACTGATGCCCTTCAGTATGTCTCTAGCTACTTGTTTTCTTTCTTCCTTTTTACATTGCACACACTTCATGGAGTGTACATGGCTCCATTTGAGACTACCCTGTACCGCTACTCCTTTTGCCTTCTCTTTCCTTTTTTTCTTTTATGACTTCTTTATGAACCTGAAAATCATCAATCTTTGCTTGTGTGTCTCTGTGTATTTGATATTGTTATTTATGCTGATGAAATGTGTACATTTTTTAATTCTCTCTTGCTTTTATTTGATTATATTTTATTGTTTGTGATTGTAAGTAAATTTTATTATGAGTGTATGCATCGATTTTCCCAGGAATGGGACTTTGTCTCTTGACCTTATGCTAAGGCTGAATGATCCCTATTGCCTACGTTTACTTCTTACCATTTAGAACTCGTCCAACTTTTAAAAGGTTATCATTTAGAGGGTAATAGGCGATCCCAATACATCCTGCTGCCTTGGGAGGACTGTATCTTATTAAAACTGCACAACCAAATGGAACAGAAACCCTTTTGTACAGTTATGGTGCTGCTTCTCACTCTGCATCCTAAAAAAAATGGATCCTTTACTGTAGCACAAAGCAAAAGAATTCTCCTGCATGTCAGCACATATGCTACGTTGGTTATTGAAGACTATTGAGTCTGTTACTATGATGACAAATGTTCATACTTTGACATTTATGTAGGCACTGCAAAGCTAGGCAATCTTCCGTGGTCAAAGACAAAAGAGATAAGCAGCAAAAGGTATGCTGATGGATGATTTCACTTTGCTAACTAGCTTATGTCCTCTCCATCCCCTCTTTAACTCCTTCCATTCAAGAGTAATGACTATGGGGGGAGGAATCATAGTCTAATGAAATTAATAGTTTTTTCCTGCTTCTGTAATCTTTTGGCAACAGGAAAAGCGCCTCGTTTTGACAATGGAGGACCTTTCAAGGGCTCTGAGAGAGGTAATTTTTGCATCAATATATGCTGTTATGTAGTAAAAGTACTTTTGACATGAGAACTATGGATATAAAGGCTGTTATCGTACAAAAAGACGTGAAAATAATAATACTCGCTTATCAAAATAAAAATCTCTGATGACTATCCCGTAAAACCTAGTCGTCCTACGATAATGATTATCAAACTATTATAGTCTACTTATTAGACCTGTCCATGAAAATCTTGAGGTTCACCTAGGCGATAGGGTGTCTGTTGTGCCTTGATGCCCGCCGTGCACTATGCAAAATTATTTTTTTTGCTGGTGTGGCCTCAGGTGCAGCTTAGGTGTGCCTTTGTGCTCCTTAGGTGCCACTTGTTGAAGCCGCCTCGCCTTGACAAAAAAGGCGCTTTACCCCTTGCTCAAAGCATGCCTTGGTAGAATGATGGTAAAATGAAAAAGAACCTTACTTTACATGAGGATTCACCCCCTTCTAAGAGTCTTGGCCTAACTTTATTTCCCATTATATCCAGATGTGCATCAATTGGTACATACGGAAGGAAGTTCTATTTTAAAGACTAATTATCCAATGTTATGAATATGGAAAGTTTTCAAAACTCTCTGGACATCCCCGAAAGATATACTAGGCAATCGTTGTAGGATTTAGGGATCATTTCTTTTTCTTATTTAAGTTGACCTCTTTAGTGAGGAACGGAACCATCACAAGAGGTAGGGATTTTGGTGAACACTTTCTGCTGCAAGCTGTGTAGTTTGCCAGACTTGATGGTGGTTGGGTGCTTGGGAAAAAAAAACTTGACATTCGGGAGTACCATGTGCATTCATTATTGCATTTGTTAAAGGCAAATAGGCTTGTCTTTCTTCGCGTACCTTTAGGGCATAGCTTGACTGTCTTGTCAAGAAGAGGATTTGCCTATCTTCACTGGATTATGAAATTTATGACTAATATAGGGTTCTGCAATATTAGCTAAGGAGAATGTGTTATTTACTTGTAGTCTGATTCAGTTTTCTGAACTTCAGGCTTTTCATTCATAACACTTTTTTATTTTTCCTTTCTTTTCTGCTTCATGTCCTCCCATTATAGTTTTCATTTTTTCAAATCATAGCCAATTCTCACAGGATCATAACTATGCATGATTGCAGCTTGTCAGTTTCCCTAAGATCTAAAGCCTTCATTCGAAACTGAGTATTCAAGAACAGCCCTATAGCCACACTGTTTTTAGAACAAACAGAAGTGAAGTACTGCTAGTAAGATATTCAGTTTAACCCTTGAAAATTTAAAGTTAACAAAATTTTCTAGCAGGGACTTTGAAAATCTGTAGAGATGGCATTTACTGTTTAATTGTTTACAAGTAATATACAAGTCTCTGTGCTGGGTGTTGGTCCAATGTTGTGAGAATGTGAATCTCAACAAAAAGGAATACATACAGACCCTTGTAATATGTTTGATTGCTACAAATCTCAACGTAATTTCTTCTGTACAATGAGTGGCTCATGCCTTGAGTCATGAGATTCATATCCACACATTTGGATTAAGTTTTTATTATGTGATACAATTCTGTTATAAATCCTGAATTTGATTTGAAAATAAAAATACCTGGTGCTTCAAGACATGCTCCTGTTTCATCCATCAAATATGCATTTATTTTTGCACCACATTATTTCTGTTTAGTGATGGGATTACTAATATAGTCCATTATATTTTGGCTGCATCTGCACAGTACGGGGTAAACCTGAAGCACCAAGAGTATTTTGCTGATAGCCCTTCAACGGGAATGGATCCAGCCTCAAAAGATGAATGACTTGATGGAGGAGTCAAAAGTGACAAATTGTTGTACAAAATTTCTAGATGTGACATGGCTTCAACTTTTGGAACTCGTACTCTTTCTCAGTATCAAAGTACTGGTTATACCTTGTGACAGCTGCCCATTAACTCTTCTGGCTTATAGGCAAATTATTGGACCTTTTAACGCTTTGTGTCATACTATTTTTATTAAAACCTTTGAACTTCTGACCTCGTTTTCCTAATGATCCAATCAAAATATATTGACACACTACACCTTTGTGTTCACAACATAAAATGTCCCATATAGTTTAATTAAGAATTCTGTCATGTTTTCTCATGTTATATACATATGTATCTCATAAGTCTTCATGTCAATGCTAGGATTCTTTAACTAGTCCAGTTGCTGAAGCCAGCCCTTGTTGGGGTGTGTTGGCATTTTCCTCATCGGGCTCAATGGCCAACATTATGGCTGTATCGTATTATTTAATGGATATGGTAAATAAACTCTAGAAGGGCATAAGAACCATCTAATTTGACTTGAAACTTCAATTACAACAGTTTTCTAATTTACATACAATTTGATCCTAAATACGTGTTTGGGGCTCTTTAGAGGTTTGAGATAAATTTTATGTTTTTTCTAAAATCTCTTTATATGACCCTAGGGGAATCCCACTATAATTATTATTATTTTTGAAAATTTTCAAGAATTATCCAAAATTGATGTATTATAAACCTTCAAAATTTTGTCATTTCGGACGTTATTGAACTCAGTCGTAAAATTCCTATAAATTTTTAACCTAGTTTTGACAGGGTCATTTTAGTCCACATGAGTCATCAGAACCGTCTAATTTGACTTTAAACATTATTTACAAGAATTTCTAATATACGTAAAATTGGATAAAAATACGTGTTTGGGGCCCTTTGGAGGTTCAAGATATATAAAATGTTTGTCCAAAACTTCTTAATATGATCTTAGGTGACTCCCACTGAAATTATTTTTATATTTGAAATTTCCAATAATTATCCGAAATCGGTGTATTACCTTCAAAATTTAGTCATTTCGAACGTCTTTTAACTCGTTCACATAATTCATTTAAATTTTTACACTAGTTTTAGGAGAATCAAATTAGGCCACAGAAATCATTAGAACTATCTAATTTAACTTGAGATATAAATTACAACAATTTATAATATACGTACAATTAGATTTTAAATACGTTTTGGAAGCATTTTGGAGGTGTAAAATATATATTATGTTTGTTCTAAACCTCTTTAAATGACCCCAAGGAATACCCACTGAAATTAAGTTAATTTTTAAAAATCTATCGAAATTACCCAAAATCGGTGCATTACAACCTTCAAAATTCTGTCATTATGGATGTTTATGGAATCAGTCGCAAAATTCATATAAATTTTTACCATTGTTTTGACAAGATTGTATTATGTCACAGGAGTCATTAGAACCATCTAATTTTTCTTGAAACATTAATTATAACAGTTTCTAATATGCGTATAATTGGATAATAAATAATGTTTGGGTCCTCTGGACGTTCAAAATAAATAAAATATTTGTCTGAAACCTCTTTATATGATCTTATGGGACTCCCATCATAATTATTTTTATTTTTGATAATTTTCAAGAATTATTCGAAATTGGTGTATTAACCTTCAAAATTCCGTTATTATGGATGTGTAAGGAATTGGTCGTAGAACTCCTTTAAATTTTTACCATAGCTTAAGAGGATCAAATTAGGCCAAATAAGTCATTAGAATCATCAAATTTGACTTGAAACATCAATTGCATCAATTTCTAATATACGTATAATTGGATCCTAAATACATGTTTGGGCTGTTTGGAGGTTCAAGATAAAAAAAATATGTTTATCCGAGACCTCTTCATATGACCCTAAGGGACTCTAACATAAATAATTTTTATTTTTGAAATTTTTCAATTATTATCCGAAATCGGTGTATAACTTTCAAAATTTCGTCATTTCGTACGTTTTTTAACTCGGACAAAGAATTCCTTTAAATTTTTACCCTAATTTTAACAGACCAAATTAAGTCATAGGAGTCATTAGAACTATCTAACTTGACTTGAAATATCAATTACAATAGTTTCTGATTTACGTATAATTGGATCCTATATACATGTTTGGGGTCTTTGGAGGTCCAAGATAATTAAAATTTTGTCCAAAGTCTCTTAATATGTCTAAAGGGGGTCACTTAAATCATTATTATTTTCAAAAGTTTTCAAGAATTACCCCAAATCATTGTATAATTACTTTCAAAATTTCGTCACTTCGGTCATATTTGAATTCACTAGCGTAATTCCATTAAATTTTTATCCTAATTTTAATAAGGTCGCATTACTTTGCATTGTCATTAGAATTATATAATTTGACTTGAAACATCAATTACAAATGTTTTAATATACCAAAAATTCTAAATGCGTTTTTTTAAATATTTGTAGGTCTATGATAAATAAAACTTTTGTTCTAAACCTCTATAAATGACCACAAGAAACACCCACTGAAATTATTTCAATTTTTTGAAAAACAACCATAATTACCGGAAACCACTGTACTATAACTTTTAAAATTTAATATTTCGAAAGTTATTGAACTCAACCGTAGAGTTCCTTAAAAAATTTACCCAAACTTTAATAGGATCAAATTAGGCAACATTAGTCAATAGAACCATCAAATTTTACTTGAAACATCAATTACAACAGTTTTTAATTTATGTACAATTGGATCCTAAATACGTGTTTGGGGCCTTTGGAGGTCCAATGAAAAGAAAAAGTATGTTTGAAACCCTTTTATATGACCTTAGGGGAATCCCACTGAAATTATTTTTATTTTTGAAAATTTTCAAAAATAACCAGAAATTGATGTAGTGATCTTCAAAATTCCGCCATTTTATAAATTTTTGAAGTCGATCACGGAATTTATTTAGATTTTATCCAAGTTATAACAAGGTCATATTAGCTATCAAGAGTCATTAGAACCATCTAATTTGACTTGAAACATCAATTACAACCGTTTATAATATACCAACAATTGGATTCTAAATACATTTTTGAAATCTTTTGAGATTAAGGAAAAATAAATCATTTTTTATAAACATCTATAAATGACAACAAAGGACACCCTCATAAATTATTTTGATTTTTGAAAATATACAAAAATTACCCGAAATCGGTATATTATGGCCTTTAAAATTTGGTCATTTCGAACCGTTTTAAACTCAGTCGTATAACACCTTTAATTTTTTATCCTAAATTTAACATGATCAAATGAAACCACAAGAGTTATTAGAACCATCTAATTTGACTTAAAGCATTTATTAATCAGTTTATAATTTACATATAATTAGATCCAAAATACATGTTTGGGGCCTTTGGAGGTCCAAGATAAATAAAGTACTTGTCCGAATCATTTATATATGACCCTAAGTGTTTCCCATTAAAATTATTTTCATTTTTAAAAATTTTCAAGAATTACTAGAAATCGGTATAATATAATCTTCAGAATTACGCCGTTTTAGATATTTTAGAAGTGGGTCACAAAATTCTTTTAAAGTTTTAGTCAAGTTAAAACATGGTCAAATTAGTCCACAAGAGTCATTAGAACCATCTAATATGAATTGAAACATAAATTATAACCATTTCTAATATAACAACAATTGGATTTTAAATACGTTTTTGAATTCCTTAAGAGGACTAGGATAAATAAATTGTATATTCTAAACTTTTTAAAAATCTACCGATATTACCCGAAATCGGTGTATATAAACTTCAAAATTTTGTCATTTCATTTTATACTCGATCGTAGAACTCCTTTGAATTTTTAACAAAACTTTAACAAGATCACATTAAGCCACAAGAGTCATTAGAACCATCTAGTTTGACTTGAAACGTTTATTACAATAGTTTATAATTTACGTTCAATTTGTTCATAAATACTTGTTTGGGACCATTGAAGGTCTAACATAAATAAAATGTTTGTTCGTAACCTCTTTTTAAGACCCTAGGGAACTCCTAGTGAAATTATTTTTATTTTTGAAAATTTTCAAAATTTAATTGAAATCAGTGTATGTATTTATCTTTAAAATTACCTCATTTCATATGTTTTTGAAGTCGGTCGCGGAATTTTTTAAAATTTTTACCCAAGTTATAACATGGTCGTATTAGCCCACAAGAGTCACTAGAACCATATAGTTTGACTTGAAACATCAATTACAACCGTTTATAATACATCAACAATTGGATTCTAAATACGCTTTGAAGCCTTTCGAGATCAAGGATAAATAAATTGTTTGTTCTAAGCATATTTAAACGACCACAAGAGACACCTACTGAAATTATTTAAAATTTTGAAAATTTACCGATATTACCTGAAATCGGTGTATTGTAACCTTTAAAATTTGGTCATTTCGAACCGTTTTTAACTCGGTCGTAGAAGTCCTTTAAATTTTTACCATAGCTTTAACATAATCAAATTAGGCCATAGGATTCACTAGAATCATCTAATTAATTTGACTTGAAACAACTATTAATCAATTTATAATTTATGTACAATTGAATCCAAAATACATGTTTGGAGCCTTTGGATGTCCAAGATGAATAAAATATTTGTCCAAAACTTCTTTGTAAGACCCTAAGTGTTTCCCACTAAAACTATTTTCATTTTTGAAAATTTTCAAGAGTTACTAGAAATTGGTGTAATATAATCTTCAAAATTGCGCCATATTAGAGTTTTTGAAGTCAATATTGGAAATCCTTTAAATTAGTACCCAAGTTATAACATGGTCATATTAGCTTAGAAGAGTCATTAGAACCATCTAATTTGACTTGAAACATCAATTACAACTGTTTCTTATATAACAAAAATTTGATTCTAAATACGTTTTTGAAGTCTTGGAAATTCTAGGATAAATAAATTGTTCATTCTAAACATCTTTAAATGACCACAGGGGACACTCTCTAAAATTATTTCAATTTTTGAAAATCTATTGATATTACCCGAAATCGATGTATTAAACTTCAAAGTTTTGTCATTTTAGACGTTTTTATACTCGGACGTAGGACTACTTTAAATTTTTACCATAGCTTTAATAGGATCACATTATGCCACATGAGTCATTAAAACCATCTAATTTTACTTGAAGCATCTATTAGATCCGTTTATAATTTATGTACAATTGGATCCAAAATAGGTTTTTGAGGCCATTGGAGGTCTAACATAATTAAAATGTTTGTCTGTAACCACTTTATATGACTCTAGGGGACTCTAATTAAAATTATATTTTATTTTTTATAATTTTAAAAAATTACCAGAAATCGGTGTATTATAATCTTCAAAAATACGTTTTTTTAGATATTTTAGAAGTCAGTCACGAAATTCCTATAAATTTTTACCCAAGTTTTAACTAGGGGATATTAGCTACCAAGAGTCATTAAAACTATCTAATTTAACTTGAAACATCAATTCCAACTGTTACTAATATTCATACAATTGGATTGTAAATACGTTTGTAAAGCCTTTTGAGGTCTAGGATAAATAAATTTTTGTTTTAAACATCTTTGAATGACCATAGGGGACACCCACTGAAATTATTTAAATTTTCTAAAATCTATCAATATTACCTAAAATCGGTGTATTTTTGGTCATTTCGGACTATTTTTAACTTTGTTGTAGAAAATTTTTAAATTTTTACCCTAACTTTAACAGGATCAAATTAGGGCATAGGAATCATTAGAACCATCTAATTCTACTTGAAACATATAGTACAACATTTTATAATTTACGTATAATTTATATTCAAAATACGTGCTTGGAGCCTTTGGAGATCCAATATTAATAAAATGTTAGTGTGAAATCTCTTTATATGACCCTAAGGGACTCCCACTAAAAGTATTTTCATTTTTATACCAAAAATTGTTGTATATCTTCAAAATTACGTCATTTTAGACGTTTTTGGAGTCGGTAGCTGAATTCCTTTAAATTTTATCCCAAATTTTAACAAAGTGATATTGGCCCATAAAAGTACAAAGTGATATTGGCCTGCAAAAGTCACTAGAACAATCTAATTTGACTAGAAACATCAATTACAGTTATTTGCAGGCCATTAGAGGTATAGAATAAATGATTTGTTCAAAACTTGTTTAAATGACCATAGTAGACACCCATTGAAATTATTTTAATTATTGAAAATCTACCGAAATTACCCGAAATAGGTGTATTAAAACTTTCCAAATTTCGTTATTGCGAATGTTTTAAAACTCGATCACATAACTCCTTTAAATTTTTACCCTATCTTTATCAGGATTAAATTAGGTCATAGGATTCATTAGAACCATCTAATTTGACTTGAAAATCTATTACAATATTTTATAATTTATGTATAGTTTGATCCAAAATATATGTTTGGGGCCTTTGGAGGTCCAAGATAAATAAAATTTTTGTTCAAAGCCATTTTATATGATCCTAAGGAACTACCACTGAAATCATTTTTATATTTGAAAATTTTCAAGAATTACTATAAATCAATGTATTTTCAAGAATCACGCCATTTTAGATGGTTTAAAAGTCGATTGTGTAATTCCTTTAAATTTTTACCCAAGTTTTAACAAGGTAATATTACCCATTAGGAATAATTAGAACCATCAAATTTGACTTGAACCATCAATTGCAACCGTTTCTATTATCCCTTGAATTGGATTTTAAATACGTTTTTGATGTCTTTGGAGGTATAAGATAAATAAATTGTTTGGTCTAAACCTCTTTAAATGACTATTGGGAACACTCACTGAAGTTTTTTCAAAATTTAAAAATCTATCAGAATAACTCGAAATCGATGTATTTATAACATTCAAAATTTCGTCATTTCGGACGTTTTAAAACTTGGTCATAAAAGTCCTTTAAATTTTAACCTTAGCTTTAACATGATCAATTTAGGTCATAGGAGTCATTAAAACCATCTAATTTGACTTGAATAATTTATGACATCATTTTATAATTTACGTACAATTAAATCCAAAATATGTTTTTGGGGCCTTTGGAGGCCAATGATAAACAAAATTTTCATTCAAAACCTTTTATATGACCCTAGGGAACTCCAACTGAAATTATTTTTAGTTTTAAATTTTTTTTTTCGGAATTACGAGAAATTGGTGTATTATAATCTTCAAAATTATGTCATTGTAGATGTTTTTGAAGTAGTTGCGGAATTCCTATAAAGTTTTACCCAAGTTATAATAGAGTGATATTAGCCCGCAAGAATCATTCAAACCATCTTATTTGGCCTTAAACATCAATTACAACCGTTTCTAATGTCCTTCAATTGGATTCTAAATACGTTTTTGAAGCCTTTGGAGGTCTAGGATAAATAAATTCTCTATTCTAAACCTCTTTAAATGACCACATAAGACACCTACTGAAATTATTTGAATTTTTGAAAATCTATCTGAATTGCCTAAATCAGTGCATTAAAACGTCCAAAATTTTGTCATTTTGGACTTTTTAAACTCGATCGTAAAAAAACCTCTTTAAATTTTTACCCTACCTTAAACTGGATAAAATTAGGCCATATGAGTCATTAGAACCACATAATTTAACTTGAAACATCTATTACGACAGTTTATAATTTACGTTTCATTTTTGAAAATTTTCAAGAATTGAATTATCGTAAAGTGGTATCATAATCTTCAAAATTACGTCATTTTAGATTTTTTGAAGTCTTCCTTTAACTTTTCACCCAAGTTTTAATAGGGTAATATTAGTCCGCAAGAGTCATTAGAACCATCTAATTTGACTTGAAACATCAATAACAATCGTTTCTAATATACCTTAAATTGGATTCAAAATATGTTTTTGAAACCTTTGGAGGTATAGGAAAAATAAATTCTTTGTTCAAAACCTCTTTAAATGACCATTAGGGACACCCAATGAAATTATTTCAATTTTTGAAAATCTACCGAAATTATTCGAAATCCGTATATTATATACCTTCCAAATTTTGTCATTTCAGATTTGATGCAACTATTACATCAATTTATAATTTATGTACAATTGGATCCTAATTACGTGTTTCAAGCTTTTTGAGGTCTAAGATAAATAAAATGTTTGTTCTAAATCTCTTTAAATGATCATCATGGACAACTGAAATTATTTCAAATTTTAAAAATCTTACGAAATTGCCTAAAATACGTTTTATTATAACCTTCAAAATCTCTCATTACAGAGGTTTAGGGAATTAGTAGCAAAATTCTTATAAGTTTTACCATTGTTTTAATTGAATTGTATTAGGCCACATGGGTCATTGGAACCCTCTAATATGACTTGAAACATTAATTAGAATAATTTCTAATATACGTACAATTGGATCCTAAATATGTGTTTGGGGCTTTTGAAGGTCTAAGATATATAAAATGTTTTTCCTAATCCTCATTATATGATCCTATGGGAATCCTAATGAAATTATCTTTGCTTTTGAAAATTTTGAAAAGTCTCCCAAAATCAGTGTATTAACCTTCAAAATTTCGACATTTTGGATGTTTTTGAACTTGGTCATAGAATTCATTTTAATATTTACCTTTATTTTGTCTGGGTCATATTAGTATACGGGAGTCATTAAAACCATCTAATTTGATTTGAAACATCAATTACAACCGTGTGTATACCTACAATTGGATCCTAAATACGTGTTTGGGGACTTTGGAGGACCAATGTACATAAAATGTTTGTCCAAAACCTCTTTATATGGATCTAAGGAAGTCCCAATGATATTATCTTTATTTTTGGAAATTTTCAAGGAAATCGGTGTATATCTTCAAAATTTCTTTATTTCGGGCGTTTTTAAAGTCAGTCGTACAATTCCTTTAAATTTTTAACCAAACTTTAAAATGGTCATATTAGACCACAAGATTCACTAAACCCATCTAATTTGACTCAAAACATCAATTACAACAATTTCTAATATACAAACAATTGGGTCCTAAATAATTGTTCAGGCCCTTGAGAATCATCTTCCGAAATAACCCAAAATCGGTGTATCATAACCTTCAAACTTTCGTCATTGCAAACTTAGGGAATCAGTCGTAGAAATCCTATAAATTTTTATCATCGTTTTAACATGGTCATATTAGACCACGTGAGTCATTAAAACTATATAATTTGTCTTGAAATATCAATTACAACCATATACCTACAGCTGAATTCTATATACGTATTTGAAGCTATAAGAGGTCCATAATAAAAAAAAAAATTGTTTAAAACCTTATTAAATGACCACAGGAGTATAATCATTGAAATTTGGTCTATGGTCATTTTGGACGTTGTGAACTCGGTCACAAAGTTCATTTAAATTTTTACCATAATTTTAACAAAGTCATATTATCACGCAAAAGTCATTAGAAACATCTAATATGACTTGAAATATTAACTATAACTGTTTCTAATATACCTACAATTGGATTTTAAATACGTGTTTGAAGCTTTTGAAGGTCTAGGATAAATAAAATATTTATTCTAAACCTCTTTAAGTAACCCTAGGGGACACCCACTGAAAATTTTAAATTTTTTTTTTAAATCCGAGGAAATTACAAGAAATTGGTGTATTATAACCTTTACAATTTTGACATTTTCACTGTTTTTGAACTCGGTTGCATAATTTCTTTAACTTTTTACCCTAGTTTTAACAGATTCATGTTAGTCCGCAGGAGTCATTAGAACCATCTAATATGACTTAAACATCAATTACAACTGTTTCTAATATAAATGCAATTGGATCCTAAATACGTGTTTAAAGACTTTGGAGATATAGGATAAATAAAATATTTGTTTTAAACCTCTTTAAATGAAACCCACTGAAATCAATTCAATTTTTTGAAAATATTTCAAAATTACCTAAAATCGGTGTATTACAACCTTCAAAATCTTGTTATTTTGGACGTTTTTGAACTAGGTCGTAGAATTATTTTAAATTTAACCCTAGTTTTTAACGGGGTCATATTAGCCCACGGGAGTTATTGGAACCATATAATTTGACTTGAAATATCAATTATACCTATTTGTAATATACATACAATGGGATCCTAAATATGTATTTGAAGCTTTGGGAGGTCTAGGAGAAATAAAATATTTATTCTAAACCACTTTGAATTACCTTAGAGGGACATCCATTTAATTTATTTCAAAATTTGAAAATCTTTCGAAATTACTCGAAATCGGTGTATTAATCTTCAAAATTTCGTCATTTTTTTACGTCTTTGAACTTGGTCACAAAATTTCTTTAAATTTTTTGTCATTGTATTAACAGGGTAATATGAGGGCACAAGAGTCATTTAAACCATCTAATTTGACTTGAAATATTAATTTTGACCTTTACAAATATATGTACAATTAGATCTTAAATACGTGTTTGGGGACTTTAGAGGTCAATAATAAATAATATGTTTGTCCAAAACCTCTTTATAAACCCTAATGAGATCCCACTAAAATATTTTTATTTTTAAAAATTTTCAAGAATTACTAGAAATTGGTGTATAAAAGGATTTCGCCATTTCGGATTTTTTGACCTTGGTCGCAAAATTCCTTCAAATTTTAACCCTATTTTAAAGGGCTCATATTAGCCCGTAGGAGTCATTTGAACAATCTAATTTTACTTGAAACATAAAAGACAACCATTTCAAATATACCTTCAATTGGATCCTAAATACTTGTTTGAAGTCTTTAGAGGTCCAAAATAAATAAAATATTTGTTCTAAACCACTTAATATGACACCGAAGGTTAGGGCACCCAATCAACGAAATTACTTTACTTTCTGTAAATTTTTCAAAATTACCCAAAATCGGTGTATTATAACCTTCAAAATTATGTCATTACGAATGTTTAAGGAATTAGTTGCATCATTCCTATAAATTTTTACCATAGTTTTAACAAGGTCATATAGGCCACATGAGTCATTAGAGCCATCTAATTTTATTTGAAACATCAAATACAACATTTTCTAATATATGTCATTTATGACATGTTATAACTTATCTTGGTCGCATAACATTTAAATTTTCACCCTAGTTTTTAACAGGGTTATATTAACCTGCATGAGTCATTAGAACTATCTAATTTGACTTATACATCAAGTAAAACCGTTTTTAATATGGATACTAAATACGTGTTTAAAACCTTTGGTGGTCCTAAATAAATAAAATATTTGTTCTAAACCTCTTTAAATGACCCTAGGAGATACCCAATTATATTATTTTAATTTTTAAAAATCTTTCAAAATTTCTAGAAATCAATGTATTATAAAATTCAAAATTTTGTTATTTCAGACTTTTTTGAATTCGGTCACATAATTCCATTAAATTTTTATCATTATTCTATTAGGGACATATTAGCCCGCAGAAATCATTAGAATCATCTAATTTTACTTGAAACATCAAGTACAACATTTTCTAATATACCTACAATTGGATTCTAAATACGTGTTTGAAGCTTTTGGAGATCAGGATAAATAAAATATTTGTTTTAAACCTCTTTAAATGACTTTAGGGGACACCCACTGAAATTATTTTAATTTTTGAAAATCTTTTGGAATTACCAAATATCTGTGTATTATAATAATCTTCAAAATTTCGTCATTTCGGACATTTTTAGACCCGATCACGGAATGCCCTTAATTTTTACTATAGTTTTAACAGGATTATATTAGGTCACAGGGTCATTTGAACCATCTAATTGACTTGAAACATCAATTACAACAATTTCTAATATACGTACGATTGGATCTTAAATACGTGTTTGGGGCCTTATAGGTCCAAAATACATTAAATTGTTGTCCAAAATCTCTTTATATGACCATTGGGACTCCTATATTTTTATTTTTAAAAATTTATCAAAATTACTTGAAATCGTTCTATACCTGATTAACCTTCAAAATTACTAGAATAACCTTCAAAATTTCGTCATTTTGGACTTTTTGAACTCAGTCGCAGAATTTCTTTAAATTTTTACCTTAGTTCTAACGGAGGCATATTAGCCCGCCGAAGTCATTAGAACCATCTAACTTGACTTGAAAAATCAATTATTATCATTTCTAATATACCTTAAATTGGATCCTATATACATGTTTAGGGCCTTTGGAGGTTTAGGATAAATAATATCTTTGATCAAAACCTCTTTATTTGACCCCATGGGACACCCACAGAAATTAATTTTATTTTTGAAAATCTTTCGGAATTACCAAAAATTGATGTATTATATCATTTAAATTCCGTCATTTCAGACATTTTTGGACTTGGTTGAATATTCCTTTAAATTTTTAGCCTAGTTTTAATAGGGTCATATTAGGCAGCGAGACTTATTAGATACTCTAATTTGTCTTGAAACATCAATTAAAACTATCTATAATATACCTATAATTGGATCCTAAAAATGTGTTTGGGATATTTGGAAGTCCATGATAAATAAAATTTTTGTCCGAAACCTCTTTATATGGGACACCAACTAAAATTGTTTTAATTTTAGAAAATCTTTTGAAATCACTTGAAAACGGTGTATTACAATGACTTTTTCTGAGTATTCCTGGTAGGGATGGCAACGAATATTGGACGCGACCTGGATCCGTGGATCCATATCCGTTTTTGAGGATATGGGTCTTCAAAATTTAGATCTGACATATCCGGGTCCTGTGACTGAAAAACGGATCCGGGTATGAGTCTAACCATAATACCCGGACCCAGATCCGTTACCCTTTTTTCATTTACTCATTTGTACTTGTTTGTATTGTTATTCAAAAGACATGTAAAAATTTGATTTAATTCATTTGTTCTTTGTTGTTTTTTAATATTTGAGTAGTTATATGAATTGCATTCAAGTATTGAACTTACATCCTTCGTTGGACTATTGTCATAGATGTAAAATGCAAATTTATAAATTTGAAACTTATTATTGTCGGAAAAAATAGGCAAAATATGTATGATCCGTTTTGGATCCGGGTCTGTTGGACCTGGATATGGATCATTATTTTACATACCCAGCGGATTTGAATTTGGATCCATCCTTGAAAAACGGATCTGAATCTGGTCCATATCCGGTCCGTTGCCATCTACTTCATGGTGTAGACTTCTCTGTGGCCAAGTCCACCAAGTCCTAACGGTGATTGTTGTGGTCTTTCTTGTCTAGGGCACGAAATAATACATCTGGTCTCTTGGGAACAAAAGAACTATCAATTGATTTTTGTCTCCATTATTCCTAAATAAATATTATAAGACATAGGTAGTAATCATTTTCACAACAAAAGTAGTTAGGTACCTTGATTTACTGGAATTGTTGTAATGGAATCTTTAACCTCTTGAGTTTGTTTATCAACTAGTTCTACTAATTTTGCAAGAAGCCATGCATATGTCCTATCTAATAAACTAGAAACGACGGATGAAGATGATGGTGAAGGAATATACTCTATTCTACGCTATATGCTATAATTCTTAGCGTATAAACTCTGTCTCATATGATATGGATATAAATTTAGAGATGCACTCCTTGCTTTCTCATTATTTTATGATAGTAGCAAAAAAAATTAATAATGAATTCAGGCAAAAAAACACAATGCTACTTAACTTAATAATGAATTTATACCTTAAATTCATATGTGGTATGGGGCTTCAGAAATGCCAACACTAGCACTATTAAATTGATCAACATCCTATTAAACAAATTTAAAAACAGATTCAATTCGGGGCATTCCAAAATCATAACCCCAACATATTACTTTATCACCAAAGGCAGTCCAACTCGTCACTAAGAGTAAGCATACAAAGACCAACATAAAAATAAATGAATAAAAAAGGCAGAGGATAGAGGAGGAATAATGTACAACATTACTCTAAAATTCATGCTTATCAAAATGTATCAATTAGTCAGAGGCTTAATTTGGAGGAAAATCCATAGCAATGCTCGAAGAGACAGTAGATAGGAAGTAGGAGTGTGGTATGGGAGTGGGCGGAACTAATGACTTCATTTTGGCAATAAAATTTATGCGAAACATGTTCTGGCAATTTTATCAACTTGAGAGTAAACAAGAACTCGGAGAAACAAGTTAAAACTCTAGACATCATTTGCTAGATGGACGCTCCTACCCATTCAGCTTAGCTGCAAACTTTTATTTCTTTCTCACCAATAAAAGAATTGACAATTTTTTTTTTTTTTTTTTTTTACAGAAGATGCTCATTCCTAAAAATGATACACTTGATTACAAAACTTTCCTAAAAAGAAAGACATTTTACTTTGTACAGATGAAATAAATTTACAAGATGTCACGGCAAATAATTCTGAAGGCATTCTTTTAACTTTTGAAATGTAACAGGCTTTGACACGAACGAATCCATACCATGAGCAAAGCACTCATCTGCACTCTCTGATAATGCATTTGCTGTCATCTGCTTTCATCAAATGCAAATAGTTCAATGAGTAGTTGTTCCATAATCAGGTCAAGGTTATTTACAATACAACTAACAGCAGCAGGAAATTTTATGAAGTGATGTCTTCACTCTATTTATTGGTTGTAGTCCTATCTTGCAAAGGGATGATGTTGAGCCGAGCCTATCTTGAGCTTGGGGAGGCACAGATCGTTTCACACCAACTCAAACTCGTTGTCAAGCTCAGAATTATCAGCCTCGGTTTGTCTCAATACTCAACTGAAGCTCAAGTAGCTTAAGCTTGAGTCATGAGCTCCAAAAACAAAATACTATTTCAAGCTATGATCTTCATATTAAGTATTTGTTCACATTTGGTTTAATAATTATCTTTCGGTTTACAATATAACTCATGGTTTCATAGTTCAGTTAGCTTCTTTCAAGAATATAGTTGACCCTGCTCACAAGCTCTTGGGGATCTGTTACTCTCATCTTGTTTGGGTCCAAAACCAAGCTTTCACAGACTTTAACTGAGCCGAGCTTGAGCAGCTCACAAGCAGGCTTGACTTGTGAAAACCCCTAGTCATGCGTACTTCCGCAATCAACAGCATCTATGCTAAATGACCAATGCTACTTTCTAAATTACTTCAATTATTACTTTTATTGAATGTGCCAAGTCTTAGTAAAATCAAGCTACAACCGCTTATGCCATGGTAGAAGACTTATGATAGGATATTCTAGCAAACTTTCAAATTGAATAAGTGGAAAAATAAAAAATTAGAATTACTATCATGTTCTTTGTAGGAAATATTTATTATATTTTACTTTCATTCATCATGAAGAATCGAGTGACTTGTCTTCCACAGACATTATGAACTACAAATAGAAGAAGGTTACATATTGTGTGTAGAGCATGTGTGGCTCATTCTTAAGCAAAGAAAAAGTGTGCATGATAGTGTGTGCGTGAGATTTGTGAGCTCACTTGTAAGTGTCTACATATAGTGGTGATTCTGTCAGTGAGGTAAGTATACCTAAAAAGTAAAAAGTGTTTATTCCTCCTATAATATCTTGTCACCCTTGTAAATATCTGTGTATAGTAAATATAATTGTATTTACTGTTTCCTATACCACGAGTGCTCATCAATATACAAAAATCTACTGGTCCATCTATTTATTTTTGGTGGAAAAGTGACACACTACATCTAAAAGAGCCTATTGGGATGTGTTTTTGATTGGAATAAAAGTCGTATGGTTCAATTTTACTAACATTAATCTACAAGCAAACAGATTAACAGAGCAATGTAAAGGAGTCCGAGGCATATAACAACGCAATCTCAAGGTCCTTTAATTACAACTACTTACCGCGATGATTGGAATTCTCTTTGAAGCATCATAAAAATTTAATGGTGAATCTTGAGAATGCATCGGTTGATCAATTCCTGCTTCCGCAGCAGCATCCCAGTTACCAGTCTCTTCATAAGAACGTATGATCCTTGTAGCCTGAAGTCCGTCCATCACTGGCATGCACACATCCTGCAAACATTGCTTGCATCAGTCAAACCACACTTGTGCTTTGCAATTCCTAGCAAGATTACATTAACCTACTTAGGACACTTGACTTTTGCTTGGATGAACAAAATAAAGAGGATAAAACTAATCTATTTGGACCCAATGTATTAAAAGACAGCCTGCCTATGCTGATCTTTCTAAACCAAGGGAGATTTGTCTCCTTCAAACAAGGGTCTTTAAAGTATGCTACTTTTTATTGATTGAATCGGTTGTATATTTAGTTGTATGGTTTTATGCATTGTTCTCCCCTAAATTTATTTTTCTTCCCTAACCTACCATTTAGAAATTAAAAAATGTGCAGAATTATTATTATGATTATTTTGTGGAAGATCCTCAAATAATTATATCCTAATTTACAAGAGTAAACAAAGAAAAATGGACAGCAAAGAAAAACATAATATTATAAGTAAAAAAAATATTTACCATCAAAAGAAGGTCGTAAGTACGATGTTGAACAGCACGAATGGCTTCAATTCCATTGTTCACAACGTCTATGCTGTGACCCAATTGTTTCATCATGGAAGTTGTCACCATCACATTGATCTTATTGTCTTCTACAAGGAGAATTTTAGGTTTTTCCTCAGCTCTGCCTACTTCAGGCTTGCTGCTTGCAGTACTCTCACTCGTCTGTATTGTTGGTTCATTTAATGTCTTATCCACTTGACTCCCACTGACAGTATCCCCACCCTCCATACCCAATGTTCTTTGGATATCACCAATATTACTTTTATCTCCAACGCATTGATCACTTCTACCCCTCGTCTGATCAGTAGCATTATCACCACTGTGCCAGGAAGAACTCTCAGGTGACGCTTGCTCATTTTCCAACTCTTTTGGAGTAGCAGGAGTAGGAGACACTGGGTTAATGTCAGGCAATATACTATATCCATAATTATTTTGTAATAGATTCTGGTTCCTGTTTGATCCACCAAGGGTCAACATAGAAGAAGTCAATGTCCGAGGTTGGAATTGGAAATATCCTGCAGTATGATCATCAGTGGCTGTTGCTTCATGATGACAAGAAGCATCTGGAAGCTCATCAGGATCATCAGACTGATCATCGGATTCAGGAGATACCCTATATGGGAGAACAAACGTGAATGTTGATCCACAATGCTCTTTGCTGGATACAGTCATATGACCACCCATCAGCTCGACCTATGCAAAGAGAGGAGATCAACAATTATTCTAGGCAGCAGCCAGTATTCAGAAACGACACCATAGCATGACTGAATTTGCCATTTTAGAGTACTAAGTATTTTAACTGCTGGGAGAGGGTAAAGGAAGAATAATTATAAAATGTTTAGCAGAAGCAGAATTTACCAGTTGTTTGCATATGGCTAGGCCTAAACCAGTTCCACCGTACTTACGAGCATGATCAGCACTGGCTTGCATATATTTTTTGAATAATGTGGGCAAAGCATGCTCTGTCAAAACAAGAACAAATGCGCTATAAAGTTAAATTACAACTTGAGCTTTAGTTTATGATACACCAAAGATGGAAAACTGAGATACATCTTAAGTGGTCACAAAAGAAGTTAATAATCAAACCTGGAATCCCTATGCCAGTGTCATATACATCACAGCGTATCCATACTGTTGTTGGAAAAATAACAGCATGCCTAGCTTTGTCTTTTGACAATGATTCTCCACTCTTTACTGGCGTTTCAGGCTCATCCGAATTTTTATGAGTTTCATAAGGAGCATCTCCATATTGTTGATCAGAAATACCGTTCTCATTGGCAGCAGTGTAAAATTCAATAGAATTTTGATCTTCTTCTTCGGAATAAGGCGCAGGTACTAGATAAAGTCGTATGCCAACTTTACCTTCATGCGTAAATTTAATAGCATTGCTGCAGAAGAAGTTCCAATTTATCAGCAAACTGATGACATAAGGGAAAAATAACAGAGTAGCAAGATGCAATAGGAACAATAGTATACATCTTGTGAGCCACAAAACTATTTCACATTTTCAAGGTTGACACATGTTCTAATCTACTTGAGAAACTGAATACTGAGCAGTGAAAAATGGATAGATAGCATGGGACCAGTGCAAGGTGCAGTCTATATATACCTTACTAGATTAGTGAGAATTTGTCGAATCCTAAGAACATCTCCAATCACCTGAAACAGATATAATGGGAAAGTGCTGTCAGACAATGCATGCAAACGTATGTACATACTGGCGACTTGTTTCTTAAGTCAAGACGACACCCTAAAAGGCTAAAACTTTCCACATCAGTTGATTCAACATCAATATTAACCCGATGCCTCTAGATAGGATTCAGTCCAGGACAGCATAAGGGTGTTGGTGGAGATTAATGTGTCCAGCCTCCACACAAACAGGTATATATACCACAAACAACTTAAAGCTATATGGCCAATCATTGTATAATTGAGTAATAAATCCAAATTCTGATATCAGAAAACCTAGACAGAAATAGCATGAAAAAGTTGAAATCTGTAGTCATGGCAGTAGGTATACAGAGGCCAAAGGTCATAAGCCCCAAAACAGGATCATAATGAATTGTTGAATAAGTCTGTAATCTGAATGCAGAAAGTGATCCGAGTTCCACGGATAACCTAAAGGCTTAAGCCCGACCAATGGAGAAGAAGGATACAAAATGAACTAATGGTCTACTTAAGACCCATGAAATGCAAAAATAGTGCATTGTGCGAAAATGGGAGACTGCCCTCTTGAGAGTATTTTCACTTCAATCACCACAAAGAGTTGTAAAGTGTGTCAAATGCAGAATCACAGGATGAATTCCTGATTACATGGGAAATAATGTTCTCACCTCTATAGGTACATCATCTGCTATATATCCTTCTAGTGTTAGCATTTTCTTTAAAGACGCTGCAGCTGTCTGGAGTACATGTCTTACAACTTCTCTTGGCCGGAACTTGGTAGCTTCCAGTTTCATAACACCTGAAACCCAAAAACAAAGAACAGGAAATAAATCATTTGGTGTTCAGCTAAACACTCTATAAAAATAAGTCCTCAAAAGGTCAAACCAGCCCTCACAGAAATTTGACTAATATCAAGGTCAATAATATCAAACCTGACTCAACCTTGGAGAGGTCAAGGATGTCATTGATGAGCTGAAGGACCAAATCCCCAGATGAAATCATGACATCTAACAATTGTCGTTGTTCCATGTCCAGTCTAGTGGTGGCTAGAACCTCGGCCATGCTAACAACACCAGACAATGGTGATCTTATCTCATGAGACATGGTAGCAAGCATTTGCTTCGCTCGCATAGTTTCCTCTACATAATATTTGAAAGCATCGTTTAGAAAACGACATATGCCAAACAGCAACTGTAACTCATAAATCACTATAATTGCCCACCATACCTGTAATATGTATCGTCTTATTCAGCTCAGTCTCCATGGCTTTCTGTACAGCTATCTCCTCTCGAAGCTTTGCCATCTTTTCTCTTTTTCTGACCTGTTGAAAATTGAGCACGATATAAGGCACTATTTGAATGGCATTTTGAGTCTCCTAATCACAAAAATGAGAAAAGAAGCATAATATTGGATAGACTAACCTGATCTGTAATGTCCATTCCAATGTAATTGACACCAATGGTCTCTCCTGCCTTATTGAACACAGGTTCCACGTATATCAAAAATGTTTTTGACCCAAAAAGTTCAGTTTCGAAAGTTATTTCTCTCTTTCCTGGTAATCCACGTTCTAAGACTTCTCGCTTGAAATCTAGTGACTCCTTCACTCCGGCGCCAGAAAAGATTTCCGTATCCGTTTTTCCTATAATATCCTGAAAAATCAGGTAAGTTGAGAAATGCCACACTGGTTTCCTACGATTAGATGCTTGAAACAAAAGGGAAGATAGAAATACACAGTCCTGTCCCCACTTGCAGAAATTTTGCATCCATCTTCAAGGACAAAGATTAAAGGCTCTAAGTTTCAGGAAAGCACACCAGTATCTTACCTCCTCTTTAAAACTTGGATAGTGGTTGTAGATAAAACGGTACCTCAGCTCTTTATCCTGAAACAAATGCACATGATGAAAGTCTCAATGCAAGTGCTCACCCAGCCATACATAGAAATGGTAGTCCTAGAGAAATGAATGCATGGTTATATCGTTTCCAGCCTTACCATATGACCAAGAACAATAGGTGCATTCTGAAGAATGAAGTGTATGAAGTTATCCGCTCTTTTAAGCATCTGTGACAATTCTGCCACTGGTGTGGACTGTTTCTCCATATTCTTAATGCTTTCATCCAATTTTTCCAAGAGAATCTGCTCTCTCTGCCTGCTTTCCTTCAACATTTTCTCCAGGACCCGGGCCTTTTGTTTCCAATACACGATGGTATCATACTCGGCATCTATTTCAATCCCTTTATTAGTTTCAACAGGTGAATCATGTTTCTTCTTTGGAACAACTTTATAGAAATCATACAGGTCCTCCAACACTGAAGCTGAATACCTGTCGGTTCCAACTCGTTCTTCCTCGAAACGATGCTCCTCCAAAATCTCCAATCGCTTAAGCTCAGCCTCCTCTCTTTGCTTGCTGAGGCGATCAAGCTCTTCTTTAAGGAGACGAGCAGCATTTTCTTGCTTATACTCCCAATGCTTCACAAGGTAGGCTAGTTGATTGGAACCCTTGTCACTATGATC
Source organism: Dysphania ambrosioides (assembly GCA_026401315.1). Taxonomy (NCBI): domain Eukaryota; kingdom Viridiplantae; phylum Streptophyta; class Magnoliopsida; order Caryophyllales; family Amaranthaceae; genus Dysphania; species Dysphania ambrosioides. The sequence goes on along the minus strand of CM048663.1, from coordinate 321,899 downwards.
TGTCATGTCATGGAGACGCTCCAAATCAATTTCTTGAGGCTCTCCCGCATTGATTGCAACTTCCTTTAACATATCGTGATCATCCCTCGGCCAATCCACATTAAATTGGCTCCCAGCTTCATTTACATTCTCGGGCCACATCGGATTGAGAGCTTCCTCAACATCCATATGGTCATCTACTATTTGATCCTCCATAATGCCTAGCTTAATTACATACAATTCTATAAACCCTTGTTTCAATTCAATGTATTATTGGCTCTAAAGCATACACACTGCTTCTTCATAGTTTTTTTAGGAGAAGCTCTGTATCCAATTCACCAAGACCCAATTAAAAACAACAGTGCATCCACTTGCTTGATTAAAGATGAATCTCTGTTCGGGTTGTCGAATTCTGCGGTGACATAACATCAAACAACACAATTTCATCATCAATTCTAGTTGCTGCTACTAGTTGGTTCTGTCCTTAATAAAATCATGCAATTTGACGGTATGGGAAACATTCACCAAAGAGCAACTCAAGTTGTATATTTTTCTAAATAATCTTCTGCTTTTTGCACCTTTTAGAAAGAGAATTGGGGACGGAATACCCCACAGGGAAAAGTTATTGAAAATGACTGCTCAATCCATGTGAATACCGAATGACAACAAACACAGCAGCATATATACATAATGAATCAATTATATTCCAAAATTCATTCTTCTTAGTGTAAAAAAGTTGAGAAATTTGCAAAGCATACAAGAACATAACTCCTAATTTGGGAAAAAAAAAATTGAAACTTGAATCTGACATTATTCAAAATTCAAAAGGAAGACAATAACAGGAAAATGCAAAGATTAGGCATGGATCACACAACTCCGAGTAGACACCCCAAAAATTATTTTTTTTAAAAAAAAAAAAAAAAAAGTTAAGGCAAAGTGGAAGATTCTAACCTGAAAGTTGGGCTAAAATGATGACACAAATAAAATCTGTGAAAGTTATATGTAAGATTAGTGGAAATAGTTGATTAATATAAAAATAAAAAAAATAAAAAAATATATATAACTGGGAAGGTGAAATAATGGAAGAAGAAGAAGAGAGTTGTATTTGGGGTAAGGAAAGGTGTAAGTTTGGGTTAGATCTGAGGGATTGTCATAAACATGTCTTGAAATCATCAGTCAATTAACAGAAGAGAGACACAGCACAACACTAGTAAACTAGTAATGTCTATTGGATTAACAAAGGCTAAAATAAAGAAAGAAAGAAAGAAAGGATGTAGTAGTACTAAGTCCAATCTCTAAGTAATAATATTAATAAATCAAAGCTAAAGGATGCAGCCATGTGCCTTTGTGAAGAATAGGAGCTCAATGTCTGTTTTTTATTCTTTATATTTTGCATTGTTTAATAACTTCAACAGCATCTGTTTCAGCACCCAACAAAGCTATTTCTCAGATTCTCAACTCTGAATCCCATACATTGACACATACAATCATACTTAAAGTTGCTTAATTTGATAAGAATGTATAGATCATTGTTCATACGCAAAGATTATTGGGTGCAGTTGCAGTACTGCTGCAGTAGTTTGGCCGTGTGAGTATACTCACAGTAGCATCATCACTTTTACCGACTAAAGACGAACACACCAAAGCCAGGAAGATATCTTCTTTTATTTACTATTTTGCCATTTTCCCTCATTTCTCTCATTTTACTTACATTCTTTTGCCAATATTCTCAGAAAACATTTTTGAACATGTAGACACCTTCGATTAATATGCATTCGCAATTATCAGATGAGGTCAAAAAAATTTTATGGTGAAAATGGTCAAAACGCCCAAAATAGGCGTTTTGACCATGGTTAAACCGCCCAAAATATATCCGATGATTGCGATTGCATGTTAATAAAAGGTATCGATATGTCCAGGATTGAAATTAGGGAGAGAAAGTGATGGAGAGAAGAAAAAAATTAGAAAAATGGCAAAATCGTGAATAAAAGTGCTGACATTAATGAGTATTTTGTTGGCGTTGAATAACAACCTTTTAAAATTGTCTATTTCAGTTCACATATTACTACTACGCGCCTTTGTTTTTCAGCTTCAGTACGCAATTGTCATCAAATCCAATTGTGCTAACTAATTTTGATTTTTCTATATTCTTTGAGGGACACTCTTTATAAGTTTGGTGCATGACTTATATCCTCTCCATTTACATCCTTCTCATTTTAATAACGCTTCTTATTTTAGTAATTACGATCATAGATACATGTTTAAGAATTAGGAGTTATGTTATGTTTAACGTATATACATAAAACGACATAGACATGCAACTCCTTTGTTATAGGACATTGCTTTCACCCTAAACTAATCCTTCACTAAATATAATTAGCAAAATTAAAAGTAACTGCCATATATCCGTTATTAAAAAAAAAAAAAAAAACAAAGAAGGGAATGATCCTAAAAGGATAAAATGTCTCTTTAAGCAATAAAAGGACCTAAAGAACAAGAAAGGTAAGAGAAAGAGACGGATAATGATAATGAAAAGCATCGTCACAATTTGTAATAATTAGTAGTATGGCAATTGCATTATAAAATGGATTCGTCGTACAGTGACTCTTGTTCAATAAGTATCATAAAAAGAACAGTTGAGTTGAAATTGTATGTACATAATACATTATGCATATCACGTTCTGTTACGTTGGATGAAAATGATCTGATCGTAAGAATTGTGTTATTTGGACGTAATCATTCTTGGAATTATTCCGCTCATCAACATTATTGCTTTACCATCAACAAACAGGTAGTAAGAGCCATTTAATACTGGTTTTGCAAATTATATGCACATACTCTCTTTCTCACAATAAACAAAAATTCTCATTTTTCATATTCTCATTTTTCATATTCTCATTCGTTTTTATTTTAGGTGGTAATCTACTTAATGTAATATTATTCGTTTATATTTTACATCGCACCTTTTACATTTTTTTCCCTCTTACACCACCTCTGTAATAAATAAATAAATAAATAAATAAATAATAAGACATTGCCCACTTTCTTAATATTTTATTTACTTATATTAAATACAACTCCTCCACATAAACTCTTGTAAAACTTGTATAAAGTTTAAAAATGCAACAAATAGAGTATTTGGCATGCTAGCAAGCAACTAAGCATCCACTTTGACTAACTATTATTTTATTCATAATCAAGTCTTTATGAAATGTCAAGTAAAGGACCACTCGAACCTAGTCTTTAATTCTTTATGAATGTCAAGTGAGGGACCACTCGAACTTCAACTTTCAATCTGATTCAGAAGTTCTTAAGAAAATTTACTTATTAGAATATTCCAATTTTATACTCCTAATGTGGTCATGTGGTGTGACAAGTCTCTCAACTAAGATTTTGAGACAGGGCCTTAAATAAATCTCGTTAAACCCAGCCCTGCAAATGATACCACTTCAAAGACATATATGTAGAACAAAATAAAAATAGACATATTTGCCGATGGTTGACATGATAGTAATTTCTTGCGTTCAAAAGTGAACTCAAGTTTCATTTTTGTTACTATAATACTATTGTTTGTTATGGTTTACAATCATAACTTTTTGTTATACCATGTTAGTCACACTAAGCAGCCTAACAATAAACACAAACACTCAATTTATCATTGCATGCAATTGTATTACAACATTTCCGGATGCCTAGGACATTTGCTTAGGGATGTCAATTCGAGTTTACAGATCAATTTTGGATTGACCAATTACGGGATAGTTCTCGTCAGGTTAGGTCGGGTCGTTATCAAATAGGGTCAAATCGATTATTTACTTTGTCAAGTTTAGTCCAGTTTCAGGTCGAGTCATGTTTGGTTCGGTTCCATGACGATTTACATCCGGGGTTTTTCGGATACAGATCATATTTGGTTTGAGTCAATTCGAATCGATTTCAGATAGGTTATAGGTTATAGCAGGTTGTTCCAAACTTGGACCATATTCTATTCAAGATAATCCGAATTGTTTCTTAGACATGTTATAGCGTGTTATTTTGGGTCATAGTCGATTTAGGTCAATCCAGATCGATTTATAAACGGGTTATATCGTATCACAAAGATTTGGTTGACATAATTCATGCATAAATAGAACATCATTAAATAACATAATTTAGTCACAACTCACCTTTTATGACTATAAGGCTCCTCTAAAATGGAAGAATTTCCAAGGCCTTTAGAATAGAAAATAGAAATTACAATGTGATTGTATCTATATTTAAATTTTTATGGAAAATTATCAAATCGGGTCTATATGAGTCACTTTGGCCTTTCGGGTTGGGTTAGGTGGGGTCAAAATATTTAAGAAGTTTGTTACAAATTATGAGTTTAGTTTCATAAAATATACATTTTGAAATTAATATGAAAGTATAGTTTTAAGGTTAACTCTAATCGGGTAAAATATAGGTCAATAAAATTTGGTCATACTTAATTAAATTGTTTACAAGTTGATAAAAGTGGGTCACGGATCGTTATCAGTTATGTCATAACAATTATCCATTCAAATCTAGTCAGTTTCAGGTTGTCATCGGTTTTCATCAGGTTGGGTCATTAACGAGTCAGGTTGTCTTTGGGTCGAGTCATTAACAAGTCAGATTACATTCGGATTGGACACATATCGAGTCTAGGTCTTGGAATATTGGGTCTAATCGGTTTCGAGTTGACTTCAGGTTAGGTTACAAGTCTCACTTTTCGGGTCATAATCAAGTTGAGTACAGGTTGATTTCATACAGTTTTGTGAGTCGGGTCAAATTTTGACATCTCTGTGTTTGCTCCTAGGTCTCCTATGTATGTATGGAGAATCCTATGAACGGTTAAACTTATCGAACAATCACCAAATGGCAATCACTAGATAACCGCCCCTTAATGAACTACCCCGACAATTAACCAATGCTTTGAATCCGTGGCTAGCATGTGTCCCTGTACTGATAAATGCACTACGTTATCGATCCTCAATTACCTTTAAAATCCAAGCATTTTTGCATGTGCCCGTTGCATGAACAATGCAGTGCCCAACATACTTCCCAGGCCATGCCTCGGACAAGCTAGGACTAGTCCGCGCCTGGTATGAGCTAGCTTCAGTCAACACTCCCCCTAAATCCTTGGCAATCAAGCACATTAAGCTTTTAGGCACTCTGTACATCAACTAGGCAAAATTATTGCAGCTCAGCTCATCTTAGTAACCTACAACCCACCTAATGCAGTACAACCGTAGCTAATGCTACCCGTCACTGCTAAATGATGAACACAACGCCTTGCGGGTAACCATTGCATCGCTTTGCATACAAACAAAACATAGCATCACTAAATATACGCATAACACTATTATATACTACAAACGATCATCCATGAAATAAAGTAGACTTTTTTTAAACTTTCTTTTTTAAAAAATACCTCATTGACAAAATAATTCAAAAAATGATCTTAGGCTGAGTTTATGTTTAAGTGAAAACCTCTAGATATGGAAATCACGTATAGTTTTCCCACATAGTGCTAAGGATTTGGCCAAGACAGAAGACAACAATTTTAATTTGGCTCAATTTTCCGCATAAGTCCAGCATAGGAGTTCAAGTGAAATCGTTGTTCTTGAGAATGATTAATACAACTATACCAGAAGCTTAGCCCGAGATCATTTTTCAAATTACTTTGCCGGCGAAATTAATTTTCTATTTTTTTTTAAAAAAGTTAATGATTGTTTTTTCAACAAAGTATCGACACCAAGGTTGTTGTTGTAGCCCTCACTATATCATGCAACACGCCCATGAGTCGTGCCCATGTGTACCTCAATTCTTATAGAGGCTTATTTAGCAACATTTATGCTCCTTAACATTTATTGACAGAAACATAATAATGGACTACGAGATCCTCCAAAGGTAGGGATGACAATTCAATCCGAATCGAGTCTGATACAATCCGAAGGAAAAAGTCCGATCCAAATCCATATAAAAAGTTCAATTCCGAATCCGATAAAAAAACTCCAACTCCGAATAAGAGATGGGTCGGATTCGGATATTTTATTACATCCGACCCGATTGTGATCCGAGTCCGATAGTCCGATCTGAATGAGTAGTATCAAAGCTAGTATTAGAAAAACCCAATTATAATAACCCAAAAAAAAACCATGGTACTTGCTTGTGTTGTATAAATTTTTTTAATTTAGTTTATTTATTATAAATGAATTATAGTATTGGTAATAAAATTAACTAAAAAATAGGTAAGAAAATATTAAATTTTGGATCAAATTCGAAGGTCCGACGGATCGAATTTGAAGATCCGACGGATCGGATTGGATACGAAGGTCCGACGGATCAGAGTCGGAGTTTGCGGATTCGGAGTCGGATTCAGATCCAAAATTAAGGTATGCGAACTTATTGAATCTGGATTCGGATTTTGTTGGATAGACTCCGACTGGGATCCATTGTCATTCCTATCCAAAGGAATCCAAAGCCTACCCACATAGTTAGCTAAATACTCATAGATTAATGTAAACATGCCTCTCCTTAGATATTTTCTATAAGGTTTGCCAGCCAATAACTATAGACAATTGTTGATCAGCACACGCTACTACCATAGGACTGTTTGCTCCCTTGCATAATACTCAATTCCTATGAGACAAGCGACGGCGATGCTGTCCTACACAGCACGCCGTACGCCCCCGTGCACAAGGGGTGTCACTTCTTCTACCAAATACCAACTGATCGTTTGTGTAATGACAAATGAGATACTGTTATCATTGACCTATTAGTTAACACTTTTTACTGCACAAACTTGCTATGTACAAAGGGGGTGCATTCACAAGGAAATTGAATTACTTAGGGGTCGCAGTGATTGAGTGGTAGTCGGAATGTTATGTCACTCAGTTACTAAACTTATGACTTATGTATGCGAGCCTTGGCACATGAAAGCTGACAGACTTGGGATGGTGCAACTTAGTACAAAAGTTTGACTGATCTTGGTCCAAGCTTACAAATGAGCCATAAACTAGGGAGATTGTCAAATGATTTTGGGCTCAAAAATAGATGGTGCTGAAAACCCGACCGAGGTTAATGAAATGTGTTGGAGTTAAAAAATAGTATAGTGATGGAGTGTTGGTTGCATCATCGCACCACAGAATAAAAATAATTAATAATGCAAGCTAAGCTGAGGAGCAGGGACAGGTAGGATAGAAGTTTAGGTTAAAGTGAAGTAGGATTATATTATTGTAACTTAGTAATATGGATTAAGATACCAAGTTTTTAACTAGACAATAAAAAAGAAGAAGAATGACATCCACCCAAAAGGGTCGGCCTCTTCATCTTCATGTGCAGGACGGTTGCTAATCATGTATGTGAAGCTTATTTTATAAATTTACAGACATTTTTCTATTATTTTGATCGCATTAGCGCAGAAAACCAACATGGAGTCCATCGACAAGTTTGGCTTTATTATTGTTTACGTAATAATAATTAATATTCAACCAAGGCCATAATGACACCTTAATCTAGTTACAAACTGGGATTAGGGGAGTGGCTCTGCTAATTAATCTATTAATTATGCTCTCTTACTTTTCTCATTTTTCCTTCATCGTAAACCCACCGCATTGGTTGACATTTTTTGCAATTAACATCAGCTGCGCTGCAAGTTGATAGTTTTTATTAGCAGCCAACTAATGGCGATGAAGAGTACTTAGCTAATAGCAGAAGATTTGACTTTCAAATATCATATAAACGGGGACGTACTCTTCTTCAACATGTTCAATCATTACACATTTTTGTGTTCCCAGAATTATATTAGATATTTTTTTAATCATTTCTTAGAAGAAAATTTGCTTAGAAAAGCCTCTATATAAAGGCGATCAAGGGTTTTATGTTAGCGTTGAGAGAGATCAAAATGCTGCATTTGGTATTCCAAGCTCCACAGGGCTGCTTATTTTCTAGGCCTAATAATATTTAAAGAAGGCGACGATCCACAATGAGTTATATATCTAAAAATTATAGTTTAAGGTAACTACTCCGTATGTACAAAGTGTTGAACTCCAAACTTTGATAAGAGAGAGTATATGTTGCGAAAAGGAGGCAATGAATGGACAATGGGACATGCATGCTTTAATTTGTGCATAATAAGCATGCCAAATTTATTAGATTAATCATGCAACACTATGTCGACTTGCATATTTGTGTATTACTCCGTATTAAGTAGTCAACTATGTTTGACGTTTCTGTCAAAAACAAAAAGGTGTGTCAACAGATGTTATTAAAGAACAGTGAAGGAATCACTCCTCGGGATTACCAACGGATGCTTCAAGCCTTCAACGTTGTTGGGAAGCCATGCAACAGTTTGAGATTTTGACGCACTACATTTTACTTGGTAGGCTGATGAATATATTAAGAAGATGTCACAGAAAAAGGCTCTCTTTTAGCTTTAGGAATGTAACATATATGCTTTGACACCACCGAATCCATACCATTGGCACTCTCTGACAATGCATTTTCTGTCATCATCTGCTTTCACCAAATAAATAGGCAGGTCAAAAATTAACAGCAGCAGGAAAATTTGGATGATAAGTAATTTCATCTTTGCCATGCTTCATGCTATATATTGTTTGTGTCTTCAGTCTTATCCTATGTAGGAAATCCCTAGTAGATTTCAGTGAGGAATTAAGTAACATGTGCCCCATTGACATTATGTATGTAGTATATAAGATGGTAGGTCAGCATTTTTTAGAAGAGCATTTGTGGCAAAATCAGGTCACTTGTGTAGTTGTGTGCTCATTAACATTTGAAAACATATTGGTCCATATATTTGTTTGTATGTAGGTAAAAGCTGGACAAAACACTAGCCAGTTTCAAGAAAAGAAACATCGAAAAAACTTTTGTAATAAAGGTGAACGAAACATAACAGTTTGACCTATAAAATAGATCTTGCTGTGTGGTTTTTAGGCAAATTTTGGCATGACCTTCTCTCCAAAACTAGTTGATGTGATTCTAGATCACAAACAAGAGGAATCTCATGCAAAAGTCGTGTGAAGATTATGGACCAACTTTGATGGATTAAAGTTTGTAACTTTGATGGATTATGGACCAACTTTTCTGTGAAAGTAAATGATTAAATGATAGTACTTAAATCTTGCAATTTTAGTGGGTTTCATCCTAATTGCAATTAGAAGTTTACGTCAAATAAACTAAAAGCATATAACAACTCTGAGCCCACAAGGGGCACGTCCATGTCTTTAAATAGGCTAGGGAAAGCTGTCTAATACAATCTTAAAGGGATTAGGCAAAACAAATTAAAAACAGCAAAACTAAAGTCGTAATCCTAGTGCAAGTAAGAAAACAAATTTTAATATAAGTTGAAATCATAAGTTGACCCGGCCTTATTAGAAAAAAAAAAATAATAATAATAAAACCAACTCAAGCTGAAAAGTACAAAATCAAATCCTATTACATTTAGGAAAAACAACTCTTATTCACACTTGAATCAGGAATCCTTACCAACTCCAAATGCTCTAATTGTTAAAAATACCTCAAGCAAGGCTAAGAACAAGTGAGCAAAATCTAAGAAACAATTAAGGCTACTATTATCTCATCACGTTTCCACTTGACACCCACTTACACTAGGCCCAGCCTCCTTATCCAATGATCCATCCATTTTACTTTCATCTCCAACACACTGATAATGCCTACCACTCAACTAGGCAGCAGCATTACCACCACTGTCCTTTGAAGAGCTCTCAGTTAACGATTGCTCAACTTCCAACTCTTGTGGAATGGCAGGAGTAGGAGACAATGAAGCATAATTTTCTGGCACAGGGCTTATGCCAGGCATCATATTATATCTATAACTAGTTTGTAAGTGATTCTGGTTACTTCTTGCTCCACTGAGGACTGGCAGAGAAGAACTCATTGTCTGGGGCTGGTATCCACAAGTATGATCATCAGTGGTTGTATCTGGATGCTCATCAGGATCTCCAAACTGATCATCGGATTCAGAAGTTAACCTGAATGGGAGAACAAATGTGAATGTTGATCCACAATGTTCTATGCTGGATACCGTCATGTGACCATCCATCAGCTCGATCTGTTGAAAAAAAACAAACCAACATTTTTTAGGCATCTGCAACCTTCATAAACGATTCCACGAGCACGACTGAATTTGCTATTTTATTTAAAGTACTACACTATTATCTGCTGGGAGTGGGAATGCAGCAACAGTTTCAGGACTTCTGTATGTTTGATTCACAGAAAATAAGCATACTCCGTATAAAAGGAAACACAATCATAAAGTGGACAGTGCATAGAAACATAATTTACCAGTTGTTTGATTTCGGCTAGGCTTAGTCCAGTTCCACCGTAGTTACAAGCATGATCAGTACTAGATTGCATACCTTTTTCGAATAATAATGTGGGCAAAGCATGCTCTGTCATACACAAGATCAGATGAGCACGAAATTGTAAGATAGCTCTAGCTTTAGTTACGGAGTATGGTATACTAGGTATAATGATAGACTATCCTTAGGGAATGTATGTATTACTGAAACACAAATTAAGTGGTCGCATTATAAGTTTATGATCAAACCTGGAATTCCTAGGCCATTATCATATACATCACAGCGTATCCATACTGATGTTGAAAATATAGCAGCACGCTGCACTTCGTCTTTTGAGTGTGGTTCTCCAGTACTCTTGACTAGCGTTTCAGGCTTATCCGAAATTCTACGAGTCTCAGGAGCATCGCCATATGAATGATCAGAGTCACCCTTTTCCTCAGTGGCAGTGTGAATTTCAATCGAACTGTGATCCTTCTGTTCAGAATAAGGAGCTGACACTACATAGATTCTTATGCCAACTTGACCTCCACTTGTAGATTTAATGGCATTGCTGCAGAAGAAATTTTAATTTTTACCATACTGAGGGATGGATAGGAGAAATACTGAGTTATAGGATACAATAGGAAAGAATTGAGTACATTATGTGAGCCATAAAAAGATTTCAAATTTTAAATGCTGAAGCATTTCCTAATCTATTTGAGAAGCTGAATACTGAACAGAGAAATAAAGATAAGATATATGGACCAGTGCAAGGTGCACTCTCCATGTACCTGACTAGATTAGTGAGGATTAGTCGAATCCTGAGAACATCCCCAATTACCTGAAGTACGTACAGTGGGATAATATGTTCAGATTATTTGCATGCAAATGTATGTACATGTAGACAACTGTTGGCAAATTCTTGACAATATCAGCGGATTCTAACCGGATGCCACTAAATAGGCTCCTCTCTTAGGCAGGGTGAGGGGGCTGTTGGACATCATACATACGCTTCCAAAAAAAAAAAAAACAGGTATATACACAACAAACTACTCAGTGTTGTATGGCCTCCATCCTTGTATAACTAAGTAATCTATCCAATTTCTAATATCAGGTCAAAAAACAAACCACTGAAGTAGCATCATAAGGTCAAAGAACTACAGCCATGGCTGTATGCACAAAAAACCGCAACCCGGATTGTAAAGAATTTATGAATTTTAGTCTGTAATATAAGTTAACCAAGTGCAACGAAAGCAGAGAATTTAAGCAAACCCATTAGAGAGGATGGACACAAAATCGATTAATGATCTAATTAAGACCCGTGTAATCATGTATAGCAAGGATGGCTTAAGAGTTGAAATGCGTGTCAAATGAAGACTGGACTGATAAATGAAGGCTTAATTCTGTGTTTCAAGTTGTATATTCTTCATTCATTACATTGTCAATATATACATAAGCACTTGCTATAATCTTGCTATGTTTAATTATGTCTACTTGCTATATTTCTGATCTCCTTTGATTTGGTATCCTTGATTGATCTTCCTTCCTTTACTCACTGATTCTGTTTCCATCTTTCACTGATTTACACTCCCCCTCAAGATAGGTAATGGGATTTCCAATACCTAGCTTGCTCAGTGTTTCTGAAAATGGTTTTGATGGAACAGCTTTTGTGAGTATATCAGCTAGTTGTTCTTCAGATCGAACATACGGAATAGTTATAACCTTGGATTCCAAATTTTCTTTGATAAAATGTCTATCTATTTCCACATGTTTCGTTCGATCGTGTTGGACTGGGTTTTCTGAAATGCTTATGGCAGCTTTGTTATCGCATAGTAGTTCACATCCTTCTGTTGGAGGAAATCCAAGTTCTCCTAGTAGCTTCTGTAGCCAAAGTATTTCTGTAATTCCTTTGGCTATTCCCCTAAATTCAGCTTCCGCACTTGAGAGTGCTACTACTTTTTGTTTCTTACTCCTCCAAGTAACCAAGTTTCCTCCAACTAATGTGAAGTATCCTGAGGTAGAGCGCCTTTTCAGTTTATCTCCTCCCCAATCTGCGTCAGTGTATGCTTTCATTCCGAGGTGATCATTTTTTCTGAAAAGTATCCCAGTGCCAGATGACCCTTTTAAGTATCTGATAATTCTTAACACGGCTTCCATATGATCAGTTTGAGGTTTATGCATAAACTGGCTTACAACTCCTACCACATATGCAATGTCTGGTCTCGTATGGGACAGATATATGAGTTTCCCTACTAGTCTTTGATATTTGCCTTGATCAGTCATCTCAACTCCCTCTCTAATTTCAAGTCCATGATTCTGTATCATAGGGGTATCTGCTGGTTTACAGTCTATCATCCCTACCTCTTCCAGAAGGTCAAGAGTGTATTTCCTTTGTGATATAAAGATCCCTTCTTTAGACCTCAAAACTTCTATACCTAGGAAGTATTTGAGTATTCCTAGGTCCTTCATCTCGAATTCTTTGAATAACTCCCTCCTTATTCTTCTAATTTCTTCTGTGTTATTGCCGGTGAGGATCATGTCATCCACATAGATGATTAAGCATGTTATCAGATCACCACTTTTCTTCAGAAATAAAGTATGGTCTGAATTACTCTGGTGATATCCATTCTTTTTCATGACCACTGTAAATCTTCCAAACCAAGCTCTTGGTGACTGTTTGAGTCCATAAAGAGCCTTCTTCAGTCTACATCCTTCCCCTGTATCGAATTCTTCTAAAAAACCCGGAGGAGCTTCCATGTAGACTTCTTCCTGGAGTTCTCCATGTAAAAAAGCATTTTTGACATCAAATTGATATAAGGGCCAATCTTTGTTAGCCGCTACGGAGAATAAGACTCGTATGGTATCAATTTTTGCAACAAGAGAAAAAGTCTCTGAGTAATCGATCCCATATGTTTGAGTATATCCTCTAGCAACCAGTCTTGCCTTATATCTTTCCACTGTTCCATCTGCTTTATATTTGATTGTGAAAACCCACTTACATCCTACTGAGTGCTTTCCTGCAGGAATTTACATTTATCCCAGGTTTTGTTTTTTTTCAAGGCTTCAATCTCATTCTCCATTGCTTTCTTCCAAATTGTACTCCTCAATGCTTCATCTGTATTTCTAGGTAACTTTTCTGTATAAAGTGAAGAATTGAAGACTTTTGCAGTTTTAGTCAGTTGTATTTCCTTGGAAATATTTGCCACTGGATATCTGGAGTGTCGAGGTTCATATTCAGGCACATATCTTTTTGGGGGAACTCCTCGTGTGCTCCGTAGAGGTAATTTGTACTGTTTCTCTTTTTCTTCCTCCTCAGTTCCTGTTTCCTGTTCTTCTGTAGAAACTGGAATATTATCATCATTAATAGGAGAAGTAAAAGATGGAGTTATTACCTCAGGATTCTCAGGCGATATCTCATCTTGAGTTGGTGATAGGGGTGCATCACTGGTTCTTTGTAATTGTACTATGCTTTCAGACGTTTGCTCGATCAGTCTGCCTACACATTCTTTTGGAACATAATCAATTAAGATTGGGTTAAGCAGCCAGTTTAAGGTGTCACTTTGTTTCTCCCCCTGACACCGAAGATGGTGATCAAAGTACATTTCTGTTTCCAGAAAAGTACAATCGAGAGTGGTATGAAGTTGGTTATTTTTGGGGTCAAAACACCTATACCCTTTTTGAGTTATCCCATACCCAACAAAAACACACTTGATAGCACATGAGTCAAACTTCATTCTATTTTGTTTCGGAATATGAACGTATACTGAACACCCAAATACTCGAGGTTCAAGAGAGAGAGTATGAGGAGCAGATTTGAAGAGTTTTAGGGTATCAAGAGGTGTTTGGAATTTCAGAATTTTTGAGGGTAGTCGATTGGATAAATATGTAGCTGTTGCAACAGCTTCAGGCTAGTAACTTACTGGAATATTAGAGTCAAGCATAACAGCTCTGCTAATATTTAAGAGGGTTCTATTTTTCCTTTCGGCTATACCATTCTGTTGTGGTGTATAGGGACAAGTAGTCTGATGTACTATTCCATGATCTAAGCAAAAATCAGTCATCTGAGAGTTAATGTATTCACCTCCATTATCAGTTCGAAGAATTTGAATCTTAGTATCATATTGGGTCTGGACTAATGTATGGAAGTGAACAAATTTGTTAAAGACATCGCTTTTCTTCCTCAAGAAATAGATCCAGGTCATTCGTGTACAATCATCAATAAATAAGATAAAGTAGGAGAAACCATGATTCCCAGTTTTAGGACCAGGACCCCATAAATCAGAGTGAATTAATTGAAAAAGTACATCAGATTTGGTTTTACTAGGTTTATAGGTCTGTTTATGACTTTTTGCTTTAATACAAGCCTCACACGAAAAATCTTTATTCTTAGAGAAAGAAGGAAATAAGTGATATAAATACCTAGGTGAGGGATGTCCTAAACGTTGATGCCATAACCGAACTTGTTGATTAACCGTTCCCCGAATATGCATTGCTTTCCTTTGTTGAGGCACGTCATCAACATAGTACAATCCATCATGTTCAGTACCACGCCCAATCACTTTCCCAGTCTGGATATCCTGTAATAGACAAAAATCAGGGTAAGTTACCATTTTACATTTTAACTCCTTTGTTAATTGACTTACAGAGAGAAGCTTATGAGACAAATTCAGAACATAAAGGCATCTATTTAAGGTAATGTCATGTGATAGCCTAATTTTCCCTTCCCCTTTTACCGATGAAAAATCACCGTTTGCGGTCTGTATCTGGGTTTTTTCAGTTTTATTCAATTTTGAGAAATCAGATGGATCAAATGTCATGGTGTCGGTAGCACCACAGTCGAATATCCATTTCCCATTTTTAACCCTTGAAGTAAACCCGTAACTTTGGACCGCATTTGTGCACCTTGTTGAGCTCGTGTTTATTTGGGCCCCTTTGTGCTCTTCCTCCCTGGCCCATCTTAGGGGATTATATGGGTTAGAGAGAGTTAGGGTTTCAACCCTAACTTCTCGTTGCTTCTTACCATTTCCTCTCTGCTCTTGAGCAGCCGCTGCCATCCCCGCAGCTGCTGCTATCCCCTTCGCTGGTTCCTCTCTTTTGTCTTCGCGTGCTCCTTCGTTGCAATCCCCTGATTTCATGGCTGCTCCACCTATTCTTAGTCCTCGCTTCCTTGAGTCTGGCCACCAATCCGGGTAGCCAATGAGCTTGAAGCACCCATCTCGGGTGTGCTTGGTTCCACCGCAATGTGTACACTTCAGGTTTGTCTTATCTTCCTCCCTCCGGTGTGATGAGCGATCTGACCGGGCCCTAGCTGCTCCAAAGCCCGACCCAAGCCCCCCTGGTGGTCCTTGCGGTGGCTTTGTTGAAGCATCTTCGGTGGTCATTATCCCTCTCCGGGCGATCTCTCTTCGAATTGTGGCATACACCTCCTCCACTGTAGGTAAGCGATCTCGATTCACGAGATCTCGCCGGTCTTTGTCAAAGGTATCATTCAATCCGGCTAGAAATTGGTAAACCCTATTTCTCTGATTTAATTCACTGTATATGGTTTTGTCTGTTGGGCATTGCATTGGGTTTGGAACCCTTCTGTCTATTTCCTTCCATATGGCCGTGAGTTTACCATAATACACCTCTATGGTGTCGGTTCCTTGTCTGAGTTGGCTTGATTTTGTTATAAGATCGAACACTTGTAGTTCGTCTTGCCCACTGCTAAATAGGGTTTCTAGGCCATGCCATAGATCCTTTGCAGTAGGGTAATCCAGAAATTGATTCACTAAATCAGGGTCAATGTTTTCGAGTATCCATGATACCACAATTGAATCATTTTGAATCCACCGTGTGTATCCTGGGTCGTTGTGGGCTGGTGGGGAGGCAATGATGTGTCTGAGCCGTCCTCGCCCCCCGATGGCTAGGTGCATGAACTTAGACCACTTTGTGTAATTGTAATGGTTGAGTTTCTCAGCTAAATTCACTGGTTGATTGTTTGAGTTTTCTTGTTGTGGTTTAGCAGTGTTCATTTGTTGAAACATCTGCATAAACTGTTCTAAGGTAAAGGTGGGTTCGGATTGATTTGTGGTTGATGATTGGGCTTCATCGTTCTCCATGACAGGTAGGTTTTCGGTATATGATGAGCTTAGGATTATGCCTGCTCTGATACCATGATAAATGAAGGCTTAATTCTGTGTTTCAAGTTGTATATTCTTCATTCATTACATTGTCAATATATACATAAGCACTTGCTATAATCTTGCTATGTTTAACTATGTCTACTTGCTATATTTCTGATCTCCTTTGATTTGGTATCCTTGATTGATCTTCCTTCCTTTACTCACTGATTCTGTTTCCATCTTTCACTGATTTATATGGACAGACTGATCTTTCTTGAGATTCTTTTCATTTAGATAAGCACTAAGAGTTGAAATGCGTGTCAAATGAAGATTACTACATGAATTCTGACTATATAGAAAGAAAAGCTCTCGCCTTTATCGGAACTTCATCTACTATAAATCTGCTGCAGCAATCTGGAGTACGTGCCTTACTACTTCTCTTGGTCGGAACTTGGTAGCTTCCAACTTCATAACACCTAGAGCCCAATAGCAAATAACAAAAAGTGAAATTATTTCGTATTCAGATCAACTGTCAATGAAAGTAATCACTTAAGTCGGCCCTGTCAGATATTTGACTGAAACCAAGGTCAGTGTCATCAAACCTGGCTTAACCTTGGTGAGGTCAAGGAGGTCATTGATGAGCTGAAGGACCAAATTCCCTGAAGAAATCATGACGTCTATCATTTGCCGCTGTTCCTTGTCCAGGCTAGTGGTGGCCAGAACCTCGGCCATGCTAACAATGCCAGACAATGGTGATCTTATCTCATGAGACATGGTAGCAAGCATTTGCTTAGCACGCATAGTTTCCTCTACATGAATGAAAGCATAGTTTAGAAAAGGAAATATGCCAAACGGAAACTGTAACTTACGAATCCCTAAAAACGCTCACCGAACCTGCTATATGTATCGTCTTATTCAGTTCAGTCTCCATGGCTTTTTGTACAGCTAGCTCCTCTCGAAGCTTTGCCATATAAGGCACTGTTAGGAATACATCATATAATGGCATTCTGAGTCTCCTACCCATCAAAATGGAAAAAGAAGCATAATATTGGATAGGGACTAACCTGATCTGTAATTTCCATCCCAATGTAATTGACACCAATCGTCTCTCCTGCCTTATTAAACACAGGTTCCACATTCATCATATACGTTTTTGACCCAAAAAGTTCAGTTTCAAAAGTTATTTGTTTCTTCCCAGGTGATCTACGTTCTAAGACTTCTCGCTTGAAGTCTTGAGAATCCTGCACTCCGGAGCCATTGATCTCCGTATCTGTTCCTATTATATTCTGAAAAAAAAAAAACAAGTAGAGGTCTACTGCACTGATTTCTTACAATAGATTCTCTAAAACAAAAGGAAAGACAGAAATAATTACTCCTGTTCCTCATTTGCAGAAATGTTGCATCTGCTTTGAGGACAGAAGTTTCAGGACTGTACACCAATTTCTTACCTCCTCCTTATCACATGGGCAGTGGTTGTAGATAAAACGGTACCGCAGCTCTTTATCCTGAAACAAAGGTACATAAAGAAAGCATCAGAGCAATAGAAATGGCAGTCCAACAACAAATCATTTTCCAGCCTTACCATATGACCAAGAGCAATAGGAGCATTCTGAAGAATGAAGTGTATGAAGTTATCTGCTCTTTTAGGCATCTGTGACAATTCTTCCACCGGTGTAGACTGTATCTCTATATTCTTGATTTTCTCATCCAACTTTTCCAAGAGAATCTGCTCTCTCTTCCTGCAATCCTTTAACAGTTTTTCTAGGATCATGGCCCTTTGTTTCCAATACGCAGTGCTATCATACTCGGCGTCTATTTCAAGCTCTTTATCAGTTTCAATATGTGGGTCATACAGCTCCTCCGACACTGAAGCAGAATGCCTGTCCGTCCCGACCTGTTCTTCCTCGAAATGATGCTCTTCTAATATCTCCAATCTCATAAGGTCAGCCTCCTCTCTATGCTTGCTAAGGCGATCAAGCTCGACTTTGAGGAGACGAGCAGCATTTTCTTGCTTATACTCCCAATGCTTCACAAGGCAAGCCAGCTGATTGGAACCCTTGTCGGTATGATCAGCCAGGTCATGGAGACGCTCTAAATCGATTTCTGGAGGCTCTCCTGTGCCGACTGCAACTTTCTTGAGCATATCTACATTGAATTTGAAGACTCCACCTTGATTACTAAAGTTTTTATGTCTAATAATAGAAGACAAAATGCAAAGTCAAATAGAGTTGAAAACATCATAGAAACCAAAATGCATAGAGTTAACAATGTGATGGAAGTAATGAAAGCTATAATGCAAAGTGTTATGCCCTGTGTAAATGATGAGAATAACATTTGAGCCACGTCCTCAAAGTTTGAGTCACGTCCTAAAAGCTTGAGCCACGTTCTCAAAGCAGTCAGCAAAGTTCAAACACTTTATCAAAGGATAAAAATATTAATTGCCTAAATCTTGTATTTTTATCCCTTTCTTATTTCACTTATTTTATTCTCTAATCTAACTTATTTTGACATGATTTTATTGTTAAGGATATCTCTTAATTTCAGCAAATAAATGATGCTCATATATGTTGAAGATTCTTCAAGTTAATTTTGGTAGTTACCAAAATTCAAGCATTGTTGTTATGAAAAAAGAAATATGTTTAAAGCTTTAAGGTGTAGTAAATAAAGTGAAAAGATTCTTGCTGTAAAATATTCAAATGATATCAATTTTCAACAGGCAAAATCAACGATTCTCTACAGCCATATTGGAGGAAATCTTGTTGAAAGTATTGAAGGCAAATCAGATTTTCAGCAGCCTATTTTGAGCCTCCTTTCAATGGCTTTGAAATCAAGTTCAGTATATATTCATAAGCTTTGAAGTTGAAGATGTACGAGACAAAAAAGTAAGACAAGAAAAGAAGCTTTAATTGTGAATATCAGTCACAAGCAACATCAACAAAGCTTCTTTATTTTCTCTCTAGTTCCATAAACCTTATCTTGTATTTAGATTGAGAGAAAATCAAAGTATAAACTCTTGAGTGTTTAAAAGAATATTTTTAGAGAGTGTTATACTAAGAGTATACCTATAATACTCAAACGTATAGAAAAAAAGAGAGAGTTTTTTATTACTAGGATCTGAAATGCTAAAGTGTAGTTGGGGTGCTATGGAGTAGAAGATGGGGATCTTCTAGGGTGCTTTAGGTCTCTAAGGGAAGTAATAAAAGAGTGAGTCAAATCCTATGGGTTGGACAACCCTAGGCAGAGACATAGGCAAATTAGTTGCCGAACTTCGTATCAAATCTCCGTGTTTTGTCTCATCTTATTTCTGTCTTTATTGCTTACGTTTTATGTTTGTTTCGTTCATCAATCAAAGCAGCGAACAGTCAAAGCCTGAGCAAAGCCTTTGAAACCAATTTCAAGGCGTCGACATCCAGATTCAAAGATAAGTATCAACGCTTATATTCCGCCTTTGAAAGTCAGTTTAAGATCTTGAGATCCTAAATGCGAAAATCGGTTATACTCTATTCACACACACCCCCCTCCCCCCCCCTCCCCCCCCCCCCCCCTCTAGAGTATAATTAATCATATTCTATCTCCCTATTGATTCTTCAGAATTGACTCCCGGCTTCATTCACATTCTCCAGTCTCATTTGATTGCGACATCCTCAACATTCAAACGGTCACTTAGTATTTGATCATCCATACTGTTACAAAAACCTTTGTTTCAATTTAATGCAATCTTACAACTACAACATACACAACAAACTCGTTCTAGTTTTCTAGAATAGGTCAGCATACACACAGTTTGAAAGATTGAAACTTGAAAGTGAATTCCGATCCGAGTTCACAGGTTGCAAACCCCCCTAACACATAACAGCAGACAACACAATATTCACCAACTCTAAATTATTTCCTGGTTATAATTGTTGCTATTTGACAATGGGATGCACATACACTAAAACCAAACCAAAAGAAAAATAATCAAGAAAGTCAAAGGGAAACATCAAAGTCATTGAAAGTGACGGCTCAATCCATTTGATTACTGGTTGACAAATAACATAGCAGTATATTCATGTAAGGATATAAATTAATTTTGAAACATGTTTAATATAATAGTAATTATATTGACTAAGATTAGACGTGTGGAGGATTAATCTTATTTTACAAATTTTATTTCGGTAGTACCAGCGCTGAAACCAACGTGGATTCCAATCAACAAATCTGGTGTTGTTATTATTATTATTATTATTATTATTATTATTATTATTATTATTATTATTATTTTATAATTATTATTATTATTACTATTACTATTACTATTGCTATTGCTATTGCTATTATTATTATGAGGCATAATGACTCATGGTTGTGGACCTTAATCTAGCAGCATTTCTGGGACCAATCAATTAGTTATGATCATCTATTACTTATGCACGGGCATCGTACTGATTACTGCTTTCTCCTTTGCAATTTCAACTTCTTTTTATTGCTATTATTTTTTTCTCAATTTTTTTCTAGAAGACGGCGATTAAGCAAATGGTTGCATTGTCATAAAACATGTTTAGGGTTCGGTTGATATGTGATATATGCAAAAAAGATCAATCACAAGACTAAATCAAGGGATCACAAATCATTCAAGTCACCAATAGGATTTGATCAAGAGGAACATATCAAGCTTTCTTTAAAAAACTAAAAATGTACACTTTATTTTAGGTAAACTTGTGACTATTTTTAATCATGTTGTTTGCACTCTTCATAATGTACAAAACGTCAAAACCTTAAAAAGTTTTTCTGTTTTCATGGTATCAGAACCATACAAAAATAAACCCTTTTTTGCCATAAACTTCATCACTTATCATTATCGTTTCTTACCTGCTATGGAAACAAATGAAGCATGTTTGAGTTTTTTCGATCAAACACAACAGTCAATCACTAAGAACCAACAATTGTAAATGCTGAAGTAGTTAAACACAAAAAAATCAATCCATGAGTCAACCAACTCTATGGTCAAATATTTCTGAAAAATTTAACAACTAAGATTATACAAAATGGTTTAGATTAATGCACCTAGTCATATGTGACTGGGCAAGTTAAAACATATTATTATTGTACCCCATAGAAAAACTTATTCAGAATACACACTTTTGGTCCAAAAGGATTCAATGGTAATCTCATGGATCACCAAAAGTATTGAATCAGATTTGGTTAATCAATATTAGATTATCCAACAACATACGTGAAGAATCAATAGGAGATAGGATATGATCAATATACTCTAGAGGGGGGGTGAATAGAGTATGGTCGTTTTTCGAGTTAGGCTTTCAAGGCTTTGAAACGGGTTTTGAGATGCGGAAAATGATTAAATCAGGTTTCAAGGTCTTGAAGTAAGTTTCAGGCTTTTGAGCAGAAGAGGTTATCACGAGATAAAAGAATTAAGTAAATCAAACGAATATGTAAATGCAAATATAAAGGGGACGAGTATTTGTTACGAAGTTCGGCAATGTGCCTACGTCTCCGCCTAGGGTTTCCTACCCTTAGGATTTAACGATCTTTATTTCATCCTTTAGAGACCTAAAGCCACCTTCAAAGATTATCACCCAATCTTCTATACCGTAGCTTTCCCTAGCTACACTCTAGCGTCTCAATTCCTAGAAATAAAAATCTCCTTTCTTTTTCTGAACCTTTGAGTATTATAAACTTTACTCAAGGTATATCTCTCTTTTGATATTTCTTTTTCACTCACAAGATATACTTTGTAATCTTTTCTCTCAATTCTAAATTACAATGAAGAGTAAGCACTAGAGAGGAAAGTAATTTTGCTGTAGCTTGAATGTGTATCACGTTGGAAAGCTTCTTGTTCTTCAATGCTTCAGCTTCAATCAATTTATAGACATACGAACAACGGATAGGCTTCATAACAGATTTATTCAAAAAGTCGTTACTTCAGGGTCTTGACTGACTGCTTCAAGGTCTTGAAATGTAACAGATTCTCCGGATAGCTCGCATTTCGGTTGTTGACTGATTTTCTTTTATGAGAGCACGTCCAACAAAGGTTGTTCAACCCAGCATATCTTCAATTCAACTCCTTAAGCTTAGGAAGACCACTTTGAATATTGTTCATCCTTATCTTGATAGAGTTTGAATTTAATTCAAATACTTGAAGTCCATGAAGTAACAAATTCCTTATTTTAAGGAACCTATTTGAATTTGCTTTAGCTGAAAGACATTTATCATTATCCACTTACAACAATTTATCAGATTAGCCGTTAGTAACTGATTGAAACATAAGCATTAGTATAGGAACGTATAAAGCAACATGAGCGTAGAAATACGAACACAAGTATTAGACACATATCAACTTCAATGTATAAATTGCATGAATATATTGCATGGTATGAGGCAAGTTACATGAGTTTATTATAAGATTTGTAATTCCATTTTGACTTCCATCATCCATACTTATATTAAACATATACATATACATAAATATCAAAGTAACAAGATGTATTCATCAAGGTGGAGTCTTCAATCTCCCCCTTGATGGAAGTCAAAACATATCAAAACATATGCATAATAATTTTTATGATCTAAGCATATATAATCTAACCATTCACGCATAACAATGTTCTCCCCCTTTTTGACTTTCAGAAAGGGTGAGTAGGAATGTTGGATCAATTTTAAAAAACTATAAATAGAGCAATGAAAAAGAGTTGAAAAACAGAGATAGAAATAGAGAACCATAACTGAAAATAGAATTTAGTTATTACAAACCATAGGAAATAAAAAGTTCAGCAGGACATTAAGCATAGTAATTAAGGACAATAAGCATTAAACAAGCATCATTTCTTCTTTGCTGGCTTCGAAGACTGAATTGCAGCAAACAAAGCATCAAATCTATCATCCATCCTTGCACGGAAGTCTGTTAAGTCACGCTTGACACAGTCCACCTCGAATTCAATACCCTCGAGCCTGGAGGAAAGATCCACAAGAGAGGCGCCTGTAAGACGGGATACACCTTTCACCGGAGGCAGGGCAGCCAATGTTTCAGGGGACAAGTCCTCACGAAGCTTCCATGACCCATCTTGTGAAGCGCATATTCTAATTCTGTTGAAGGAGTCAAGGGTCACGCGGGACTGTGCACAGCTCTCAAATTCTTCATCGTGCACCGGAACTTTGAAATAAGAAAAGATCAAAGGAAGCAGGTTTGCATATGGTAGGGGGTTTGCACGAGTGGAGGAAATAGCATGATTCATGTGGGAGAGGATGGTGACAGGGAGGTTGACATCAAAACCATTTAAAACTAAGAATAGCAGGGCTAGACACTGGTCAGTTATAAGCTCACGAGAATTGGCCTTGGGAGCGACACACCTAACCAATAAAGCATAAATAACTTTGGCTTCGACCTATAAAATATTGTGGGTCAACTACTTGGACAGAGGGGGATTTGGTATAAATAGGGTCTGCTTAGCCTGGGAGACACACTCGAAATACTCAGGCTGAGAATTGGACCAGTCCTCATTGGGGACTTTCAAGATCTTGGAAAGGACCTCAGGGTTTAAGGAGACAGGAATACCCTTGACAATCGTGTTCAAGGTCAGGACACCTTGTTCACGTTTAGATTGCATATTTAGGTAAAATAAACGGGTAAGACGAGGGTAGAACCTATCACCAACATTAAGCATTCTGGCTAAAGAGGTCTCCAAAAATAAACCAACACCACCCAATTTAGAGGATCGTAAAAGGGCAGGGTCAACTAATTCACTAACACAGACACGCCTATTTCTAAAACCATCTTGCTAAACACCAGCTAATTGACATGTTCTAAACCACGATTGAGAATAAGAACCAAAAGGGGTTTGAATAAAAGCAGATACCTCAAGCCTGGGAGGGGAAGGGACAATGGGTTCAGCAGCAATGGGAGGTTCTTCAGGAACTGGGGGCTCATCAAGAACTGGGGGTTCTTTGACAGGAGGTGGAGGAGGAGGAGAAGACCGAATGTCTGCCTCGGGGAGCGATGGATTCACATGTTCTGGAGATTTGTTGGGGCTGACCTTAGATTGTTCCAGTAGAGGAGATGAAGGAGGAGTGGGTGAGGTAGAGGGCACCGAATATTCAACTGAGCGAACAAAAATTTTGGAAGAACGAGAAGGAAGGATTCTTCTTTTGGGTGCTGGCTTTTTGGGAGCAACAGTTTTTCGTTTGGGAGCCATTGAAACGGAAGTTTCTGGGAGAGAGAGATTAAATGGAATTTCGGGGTTTAGAGATGAAGTGAATAGGAGAGGCAGAGGAGTATTTAAGTAGAGGGAAGTGACGGTTGAAGAGAGGAAGGAGCTGGAAGGGGTATGAAGTGACGGTTCAGGGTATTGGGAAGGGGAGAAGCACGTCAATTAAGGAGAGTAAACATAAGGATAATCATGAGGAATCATGAAGAATCCTGGCAGCAATAAAATACGTACAGGCACACATGGTATTTGAAATAAACACGTACAAGCATAAAACAGGTGATATAATTATCTAAAAAGATAATCATCACACCTAATGATCCATTTTCTGAAATACCGTTTAGGCAAGATATGTTTAAGTAAACATCTTGATTTAAACGAAACAAACAACAACAAAAAAAATGTAATGCAGTATAATTAAGTCACATACGCCATGTAATGCAGTAGTATATACGCATAATAACAAATTGTAGAGAAAAACGTACCTTAGCTCCCCCTAAATAGATGCCTCTTTATTTAGCATACCAAGCTCGAACCGAATGAAATTAAATCGTTCTTCACTTAAGGGCTTAGTAAAAATATCGGCAAGTTGAAATTCAGTAGAAACAAATGAAATATTTACGTCACCTTTTTCAACATGATCACGAATAAAATGATGTCTACATTGATGTGCTTGGTTCGTGAGTGTTGCACCGGATTTTTTGTAATTGAAATGGCACTAGTATTATCGCATTTAATAGGAATGCCTTTGAAATCAAGTCCAAGGTCTCGAAGCTGTTGAGATATCCAAATGAGTTGAGCACAACAAGCACCTGCCGCAATATATTTGGCTTCGGCTGTGGATAGGGCTACAGAATTCTGCTTCTTCGAGTGCCAACTAATAAGAGATGATCCTAGAAATTGGCAACAACCGAAAGTACTTTTTCTATCCACTTTATAACCTGCAAAATCGGCATCCAAATATCCAACAAGTTCAAAGTTACTATCTCTAGGGTACCAAAGACCGAAGTCCTTAGTCCCATTGAGATATCTTAGTATCCTTTTTACGGCACTTAGATGAGATTCCTTGGGGTTAGCTTGAAATCGGGCACACATACACACACTAAACATAATATCGGGTCTACTTGCGGTAAGATAGAGAAGAGAGTCAATCATACCTCGATATTCCTTTTGATTAACAGACTTACCACTTTCGTCTTGATCTAGTAATAAGGTGGAGCTCATAGGAGTTTTTGCTTCTTTTGATTGAGTCATATTGTACTTCTTAAGGAGATCTCTTGTATATTTTCCTTGATTAACAAAGATGCCTCCTTTTTCTTGTTTGACGTGTAGACCGATAAAGAAATTTAATTCTCCCATTAAGCTCATTTCGAATTCCCTACACATAATCTCAGAGAATTCCTTGCATAACAAGTCATTAGTAGCACCGAATAGTATGTCATCTACATAAACTTGAACAATTAAAATATCTTTACCTTTGGTTCTTACAAAAAGAGTTTCATCAATTAAGCCTCGTTTAAAATTGTTTTCCAAAAGATATTTTGACAAACGTTCATACCAAGCTCTTGGAGCTTGTTTTAGACCATAAAGTGCTTTGTCAAGTTTGAAAACATGATTTGGAAATTGTTCGTTTTCAAAACCGGGAGGTTGAGCAACATATACCTCTTCTTGTAAGTAACCATTTAGGAATGCACATTTTACATCCATTTGAAATAGTTTAATGCGCATGAATGAGGCAAAAGCAAGTAGCATACGTATAGCCTCCATTCTTGCTACAGGAGCGAATGTTTCTTCATAATCAATGCCTTCTTCTTTCGTTGAGGGCATTCTTTAACAAGATGGTCTGTTTCTCCACCCTCATAACAAGTTAGTGTATTAACTTTATTCATTGAGTTAGATGACTTACCTTTATACCTATTAGGACGATAGTTGTCTCTTCCTCTTGGAAATTGCTTCTTCATTTTTAAAATCTTCGCTAGACTTCGAGCAATAAGCGCAAAAGGATCTTCATCATCCTCATCATCATCACTTTCGCCATCTTCATTGGAGACTTCTTCCTTCTTAACTTTAAGTGCTAGATTCTTAGTTGATGAAGCTGGTTCTCCATCTTCTTCATTTAGGGACATTTCGTGGGTGATAAGTTTTCCAAGAAGATCGTCCAAGGGCAATGTTCGCAAGTCTTGAGCTTCTTCTATTGCCGTCACTTTAGGACCCCACTTCGATTTGGGAAGACAACGAAGGATCTTTCGAACCTTTTCTTCATTTGTGAATGATTTGCCAAGAGAATCCAGATTATTCACTATTTAGGTGAATCTTGTGAACATCTCCTTCACGCTTTCATTATTCGTCATTTTGAACAATTCATATTGCCGGAGATAGATACTTATCTTTGTTTCCTTTACTTGGCTAGTTCCTTCGTAAGTAACCACTAGCTTGTCCCATATTTCCTTAGCACTTCTGCAAGAGGAGACTCTATTGAACTCGTTAGCATCCAATCCGCAATAGAGTAAATTCATAGCACGATAGTTCTTCGCGATATTCTCCAAATCAGTTTGAGTGAAGTAGCCATCTTCTTTAGGGATTGGAACGCCACTTTCATTGTTCTTCATGGGCACCTTAGGACCTTTCTTTATGATGTCCCATAATTCAATATCTTGATCTATGAGAAACATTTGCATTAGGGAACGCCAATGGGCAAAGTTATTCCCACAAAACAATGGAGGACGATTTGAGGAACGTCCTTGAGCAAAACCACCATCACCTATTTGATTCATGATGCCTCACAGATGTTTAAATCCTTTTTAGTGAGTATAGCTCTGATACCAATTGAAGAATCAATAGGAGATAGGATAGGATCAATATACTCTAGAGGGAGGGTGAATAGAGTATGGTTGTTTTTCGAGTTAGGCTTTCAAGGCTTTGAAACGGGTTTTGAGATGCGGAAAATGATTAAATCAGGTTTCAAGGTCTTGAAGTAAGTTTCAGGCTTTTGAGCAGAAGAGGTTATCACGAGATAAAAGAATTAAGTAAATCAAACGAATATGTAAATGCAAATATAAAGGGGACGAGTATTTGTTACGAAGTTCGGCAATGTGCCTACGTCTCCGCCTAGGGTTTCCTACCCTTAGGATTTAACGATCTTTATTTCCTCCTTTAGAGACCTAAAGCCACCTTCAAAGATTATCACCCAATCTTCTATACCGTAGCTTTCCCTAGCTACACTCTAGCGTCTCAATTCCTAGAAATAAAAATCTCCTTTCTTTTTCTGAACCTTTGAGTATTATAAACTTTACTCAAGGTATATCTCTCTTTTGATATTTCTTTTTCACTCACAAGATATACTTTGTAATCTTTTCTCTCAATTCTAAATTACAATGAAGAGTAAGCACTAGAGAGGAAAGTAATTTTGTTGTAGCTTGAATGTGTATCACGTTGGAAAGCTTCTTGTTCTTCAATGCTTCAGCTTCAATCAATTTATAGACATACGAACAACGGATAGGCTTCATAACAGATTTATTCAAAAAGTCGTTGCTTTAGGGTCTTGACTGACTGCTTCAAGGTCTTGAAATGTAACAGATTCTCCGGATAGCTCGCATTTCGGTTGTTGACTGATTTTCTTTTATGAGAGTACGTCCAACAAAGGTTGTTCAACCCAGCATATCTTCAATTCAACTCCTTAAGCTTAGGAAGACCACTTTGAATATTGTTCATCCTTATCTTGATAGAGTTTGAATTTAATTCAAATACTTGAAGTCCATGAAGTAACAAATTCCTTATTTTAAGGAACCTATTTGAATTTGCTTTAGCTGAAAGACATTTATCATTATCCACTTACAACAATTTATCAGATTAGCCGTTAGTAACTGATTGAAACATAAGCATTAGTATAGGAACGTATAAAGCAACATGAGCGTAGAAATACGAACACAAGTATTAGACACATATCAACTTCAATGTATAAATTGCATGAATATATTGCATGGTATGAGGCAAGTTACATGAGTTTATTATAAGATTTATAATTCCATTTTGACTTCCATCATCCATACTTATATTAAACATATACATATACATAAATATTAGAGTAACAAGATGTATTCATCAAGGTGGAGTCTTCAATACGATTTGCGGAAAAGCATTGAGGCAATGTTCAGCAATATAGACTACAAATCTATTATCTCACAGTCAAGGCAAATAACATCAAATAATCAATTGAGACCTTTTACAATAAATTGATCTCAATTTGGAAGAAAATCGACAAGAGACAGCCAAACCCAATAAAAGATCCGCAAGACATCACTGTGATAAAGAAGTTTCCTGGCTTTAGCTATGTGGAAGTATTAGGGTCCTTGAGATGTTTAAAGCACATGACCAAAGACATCCAAAGTCTGTAGAAATAATCTACATCGTGACAAATTTTATTCTATTGCAAATGAAAAAGGTTTCAGATTGTGATGAAGGAAACATGTTATATTGGGTTGCTGGAGATCTGGATTTTATAGTCTTTAAGCAATATCATCTATGCACAAAAGAATGGAGGCATTGCACTCTTTTATATGGTTGGTATCAGTTTAAGAATTTGAGCTTCATATTTTCCTGCATTCAGGAGGATTTGCATGAAAATATTTCACTGAAATAGGTTGCATACAGAAATCTGCATTTTGAGGGTCATAGGTTAGAGTGGAGCCCTATGATGCTGAGTAGGATATTGTGTATCTTCTGAAAGAAATGTCCTCAATAAGTGTAATAAACTAAATATAATTAGGACTAATTATAGAGATAATGATATTCGGTTATTTTAGGTTATTGTAATGTTTTGCTAGAAATCAACTATAATTTGTATATTAATTTTATTAATATACTTCTAACTTTAACCGAGTCTTATGAGGTCACACATATAAGCAATTGATTGGAAAAATCTAAAATAATTATGTGAAAATTGTAAACTGAATTAATTAGGTTAATTAAGTCACTCTGAGTTAATTAATTTAACCCAATCTCATGTATGTAAATGTTACATATATGTAAATAAGGTATGTATGTCAAGTATTATATATGTAAATGTTACATATGTAAAGTATTATATATGTACATGTTATATATGTAAATAATCATATATGTAAATGTTTTATATATGTGAATAATTATATGTGTAAATGTTACATACATATAAGTATTTACATATGGGGTTGTAAAACCCTAACCCTAATTCCATACTACCATTTTGCCTCCTCTCACACAATTCAAAACCCTAAAAAGTAATAAAGAACAATTCTTGATTCCGTACTAACATACGTGGGAAATTCGATCGTTGCTTGTGGACCAAAACTAGAGGAACGACATTTGATATTTTAAAATCTCCGAAAAACGTGCCATTTTGTTTTGAGGAATTCACGCATCAAGGGTATGTTAATCTATATTAATAATTCGTATTATTATATGCATAAGATCATGTTTTAAATGCTTAGAAATCGTTTCTCACAATTCCACTAATCGCATCTAAATTCCTACATACCATAGTTCGATAAAATGTTTGGATAAGGATTAATGCCCTTTAAACAGAGGATGAAAAAGGTTTCAACCTTCGAGCAAGTCGGCTGTGAGCACTGAGCAGCTAAGGGGATGCTTTTCTCATGTCTGAATATGGAGGCTGCATTTCCAGTTTTATATCGTACTAGCAAAATTTTGGAATTCCTTGGTCTTAACAGCAAATCTATGATCTATTAATGTTGCTAGATGATGATCTGCTTGTTTTAGTGTATGACCAACTTCTGTCGTAAGTTATCTTTCGTTGATTAAGTAGTTGTTTGTGCTTTCCAGATTGAATAATAGCTGAGTTATGAATATCAGTTGTCCTGTTTTCTTTTCACAAGAGTAACCAAACCCCCGAAATTTGTATCTGGTGATAAAGATTTCAACTACGAATGCAATCTGTAGTTCAAACGTAGTAGAATTTAACAAGATTACATAGAACCTTTACGTAGTTAAGCTTCCATAGTCTAGGGACGCATTTCTCCTCGTTTTACTCGATAAACGCAAGTTTCCTGAAAACAATAGAAGAATTGAAGGTACTACTATCCACATATTCGCTTCCTTTTCCGACAGAAATTCTTGGATCACTGATCACCCATCCAGTGATCCTCACTTCTCGGAGGCTGGTCATCCTTCATGAATGCTACTGTTCTGCTACTCAACTCCTGCTCAAAACCCAAAACTTGAATCATACATAGCTTAGACGCCAAGTCTACTGTTGAAGAGATTCCAGGCTTGATCATAATATGATTTCTATATATTTTCTATCATGCTTAATTGGGGAATAACGAAACAATTAACAATAGAATAAACAAAACATTTTGAGGGTAAGATCACTTACTGTAGCACTTCAAGATAGGATTATCCCCAGCTTTAAGGAGCTGAAAGCAAACTTTTTCTCCGAGCTTGAGACTGTTTGCAGCCTGAAAACGTCTCCATCCCTTCATGATGTAGGTCTGATCAATACTTCTCGTATAACTCAGTCTCACTTCCCAAGGCATCCCTTCTCCATCTACAAGCGTCATCTCACGTTTTTCGTTTACAAGACCACTTGATTTTGAAAAGTGCATAGGTAGATACTGCTCAAGTATTCATGAACTATCTCAATTTAGTCAAGCATATTTCACCTTCCCAAAATTTATGTCGTTCAACAGGGTTAAAAATCATCACTTGAAAATTTGTGAAATATAGTAAGAACTCTAAGAACTTTAAACTTTTTTTTCATTGCAAATTGTGCAGTCTTAGAAGGTAAGTTCAGCAGTAAGACTTTTACCTTAATTTTTGTTTTGTCACATGAGTTTTCCACTATCTTTAACAAATTTTTTTGTTGCTCATATTCCTCTCAAACTTATTCAAATTTTACATTTTATCCCTTAGGCCCAGTTCATACAATCTAAATCGTATTATTTTATTCAATGCATAAAACATATTTTTTTTTTAAAAAAACAATTGAAGTAACTTCAAATGTGAAGGAGTTTTATTAGATAAGTGGGACTTTTAAATGAAGTCTTAATTTGAATCTTGAATTCCAATTACTTACTTTTTGCTCAAAACTCATCCTTAAACTTAAAACCCAATAGCATACCTTGATGCATTTGTATACACTTTTTTCTTTTTTTTTTTTTTTTGAAATAGATAAAGGTCGCTCAAAGTTTTTTTTTCCACTTTAGACAGTTCTTTTTTTTTTTTTTTGAAACAAACACTTTAGATAGTTCTAACATGTAGGAACCGTTCATTCTAGACGATTTTGTATGTGTATAATTTTTTCATCAGCTTGGCAAGAACAATTACATCTAAGGGCAATGTGGTTAAATAATACACATGCAAAATGCGTATTTTATACGAGCATTAGGTAGAGATTAACAACAACGTTTAGAGATTCACCTAGGATGGATAATAAACATTTTATTATGAGGATGTACATCTCTTGACATATGGCTTTAAGGAAAGCTAACACCCTTTTCACAAATAGTACATCTATAGATAAGTTTAAACAATGTCTAGTAAATTTTGTTTTAGTATCTAGCAATGTAGTCAATTAGTCATTGTTCATTGTGTGCTTATTTTATAGGGGCGCAGCTGATAGTTTTCAGTTGATTATGGTTTACAGTCCATTTTATATCATAAAAGTTCTATTTGAAAATATGACAGTGTCCAGTGAAGGTAGATATCTTTTCTGATAGAAATCGCCAAAGTGTTAGAAGTTCAGGACATTAAAATGGTCCCAATGTTAGAAGCTAATATCTCACAAAGTCAATATGATCTAAAGTTTTATTAGTTTGCTGAAGACTGAAGTAAGGTGAGGATTGGAGAAGAGAGCCTTAGAAAACACTAAATAGACAAGCAGAAACACTTACAATTGCTTTCCTCTTTAGGCAGTG
Organism: Dysphania ambrosioides; assembly: GCA_026401315.1. NCBI lineage: Eukaryota > Viridiplantae > Streptophyta > Magnoliopsida > Caryophyllales > Amaranthaceae > Dysphania > Dysphania ambrosioides. The sequence continues at coordinate 289,383 of CM048663.1, read as the reverse complement.
GGGAGTGAGAGTCATTTGACACCTTGGAGATTGGGATCCCACACATGGTGTTTGTCCCCTAGCAGCAAGCCCTACAACAACTTGAGCTTCCAATGGTTTTCTTTTAGGGCGAGGGAAATCAGGGGTGTAATGGCGCTGACATGCAGTACTGGGATCGAAGACTGTTGGAGATTTAGAGTATTTGTTTGATTATATTCATGTTATGTATAGTTTAAGTCATTTGGTTATGGTGTCATGATTTAAACAAACATAAGAAAATAGTTGTATGCAATAAACCGAGAATATATTATATATATCTAAAGACTTGGTTTAGTAAATGTTATTTGACATTGTTATAAATACTTAACATATTTATTAAAAGGTGTCTTTTAAAGAGGTGCCTTTTGGTTAGTATTTATACAACTATAAATATATGATATTACTCATATGATGAAGTATGGAAAGAGAGAAACGATTTTTCTTCTTTCCTTTATGCATTGATACATTGATTTATCATCATCTCAAATATCAAAACTTGTTTTCATAGTATTGTAATTTTACTATACGAAATTACAATTGTTCTTCGTTTTATCTCCTAAGTAAATTTCGTGTAACCCGGGTTGTAGTCTAAAGGGTCGAAATTATACTTTTGGGAAAGTGATTTCGTTTACGACTCGAAGAAATTTATTCCCGATTATCTTTGTGACCCTATTTTTTGTAAATTCCCCAACAATCCAAAAGTATAATATTCAAAGATAATTGACAGGAGATCATGCCGTGTTTTTCCTTTCATGCATGCATGAGCGTACGGTGTTATATGTTGATCAAGTGATAGTGGGAGGAATGTTGTGGGTAGTTATCAATGATGATGATCAAAAGTGGGTGGTTATCATGTTTTTTACTTTGATAATTTCAAAGTGGGTGGTTACGAGAGTTGAAAAAAAAAAAATCAAAAGCAAGAAGTACGTTACTACCCGATCAAGGTCGTGGGCCTTTATTTTTGGCCATGCATTTTGTTTTGATGTATATTTTCTTAACCCACCGCTAGGCGGTATCTAGTAACTTCTCACTTATTCTCTTCAATTTTAAATATTTGGCCTCGTCCTTGTGTTTTGTGTCGGCATTTTCATAAACCATCAGAATTCTGTGATCATCTCTAAGCCCTTCACTCTTTGGGGTCATTCTTTTAAGAGGAAAAAGCACGTTAAAATACAATAGTGGGCATCCAATTTTTTTGGGAAGAATTCAAGCGCTCGGTTAGATTTGTTCTTCAGTGAATAATCAAGAGGCCGGCGCATTTTATTTCTACTTCAATTTCCCCACAAAACTATTGTCAACGTTATGGCTACCGTCAAGGAAATGATGTCAAATTTCCAAAAATTGGAGAAATTCGAAGGTGTGGATTTTAGGAGATGGCAAAAGAAGATGCATTTTCTGTTGACATCACTCGGTGTGGCTTATGTTCTTTCATCTCCGAAGCCTTTGGAGGAGGAAGATGAAACTTTTGATACTACCCGTAAGAGGAACAAATGGGAAAACTATGATAATTTACAGGCATTAATGAGTAATTTGCAACTACGAATAACAACCCCTTTACAAATCCATATATTAAAATATTGTCGATAATGAAAGAAAACAAAGTTTGTAGGTCTACCATCATATTTCGCTGCATCAAGCAGATATATATATATATATATATATATATATATATATATATATATATATATATATATATATATATATATATATATATATATATATATATATATATATATATATATATATTCTGCTCATATTTTGCTATAAAGAAGGACAAAGGATCCATGTAGTTGTTGGCAATTAACCAATGCTTGAGATAGGGAGTGTAGATTATTTAGATAAGCTTGTCTAACAGAATCGGACCGTTGATGATGGGATACAATTGATTGGGTTGAATATAACATGTGAGGGCCAAAAAATTATCACCTATGAAGCCAATCAAGTTTCAAAGGAGCAGTAGTACCTAGGGGTGGCCCGGATTAGGTCGGGTCGGTTTCATGTTCTAATCACCTATTTTTGGATCAATTATCCCCCAACCCAAAATTGATCCATTTTAGTTTTCGGGTTGAAAATTCCAACCCGAACCTAACCCATTTAAGTTTGGGTCGAGTTTATATCAATCCATTTAAGTTTTTAGGTAAAAAAATCAATCATATCCACTATTTTGAGTCGAGTTAGAGTCGATTGAATCAGTTTTTGCCATCCAGAATTGAGATGAAACGATTGACAAGTTAACTGTAGTAGTTTAATTATTTTCTAGGGTTTTGGACTTAGGGTTTGGACAAAATAGGTGACTGACTAAGTAAATTTTTTTTTACTTACTTAATATAGTTTGGTTATAATGTCAGGTTAGGGTTAACCCAACCTGATTTTGACCCGAAAATAATTTCGGGTTACATAGTTTATTTTTGGGTTAGAATTTTCAACCTTAGCCTAACCCATTTAATTTCAGATCGGGTTTATATCAACCCATTTAAGTTTTTGTGTCGAAAATCTCAACCCTAACCTGCTATTTTCGGATTGGGTTTTCAGGTCAGATCAGTTTTTTCCACCCCTAGTTGTACCACTTTGGGTCAGCGATAAATTGAGATGTGGGATACTCCCTAAGGCCATGCAGCCAAATAGCCAACTGCTGCTGCTCATAATACAAAACAAAAACCATATAAATGTACATGCACCTACTTCATAACATATTAACATCATGAATCTCATATCTCATATCTAGATTCTAGACATCTATAAATCGAAAATACAAGAATACATCACTTTTACGAGCTAAACTCTATCTTCGCACTATAAACTCAAAAGAGAAAAAACTAGATCCAAAAGATACAAATGCAAAGATAAGAGAAAACAAAGAAACAAAAACCTATGGGATTTATTAATAAATCAACAAGTGGGGAAAAAGTAGGTATAGAGAAAAATCTTAGGTTGGTAAGGGAAAAAATTCACCAAGAGAAAGAGCTTGCTCCCAACAAGAATATCTCATTCTCTACATCTTTCACCCACTGGCAAACACGATTGCAGGTCTTGATTGCCAAAGCCTGCAGATATACATCATCACTCAACATAAACATCAAAGACATCAAAAAAAAGTTCGTGTTTATGTAATTTGCCAAACAAAAAATAGAAAGTTCATGCTATGCATGTTGTCGGCTTAAACCTAGTGATCCTAGAACCTAAAACATTGTTGATATAAAGCTATCCATGGGAGACACAAAGGTATGCGAAAATTACATAAGTTGCAATACAGAGAAACATTTTATTACAGCTTAACCTTTTCTTCCATTTACTAAAAAGATGGGGATAAATTTAAGAATAAAATAGCCCTTAAAATGATGACAGAGGCAGAGATAGCAAAATTTTAACTGTGCAACAAGTTGGCGGAAAAGACATACAAAGTCGATTATTAGTGTTTCTGGTAAGATCAATCAGCAAACTACAATTCTTGTGGTTGGCAATGAACAATTTGTGGGTGTGCGTGGTTAGATCCATAGCATTCAAAGCTAAAAATTACTTAACCTTTTAACAATGGTCAATCCACCTTTTTTATACCCTCCAGAACGTCACAGAAAACAAGGGATAAAAGAAATTGCTCTAAGACTTTCTAATGTTCTTTCAAAGAACAATACAGAAAGAGTGAAAAGTCAGAAGCCACATTTCAATTTCAAGCATTACTCAAAACGGATCCCATGAATGCCAAAAAAAAAACGGATCCCATTGCCCTAGGGTCAAATAAGACCCTATAAAACACAGTCGAAATATATAAAGTGTTTCCTCATCCGGTCATAAATTATCTAAAATGACCGAAACTTTAAAGTTTAGTATATACTGATTTTGAGGTAATTTCAAAAATTCTCAAAAAAGAAAATAAAGGTATTTGATGCCTCATAGGACCATATAAGAAGTTTTAGAATCAATTGTTGTCTTTGATTCGGTTTCAAATACCCTAAAATGAGTTGATAACTTAATGGTAAAAGTTTACGAAATCGGTTAAAATGGATGTTTAGAGTCAAAAGAGATGGTTAAAATCATTTCTAGGGCCTAATATGACCTTATAAAACTCATAATAATAATATAAAATATTTTCTCACCATGCCTGAAATTTTCCAAAATGACCTAATTTCAAAGGTTAATACCTTCCTGATTTTAACATTTTTGAAAATTCTACAATATTGTAATAAAAAAATTTGGGAGCCTCCTAAGATCATAGGAGGTAGTTTGAAATCAATCATTTCTTTTTATTTGATCTCTAAAAACTTAAAACATATTCATAAAATCGATTAAAATGTACATTGGTTGTCAAAATAGATTTTTCAAATCACTCATAAGGCCAAATATGATCCTATAATGCTTATGGTAAGAATATAAAAGCGTTGAATGACACTCTCTTTGTCCCATAATACTTGTAACATAAATGCATGTCTTTGACCTTCAATAACTATATTATAGGTAAAATTTATAAAAAAATTAATTAATGGAAAGTATAAATTAAGATAAACCTACGCATATCTTATTAATATTTAATTTCATAGAATAATAAAAAAAAATATGGTCAAAGTGGTGGATCCGTGGATGTGAATGATGCAAAAGTTCAATATGTTGCAAGTATTGTGAAACGTAGGGAATAACGTTGACAATTATCATTCACATATTTTGAGATAATTTCAAAAATTCTCTGAAATTGCTATAAAGGGTAGGGTAACTCGTAGGATCATATAAGAAGATTTGAAACCAATCACTACATTTTACTCAGTCTCCAAAAGCTTTAAAATGAGTTTATGACCCATGTAGAAGTGTATGATATATATTAAAATGCATTTTTAGAGTCAAAATAGATGATCCATATCATTCCTAAGGCCTCATATGACCTTATAAGATGCATAGTAATAATACAAATTCTTTTCTCACCTTGCCCGAAATTGTCAAAAAATAATAAACATTGATTGTTTCCACTGATTTTAAGAGATTTTCGAAAATTCTCCGAAATTGAAATAAAGGTAGAGCATCATGGAGTCATATAAGGAGGTTTATAACTAAAAATTATTTTATATTTGGTTTTAAAGACCTAAGAATGAGTTTGATATTCGATTATTAGAACCTCATAAATAGGTTAAAATGGTTCTTTAGAGTAAAAAATAGATGGCTAAAATCACGCATAGAGCCTAATACCGTGATAAGCATATTAAGATGGTCCCTCACAAAGTCAGAATTTGAAGATCTTATATCCATTCAATAATTAATTTTGAAAAATTTCCAAATTGAACTAATGTTAGGTAATGTCTTTTAGGTCGTGTGAGGAGGTTTGTACCTGCGGTCTTCAAAGGCTCATAACACAGTTTAATATATGAGATTAAAATGGCTTACCACTAGTGCCACACCGGAGAGGGTGAATTAGCGGTTGTTATTGGCGACGGTGGTGGTTGTAGAGTGGTTCAATTAGTAGAAAAGGTAATTTGGTAAAATTACATCCCTTAAATGAGCTGCAAGCTCCTCACTTTCAGCCAGAAAGAAAGGGTGGCAAGATATGGAGTAAGCAATGACATAGGTTGTGGCTGTTTTGTTTCCTTTTCTCCTAATCAGTTCCAACTCAACAACATCAAATATTAGAGGGTCTCTCTTTCCTTTCCCCCTTCTATCCCTTTCCTCTTGCAAACCAAACAGCTCCTTTGTCCAATGAGAGCCAAGAAAGAGGAAAAATGACAATTGTTTACAAGAAAACAAAGCAACAAAGGCAGTTTTATGAAAGATATTTATCAGGTGGTTTTCCAAAAAGAAATGCTCTAGTTTATGGAAATTACTCGAACATAAATAATACGCTAAAAGAGTACTTCTCTGAATATCAAGATGAAAATTCCATTTACTTAACAAGTATTAGCATAACCACTTGGAAAGAAAAAAGATAAAAAAAAATCAGCTGACGCACTAGCTTGTCAAGTAAGGCTTAATAATTGCTAATATTTATGCTAACTTTGATGTGTTTTAACACTTATTAGACACTTAAAACACAGTTATAGGCACTGATCATACCTTGTCAGCAAGGGGGTCAAACGCAGCATAAAGCTCAAAATCTTGTGTCACCCAACAAAGTAGGACTGCAATCAACAGTGTACAAAAAAAATTAAAAATCTATATAATAAAGCAAACCTTGGCCTTCATTTGTACACTACACTGTACAAGCCACTCCAAAAAACTCAGTTAAAAAAAGAGATTATTCACCATAATTTTCATCTCGACGAAACTGGGTCTTGTGGGGACCAAATCCTTTATCATGCATTGAAGTATAGATCTTTTGGTATGCTCTATACAATCTGTATCAATAGTAAAATTTGAGTTACTAAAAGACTGCATTCCAAATTTAGAGAAGAAACATCCTAAAGCATCTTAATTACATAACCTTTTCTGCTGTTGTGGTGTATTAATTGGGGATGAGAACTCTGAAGATACATACTGATCTAAATAAATACTGCGATAAACAAAATGCCAGAGTCCACAGGGACCACCAACACCAGTGTACGTATCCCTGAATCTCTCTGGAGAATGTTGGCCTAAATGAGAAGATGCAGAACCAGATCGAGAAGATGAATCCGCAGGTAAATCCTCAATATGCATCCCACCATCTAACATAGACCTTTGGACCTCACTAAGCACGTTTGATTTCAGAAGAACAGCCTCAATACTTATCCTGTAGAAATAGAAATTCTCCCATGAGAAAAGAAATCATATGTATAGATTAATAATAATAATAATAATAATAATAATAATAATAATAATAACAATAATAGTAGTAATAATAATAACGACAACTTTACTATTTCAGAAGAACTTGTGAGCAAAAATAAAAAAAGTTGATATTTGGAAAACATACATTGAGACCAATCTATCAAGATCCCTCATGATTATATTTTGTTCTAATAGATTAGGGAAAATTCACGGTCAAATTTTGGCTTTAAAATCTATATATTTCAAACGGGAAGAACAAAAAGAAACAGATAGAGTAGTTTGCTACTTAAGACAATCAGCTTTCATTGGAGAATGAAACATCCATACCCTTTCTGACAATGATAACCAGTCACATGGAATTTTTCCTCCTTCAAACAGATAAAACAATTAAGCCCAGTAAAAGCTAAGTAAAATGAGATCAAGACAGGTCCTCATTGCAAATTTGTTGGCTGGAACTCAATAAAAAAAGTTTTAAAGACAAACATTACCTGCATTCTTTGAGATGATAAAAGGCATCTGAAAGAGTTGTGAGCAATATCAAGTATGTATTATCCTGAAACAGCATAATGCATAAACAATATGTCATAAATGCAACTCCCTCCAATTTTTAGCATATATTTTAGAGCTTTGCACTAGTTCATAAATAATTTAGGTTTTAAAACTAGAAAAGAAAATACATAAGTCCATGTATCAATATGTCCATAAATAGATATTTATGATCTAACCTCCCAACCAATGAAAATCAAGTAAAAACATATTTGGAATGGAAATAATTGATTTAGTTGTATGACTTATTAAAAGTAAAAAAACGGAAACATAATTTAATTCACACTTGTCAAGTGTTAGTTTTATTGCAAAGAACAAGCTTCATGGCACACTCAAGTACAAACCAAAATTTGACAAGGCATTTCTTGATACAGGAACATGAGAAAATTTTCAGAAACATTTAAATATGAAATCAATGGAGAAAAAGAGTTAAAGATTATTATAAGTGTGCTATCTATAAATGAAGCTCCACCATTTTACTTGGCCAAACTATTCTGAAGGTAGTAACTAGACATGTACATATGAAAACACATAGAGAAAACCAGATAGTAAATTAGGACTTCTAAAGCACAATGGCAATATAAAATGTTTTAAAAAATAAAGAATCAAGGAGCAATGTCTCTTACATTCAAATAATGGACATATGCATATAAAAAGGCCATGGGATTATATTTCGGCAAGCAAATTGGCGAGAAAGACTCAGATGTCCTGCATATAGACAACATGAAAAGTGACAATGAGTTATTTCAAAGCTTAAGATGCAAGACAATTATATAGAACAAAATAGAAGCCTGAGGATAATGTTACATAAGCAAATTCAACATCATTGAAAAAAACAAATCGCTTCAGTAATTGAAAATTACACTGAAGCAAAAGAGTAAATAAATATGAAAGGGGTCCTATTGAGGTGTCTACTTGGGGTATGTTTTGACTTCTAACTCAATTGATTTGTGTATGCATCCTTTTTCTAACCTCATATCTCAACTATGCCTCAGTGGGTGTTAATATATTGCTGGCATATCTATATGTTCTGTCACTAAGAAGTTTTCCGCTTTGGATTTTGTATATTGTGACTACTCGTGAAAAAATAGCCAATATAAATACAATATAAAACTTTTAAGTCTTTCCGAGATCATGGAAACATACACCAACAAAGCCTTATTGTCCAAAGCTCGAAAAAGGATTGCCTCTCCCTAGATTAGTTAAGAAAACAAAACTTCAACAACCGTTTCCCATCAAATGTTTGCAATTCAGGCATTCAGCATCTAAACATAGCCTCATGAAAACCAAAGACTATTCATTTCAGAGAAGGGGCTCATGCATAAAGTCTAAACTCTATGGAGGGAGAATCCAAGAGCAGAAAGAAAATTACAGAATAATGAGCATCTAACTAGCAACCTGATTTCACTTCACATGAATGGATAGTAGCTAGTTAGTTTTGTTCATTTTAAGACTTTAATGCAGTGAACAACCACTTCAATCATACATGCACACTTTGGTGACATAGTGAAACTTTTTTCTTTTTTTTCTTTTTCTTTTTTTGCGTATTTAAAATCCAATACACTAGCATATACTGCATATAGAGAAAAGAAACAGGCACCAGACCAGATTAACTTAACATTCTTAATTAGTCCCTAAAAGTGAACCCTAAATTAGTCACAGTTGCTCTTAAATAGTTTGGATAAGTCTTTGCTTCCCACATAAGAAGCAAGTTAATATGCTAGCAAATATAAGGTGAAATTAGTTGGAAAAGTTGCCCACTCTCTCATATCTCAAGTGATTTGGGAAATCAAATGCCTTCCTCATCACTGGGAGTTCGTGTGAGGTGTGGCCAATCTGCTTTTAGCCCCTGGCTGGGTCATAAGTTCTTGCTAAGTTGCAATACTGGGAGGACAAACAGGGAAACCTTCATAACCTAAAGGCAACAAAGAATAACAGACAGGGGATCAATAAATGACAATAATAGTTCACTATGAACTATCACAACTCAAGGGAAAGGTAAGAGCTACATTCAACAGAACTAGAGCCCTAATATCTAGCAAGTATTTAAAAATTTCCATTTTTGTGAACAAACACAGACAAACAACTTCCCCAACTTGAGGTAGAAAGATCTTGATTGACTGAAGTCCACAATGTCAGTAGGAATTGACACCACAAGTCCATGATCCACCATAAATGAAACGAGGGAAAAAAATTGGCAATGTTTGTCTGTCTACTGAAATATTTATGTATAGTAAAATGAACCGCTGTTGTCCTTCCAAAACTCGCCTATTCTAAAAGTCTGAAGTCTGAACTGCTTTGGGAAAATAACTGTGAGACTGCATACTTCTAGACTCCCAACTTCCCAAGTTGCCACCTTTGTCAAGGTTAATACTAGGTTATAGAGGTAGTCATTATTGCTGTCGTAAATTGCTAAAAAAATTTCCACTATATAACAAAAATACCAAAGCCTTTATCCCAAGATCTTCACTATACCAACACCACAAATAAGCACAAAAACTGAAAGAATAACCAAACCGTAAGATAAGTTTCAAGTTCCAAACTAAATGCACAACAGTTTTCTGAAGAATTACAGAAAAGTAAACAACACTTTGGAGCCACTTAATCCAAGATACTGACTGAAAGAGCAAGATTTCAACTCCATCACAAGTAATCTCCCAAACCTTCAGACCCATGTATACATTCTATAACAAGGGAGATTCACACATGTGAAAGCCTTGATCTAGAAGTAGAATTAAACCCACACTAATATAAAGGATAGAAAAATTTTAAATATTTTAGGGTACTTGCCTGAACGACTCTGATGACATAATAAAGTTTGACAACAGCAGCATATCATCTGGATGAAGAGAAGCTTTTTGTGCTCCAACAAGGCTAACAACCTGCAACCTCAAGCAAAAACCTTCCTAAGATAAACTCTGACGAAAAAGGAAAGCATTTAGCTACAAAAACAAACCTTGTGTTTACACATCAATATCGCAAACAAGACCCCTGAATCAACAACATCTTGCAATATGGAACCTGCAGCTTGTCTTGTTGGATAAGAAAGAGGTAGGCATGTATAGGCATGCAGAAAAGTAGCGGGGTTCCTGGATGTAGATGAAAGAACAAATCAATGCCAAGGACCAACTAGACTTTACATATCCACCTATCAAATCAATTAACTGTATACATACAAAAATTTATGAAACGAGTAATGCTTCCTAAGCTCTATATACAGTGTGCTATGGTCTAATGAATTCAATTAATACCAGTAGCAAGAACTACAAATTCTACTGCATATAGCCAAACTTCAACAATACAGAATAACAGGTACATTTCAGATAAATCATCAAATATTACTTACTAATACATCAAAATAGTACAAAAGTACAAAAGTATAAGAGAAAAATATTTTATGACCGCAGGTTATATAATATATTTTATCGTTATCATATATATTTTATCCATAAAATCAAGATAAAGATAAATGCCACAAACTTGCCTCCAATCAAGTAAAAGCCTCAAAAGGAGAGATTAAAAATTTTAAGCAATAGAAAAGGACACTGACTAGCACTTAATTTGCTGATGCAAGTACATAGATGTCATCCCTACTGTCAGTATTCTCTCCAAAGACTAGCATCATAAAAAAGGGCAACCAACTACCATATAAAAACAGTATAAAAAGCACACAAAGTAGAGTTTGCTAATGAAAGAAGCAGCAAAAATGCAAAAAAAACTATGAAATTAACTTCTCAAGGTCTAGGAGTAAGAAGACAACAGGAGTGAACAAAACAAACCAGCTGAAGGAATGGATGAGAGATGAAAAAACAGCATCTGTTCCACCAAGCAAAGGTGTCATATCAAACTTTGGGTTCTTTTCAAAACATCTATTCACAGATTTCGTTAAAATCAGGATCATCTGCAAAAAGAATATCAAAGAGCATAAGTTCTACAAAGTTCCGTACATAAAGTAATAATGCACACAGAAGAGAACAAGAGAATAGGAAGCTACCTGACCATAAAGAAGCTCTAACTGTCCCCTCAAAGACTCATAAGGCTCTTCTGTGCAGCTTATACATACCAAATAAATAGGTCCTTTCACAAGAAAAACCACCTGAAAAAAAAAAGTTATTGCGGGTATGGAGCTATGTGGCATTCAACACATGACTGAATGATGATGAAGAAAATAGCAAATATGCCTTAAACTAGCACTTTGTTTCCCCACCTCTCCAAGTATAAGAGCATGTTTATCAAACCCACCAAAAATCAACCACATCAAATAGAAACATAAGTGCATCATAGATAGCTATCCAACTCCTGGTCTGGCTCAAAGACTCTATAAGTTATATTACTCCAAAACATATTAATTTATGGAGGCAGTAGTTCAATCACAATATTATATGACCTTATGACCTTATGGTCTAACTTATCTAACAAATATGAACCTGAATAGTATACTTAAGTTCATACTAATGATTTACCTTGTACTGCCTTTGTTCCCTGATAGAAATGGGACCCTGACCATTAATTTATCAAAAAAAGGGTATGGTTACACATTAAGAGATCACGGTTATTTCATATTCGAAGTACACTAAACACATTTGTAGAATGTTGGATGAACTTCGTAGCTTCAGTTGATTAATGGGTTTATTAACTGGGAAGTCTAAACTCACGTATAGAAGATAACAGGACTACTACAACATTGACATAGTGCTCTTGAATCAGTTACCATTGCTGCAACTGAGATTCTTTACATATAATTCTAGTATAAGATTGTTTGACGTGTACTAGTTGATTAACAATGTATCTTATACAATTTCAAGAAAAAGAAAATAAACAATGTATCTTTTATGTTTAATTATTCATATCAATCATACTTCCGCTGTCTTGATTTCTTTGTTTATTAAGTTTCAGGGGGTATCTCCTTTTTCAACTTCTTGAATTTTCTTCTTAGGTAGTTTGGTACTATAGTGTGTATCCATAGATAAATTGATATTTTTTCTAAAGTATGTACGCTCACTTGCAGAGCTTGAACTTTGATTTTATTCAACTAATGCACATACTAAAGCTACTTCCAAGAAATTTTCATGTCAACTGTTGGAATTGGGGACCCTTACCTCTAATTTCCACAGGGCCTATAAAGTTCAAAAATCCAAACAATTTGTGCATTGACAGAGACAGTTTGTTTCTGAACCTAGAGCAATATTCCCATTATTTTATTATATGTTGCCAAGAAAAACAAATTTCACATCGGAAGCAGACCACAAATGTTCACACAAATCCAATAGTTCATCCAAAAATCCCAATTAGTAGCAAACAACATTCATGGATGATCCCCTAGCATATAATTAAAACTAGTTGATGATTACTTCTTTTAATCATTCCATGTACCAAGATAAAACCTAATTCAAGATAAACAGTTTGTAGTTCACACTGAATCAGATATGTTGGGATAAGTACTTGAGAAACAGACTAAATCTTTACCCATTTGTAAGCATAAAGCTTCCTAACAGGTCCCTATCTCTTAGATGAGAAAAACTTCTGTAATGACGTAAAGAGTACAGGCAGGGTGGATCAAAGGTCCACGAAAAAGTCAAGTCACATGTACATCTGATATATATGCCAAGGAATGCCCCATCAGCATGAACCCTGTGAGATACTAATACCACAAACCTCACTCACTAAGAAACTTTAATGATACATGATGCCAAAAAACCTCATCATTCAACTCCAAAAATACTGCCATAAAATACCATGTACTGTGCACCTATTTCATCATTATCCAGAAGAGTGTCTGAAACAACCAACCATATCCTAACAACGCTAACAGAATTTGTCATAAATAAGCAGCCAGCTTACAATATCAGATGGCTAATACTCATTCCTCCACTAGAGAAATACAGGATCACAGGATTTACATGAGAGAACAGTGACTTTTGGCCTCTGAACCTGTAAATTCTCACTAGCACTGAGCCTTGCTGAAGTATCTGACCCCACAAATTGCCTTCACATCTTTGAAACCTAGGCCTACCCAACAAAAATAAGAACAGGAGAATGTTGTGGATTTGGTTTAATATTTTGGATAAATTGAAATGAAAAATACAACTTTTGACCCATCTTGTCTATAAAGGCCAACCTTCATTTTATTTCTGAAAAATCCTACCTTTCCACGTTTTGTATTTTAAAGGGTTAAATGAAAAAAAAAAAACCAATTGGCTTGAAGGTAATTGCGATGACGTGGCGGTTGCTTCTTAATAATGACTATTGCTTTTGAATCTCCCCTACTCCAACCTTTATATCCATCCCCTACACCAGCCTTCATACCCATTCCCTACCCTAGCCTTCATACCATCCCCTACCCGAGCATCCTCACTTCTGTTTTTGAGTAATTTGTGTGTTGACTAGATTATGAGTAGTTTAAGAAAACTCGATCTCGGTGGTCGAAGGAGGGTGAGTGGTCAGAGTCAGAGAATGGTTTTAGTCTAATTTTGCTATAATAAAAGACATATTATATCATATCATGTGTTTGTTGAAAAGCAATTCCCCATCATCTGAATTCTTCCGAGTTCCTTAGCCGAAGAAGCTAAGCCTTGTTCTCCAAACATAAAGTATCAAACTTTGGTGTTTAATATCAGTAACAAAGGTTTGACTATTTCTCATTTCCATTTGATTTGTTCAATAATTCTTTCAATTTGATATCCACTTATCCAGTTGTCTATAATTTGACAATTAAGTATGGATTTCATTGTTGTTGTCTACTTAGCTGCTGCATAATGTTGTGGTTTATTTTTCTGCTGCCTAAATATATAGTTGCTGACTAATGAGAGTACTATGTCAGGGTTTTGGGAAGATCCATCTCCTATGTTGAATTCTGGAGGCAATCTGAAAGTAGTGATAGTGCAAGGCAAGAGGTTGGTTGTTAGAGATTTCAAGACCAGTGATCCTTACATCAAATGCAAGCTTGGCAATCTGGTTGCTTTTTATAGTGTCCTTGTACTTTGTCAAATCTCCTCAGCTTTTTATAGAGTATATATATGTGAGGAATTAAAAATGCAAATTAAAGACGATAGATATGTAAAATGCTTCAAGTATTTATCCCCCCCCCCCCCCCCCCCATCATATTTTTGGTTAAGCAACCCCCATTCTAAGTCGACAAAAAAATTTCATAAAAGAATGGTTTTTGTCAACATTGAAAAAGAATGATGACATTAAAAACAAGATAATAAGCATATAATTGTACTTATAACAAAGTAACTCAAGTAGTATATAATCAATTCATTATGAAAGGTCAATTTGTTTGAAATAATGCTTCTAGAAGATAAATTAGGAAGGTACTCCAATATCACAGTAGTAGTTTGGTTGGTTGGGGAAAAACTTAAGACTTGGATGCGCTTATCTCACTCTCATGGGATTACAGTAATCCTGACGAGTGCATCATCGTCTTTTCTAAATTAATGATCACAAGGCCCTATTTTGGTAGAACTTAAAACGTTTTCTGGGTTAACTTTTTTTTTTTTGGTAATTGTGAGAAAGTGTGATCATTAAAAGTGAGGTAAATGTTGCGTCCTTTTCAGATAATGATCGCTAGGAATGGAGGTCGCTAATGCTCTATGCGTGGAACATGAAGAAATGAAGGGGAGTTACAAAAGGACCCTTTAAAATACAAAACGTGGAAAGGTGGGATTTTTCAAAAATAAATAAAGACTAGCCTTTATTAACAAGATATGTTAAAGGTTGTATTTTTCATTTCAATTTTTCCTAATATTTTTTGTATCCAATTAAAGAAAGAATTATGTCTACAAAACACCTATAAAATAAGCATAACAGATTCTATTGTCCTAGGAGCCCGTCAAAAAATTGGCTTAAGAGCATCCACAAAGTTTACCAGTGAAACGAAATCCTACTCAAAAAGGGTTCCTCGTGACAAAAATGGGTAAGCCCCACTACAGCCCATGAAAGTTGATATTGGCACACAATGAACAACTACCAAGTGATATAAACGCAAATAATAGAACAAAAAAATATTTCCCAAGCCCAAGGCCAAAGCTATCAGCAAGACACAATATAGTCCCTCTTACGGACCAAGTTAACTGAAGGAGTATAATGTTGTCATATAACTTGAACAAACTTTAACACATACCATCCATTCCTCTAAATATTCTACAGACTCCACGCCAAAGAGAGCCTAAATCTTGCAGAGCTTCCAAAGCCACTATCCCATCAAGAATTCTTGGACACTAAGTTTCCAAACCAAAGTCAAATGTGGTTGGAGATGCTCCCAACTCTGGGTCTCCTCCTCCACCCCCTAACCAGTAAATTGTCTCATAACCATCTCCAAGCTCTTAGCTACACCCACTACAAGTTTGATGTGAGAAAGAAAGTAAAGAGAAGCTCTTAGCTATGCCCCTAGTCCCCACGCAATAGAGAAGTAAGCCATTTCCACCAATCTATTAAAAGGGGTCTTTTCGAAAGATCCATGTTACGGAGTAATTGGTAAAAATGATCAAGAATAACATTCTCATAAAAGATAGCATACATAGGGCTGGATATGAGCCGAGTTAGCTCGCGAGCTATTCTGAATTTGATCGCCTAAAGCTTGGCTTGAGCTCGAAATTAGGCGAGCCCGAACTTTACAAAAGCAAGCCCGAGCTTGAGCTCAAATAATTCAGGCTCGAGGGCTTGACGAGCCGAGCCTGAGCTCAAATTTTAAAACTCGGCGAGTCACGAGCCTGATCCTGAGCTTTATGAGTCTTAGGCGAGCCAAGCCACAAGCTTCTCGGGCTCGTCTCCCTAAGCATACAAGAGGTGACCATTAGCTGAGCACAATGGAAGGAGGTTTTCTTCTATTTAAGCAAATGACTAGCAGTGTGCAAATAGTTGCAATAACTTGCGATGCTAAAAACTTCATTTCAATTAAGTATCCTTGTCGGACACTCGACAATCCAAATTAGGGGTGCTTATCAGCCGAGTCAAGCTCGAGCTTGGCTAAGCTCGACTCGAGGTTGATAACCCTAACTCAAGCTCGACTCAAATTCGAGATCGATTAAAGATTGTTTCAAGCTCTACCCGAACTCAAGCTCAATTAAAACTCGTTTCACGCTTGTTTAAAAGCTCAATAAGTCTAAATACTTATACCCTAGGCAAGAAGGCTAAATTTTAGTTTTAATAAGCTTAATTTGGTTTTAATTGGAAAATACTATTGGGTTTATATATACTAATTGGTTCAAATCATCTATCAATTTTTTTCAATGTGAGACTTTGAGTTTATATATGAAACTTTCTTCAACCATCTTTCATTTTAATCTAATGTGAGACTTTTGGTTTATGTATCAATCCATTTTGTATTTTATTCCAAATTTATATCTTAAGTATATTTTTCTATAAATATAAACTATAAATAAAAATTCGAGCTTCTCACCAGCTTTTCGAGTCGAGCTTTGATTAGCTCAACTTGGCTTATTAACTTATCGAGTCGACCTTTGACCGAGTCGAGTTCGAGTAACTTGCGAATAGCTCAACTCAATAAACACCCCCTAATCCAAACGAGTATGGAGCTATGGAAATTTCATTTTGGGCCATTAAAACAAGAAACTTAATTCTTTTCTACTAATGCATATATGTATAAAGGGCACAAATGAAGAAAATATCCTTGTCCAAGCATCCCAATCCTAAGTGTGTCTCCGCATCTTCTTTTCAACAAAGTAGTGCCTACTCAAAAGATTGATTTCTCTGTTAAAGTAACCGTTATAAGGGTGGAGGGAAAGTGACAGTGATATCACGATTAACAGGAAATGACCGAAAATAGGTACGGCAACAATGTATGGACAATAGAACACGAACCTGATGTATTCCTGCACGAACCAACTTGACGCGATCGCCCCTGTAAAAAGTAGTCAGAATAGCATATTGGCTCAGTAAAAAGAAAAGGTAGGCAACAATAACAAAAAAGATTGCACACTAAAAGCAAGAAATTGAGTAAAGCTTGCCATACCCATTCTCAACAAAGGAAATAATAGCCTGCAATGTTGCTGTAAAGCCAGCAAGCTTATGTTCATCGCCATACCTATTAGTAATTCAAAAATTAAAATTGAAACAAAGTAGCAATGAAATCCTAATATGATTTATAGATGACAACAAAACAGACCTAGAATAAATAGGTTTGCCAGAGTGACTAAGAATGAAGAAATGCTTATTCCTTCGCCTCCATGAAATAGAGGAGTCGTCCTCATTCACATCAGAATCTCTGTCATTCGCTTCATCTTCTCCAATCTCTTCAATTCCAGATGTAGATGCGGATGCGGATGCCGATGCAGATGCTGATGCGGATGCACTACTCGCATTACTGCTACCTCTCTCACCTGCATACCCACTGCTGCTAGGGCTTCCAGAAGCTTCCCCTTCCACCTCCCTCCATGCCACACCCGAGTTACCTTCTCTCTCCTCCTCAGTTCCGTTGTCGTTGAGGAGAGTGAGAGAGCTGAGGCGATCGTCGATTGTGGAATCATGGTGGTTGATTGGAATGTCGTGAGAGGGGTCGGGGTCGGGGTCGGGGTTGGGGTTAGGGTTAAGGTCAGCGGCGGACTCCATAAGAGGAGAGATGAGCTACCTATGGCCCCACCCAACTCAAAAAGGATTGGGTGATGAATGACGATTCGATTGGAGAATAGTGTTAGAATTATTTAACAAAGAGATGGCAGCACAGGTCCGACTTTTGGGGAAGAAACCAATTGAGGGTTGTTGGTCAATCTAATGAAGGAGGGCGCGACCAGTTGGTGGGTGCACGATTGTGTGCCTCGTTTCGGAGTTTCTTACCTACTCTTGCCACACTTCATCTTTTGGATTTCCTTTCGCAACCATTTTGTGATTTAACCATTACCCACAAACAACGTACTTAAAGCCCTAATTTTACCCATAGTTACAATCAATTAAAAGGGATTGGATTTAATGCACATAAAAAGATTAATAATTGTCATCATTTCATTAAGCAATCATGTTCAAGATATCTAAATCAGTTGCCCATTTCAAATATTAGTTTTATTTACCGCAATAAATAAAAGTGGATCATTTAAGCAATAATATCGAAAACATGAATCAAAGCATAAACTAAAACTTATCTTAGGATAAATATTTAAAACATTCCAGAATTCTTCCCTGTTTTGGGTATTAATGTGATTCGAGTCTAATCTTTGGGCTAATGACTTTAAATTAGGCTTCAATACACAATAGGACCTTTAGTGGGGTTTAAGATTTAATTATTAGGCTAATGGCTTATCTTAATGGGTCTTAAGCAATCTTTAAACTTGCCCCTCTTAGTTTGACCAAGTATACAATTTGTATAGTTAATTTTCATCATTAGGTCATAAAAAAGGGAGACTCGATGTATGCATGTATCTCTACTAGAATTATTCTACTTTTTAATTTTTATATGTAACAAGTTAATATAGAGTAATTGTAGATTTTTTACTTATTACTCCGTACTAGAATAATCAACAATTGCAAAATATTAGGATAGTTACATGCAATCTTCATGAAAAAATAATACTTTAGCTAATATATAAGACTAAATGATTATGATCTTGTAAATAAAGAAACAAAGCAAATTATCAAACTATGTTTATGACTAAATAATACATGGCCTTTTCTCTTTCACAAAACTATGGTTAATTGATAAGTTCTTAAGCCCTTCCATGATGCTTTATAACTCATGTAAAAAAAATGCTTTACAACACATCTTGAACTAGTCTTTGAAAAAAAATGCTTTAACCTTCCCATTTCTCTTTTAGAATTACTTAATATCTTAATCAAAATATTGGGAGAAATATAATAATGTTACTGCAATATAATAACATAAGGCAATGATTACAAAGTACTCAACTTAAAACACAGCAGAATTACTAAATATACACTCTCATAAATATTACTTAATTAGGAGTAATAATAATAAACAATAACAACATTTCCATAACCAACACCCAGAAGACTCGGAACTATGTGAACTCTTTCCCCCACAAACCCCTTTATGAAGATGTTGACATTTTGCAAGCATAACTTGTCAGCCAATTTACCATAGGTAAATAACACAAAGCCAAAACAAATAGGAAATACAAATCGTTAAATATTGAGTACATAAATGTGCATGATATGTTAAGCATTTAATCTCAACTCAATGCATGTTTGTAAAGAGGACGCATAGTCCTTAATTTGTCCTCAATTAACTAGAGATTGAGGTTGAACTTTTGCTGTGACAATGCCATTATCAAAGTATATTGGTAGATTACAGGATTTATCTGGTTGTTCTTTACAAATGGGTGAATTCCTGGCTCGTGATATTGCTTCTTTATGTTGATGTATACTGTGCATAGCATGTATGTCAACTGCTGTTTGGCTTTTGTTGTCGTTCAGCTGAGTCTTTCAGTGATCTGAACAGCTGTTGGAGTACTTATTGCAATGCTTGGAGACTTTTCCTTTGACCTTTTTGGTTATAACATGGCATTGACTTCTGTCTATTTTAAGACAATGTACCCAGTCTTAGAAGTCTGGTGCAGAAGATGGGCTCTCGTCAATGGAGATAATGTTCTACAACAGTTTTTTGTTGATTCCATTTCTTCTGTTTCTCATCATAGCAACAAAAGAATTTCCTGATTCGCTATCTTTATAGTTTCAGAAGGTAAGATACCTAACTCGTCCTTGTGTTTGAAGTCATATTGTTGTTTAGGAGCCACATCAGTATCATGAGTCACGATGCTTTCATGTGTTGGAATTTGACTTCTCTTTTCGTCTTCAAGCAGTCATAAGGGAAAGAGACAGTAGAGTACTTGAATGTTGGTAGCAAATTATCATTAAACATATTATGGACTGCTACACAACCAATCACTAATCTTTATATCGCCAGATGTTCTCTTGGTAGTTGGTAATGGTGTTTTCTTGTGATTCTTGGTGATGATATATATATACATTCTTTTATTTCGTCGGAATGACCATATTTATGGGATTTTATACTGTGTATCAGAGTTTACTGTTATTTTTGGCAATCCTAACTGCTTCTCTAATTATGGGAATTGCTCTCAACTTTACCATGTTCCTGTGTACAATAGTCAACTCTGCTCTGATGACAACTACTGTTGGAGTTCTAAATGGTGTTGGGTCAACGGTATAGATCACTTCCTTGGTTTGTCGTTATGAATCAATACAAGGGTGGTTGTTAAGTTGTAATATGATTCCAGAAAATTACATGCTTTTTTTGGATGGCCTATTTTCTTTTAAAGGAATGAGTATTGCACTGGAATCAACTTCCTTCTCTGCTTCTCAGATCCTTGGATTTGTCTAACTGGGAGCAGTAGAAATACTTGCTCTGGACGTAACTGGATTTAATCAACACCGTAAGAGGCGTCTGGTATTCTTATGCAAAATACCAGGAAAAGAAAAAGATGCTCCCGTAGATAACTCCTGATTTGGAGGCATATCGAAAATTATAGGATTTATAGTCTTTTTTTTTTTTGCTGCTTTCTTTTCCATACAATTTTTTCAGGTGATGGCATGCAACATTTTAAAATGTGCATCCGATGTATACTACACATGAACCTCAGAAATAGAGGCACACCTGTTACACATATTGTTCGGAAAGAAATATAAGATGTGGAAAGATGAAGAGATTTTATGAGTTCTTAGGCTATTTGGAAACAAGTCATTTGGAAAAGCCTACATCTTTGAAGACTTGAATGACAAAGAACACTATTGAGCTAGTATGAATTCTGTAGATAAAGTGCATTTACATTATACAAAGATATACTGAAAGAACTTGTAAATATTGGGATAGCACAACACTAATGAGATTATGGCTCGGCGGTAAGGCAAAGATTATAGTTTCCACAACGGAACCTAACACTTCAAAATTTGAAAATTAGTGGACGGATGGTTTAGGAACTGTCTTTTTTCAGTATATATTGTGTCAAAGTGTAGTATGATATCTTCAGAGGGGATTACTCCCAATTCAGTCAAAATCACGATTTTAGTTTCTATGTGCACAATTCAACGAAAAATGTACAACTAGTCAAGTAACATATAACCCAAAAAAGGAGGGCTAAAAGTGATTTTCATCTACACATTTTAGCTTTTCCACAGCAAGGACTAGAGATCAGGGACTTCATGTCCTATATTATATTTGATTACTGGTATTCAAGGCTCAGCAGAGAAATCAGGATCCTGAGGCTTCATCATCTTAGGCAAATCAATATCCCTGCCTCTCTGTGCACCTTTCCGAGCATTCCCTGCAAATCTTTTTGCCAAAAGAGTGACTCCGAGCTGTTGGATAGCCTGAGATGAAATTTCACTATTTCCATCAGGAGCTTGATCTTGGCTTTCAAACTCAACATTGTCATATTGGTTAAATGAACTTGATGCGGTGAGGGAGCCTGAGAATGACTCTCTCGAGCTCAAGCTTTGAACCATCTTTCGCTTTTTAAATCGTCTCCAAGCAGCTTGAATAAAGCAGGCTCCCCATGTTCGCCAGTGGTGAGAATAGTATCGAAAGGTGTGCTGTAGCTTTTTACTATGCAGACGCCTAAACTGGTTTGCCACAAATTTGAGGTCTTCTGCTTGCAATGAAAAAGCTTCTACTTCCTCTATAGCTTTAACTGTTCTTGTGGAAGAAGGAAAATTAGCAGCATTTGGAAGCAGGGCCCAGGCAAGAAGCTCTTCACCACAGAAGTCCCCTGGTCTTAATAAGATGGAATTGAAAAACCCTGATCGTCCTCCATTGGTGGTCGAGCTGTCTAGTTTCCCTCTTATAATAAAGAGCATTTCTGTAACAGGATCCCCCTCACGAACAATGAAAGTACCTGCTGTATTTAGAGAAGATCTCAGTCGTTCACATATAGCATCCAGAAGTTGATTATCCATCTGAGCAAATAAAGGGACCTGCATATCAAGGAAAAGCTATTTTAGTACATGACTCTAGTTTCCAAGTTCAAAGTTTTAAGTTCTAAAAACTAACTTAACTAGTGTAGCAGTTATGACCTAGTTTGAGTACATTTTACAACTTGTATCATACAACTTTTTAATTCTCAAAGCCAAAACAGAAAAAACTGTGATATAACAAGCCCTTGGTAAAATGACGTGAAGATTCTCATGCCCAATTGATGTTCAAGGATCAATTCTAAACTGTTATACTGCTCTGTCATTTTGCATATTCAAGCAGCATTTTTGGTTTGTCTATATACTGTAGAATATATAGCTTAAGGGAAAATATGCTGCATAAATAATTAAGAGGTAAGAGATAAAAAAGTACTTACTCGCCGAACAAGATCCAAGCATAGATGGCTTTGGATATCACGTCGTAGATCTATTGGCAAGGAAGTTAGAATAGCTTCTTCATTGACCCCTCGGGTTGCCAGCCACTTGTACTGAACAAACCGCCTCACTCTAGCACGAAGGTGCTGAGGGAGCTGACGATGTTTCATCCACTCCTCAGTGTCGCGCCTCCTAAGCCTCCATTCCTCAAGCCTCGAAGTGATGGATTGCAGATAGGTCTACAAGTACAATTAACAATATCAGGAAGAGCAATGGGGTTGCAAACCACATATGTATCAGGGTGCCTCCTTGTTATTCACAAAGAGACTAGATGGATAAACTAAAAAGATGAAAAGAAATATTATAACAAGAGTAACCAGAAGAAATTTATCATAATTTAGCATTAGAAAATTCCAATGCAAGCATCAGGGGAACTCGTCTGTCCAAACTAGAAGCAGTTAAAGACTTTAAGGTCAATTGGTCAATCCTATGCCCAGTAATGTGAACATAGAGCGATTGGGATAGGACATGGATATCACACGAGTCTAAACAAACTTCCTTTTGAGTGGTAAAGCAAGATTTTATACCTGCATGTTTCCGATTAAGAGGGAAAACAGAACCAGACCCACTATTGAAATAAAAATGCAAAATGACGTTTCCCAGACAAATGTGCTTGTTTCCAAATTCTGACCATAAGAACTGCAAATTGTAAAAGTAGGATATACATGTCAGAAACTACATTTCAGGCTTATGTCAATTTACTGGAGTAAGGGAAGCATATAACATGAATGGGCAACTTAGTTACCTCAGCTGTTGTAATCCCCACCACAAACAGTAGAAGAACTTGTCCATGAAATTGTCAGAGACAACATCTTTTTGTATTGCATTTTTAAATATCCCATAGTCAAAAGTACTATTGGGGTTGTTAGAATCACACGTAGAAAACACTTGCGTGCTATTTGCCCATATAATACGATCTGCATCATCTTTAGTACTGCAATCCAAGTATTTGAGAAGGCATGCAACTGGGGCTTCTTCATGTCTGCATACTGACTTCCAACATGATGAGAACCGTTCGACAGACACTAGATACCAAGCGGCCCCCAAGATCTACATGAAAACAGCAGAACTATTTCATAGCCATCTACATTAAACATTTTTTAAGATATGAGACTAATACTTCTCTATAGCTTGAGGGAATGAGGGGATAGCGACTTACATGACTAGCCAACATGTAGAACATCAGATTATAAGCAGCTCCAGCCCAAGCTGTTTTGGTAACAACTCCAGCAGACTTAATGATCTCAGCACTTAGTGGAAAAATCAGATAAAACCGCGGAATATATTGGAAGAAAACAATCAATTGAAGCGCATTGTAGGTGCTCCTTGATTTAGAGAGCTTAATTGCTGGAATAATGAACCATATCACAATCTGCAGAAAAAGTTTTCAATTTCTCTTCAAACAAGCTCTTATTTTGGATTTTGGGAAACTTAAGTTATTTCTCTCGACCTAACACGAAGTGCATAATCATGAATAAAGGCAAAGAAGACAGATTTTGATATCCATACATTGACATATGTACTCCCACCAAGAAATGTGTCCCATAATTTGTCGGATTATAACAGAGACTGTTTGAAATAACTGAAATTACCGTTGTATATTTGACAGACAAAATGTTGGTCTAACAAAGAATTTTTACCTGCGGAAGAGGTAATGCTGCGATGAGATCAATGAAGAAACCCGATCTGATATACCTCCTCGAAATCTCCTTCCTATCTGTCACAAGTTCACCTCTTCCAAACACCCGAGAGCTAGGTGCTACAAAAGCTGTACGGAACCTCACATACACATGTAACATGTATAAGATATCGGCGAGTGTACGGAAAAAGGTGACAACAGCACCTAAAGGTACATTCCTTGACATGCAGAAGGAGTTCTTTGGGGTATCCACTTCTGGAAGGTAAAAGAACAAGGGATCAATGAAGAGTGCAATAAGACACGCGACCAGGAATACACGGTTCCACAATAAGACCACCTCACTTGAGGGATCCAAGGTTCTGTTCCACCATGGTTCATCGTGTTTATATGGTCCATCATTATCAGCAGCTCTTGTGAACACTTTGAAGGTAGGTAACTTGAAAGCCTCCCCGAGTCTGTTAATGCCACTCCCTAATCTGTTCATGCGGATGCTTAGTAAAGGAGTGGTCTGTTTATAGGCCGAAGAGGCAGTATTTGATGATTTTTCTGATCGAAATGAATCATTTCTTCCCCAGGAAGGATAGTTACTACTGAAGCTCTGATTACCATTTTCATAGAAACTGCCAATGCAAAAAGAATGGATAAACTAACAAGGTGATTAACAAAAGCCAATCTACATTGATCTGAACTTTATAAAAGCTGCATTGATTACCTTACTTGCTTATGCCTTTTGGAATCCATGCTTGTAAGATTTAATGATATGAGTCAAATACATGGAAACTCAGACAAACAGAAGAATTGTTCAGACATACAAAATCAAAGGCTTCATCAGACAAACAGAAGAAAGCCCGGCCTTAAGAAAGAATCAACGCTTGTTCAGACATACTAAATCAAAGGCTTTCAACATACTAACAAAATCTCCTCCAATTGGTAAGAAATTTTTTGGAGAAAAGGCCAAAAAAAGGGGTGACAAGAAAGAAGATTGGGAGTACTTGTTTATGATTTGGGACTCAGCATCAGTTGACTTTCCCAAAAAAAAAAAAAACACCAAGTTTCCTTGGGAAGAATTGTAAGACTTCAAGCAGCTTGGAGGGAGCTGGCAAAATGACAAGGAAAGCTACATAAGATTAATTAAATAAAACACAAACACACAAATCAAAGAAAATTACGTACAGCTCAGACAATTGTTACTTGTTATTGTTAAATGAGTTACAGGAACTTGTTGAAGGGAGGTGGGGAGTCACTGGTCATGTACGTGAACACCAATAATGTTATATTTGACTAATAGAAAACATTAACGTTATTAATTAAACTAATGGAATGTGAAGGTTGGGTATAGATAGAATGATTCTACACAAAAGGAGAAATCTTTCAGCAAAATGTTGGTGCTGAACTGCTGATCCTCACATTAGTCACATACATTGGGCTAGTAATATTACGCGTACGTACTTGATATACTTGATATACTTGATATAGATGGGATAAGCAAAGAGCCAATGTTACCTCCTATTATTAAACTTACCAGACAGGCAGGCATACCAATTAACTTAACCAACGCTTTGGTAAGTCTTACCAAAAATTACAGTAACAATCTCATTGTAATTGGCCTGGTAAGAATAATCTTCATATCTATTTAGTATGAGTAAATTGCAACCACTCATGTTTTGACAGAACCTAACTTATAAATAATTCTACGATGAGCAAAGGAAGAATCAACCCAAAAAATCTCCAACTTCAGAGGTGCGATGATTAGATTAATATCAGCTCACATCATTCGAAGTTAAAGTCCCACGTGCTCACTAAACCCACACAGCTCATTGTATTGGGTTGATATATGAGCCAATCATGGTGAGTTATTATAATATACTCCCTTAATTCCATTGTTCGAAATTAATCATCGTGTCTACTATTTTACAATGTAAAAAAATCACCATATATTCTATACTAAGAGCAGTTTTATTTAAATCATGCAACATTATAATCAAACTAGGATACTCCTTAATTTTTGGGTTGGTAATTAGTGCTAGTAATTACTGCTCAAATATGTTGTTACTCAAAGCTGTCAAGAGTTTACTTTACCACCAGGCAGAAAGTTATGAAAAATTACACACTGATCATAAAGGCGATCACAGCCAGCGAAGCTTCTTCGTTGTAAATATACATACAACTCACTATTCTCTTTTATTATTTTTATGTTTCTACGAAACAACTCAGTATCCTGGTATTTGTGCTGATAATCAAATCCACCCTGTGTTGTAGAGTCTGTACTCTGTCTGTACATGGCTCTCATGATGAATAGTTAAAATTTCCATTCTTTTACTACAATGGCTTACTTCATCTAAATTGTTAGAAAGATACGTAGTATTGTTCAACTTATACGATGCTTTTTCCACTTTAAAAAGTACTCCCTCCGTCTTCATTTACTTGCTACATTTTCCATTTACGACCGTCTTAAATTACTTGCTACATTTCTATCTTTGGTTAAGTTATTCCCGGAACTACCCTTATTACTTTACAACTTTTACACTTTACCCTAAAAACTAACCCTAAAGCTACCCCGTCCCACTCACACGTTGCACTCTACACTCTGACTCTCTGTCTCTTGCTCTCTCTTCCTCGACCTCAGTTCCCCCCATTTAAAACCTAGATCTCTCATTATTTGTGAGTAATTTACGAAAATTCTCACCGGATTAATACTCTACTAGTCTTCCCAATTAGATTGATACCCATTTATTGCGTGTTTGGGATTGCGATTTATTTTAGAGTTTACGGGAATTGAGGGTTTTCTTCGAGCTTGAGTAAATTCGATCATGGCACATAAAAGTGTGGGTGGAGAATCTTCTAGTAAGCTTCTTTATTTTGGTTTTGAAGAAGATCCATTGCTTCCCTCTAAGATGGAACGTTTGCAACGGATTATTGCCAAAATTGATGAAGAGAATAGTAAAGCCAATATTCCTAAAAAATACCCTAAACCTTGTAATTGTGGTGGTGTTTGAGCTACAACTACTCCTAAAACACCATATCTAAGTGGATCTGAACCCCCACCAACCGGGTTCAAAACCTGGTCCGCCTACTCTTACTAGTTCTTCAATATGAGAGAACGCAGGTGATGTTCTTATCACTTTCAATTTCAATTGGTTTTTTGTTTTCGTTCCTTTAGTTCATATGTTGTTCTTATGATGTACTTTAGGATTTTTTTTCATTTGTTTAGTTGATTGTTGTTTGCTTATTTCAATTCTTATTTGGTTGATGTGTTATTTGGTTAATTTTCGGTTGATTATAATCATGTGTTTCAATTCTCCATATGGATCTTGTTTTGGGCAAATATTTTCGATTTCATGCTCTTGGGTTCTAGGGTTTGTTCTTCGGTTGCTATTTTTTCTTGCTCTATGGCTTCAAGTGTGTGGCTTCGGGTTTGATTCACTTGATCAGTGGCTTTGAGTGTGTGGCTTTGGGTCTGATTCACTTGATATGTGGCTTCGAGTCTGATTCACTTCATTTGTGGCGTATGTGTGTCATTTGTTGCTCTATGTCACTACTATGTGGGTCGGGGTATGATTTGTTGCTTTATGTCTCTACTATGTGGCTTCGGGGTCTGATATGTTGTCACTAGTATGTGGGTGGGGGGGTCTCATTTGTTGTTTATGTCTCTACTATATGGCTTTGGGGTTTGATTTGTTTCTTAGTGGCTTAGGTTTGTGTTTTGGGTGTGATTTGTTGCTCTTTCTCTCTATAGTATGTGACTTTGTGTCTAAATTGTTGGTGTTTGGCTTTTGTCTGGGCTAGGGTCTAATTCACTTGGTCTGTGGCTTATTGGTGTTTGGCTTTTGTCTGAGTTAAGGTCTAATTCACTTGGTTTGTGTCTTGTTGATGTTTGGCTTATGTCTGGGCTGGGGTCTGATTCACTTGGTTTGTGGCTTGTTGGTGTTTGGCTTCTGTTTGGGCTAGGGGTCTGTGGCTTGTTGCTCTAGTCTGGGTGTTGGTGTGTGATTTGTTGGTCTCTGGCTTCTAGCCATGGGTTGGGTTCTGATTTACTTGTTATGTCTGTGGGTTGAGGTCTGATTTACTTGCTTTATGACTGTTTTCTTGGTCGTTGGCTTTTGTCTATGGCCTATTATTTGAATTATGCACGAGTTGTTGACAGCAATATCAATATTCATTACATGATTGCTTATTTATACATAATATTCATTACTTACTTATTTACATAACATTCATTACTTATTTATTTACACATATAAAATGAATTGTCTAATTACATGAGTGTCATTACTTATTCATTGAGATCTCTGTCTTCATCTTCATTGATGTGGCTTTCTTCTTCTTCATGTGCCTTTTATTTGTAATCTTTTATCCATGCTTCACAATCTTCAAAATGGTCCTTTGAAATATGAATGGATGGGGATAGCTCTCCTCTTGTTTCCAATGATTTCTTATTCATATGTGATATGTGATAGTTGTTGTTGCCTTTGACCTTCATTATTTCACCCATTTATTGCTGAAGGCTGAGAAAAAATATGATTTATTAGTTTGGTATCATAATCATTGTATTCTTGCACAACCACTTTCACTAGTTTGTCAACAGTTTTGGGTGTTGTTTAGTCTTTTAGGGACTGAATTGCCTGAAAAACCCTAGGTCTAAGACATTGAGGTTTGGGCTTTGAGCTAGCTGATTCACTAAGTTGATAGTAAACCCATCTTTGATTGCCTCTTGGATAAAATGTGGATTATCTTTGCTTATATGTGGTTTTGTATTGTCTTGAACTATCCATATGTGCTTGCTCCCCCACTCTGCCCACCTGTCCCTAATTGCTGGTATAGTGCATTAAATTAACTTGGTCTTGATGACTTCCTTTGTGACACTTGCTATAGCATTTGTCTCTAGTGGGCCTACTGGTTTGTTTTTACTTGATCTTCTAGCTAGGACTTATTCAGTGAAGGGAAATATCCCTATTTTCCCATGAAATACCAGATCACCATTTGGAAAGATATGTGGCCTTG
Source organism: Dysphania ambrosioides (assembly GCA_026401315.1). NCBI lineage: Eukaryota > Viridiplantae > Streptophyta > Magnoliopsida > Caryophyllales > Amaranthaceae > Dysphania > Dysphania ambrosioides. Next base: position 260,126 of record CM048663.1, on the reverse strand, counting down.
CCACTGCTGCTATAAACATGACTTTTATGATGAATCTCTTGATGTTGTATGTTTTGTGTGGCTCTGTCTTAACTGGTGCTAAGTAGTACCTAGTTGTTATCTTTGACATGTAGAACCATTTTTCATCCACGTGTATGACATTGTACATGTTGTCACTGATGCTGGTACTATTGCATTTAAGTACCACATTACTCTTGCAACTTTATGTGTTTCTAATAGCTCTGGTTTGATTGTATTTGTGTGTTTCTTGATATCACCCCTTTTAATAAGGTTTTACATGGTTGATCTATGTATGCCTAGGCTTGCTGCTGATGCTCTGATTGATGTTCTCTTCCTTAGTGGAATCATCTTGAAATCATCTGGGTTAACTTGGATTCTTTTCCTTCCCACTCTACCTGTTTTTAGATTATGTACATTAATTGGTTGATTTTCTTCCATTTGTGCTCTGACTATATGCCATATTCTACTGATTGTCCATCTTGATAGTCTATACTCTTGAGCTAGTTGATGGATGCATCCTATTGGTAGCTTCTTGCATGTTTTTTTAGGTATATTATCATCTTCTTCACAATGTTGTTGCAACTTTTGAGCAACATGGGCTCTATCATGATTTCTTAATACACAGACCTTGTTGGAGCCTCTAGCTTCTACTTGTTCTTGTGTATCACTGCATTTGAAGCCAAGGAATTCTTGTTGTAGTTGTGGGAGTCTGTAGTTGGAGCTAGAGGCTCCTGCTTGTCCTATGTGATTGTAGTTGAAGAGGGTGCCCTCTGGTTCTTCTTGTGGGTGTTTCCAGTTGAAGCCATTGGCTCCTACTTGTTCTCTGTGACTACAGTTGAAGCTAGAGGCTCCTACTTCTCCTCTGTGACTATAATTGAAGTGTGTGCCTTTTGGTTCTGCTTGTGGGTATTTGTAGTTGAAGCCATTGGCTCCTGCTTGTCCTCTGTGACTGCAATTGAAGCTAGAGGCTCCTACTTCTCCTCTGTGACTACAGTTGAAGTGTGTGTCTTCTGGTTTTGCTTGTGGGTGTTTGTAGTTGAAGCCATTGGTTTCTTTTGAGTAAATGCAGTCCATTGTTGCTTCTTCAGCTGGTTCATTCAAGTCAATTACCATCATTTATGGCTGATGTGGAAGCTATTGGATGATTATGAGATGCTTTGTCAGCCTCAATTATGCTTGACTTGATGCGATTTAGAAAAACCCCAACAACTTCTACAACTAAGGCTTTGATTATTTTAGGAAAAAAAAACAGATTTAATGGTAAGTTAATCACTCAATGATGATTATTAATCTGAGAGTGATAATACCCATTTTCCATCCCTGACTTCTAGAGCAATGGAACATAAAATGACATTAAATGTGAAGTGGAAACTTTGTTCTTGAGCAATAAATATGGTATGATATTTATAGGCATCAGCTGATTTACCTTGGTGAAATTCGAATTTTGGAGCCAAAAAAAATTTCACTTTTTCACTTAAGTGAAACTTGGTTATGAGAAATTGGTAAAAGTTGTTATTTTTCCCTTCAAAGTCTATTGTTGTACAACAATCACTTTACTTTTAATCTTCATTTATGCTACCAATGTTGTGGTCTCCTCTCCATTTTTACCCTCTCCTAAAAATTGATGAAATGGGTCATGTACCATTTAAATAAAGACGGAAGGAGTAATACATTATTCAACCAACCATTTACTCTTATCCTTAACTTATACAATATTTTTGTTAAACCAACATATTTTTACTTTATTTATTTTATTTTTTCCGAGCATAAAAATTATTTTGCTCTAACTTATTTTATTTCTGCTAAAATTTACTTATTTTTACTAAAACTTATTTAAATAAATCGAGGAGAATGTGTTACGGAATGTGTTACTACCAAACCAAATTGGCCAGGTTCTTAGCAACTTCGGACAAATAAAAAGTTAAACTAAGAAAATTTCAATCCATTTTAAACTTTTTAAATGTCAGTAATTTATATATCATATGTCTTTACAAATAACACAAAAATATAACAATTTAACTAAAGGACCGTTGTTCAACCGCAGTGCAGTCGATACTTTGATAAAATCAAATAATTAGAATGTATTTAATTTGCCTAAATTTGTAAATTGGGTCGAGTCAGGGTCGAGATGGGTCACAAGTAAAACGGGTCGAGTAAATAAAAATCCACAATGTTTTGGCCCAGCCCAAGCCAAATAAATATATAATGAGCCGAGTTAAACCGAGCCGTTCAAAAAGTGTATAATTTTTATCTATAGAGGGTGATAGTTTATATATATGTATCACCTTCAATCTTTGGTAGTGGACCATCGACAAGTAAGTGAAAATAATTCATTACCTGATAATGTTTAAGGGTCTTGAAAATTATTGGCCTATTATTAGGGATGTGCAAAAAAGATCGTAATTGTTAAACGAAACCGTTAACCGTGAATAATCGAGTCATATTAACGGTTATTTTAACGAACCGTTAATAATGAACGATTACGGTTATGAAATTTCTTTAACGATTAACTGTTGATAACCGATAATACTATTTTAAATAAAAAAAAAATCAAACCTAAAACTCTAAAACATTAAAACCTAAAACTCAAAGTATCGAACCTAAAAAGCCTTGGCGGATCTATTTAGCCTATTCCCCAATTATCTTCCAAAGTCCTAATTCAAACACTCAAATCCCATTTTCAAGTTGTCGATTTGCTTCAAAAGTTCAAGTCTCCTATATCCCCAATTCCCCATCAAGTGTCCACTTCTCCAGACTCTAGGTATGGACTTGTTTGGTTGTTCTTGCTTTTTAATTTATTTTGTCTACAACTTTTTGAGTCTTCTATTGCACAATGTGATAGTGATAGTCAATTAGTCATGCTTTTTGATAATATTCGTACAGATTAAACAAGTATAAACAAGAATAATGCTCAGGATTCCTAAATCCTAAGCTTAAGCAAAGTACCAAAATTTCCAACATTGGGTACTTAATTTCCCCTCTGCAAATTTTTTCTAGACTTATATAACTTGGCTCTTCCGAGGGTTGTAATCCTAAATAATATCGAAGAAGTTTATGGCCAAAATATCTTCAACAACTTGGGATTGAAAAGCCAAAGACAAACAATGAAAAAATAAATAGAAGAGAATTTATGTCAAAATGACTAAAATCGAAAACATTTCAAATCGGAAAAAAAATACCAAACGAAAGAAGTATTACTTAAAAGAAATGAACCTGGAATTAGAGTATTAGACTTCCAGTAAAGATACACCATCGAATGGGTAAAGATACAGGACACAACATCAAAAGTCAAAACTGGATATAATTAGAAGCCGTAGAACAATGACAATTATTTTAAAACAGGACAATACTGAAGGAAATGGGAAAGGGAAGGTAACGAAATTTATATCCCAACCCATATGCCCAAAAAGTAGAAACTACGGAGTAATTCCCTTTGCAATGAAGGGAAATGCCAAATGAACCATAACCTTAAACAGCAGCATAAAACGGGGAACATAGCATCTCCCTTAACTACTCCAAAATGTCAATTAAGTTGTCAGGAGTCAAAATAAATAAAGATTACCAACCACACAAATAACTCACAATATCGTACATGTTTATCGGAAACTAGGATTCTTGCCTGCTTGCAACTTATGCAGTAGTCATGTAAATCTCTATTGTTAAAGATTGCTATTTTGACCGCTATGATCACTTAGTAGTGAATGAAATTCAAGGAAGCAAAATCCCAACAACATCAATTAACAGCACATCCATAGCAAGTCTGAGATGTACAAATGAAAATTAATCTAAAAGCTACATTTTGCGGACTGTTTTTCAACAAATAGAAACAGGTGTAATACCAGAATGCCAAGGAAGATCTTTCACTACACGACATCACTAACCAGCTACAATTGAAGTCTATCAATACCATTACCTCACATCCGCAATCTTCACACACACACACACACAGCATACAAATTTTTACAAAATTGGTATTTTAAGCCCCCAAAACACCCAAATGCACCTCAGTTCTAGCATGAATTGCAACAAGACTGTTGTGGCATACAAAGAGAAACTCCCGATCAGTAAACACCCCTGAACCCCAATTTAAACCCAAAAACAATTAAGCCTAAAGACGCAGTAGGACCCCAAAGTTGCCACTTGCTCCACAAGTTGGTCGTCGTACTTTAAAGTGCCTACTCATCGAAACCCAATCAAAAAGGACAAGTGAAACAATCAGGTCCTGAAAACCTAAATTTCTATAAACGCCTGTACCTGCTAGAAGAAATTCAAGCAGCTTGTCTATCCACTATCCAGGCAAACAACAAAAAAGCAGTTGCAATAACATGGGAGGAAGATGCTGGCGAGATTCAATTCAAGAAAGCTTTACGAAGTGATGAGGCCAGCCGGGACCCATTATTCAAAATTGAAGATCCTAGGGAAGGCAGCAAGGAACAAAACCACAGGGGAGGGAGTTGCATCATGCTGTAGAGATTCAATTAAGCAGGCTTTTCCAACTGACGTAGCCAGCCGGGATCCCGATATTAATTCTAAATGGAAGATCCTGGGGAAGGCAGCGAGCAACAAAAGAACACCACAGGGAAGTGTAGAAGCAGAAAACCAATGACGCAGAACTGTAGAAGCAGAAGAGGCACACTACCAATGTAGCAGAACCATGAAGACAACCTCGATACAAGAAAAACAGTACAAATCTTAGACAGCTATTTTGCAATGTACTGAAGAGCAAACAGTTAACAGTAACTACAACCAATCATAAAGTTTAAACCAGATTGCCACTATACGCAACATAAAATTTACTAATTAACACAGTAAGAAAAGAACTTAACCAAATCCAATATTTGTGGCTGCAGGCAGCACCCAGCTTAAACAGAGTTGAATGATGTCTGACCATACTAAAGACATAACCTCAGTATATTCATAGTAAAACAACACAAATCAGCTCCTGCTCCTGCGTCGCTCCCTGACACCATTTCTGCATGCATGGAAAAGGGTATTGATAAACAAAACTTCACAATAATTCTTTCTGTATCTTCTAACTTGAGTGCAAAGTGGACTAAACACCACAGACCCACATCCCACATGCCAAATCAATGGGGCAAAATTAAAGAATAAATGCCCTTTCTATCTCAAGAAAAAAGGGGCAGGTTGCAGATCTAAAGACTAAAAGGTACAAGCTGAACCAACCTACAAAGATAGAACAAGTCAAAGATTCAATAAAGAAACATAGGCATTTTACCCATTAGCATAAGGCAGTTCCTCACGGGGCTCACGGGCACGATAAGGAGGTGATCTGCTGTAGCTTCTTCCACGAGGTGAAGGGCTGCGACGGCGTGGAGGTGGAGATCTACCACGTGGACTGTAGCTCCTGCTAGAAAAAGATAGAAAAAATTGTAAACACAAGTACTTTCACCTCAGTCAAATGAAATGCTGACCACGTCAAACCTTTTAAATCAAACTAAGTTCAGTACCCTGCCCCCCACCCCAAACAAAAAATTGATACTTGCAGGAACATTTCGAGCAGGGGCAAATAAAAAAAATACAACCAGTAATATTCTTGATGACAATACCTCCTCCCATAACTTGGGCTCCTCCTGTATCTTGGACTACGGCTGCGACGCCTTCCCCCGCCTCCACCACCAACGCGTAAACGACATTCCCGAGCAAAGTGACCAGGCTCACCACACTCATAGCACTTCAAATCAGAACCACCTCGCCCGCGACCGCCGCCGCCGCCACCACGACCGCCACCACCACCTCTAGAATTATGGGAAAGCTCAACTCTCCAGCCATTTTTACCTGGGGGTAAATAGAAGAGAGCATGTGAGCAGACCAAGGATAAGAAACAAGTTTACGTGGTAGTATCAAGAAAAAAATGATGCAAAACTGATACCAGGATACATATACTACTTCCACAAGTCCCATATCATATATAAATTTGTTTTTTCACAAATTAAAAAGCGTAAACTTAAATAATCTATTCAACAAACAGCTATGGTGGAAAGGCAACTTAATACATCTTTGTAAGTATATTTCTGAAAAAATAAATAAAAACTTTGTTTCTATGATCAAAATGAGTTTCTATACCCTCAAAACTAAAACAAACTGAAGATGCAGAATGTCATAAAAACCAACACCATCACAAGGACAGTATATCTCTTCATAGCCTAAGATGGGATATAGTGAGCACATTAAAAATTAATCAGACTAATCTAAAACTATAAGCTCGATACAAACAAATAAGCTTATACTCATTTACAAATAATGTCATCCAGGAGAAGCTAACACGTACTTCAACAAATCAAAGGCCTCAACACACATTAACATATGGCTTCACAGATGCACAGCGTTGGCTTTGTTACGGTGCACTACAGTTGAACAGATAAGTAGAGGGGTCAACATATTCAAAGCAGCAGTCATGAAGAGAAAAAATTGAAACTACAAATTAGAAAATTCCAAGAAATAAAGCGCAAAATCTCTATAGGTTGGGGCCAAGAAAAAGGGCTACATTCTCACACACAATGACACCTCAAGCCAAATTTAAATACACTAAGCTACCCACAGACCACACAACACAATAGTCCAATAATTATTATACGTCATCAAAAAAATTCACCAGTAAACAGCTTGCTGATGTATGAGCTTAATTAAAACATTGAGGCCAAGAGTCGACTTGTCATAGATAAAGACTACTGGGAGGGCGTTTAAGGAGTAGGATTTTCTAGTTAAAATACTGGAATCAGTCAACGTTGTCAACACTAAAGACTCTTAATTGTAACAAATTTACTAAGTCAATTTTATTTTTTTAATGTTTCACAAATGAAAGCCAAATCACAAAATGTTTGAATTAAACTGCAAGAAAACTGAGTAGCACAGACGCAACAAACTCTAAAAGGCATGTTAGTTCAAGGACAACAGAAGTATTAACATGTAATCTAGCGCAGCACACAGTTCCCCATCTGAAAATAGAGCATAAAGCATTCAAAATATAACTTATATGATCTAAATAATAAAGTGCGGCTAGGATGAAATTGATGTATAACTAATACAACAAATTGAGAAGGCATACACATTAAAAACAACTCATGAAAAATAAAAATAAAAAGGTGCGGAAAGCACATACGAATAATATCGCAATATGCATAAAGAGTAAAGACGATAGATTAAAGAAGAAAGAGCAAATAAAGTACCGTCCAATGCATGAATGGCATCTTTAGCATCCCTGGTGTCATCAAAATCAATGAAAGCATAACCCGGAGGCCTCCGAGCAACCCACACGCTGTAAAATCCAAACCCAATTCACTAAACAAATTCAAATCTTTAGTGTTAACAAGTTTGAGAATACCTTCGAATAACACCGAAAACCCGAAACTCGTCTTCAAGCTCACGCTCAGTGACCCGCGGATCCAGGTTTCCAACATAAACACGCGACATTGTGCACACTGAATTAAGACCTAGCAACGCATCCAACACTATTCAAATTAACATATTAGGGTTTGAGGATTGGATCTGAGAGGAGCACATGGAGGAGATAGAAAAGGGGCCCAACCTGAGTGCCGATACGATATCTCCGCAGACGATTTGAATTTCGAAACCCCTGATTTGAAGGAATCCAACCTTTTCGCCTTAGGGTTTTACTTATAATCTGAATTGCTAAACGTCGCCCGCGATTACTAGACATCGCCCGCAAATTTTCAAATGAAATTACCATTACACCCTTAGTACATTATATCAACTAAATCAAACTCATTTCTACAAAACACCATTCATTCATCATCTTCTCCAAACATATTTTTCAAAATCTCATTTCAAACATCATGTCCCGAAGACCCGGCAAAGAAGTGTTGAGGCGGCCGATACCACTTGTGACGGCGGCGGCGGCGGCACCGGCGGTGGTTGAGGTAAAATTTTTTTTTTTTTCCTAGGGTTCCGTTGATGGTGGAGGGAGGCGGCGGCGGCCGGCGAGGAAGGCGGCGGCACCGGTGGCCGGGCGCCCGGTCCACGGCCGGGGCGTCTTCCCCAGCCGCCGGATCCAGGCGCCCGGCCACCGGTGCCGCCGCCTTCCTCGCCGGCCGCCGCCGCCTCCCTCCACCATCAACGGAACCCTAGGAAAAAAAAAAAATAATTTTTTTTTAATTTATTTGTTAATTACTAATGCATTTAATTAATTAATTATATTAGGCATTAGAATATATTAATATGTATATTTAGGTTAATTATGATAATTAGTTAGAATATTTGATTAAGATATATATATATATATATATTATTAGTTAAAGTATATGATTAACTATGGTAATAAGTCAAAATATAAGTTTATAACTAATTATTATAATTATTATATTAATTAGTTAAAATATAAGTTTATGATATATTTAGATATATATTAATTGTGTAATAATTATTATATTAATTGTGGTAATTGATTTATTTTAAAATGTATGTTTATGATATAGTATACTCACAATGTCATTTTCCTTGATGTAATTAGGAATCGAGTTACCGACCAGGAAAAGGGAAATCGATACCTGCTCACATGATTAGACAACACTTAGAGGATGATTCGGGTCCTAGGCATCCACGTACTCGTGGTGTGTCTGCCTCGGCTCGAAGGGAGAGGGTATCTACTCGATACGAGCAGTCAGTAGGTATGGAGGACGAAGAAGAAAGTGTTGATAGTTGGAATGATGATGAAAATATCTTCGAGGAAGATGGAGATGATTATATAGATGAATTAGAGGTTCAATTAGAGGGTGATCGAGCTGATCGAGAAATTACTGTTCGTAAGGGTAAGGGTGGCCGGTTCGTTAGTACTTCTGGTACAACTACCTCTTCTATTTCTGGTCAAAGCCGGAAGAAGACGAAGGTTGATGATTCATGGGTTGTGAAACAGGCGGTTCCCGGTGGGCCGGTTGATGGGAGTGTTATTCCCACTCCGTAGCACATGACGGCGCTCTTATAGAAATTGGCAATTGGAAACAGATCCGCGATAATTTCCATGTAATGCTCAATACCACAGTGCCCTCCTCCCCAATTGATACGTGTCAATGCAGCATCTATACCGTCGTAGTATACCTCTTGGTATTTGTGTCGTTTTGTTGAAATTTCATTGAACATTGTTTGCCGGGCAACGAACCACAGATCTTCAGAACCATGAAACACATCGGCAACACATCGAAATCCACAGTTTCCATCAGCTACGACATCATTCCATCCTTCTAAATACGGCATAATAAATCCGGGGAGTCTATCAATATATGGGAATTGGTCAACGTCCACTCTACCTGTTGAGGGCATGTTAACAGATGAGGACGAACGACCTATAGTCTGATTACTGCTAGAAGATCGACTCCGACCTCGACCTCGAATCCGACCCCGACCCCGAGCTGCATTTCTCTCCATGTACTCCCAAGCACTGAAATCACGCCGAGGTCGACCTCTGGTAATGGTCGTACCCTCGGGTTCTCTAATCTCCGACTCATCTGGGTGGAGCATACCATGCAAAAGTAGAGTGGCATCACGTACAAGCGAGGGATGACTAGCTCGCACTTGGCCTGTAAGTTCGTCAAAATGTGCTGTGTCTTGCGTAGATCGATCTACGATATTAGGGTCCAAAACTTCACCAATGATAAGCGATCTCCAGAAAGGATGAATTTGATCTAGGTAGAAACTCTCGCCCGAATGAATGATTCTCGATATTGTGCAAGCGCATGGAATTCCATGGGTTGTCTTCAGTGCACACCCGCATCTAATGTCAATCTCGTCACTTAAAGCACTCATCCTATTTTTCTCTTGTTCCAGCAAGCTCAGACAATGATGGGAAGTGCGACCATGGAGATTCTGGTACAGTCGACCTCGATATAACGTGCCATGTCTTCGTCTGGAGTCCTCTAAACATTGTTTAATACCGTTTACTTGGGTCTCAATCGCCTTGTTGACACGCTCGAATAACGTGTCAAGAGCCGATGTGGAAGAGTTAAGCCAGTCCTTTAGTGCATTGTGGGCACTCTCGACTCTGCAAGTCGTAGTGTTCCCAAAATGAAGGACCTGATTCGTCCAGTATAGCACAAATTTCTCTTTATGAGGAATCCATTGTTGCGTAACGTACTGTAAAAGTGGAGGACACCAGCTATAGCAATCCATCATGAACTGAACATTATCCTCATACTGCTCTTGCGTAGTAGCATACATGACTTGCCTCCAACGTCCCTTCTGGAATTTTTCGGCTGAAACCTTACTCTTTCCCATGCAATGGTAAGCTTTATTCAGCACACACTTATTGATATGCCACGTGCAAAGTAAATGTGCGGAATTAGGGAATAAATCCCTAATCGGGGCAAAAAGACCACCCTCGCAATCGGTTACTATAGAACTCGGGTGCACCTCAGGACCAACATAATTCTTCAGCTTCTCCAACACCCACCGATAACTTGACTCTGTTTCATCTTTCATGATCGCATAACCAATCACGAAGTTCATGTTCCCCGGAGTCATCCCAATTATCTCCACTAAAGGATACTTGTACTTGTTTGTCTTGTATGTAGAATCTATAAGGATTACATACGGATACGTGCGTAACAAATCAGCAGACATCGGGTGCACCAAGAAGACATGGGTCACAACATCAGTGGCTTCATCACTCTTAAACCAGTGTAAGTAATTATACTTGATTGCTTGATATAGCAACTGCTGAATTGGGTTCCTTCCTTCTGACTTTTCTCTCCTTACCTTATCTCTTTCATTGTACACATGTCTTTTATTTGGATTATCTTCTGGATATTTCTCCAACAAAGTTGCCAGTATTTTAGCCGGTCTCACTTGTGCCTCAGTCATCTCGTGCACAACTTTCTTCGCACCAGGACTAATGCCGCTAATCTGTCGATGTCCTTGTGGATATACAACCAACTCATGGTTGTGTTTACCCCATTTCGAAGCACCAACAATGTGCCAACCGCTAAGATCTCGACGCTGACAAACCTTAATCTTAAACAAGCAACCACAACTTTTCCTCTTCGTGTCGAATCTCACGGCTGTTGTCAAATCTCGATCAACTTTCCTCGAAGAACGATCACATTTCAACAATTTATCATATCGACCATCTCTTTGCGTTTTCCATGTTGAAGTCGTCAAACAAAAACCGGATTGAATTGCAACATTTTTAGCCCATTCAATTGCCAACTCCGATGTTGCAAAATCATCATGTACAAAAATACCACTATAATCAATTTCATCTCCACCGTAATCTTCATTATTATCCTAAAAGAACAAGATTGGAAATATTAGAAATTAAAAAAAAAAAAAAAAAAAATAGGGAGGCGTCTTCCCCAGACGCCCCACCATGGTGGATGGCGTCTTCCCCAGACGCCCCACCATGGTCGGTGGCGTCTTCGGAAGACGCCTCACCATGGTGGGTAGCGTCTTCCCCAGACGCCCCGGCAACACATCGATAATACGAACAATTTCTCAAGTACAATCCGAACTTTTACCTGATTTTCGGGTGAAGGCGTTCTCAGTTGCTCCGACATTGTCAATTTTACAGAATTACAATGTTATAGTGACTGATGAAATGAACTTATTTATCCTTTTTTTTTTGTAAGGGCAAAAAGGTCATTTTAGGATGAAAATGCGGGCGATCCCTGGTAATTCGCGGGCGAGGTTTAGTAACTCCCTTTATAATTGCCAATATATTTTTTTTAAAATTTCCTTTATGCCCTTCACACCCAATCCTTTTTATCCTCTTGTCCTCTTCTACTCTTCTCTTAGTCTTTTACTTAACATCTCTTTATATTGGTTCCATTGTTATTTATAAAATTAAAAAAAATTTGATCATAAATTATAATTATATTATAAAAAATAGTATATTTAAATAGGGAATCTTAATGAATGTATCTCAATATAAATTTTTAAAATATATGTTTTCATAATTTGTCTTAAATTTTTGATATAAAAATGTATTAAATCGTATCTTAAAAACTGTGAAAAGTCAAATGGAGTAAAAAAGTTAGGGATAAAGATAATTCTATTTGATACTCCTCCATTATAGCATTTCATTCCCCACCATTCACCAAATAAAATGAGGATTATTGAGAATTATCTACCATAAAATGTAACGGTTAACCATACTAACTGTTTCATTTTAATAATTATTTTACTGAATCATTAATTTTAACTTTTATGGTATCCAAAGTGCTAAATTGTTAATTAACAATTATAAGAATATTTACGATATTTCATTAGTTGTAAGCTGTTAAATTAAATACTTTTAAAAACCTAGACTTATCTTACTAATGAGTTGCACAACTATCACTTTTTCAACCTTTCCTACCCTCTTCTCAACTCTTTTTCTCTCTCTTCTCTAAACAGTCTTCTCTGACTTTTCTTTCCACCCACCACAACACAATCTCCTTCCAATTACCTTTCCTCCACCTCTAATGTTATGAACTCAAGTCGTCTTCTTCTAATTACAAGGATCCTAAATGTTTATGCATTACAATGAAAAAAAATTGAATCATACTAAGGAGGGTGTGTAAAATATTAAAGAGCATTTCATGACTAATTAGACAAGAAATTAATCAATTAATTAACACTAATATAAATTAAATTCAAACAAGAGAGGATAAAATATGATCAATGTAATACGAAGTAGATCAATTCAAAATAAGTAACTATACTTTTGATGGAGCAATACAAAGAGTAATAGTAGAATTGATGTAAGAGAGTATCACTCACACTACTCCAACCGTATTCATGCTAAGTGCTTCCCAATTTGACAGCATTACTCATCCTCTATTGACCCATTTAACCATTTTGTTGCATACTTTTCTCTCTCTCTCTCTCTCTCCCTCTCTATCTGCATGTATATGATGCCTACTGATCTATAACTATTATGAATAGTTTTTTATTCATCTCTTTAATTATCATTGCGATTAATTATCTTTGATTTGAACACTACGTATATAGGAACTCATATAATTTGTAGTTTCATATATATTTCCAAATTACTGATTATTAGATTAATGTTTTTTTTATCTTAGTAGTATTATGCTATTAACCCAAAATTATGGACTTGAAGTAGTTGTATTTGTAGAAAAACAAGATAGAAAATATTGTACAATTACATTATCCTAAGTATGAGAGTCTTAGCTAGTCTAGGTGTATTACATACAGTGGTAATACAAGAGTTAAAATAGAAGTTACAGTAGAATAGATAAAATAGGATTCTCCTTGTTTTGAGTCTTGTACACAAGGGGAACCAACATAGTTAGATAGTATATATACCAATGCATGTAAAGCTTGAAAATATGTTGAAAAGCAATAACAAGAACTAGTAATATGTTCTTAGCAGTAGTTTGATCAATCTTAAGTTGGTATCAGAGCGACAACGCACATATCGGTAGGATTCTCGGCGGAAAAATCTCATCACATACCAAACAACTTGTCAGGAGAACATGAGTAACCCACCAGAAACACCAATAACCATGACACAATTATTGCAAATTTTGCAACAATTGGAGGTCAATACCAAGCAATGAGAACCACGGACCCATACACATACATGAGAAATCAAAAGGCCAGAATTACACTATAAGGTACAAGCTTATGTACCTAGCAATCAATGGAAGGGGTAAGCTCAACCATATCATTGTTGACCCCCCCCCCCCCCCCCCCCTAAAGACTACCTAGGAATACATAGCCTGAGCCTAGAAGGATTCCACCGTGATTTCTTGGATAATTGAATGGATTGATACCAAATCAGTAAATTAATTCCTAGATTATTCATTAGCAAAGGAACTCTGAAAAGGCATAGAAACCCTATGCGGGAGCAACAAGGATGGTTTGTAAGCCTTTAACCTTACAGTCAAAGCTAATACCATCAAACAAGAAAGGGACTCAATAGAGATGTATTATGGAAAATTAACAAGACTCTAGAAAGATCGACCATAGAATGTCAAATCCTATGAAGTGCCCAGAGGATATTACAACACACAATCAATTAGTCCAATAAACAAGATTATACCAATTTATTGCAAGCCTTGATGAAAGCTTAGACAAAGACCGAAGGGAGTTGGTTAATCAAAACCCACTACCGATGGTGGAGGAGGCCAACAATGAAATTAGAAGAGAGATTTCTCAATGGGAGCTCATGGAAAGAGGCTTACCAAACTTACCTGAATCGAAGCAACAAAGAATAGGGATTGGAAGTGGACTAAACATACGAAGATCAGCACCTCGTCGGGACGATGAGAAAGCACGATTGAAGTGCTCTCACTGCAGTGGTACAAAACACTGCAGGAAAGGGTGCTTCCAATTGATAGGATACCTAGAGTGGTGGAAGAAGAGAAAGAAATGAGGGAAGCAAATCGAAGGAGCGGCAAAGGGGAGAAGTGTAGCCATGGTGTAGGGTAAGGGTTTAGATCTGGAAGCTTCAACCAAAAAGGGGAGAGTGTGGGTCAAGGTAATGTTAACCCTAAACCTAGTGCTCTCACCACGGGTAATGCAAACCCAAGCCAAGGTAAGGCTTTAAATACCCTCACACTAAAAGACTTCAAGCCCAACCCATAAAAAATTCAATTTCAGCCCAACACTCATGCCTTAAAAAAGTCTTGAAAGATAAGTTTTTAAAATCATTGGATTTTTTATTACGATACAACAGACTCCGTGAAATATGATAAAAAGGATTTTTTTATCACTTGTTAAAACAGAAAAAAACTAAATACAACTGCCAATGAAGAGTGTATGAACGTTGAAGGGATAGGAACAATCAAAATTAAAGCAAATTTGTTCCTATACTTTCATATAAATTGCTAATGAAATAATTTAATTGTACAATCCTAATGAGCTCTAATTATTGCACTGTGCAGGATGCTCGGACCGATAGGATCATTGAGCGTGGTATTGAGAGAAATGGATTGTACTATGTGGAGGAGATGCCTTAATATTGGGAGCTAGCACTCGTGTGTGGAACTGTCAAATCTCAACTCTGAATGGGGCATCGTCGTTTGGGACATCGTTCACTAGGGTACTTTAAATACCTCTTTCCTTCTCTTGCTGGAACGAACTTATCACTTAATTGCAAAACATGTTATTTAACTAAAAGTCATAGACATAGTTATCCTAGTAGTATGAACCAAGCTAGTAAACCTTTTCATTTTATCCATTCTGATGTATGAGGTCGTTTCCCGAAACTTGGTAAACATGGTTTCTATATTATGTCCTTTTTATTAATGATTGCACTAGAATGTGTTGGATATTTTTGTATGTAACAAAAGTCTAAAGTATTTTACATCTTTGCTAAGTTTTACTAAATGGTTCTTACGTAATTCCAAACTACGGTTAGGACAATACGATCTGATAATGGTGGAGAATATGTAAACCATAACATGAATTTTTTTTGTCAAACTCATGTCCTACTCCACCAAACTACATATCCTGATACTCCACAACAAAATGGAGTAGCAGAGAGGAAAATATGCACCCTCCTTAACTTGACCCGTGAAATAATGATAAAGTCTCATGTTCCTAACCTATTGTGGCCTTAAGTTGTTGCCACTGCAAACTACCTTACTAACCGCCTTCCTATAAGGAAACTACAATACAAAACCCCGTTAGACACCCTATGCACCTTTGTTACACCTCCTTCCTTTCATACCCTACCTCATCAAGTGTTTGGAAGTATCGTGTATATTCATCTACCCAAGTGAAGTTGACACAAGCTAGAGCCCAAAGCAATGAAGTGTGTATTTCTTGGCTTTGTTGCCTCACAAAAGGGATACATGTGCTTGGATCTGATATCAAATCAGTTGTACACTACCATGAATTCTATATTAATGGAAGATTTATATTACTATCTCCAACTTCAATCTCAGGGGGAGACTTCAGGTGATGATCTAAGTTGGTTGTCCTAGCCCACTCCAACAGTAGGAGATAGTGACATCTCAAATCATGTGGTCTTGTCCATTGTCTCACCACCACCTCCAACGTCTTCCAAGCCCAAGCATCAGCCAGGTGAGGAGGTAAGATCTGACAAGAACTTATTGCTTTATGAGTATATACATATAAATGACAGTGTTGAAATAGTACATGATAGAAGTATAAAGCAAAGTGAGGAAAGGGAGTTATCAAGGAGTACAAGGGGAATCCCACCGAGGCAATATGACCCTGATTATGAAGCTCAAAGGTCAAAATATCCCGTGGGGAATCTGTCTATGGCAGGATTATTTCACTCTTTTGCAGCCTTTAAAGTTGCCATATATGCAAAGAAGATTCAGACCTTGGTTGATGAAGCATTTAAAAATGAGGAATGGAGCAGAAAGTCAGTGCTCTCATAAAAAATAATACCTAGGAAATATCTATTATTCCCGAAGGGGAGAAATTAGTAGGTTGCAAATGTGTATTTACTGTTAAATACCAAGCAGTTGGAGAAATTGAAAGTTACAAGGCAAGGCTAATGGCGAAAGGGTATACATTGGTGAATGAGATTGCCTATTTTGAGACCTTTTCCCCAGTAGCTAAAATTGATACATGAAGAGTACTTTTCTCAATTGCTACTAGGGACATAGTTGAAGAAGTGTATATGGAGCCACCTCCAAGATTCTTGCATGGTTTTTAGCAAGGGAAGGGTGCCGGGTGAAAAAGGCATTGTATGGCTTGAAACAATCTCCAAGAGCAAGGTTTGGGAGATTTACTCTAGCAACGGCGCCAAAATTTGATAGGCGTGTCACGCACCTAACAAAAATAAACCTAACAATTCCTCCTAACTATGTAGTAGGGCAAGTAAGGGTCGAATTCTAAGAGACTAATGGTTTAGTTAGCTAGATTGCTTTGAACTAAACTAAGCTAGTAGTCAAATTATAAGAATATAATCTAATCTAATCAACTAAAATAAGAAATAACGATAGATACTAATCAAGGCTTAAAGGCTTCTAGAGTTAAGTATCTCCACTAGCATGAACTAATGTTATAACAATTCCCCCTTCCCTTATTCAATTACTAAACAATTCATAAGATAGATATGCCCTAATCAATACCAATGATTTCTTTCGATCTATCAATGGCTTCTTCAACAATGCAATCATACCTATTTTTATGGAGTCATGTAATTCAAAGACTTTAAGCATAGTATCTTAACATCCTAACAAATTGCATCAATACTTTCGTAATGAATTCCTATATCTTAAATTAGGGTTCTAGATTCGATTAAGGATAAACTTTCGTTGTAACCTAATCACATTTAAAAAATACTATTTCTAGTCATTCATTGATAATAAAACCAACCCTAAGATAAATGAATTAAAAATTAATCAAAAATGGGAATTAGGAATCAATAACACATCATTCCATGCTAGGGTTCAATCTAACCCTAGAATAAAGAAAACTACTCTAGCATATTGAATGAAATAACAAATGAAATATTAACTGAAATCATGATTTACAATAATATAATAGAGAAAAGAAAATAATACTTGATTTAGATTGCTTGAAAATATCAATGGATTCTTGTACACCAATATCGTGCTTTAATAAGTGCCAAAGAGAAAGAGCAAAAGTGAAAGCTCTTGAAAAACCCTAGAGCTAATTAATAATGAAAACTAAAAATTATCAAAACTAAAACTTAGAAAAGAAAATTAGAAAATTCCTCTAAAACCCAACCAAAGTGGCGTATGAATTCTCCTCAACGGAGTCCAAAACTTCCTAAATTCCTCCCACCTAGCTAGTACCTAATGCCTAGGTTTTAGGGCTACAAAAAATATTCTTTCAAAGTGAGCACCAAGGGGTTGCAACATAGAACAAAGGACCGCCACTAAGGTGCGGTATATGCTATAGAAAATCGTCATTTGAGTGTAGATTTCACTTATCGCACCTAGCTTAGAACAATCGATGGCTTGCCATTAGCCACGTTGCAATATGTTTTCAAAGGTCCCAAAGCAAGGCTACTAAACGACGTGTAAAATCCAAACATGAGTCAAACAACAAGCTTACGATATCATGGAAGCTCTTATAACGTCAAAAAAAAACCTATAAAATAAAGCAAAACATACTCGAGAAGAGCAATATCAAAATATACAAAATAAAAGCTCATAAAGGAGGAAAATATGAAGGAAATGTGATAAAAAGAGATCATATAAGACATTAAAACCAAGAATAAAATCGTACCTTGTTCCTCAAGAAAAGATATGATTTGACAACCTATCTTATCATCTATGTGGATGACATGGTTATTACTAATGATGATAGAGAGGAAATAGGTGCATTGAAGGAGAAATTGTTTTAGGAGTTTGAAATAAAGGATCTTGTACAACTCAAATATTTTTTGGAAATAGAAGTACTACAGTCAAGGAGAGGAATCTTTATCATTCAAAGGAAATATGTCCTATATTTGTTAACAGAATCTGGAATGCTAGATTGCAAGCCAGTAGAGACCCCAATGGTGGTAAATCATGGGTTGTGCATAATCGAAGGGCTAATCTTGTTGATCAAACCAAGTATTAGAGACTTGGGGGGAGACTAATCTACTTGTCACATACTAGATCTGGTATTGCATATGTAGTAGGAATGGCTAGTAGGTTTATGCATAATCCTCATGTTCAACTCATGGAAGCTGTCTATAGGGTCTTGAGGTATCTTTAAGGAACTTTGACACGGGATTCATGTTTAGGAAGAATAATAATCTAAGTCTATATTTTTATATAGATGTAGACTACACTAGAGAAAAAGACAGTAAAAAACCTAACTTAGAGTATTTTGCCCTAGTAAGTGGAAACTTAGTGACCTAGAAGAGTAAAAAACAAAAAATTATTGTAATGTCGAGTGCTGAAGTTGAATTCAAAGGGATTGCAAAAGGGGTTTCTAAAGTTATGTGGTTGAAGAAACTTCTTGGAGAACTGAGAATTGTCTTAGAAGGAAGCTGAGAGCTTTTCTGTGACAATAAGGTAGTGATCAGCATTTTCAAAAACCCGTTACAACATGATCAAACCAAACATGTTGAAATTGATAGACATTTTATAAAGGAGAATTTGGAAGCCAAAGTTGTCACTCTTGTGTTGTTTCGTTCATAAAGTCAAGTAGCAAATATTCTGATAAAGCTATTGGAGTTTAGAGTTTTAAAAATTCAATGTGGAAGTTGGGTATTGGAAGTCCCAAGTACCAACTTGAGGGAGAGTGTAGAAAAACAAGAGAGAAGATATTGTACAAGTACATAATACTATGTATAAGAGTCCTAGTCTAGGTGTATTACATACGGTGGTAATACAAGAGTTAAAATAGGAGTTACACTATAATAGATAAAACATGATTCTCCTTGGTATGAGTACTATACACAAGGGGAACTGACATAGTTAGATAGTATATATAACAATGCATGTAAAGCTTGAAGATACATTAAAAAGCAATATAAAGAACTAGTAATCTTTTTTAAGCAGTAGTCTGATCAAATCTTAAGTGTATTGTGACCAAATTTTAATGCCTTTTTTTATGTCGTGGAAAGTAATAATGATTGTAGATAACATATAGGGAATGAAAGTAGTAGTATTTCATAGACTCATATAGTATATACCTTGTTATGGACCTAGTTAATTCAATTGTGCCTCTATGATTGTAGCTAGATTTAGCTAACTTCTATAGAAATTATAATATGAAGTAGTACTATAAGTGACTAATTGTTTCTTTCTAAATTGTGAAGAGGCTTGCAGGAGAGCTAGAGATAATAAGTAGTTGCAATTCCAAGTAATGTGGATGGTAAAGAACTAAAGTTTAACGTGAAAGTGGAGGGAGGAGGGATCATGGGGAGCTATTATGGCTACCAAACATCGAAGAAGGGGTTACTCCACAATTCACACTAAGTTATCACTTGACCAATTCAATTTGCTTACTCAATAAGGGTTCTTCCCATGGGGAATCACGCACCATCTAAATCGAATACCTAAAACCTTATTATCCTCCCATGATTCAAGAGTCCTCCAAGATTTGAAAGGAGGCACAATGTCATGTTGGGTACAAGGCCTTATATCCTACTAACTAACTAAACCTTGGTCATGCTAGTCAATCCTTCTCTCCATTCCATATCATGTAGTTGTCAATCTAATTCCATTGAATTTCGAGTGCTTTATCATGCTCAAGTAACTCGGGAATTATTCGGAGGGGTATTAATGTCAGAGGACTAGATTGGGATAGTTAGTATAGATGCATGTGTGATTAATCTTACCAAAGTTTTATGCATGTTTTAAACCCTTAACTTGCATAATAACACCATCCTCAAAGATAACACCAAAGTTTCCAATATAAGTACATAAGTTAGTGACTAGCCAAGTGTTTTGACGATCTCAAGGGAGACATGTTTATGGTAGGAAATGCATCATCACTGCAGGTCCTTGTATGAACAACTTAGTCCATGTGGTTATGGGATATGAAGTTCCAATTAAGCCTTTGGAGACTACCATATGCTATTGGAAAGTCAACTAAGAGCATGAAATGGATTTACTCAATAGATGGGAGATTTCTTACCTTTGATGTGCTTGTAAGCCACATGTATTTGTAGTACCTTGCATTAATCAATAGACAATGAGTGTAGACCCCTGATTTGGAGTTAAATATCACGTGGGTTAAAAAGACGGATTGGAGGTCGAGTTGAGTATGATCAACCAATCTCAACCCAATTGTGCTTGGACTCGATGATAGCAAAGTAATTCCCTTCTCCTCTACTCTAGATAAGGGTTGAAGATGGAGTTTATGTTCTTTCAGGATCAGCACTAAATTTGAGAAAGATATGGTCATTACAGGTGGATGTTCTAGCCATGGGTTAAAAATAGGTCTTGTGATAGAAAGAGTGGTATGTCACATATTATGTGATCTATCACCCTTCTAAGAGGTTGCTTATTTGGAAGTTCTAGAGGCTTCACGTCTCTAAACTCCTTAAGTACCCCCAAAAACTTCTAGAGGAATTTCACCCCTTAAGACTCCTCTTTTCCTACCAATGTGGCCAAGTATGTTAGTAAGCCCTTTTGCACGTCTGGAATGTCTTGCATAACCGACAACAACTTGGCCTCATCAAACTCTTTTGAGATGGGCACATAATATTCACACTGGTCCTTTTTTTATCATTAAGGACCCATCCACCTCAAAGTCCCTGGTCTCACTCTATATGAACTTCATGATAAGCACTAACGAATAAATGTCCATGATGGCAATAGTGATGATATTGATTATGCCCTTCTAACCACCCAAACTAAAGGATAGGCACATGTGAAGTATTGACAGTCTTCAATGTGCCTAACTCCTTATCATAGGCAAGCCCCAACATTGAAGTCTCCTCCTTAGATATGAAGTTATGAGTAGCATCCTTATCTATAAATGCTTTGGTTCTCGTTTACACATGCCTAAACGAACATGAGAGAAGATTTTTTAGAGTAGGAGAGAGAGTGTTCACCTTGACTATGTCACCTTCCTCCCTAGGATGGTCCACCATAGCTTTCACATTCCTAATTAGGCTTAAGTTCCCTATTTGTGCCCTGTCCTTGGACTATCTGATCCTCGACTAGCCACTAGTGCTCTATGCTTCTTCCTTTTTGGGTACTCTCAAACATAATGTGGCTCTCCCAACAAGAAGCAATCCTAATTCTTAGGGTTGATGTTAGATGTCGAGGAGGACTTCTCCTTTCCTTAATCTCATTGCTCGGACAACTTTGTTACTATTTGAGCTACCTTGGCCAAGGTATTTCACTCGCCTGCCTTTCCTTTATTGCTACAAGGGTTTTTACTTCTTTTGTTCTCCTTCTTTGAATTGGGTTTGAAAAATTCAATCAAACACTTAGTCGTTGAGATGACTTTGTGGCTGCCTATTTTTGGAGACCATCGATGAATTAGAGAATAGAAGTGGACATTGGCAAGTCATCTAGCTCCAACATGAGAATGGAGAATTTTCTTATGTATTCTTTAATGCTTCTCGTGTGCTATAGCACACATAACTTATGAGGGGCAATCTCCTTCGCATTATCCGAGTAAAAGTGTGTTTCTTGAAGTTATTCTTAAATTCGTCCCATCTATTGAACTAGCAAAGGTTCTTCTTTGCATCCGACTCTCATCTCCTCTATCAAAGTATAGCATCATCAACATGATACATGGTCGTGGTGTTGATCTTGGAAGGCTAATCTTCCAAGCGTTGCATATGGAAATATTTTTCAATTCTCCAAAGGAAGTTGTCGATTTCTTGAGCATCCTTCTTCACTTGGCATTTTGACGGTTTGGGGACCTTTACCTTTGGCCCCTCTCAAATACCTTTACTGCCTTACATAACACTAAATTTGCCTTCAATGCTTTCATTCTAGTGTAGAACTATGCCATCATATCATCTCGTTAGAAAGATGCCTTGAACTCATTGAGAACCATGGGCATCTCTTAGACAAGGCCTGGAGCCATGGATAGTGCTTTCCTAACTACGCTATCTTTGTCTCATAATTCATCACGGAGTTCTCTAACTCCCAGCAAGGCCTCGGTGGCATCCCTTAAAGCTTCTATGATGATGGATCCATCAATAGGACCGGGGGACTCATCACTACCCTTCTTGGGCTTTGATATAGTTTTTGTCTCTACTTGCACTTGCTCTATTACGATGATGGCCTATGCCTCTTTGTCTTTAGCCATTATAATGTATGCCCAACGTTTTTTTACTAGACGATTGTACTCAATTAACTAACATACTTGCAATCTTCCTCCGTCCTATATTTGATCTACTTCTATTTATGGAGTCAAAGTATAAAAAGTTTGACCACAAAATTCTCCTCATATTATAATAAATAATATATTCTAGTAAGATATTTCATACAATTTAATATAAATTTTTAAAATATTAAATTTTTACATTTTTTATTTTATGAATTTTAAAATAGAAATATATTAAATTATATATTAAAAATCGTAAAAATGCAGGGGAAGAAGAAATTCAGAGAACGGCATTACCTTTGTCAACTCGGCATTTTGTACTGTAGATAAGTGGGCAACTGATTGTGTCGTGACCCCGCTCGTGCTCAATATCGTCTTGTGTCAGTGCTAAATCTGTGCAGGGCCGTCCATTGACATGAGTAGGCCCAGGCAGTGCCGTCTTTACCCCGAATTGTGGGTTTGATCACGTTTGATAAAAGAAAAAGCAAGTCCAAGAACGGAATTGTAGTCTCCGCTCCCCAGATTAAAGGGACGTGTAGCTGAGTAGAGTTACTACATTTCTCTCTCCTCACTGAAATTTGGTTACCATCCATTCATCTCTATTCAATCTTCATTGACTCTGAGTCAAATCATCAGTACCCATCCCAATTAAGTCTTATCAATTCATTAACTAAGTACGGAGTACTACATATCTAATCTCTCATTTTCTTTTATTTTTTCTTCATTACTCCATAGTGTATTATTTTAGCTTACCTATTTGCTTCAGAAATGTATAGTGTTTTTCATTTATGCAAAATATTTAATCTATAGTTAAGATTAGTTGGGTATTTAGTTGTTGTGGGCTTTTATTTTTCTGTATTAATTGGTTGATTAAAGGTTGACATGACTGATGTATATCGAGTAAATGCAAAGAAGAGCCTATTATTTGACTTGTTATTAATCAGTACTCACTATGTTTTTGTTGTTGTTGTGTGCAGAGGCTTAGTTGTAGAGATTGAAAAAGGTGGCAGCAAAATGAATGAGTTTGACGTGGTTGTTGTGGGAGGAGGGATTATGGGTAGCTGCACTGCTTACCAAACTTCAAAGAAGGGATACACCACACTATTACTTGAACAGTTTGATTTGCTGCACAATAGGGGCTCCTCTCATGGTGAGTCCCGCACCATTCGGGTCACTTACCCTGAACCATATTACTCTTCCATGGTCCTTGAGTCCACCAAGCTCTGGGAGGAAGCTCAGTCCCAAATTGGGTATAGAGTCCTTTACCCCACCAACCACCTTGACATAGGTAAAGCCGATGATCGCTCTCTTCAGGCTGTCGTTCGTAGTTGTCGGTCCAACTCTATTGATTTCCGAGTGCTTGATCATACCCAAGTCGCTCAGAAGTACTCTGGAGGGGTGGCAGTGCCGGAGGACTGGATTGGGGTACTGAGTGGAGGGGCTGGTGTAATCAAGCCTACCAAAGCTGTCAGCATGTTCCAAACCCTTGCCTTTCACAATGGTGCTGTTCTAAAGGACAATATGAAGGTGGTCGACATTAGAAGGGACGTTGGCGGCAGCATTGTGGTTTTGACGGCCACAGGGGAGAAATTCTATGGTAGAAAGTGTGTCATTACAGCTGGTGGGTGGATGGAGAAGCTGGTGAAGGATGTAACAGGTCGTCAACTTCCCATCCAACCACTGGAAACGACGATATGCTACTGGAAGATCAAGGAAGAGCATGAGAAGGATTACTCATTGGGTGGGGGATTTCCTTCCTTTGCTGGGTACGGGAATCCATACATATATGGTACCCCTTCTTTAGAGTATCCTGGCTTGATCAAGGTTGGGGTGCATGGAGGACGGTTCTGCGACCCTGACAAACGAACTTGGACCCCAGAACCGAGGTTGATGGACTCACTTAAGAAGTGGCTCAAAGAGAGGTTTGGGGGTCGGGTTGAGTATGATCGTCCAGTCTCAGCTCAATCTTGCATGTACTCGATGACCCCGGATGAGGATTATGTCATAGACTTCTTAGGAGGTGAGTTTGGGAAGGATGTGGTGATTGCGGGGGGGTTCTCTGGACACGGATTTAAGATGGGTCCGGCGATAGGTAGGGTGGTGGCAGAGTTGGTGCTGAATGGAGAAGCTAAGGGGGTTGAGATGGAGTACTTCAAGCTAGACAGGTTCGACAAGAATCCTAAAGGTAACGTCAAGGAGTTTGCGGAACAAGTGGGTACTTCCAAGCTATGAGCCTGTTAGACATTAGTGAGGTTCTTTGATCACCTAAATCGTATGTGATTTTGTTTCTGGCCAATTTGTTTGTGTGTGACTATTGTCGGGAGACTCTTGTACACTTTCCTGGTTTGATTGAATACAGATCTCTTATTGTTGAGTGAATCAACTAGGCATGTGAACTATAAGTTTCTGTCTTCGAGCTTTAAGTTTTTGTCTTAACCACGTATCTTATTAGCTATACATTTGCTTCCAGTTCTCAATTTTTTGTTGGTATATGTAGATGAGATTGTTAAATTATCAATATCTATCTCGCTTTGAAATAAACTTTTACAATGACAATCACCAGGTTTAAAACAAAGGTTGGTAGAAACGAGTGGGCATCTCTAAAGTGAGTAACCAACCATCTCCCCACTTCAATTTTAAATAATAAAATCATCTGTGGAAACAGAATCATGATTAATCTGTTTGTTGTGAGATTCTTAGTAAAAAAAAAACGAAAAGAGGCAAAAATTTGTGAAGGCCGACGGGGAGTAAAACGCTAGTGATTGAAAGTACTCCATAAATCTTTACTAAGAAATAGTGTCCCAGAAAGAAATTAATCATCCTGTCACAAACCAAACTCGAGACTTCAATTAACTCCCACCAATAAATCAATCAGATCACTGTAATTTTTATATTCCAAATGTAATCAACGTACTAACCAAGTACAAATTCAGAAAAACATGAACCGCTTGCACTAACTAAATTCTTTTGTACATTGTACACGGCTCCAAGCCTGCATAACTTCTGTAAGTTTTGGGTGTGCAAAATCCACAAATTTTTTTGCTGTACTCCATGTAACAAAAATTCTGTATTTCTAACCATCATATCCAGTATATGATCCAGGCTGACTGAGATTCACCAGAACTAAAAACAGCGGTAAATCACAGTGTCACCCAGAACATCAAATAGAAAGTTTAAAAACAGTGTAACCCCGGTGGGAAAATTACCAAAAGAATAACATGGTTTGCTGTCGTTTACACGAATCACCGTTCACTTCTCATTAATTCTGATTCTGCATTTCATCAAGACAAGCATAAGAACAACGAGGTACCGCTTTTCCTCAAACAGCAATGGAGGGAAACAAAAAACATCAAGATGAAGCTGACAAATACAGATCAGCAATGTCATAAGTAATGTAAAAGCAAATAACAAGCCTAAATCAAAGATCAAACAGAACTGAGCAACACAGAAAGATAAAAGCAGGCTGCTTCAAGTAATTAGATACCATATTGAGAGACAGGCATCATAAATTGATCAGTAAGTTAACTACTAGTTCGACATAGCTCCCAAAAACAAATTCATCAACAATACTGCCACATACACAATATTTACATGTAGCACTATCTTGGATAAAGCTAAATCTCTCTTCCCAATCAAAACTCCCAGCACAGCAAACTCTTAGAAATGGAGTATTATGAAAAGGGATCAACAAATTCCAGAAGCTGACATTCATACTGACAGTAGAGCAATCCAGAGGATGGCAACTTGTCAGCGTCACACTACCAGCAAATTTTTATAAATTCCAACAAGTATTGTCAGCAAAAGGGGAATTACCATCCATTAGGCAGCAGCCTTTTCACACAATATACGAGGCAAGAAATGCATGCAATACCGCCCAATAAATCATGATGCCAAGGCGCAAAGCAGGTTGACGCATCAGTGCACGGTCACAAGAAACCCTGGAAAGAACCAGAGAGGGAAACAATCAAAATCAAAGAAAGTATAGATTGATGTTATAATGCTGCATAAGAAAATTCAACGAAACCCCACCATAGACCATCAATCATGTCACTAACAGGCCTAGTGAACCTTGGGATGAACCTTGACGTTGTCAGTGATTTGAAGCCATGGACTGAAAACAGGAATCAGGAAAGAAAAAAATTAAACGTGCTAAGCAAGGGTCATGGCAATCTGATTCTTTAGCAAGAAGAGGAAGCACAAGAGATAAAGAAAATAGTACCTTTATCGTCTTCTTCATCCTTCATTCTACCAGAAGTTCCAGCATCTGTATCAATAGCTATAGATACTTGGTCGTTGTTAACTTTGCGTAAACTCCGTACTTGAGAAGAAGGAACTGGAGATGTCCATTTGTTCACCTGGATGTCACGCATCATCCAAAAAAGAACCTTTAAACAGTAACTTACAGCATACTGGTTTCTCTCTTGCAAAACTATAAGATATGCCAATTTTTAAAAATACAAATAAAAAACAATAAAAAAAAACTCATGATTCTTCAATAAATACATACCACTGGTTCAACCTCGATGATTTCAGAGGTTCCTAATCCTGAGAGCCCAACACCCTGTAGTGAATTAAGATATTCCTCCTTCTCATGCAGAGAAGTTTCAAGAGCTGCTTTTCTGTGTAATAACTCTTCTATCTTATTTCGCTCGTCTTGTAATAGTGTATCCTTACTTTGTGCAGCAAGCCGCAAGTCTTCTAATTCAGATACTATGGATGTCAAATCCCTCTGAACATGCTCCTTGTATTCAGGATGATTACTAAAATTCCCATCAACAGCACGGACATCGCGCTTCAGAGCACCAGAAAAAGTTGCATCCAACCACATCAATAAATCATGAAGTTCACCAGAAGTTCGTTCTTTTGCCATCTTAGTCACTTCTAAGACATCATTTGTGCATCTAGTGACCTCTTGCCTTAAGAAGGAAATTTCAGCATCTCGATCCAGCAACTGTGTTTGGAGATTTTCAATTTCAGAGAGAAGACCTTCAGACATATGGTGCAGCTCATCAAACTTGCTCACAGTAACAGAGAGCTTTTTAAGGGCCTTAGCGCGAGAAGCTTCTACATGCTCCAAATCTATATTCTTCTGTTGCACCGCTTTCTCCAGCTCTTCAATCTTACTTCTAAGGGATTCCATCTGATTCTCCTCTTCTTCTAGTGCTTGCATCAGAGCCTCAATTTCTGAAATATATACAAATGTACATGGTCACTCATGGTCAAATTATATTCATAAAATAGAGAAAGTCGCTCAAGATAAAATCATAATGCCAGACCTTGTTCTTTAACAGCCACCACAGCAGTCAGTGAATTGACCTTTTCCCCTAATTCAGTTGAACTGTGACATTCGTGCTGTAGTTCAGCCACCATTTGTTCCAACACGCTCCTGTCTTTGCCCAATGCTTCCAACTTGTTCTCCAAATCTTTAGCAAAATTCGTCATTGATTGCAGATCCCTGGAACAATTTGCTGCAGTAGCTTCAGCTTCCTTGATTTGGCTTACAAGCTCCATGCATATTCGTTCCCTTTGGATATCCTTTTCTTGAAGCTCCTTCTGCAAATCTAATATTGTAGCTTTCATCTCTTTACTTTGACCTTCAACACCCTTGATTCCGATATCAACATATTCTTTAACAGCCACCAACAGCTTATTGGCCAGAGTTTTTACAGATTCCTCAGAAGATGAAAGAGCAGATCCATTAAACGTCATGCCATCTGATGTAGGCAAAACTGGCAAGTGAACTCTGAGATCGTCTGCAGCAAAAGTCTCTCTGGCCAACTGCACTTTTCTATTTTCAAGCTCCATAATAGAGCTAGTGCATGCTTCATAAAGAAGAGAAATGCATCTTCGCAATACAGCTCCCTCCAGATCTTTTTCATTCCCAACTGATTCCAAACGGATGTTGTCACTCTTTATGGTTTCCAAGGAGCTCCTTTGAGAAGCAACTTCTCTTAGCATTGTGCCAACAGCAGTGGATAACCACTCAGCCTCTGTTTGCAATGACTTTGTGTGACTGTGTATTCTCTCCTTAAAATCGTTAATCTTTTCGGTTAGCTGCTGAAGATGCTGTTCAATAACGTTACAGACATCAAAGTCAGCACTATTATCCAAAGGATCAGGGATCTTGTTGCCCCATGTAGTTCTTGACCAGAAATCCTGGAACAAGAGAATCTCAAGTTAATAACCAAAAGAGATGGACGTCATCAAATAATCAACATATCATGAAGCACTAGAGTGAACCATTGCTCAATCAATCATCATTACTACAGATAACTAAAGAAAATGTAAGTGTATCAAATGGATCCTCCACTGCTATATACAGTCACAGCAAGAACACACACAGTCCAAAACATAAGGTGTCTTCCTACATATTCTTATTCTTCCTAAATCTTAGTTGCAACACACAATGATGCAAAGCAATTGTGAACACTAGAATACGAAAACAAGGATAATGCAAGATCAGAAGTCATCACATAGCAGACATTCACCAGCCAAGCAGGAGATAGAGAAAGAGGGGTATGAACGCAGGCCCTACTAAAAAACAAAACTGCATTAACATGAAAACCCAACAGAGGAGGAAAAAAAAAAGCAAGAATGTACACCAAGGATCATGGCCAAAGGCAAAATATGAAGGTTCATAATGTAGTACCTTGAATCTAGAGTTAACAGACACAAGCCCACCATGATCTTTAGCAGGAACAAGATCTGCCCCAACTTCCAAATGTGACTCCAATTGAGCCCTCACATTGTGTAGAAGATCCAAATCCTTAGTGAACATATCATCACTGAGAGTATATATATCAAAGAAAACTTTCTTTACTTCATGCACGCTGGACTTTAACTTCTCAAGTTCAGTGACTTGATTCTCTCTCTCTTCAGAAAATTTGCTTAGTTGAGAAAGAGCATCAATTTTGGCCAAATTTGCAAGATCCCTTTCCTTTAAGAGACTAGAGATCTCATCATGGGCTCTCTCTAATTCTTCTTGCAGACCATCATTTCTTTCCTGAACTTCATTCAACTCAGCCAACAAAAGCTCTGCAGACTTTTTAGATTTCTTTGCCTCCTGCTCAAGTAAAGCAGTTGAATATTGTAGATCAGAGTACATATTTAAAAGTCCTTCCAACTTCAGCAGTGGATCAGGAACATTACTTCCTTCACCAGAATTGATATCACCTAGTTTGCTCAATAGCAAGTTCATAGTATGGCTGTTTTTCTGTAAATCTTGCTCAGTTTCTATAAGACGGTTTTTCAAGGATACATTTTCAGCTTCAAATGCTTTGTAAGTTTCTATCTGGTGAGACAAACCACTTATCTTATGACCAGACTCCACGAGAGAAGATTCGTGGCTGTTTATCATAGACTTCAATCGACTTATTTCAGCAGTCATTTCCTCGATGTTCTGTTTCAGACCATCTCTTTGCTGGACCAGAGATTTGCCTTTCCTAACAGCAAGATTTAGCTTCTCACGAAGAGAGGCCGACCTCTGCTCTTCCTGATTGATAAGCTCCTGAAGTTCATTCCTTCTCTTATCAGATTCTTGCAGTTCAATCACCATATATTGATTCTTCTGCAGGTATACATCTCTCTCCTGTCTAAGCCTTACTATTTCACTTAGAGCCTCCGCAAGCTCTCGACTCAAATCTGCAACATTCAGCCCCTCATGTTCTATGCTCCTGGACTTGGAATCACCCGTATCCACAACATCCTTTCCATAGAGATGGTCATTCTCCATATCTGCCACCACTAATGCTTTTGCTGCATGATCCAAAGTGTGCTCCAGAACATCTACTTTTGGATCTAGACCTTTAGCACCAAGTTCTCTATAATGATTTACAAGTTTTATAATCAATTTTTCCAAAACCTGAATATTACTGACATCAGATGACTCATCTTCCGTTTCAAGATCCTGAAGTGCATCATGAATCAAGCTCTGTAATCTCTTCAAGTCACTTTCGATCTGGTTAATCTGATCCTCCTTTCCAAGATTCTTTGCCAACTTCCCCTGCAAAACGACAGCTTCTTTCCTCAATCCATCAAGCTCAAGCTCATATTGCTCAACTGTATGCAATGCTATTTCATGATCAGAAGTCAAAGTCACCAAGCTACTGGTAAGAGTCTCCCTGTCTTGAATAGCTTCTTGCAGAGATAATTCAAGCTCAGATATTCTTCTTCTTGATTCTTCAAGGTCTGTAGACAGTGAACCACAATTACTTTCAAAACTATCAATCTTCTGCTGAAGAGAATTTGTGTGATCCTCAGCTTCAGACAATGCACTTTCCTTCTCATGAAGAATTGCTTCGAGTTCATACATTTTTCTTTGTGATTCCTCCAGATCATTTGACAGTGATTCACAATGATTTTCAAGGTTTTCAATTTTCTGCTGAAGAGACCTCATGTGCTGGTCAGCCTCTGACAAGGCAGTTCCTAACCAGTGAATCCTTTCTTCGGGCTCCATGGATCGTATCTGGGTGGGTGTATTTATTCTATCAAGAATCTCCTCCCATCTCTGCACCAAAATATTCCTTTCCATCAATGATTGCTCCAGCATATCATTTTGTTCAGCCAATTCATAAAATCTTGTATGTAGCTCTTCATATTTCCTTCTCAGATCATCATCCAAATTCGAGGTCGGTTGCACATCATCCTTGCCTCTATCTGTAACAATAAAACCAGAATCTGAGTACGACCCTCCTCCAACAGAACTCCTCTGGTCCCAATCAGCTGGTGGCAAAGAAGTTCCAGCAACTGTCTTAGAAAGCCATTCAACCTTCTCTAAGATGTCTTTATAGTGAAAATGATCTGGCAGCTCAAGATCTTCCAAAATCTCTTCTATCCTTTGGAGGGTCGAATCTTTTAGAAGAAAAGACTCTCTCAGTGCCGTAGCAGAGTTACGAATATATGTCAGTTCAGATTCTAAAGCTTCCATACGTTCACCGGCCTCGGAATAATCCTTTAATTTCTCTTCGACCTCAAGAAGCCTAGCATCTTTCAACTGCAACTCCAGCGAGTATTTTTCAAGCTCACTTGACATCTCTGCCATAGATCGTTTAAGACTATCACGCTGCACAACCAAGCCTTTTCCCTTCGCAACAGCAATGCTAAGTTTTTCTCTAACAGAAGAAGCACGATGCTCTGACTGCTCAAGCTCCTTAACTTTCTGTAGTAACTCAGCTTGCATAGCATCAAAGTCATCCTTTGTCTGTACCAAACTCGCCCTGAGAACAAGTATATCATTCTGCTGCTGAATAATCAAAGAGTTCAACAACTCAGCATAGCCCTGAAGCTCATCAAGCTCCATCACCCTCGAGTTAACTTCTTTCATTGAGCTGGTCTGCTCTTCTAGCTCCGCATATTTCTGAATAAGCAACAAGACTGAAGACTGGAGGTGCGAAACAGCTGTTTCATCTAAGTTCACCTCTGTATCATGGACCTTCAGCACTTGTTTGACACCCAAAATAAGCTTCAGCAGTGTATCAGAGTCAATACATCTTTTGTTCAGCTCCTCTATGTCACTGTCTTTCTTCAACAAGTCGGAGGATAATTTTCTGTTTGCCTCCTTAAGCTGCAGTATGTCACCAAGCAAACTGCCCAGTTTTGCTACAAGTGCCTCATAATAACTAACATCCAACAAATCCTGTTGGTTGTTCTCTATGAAATAAATATTATCATCACATTGTTCAACGGTGATATTAAGCAAACTGGCCATACCGGCAGAAAATTTTTGCAACAGACCAATGGCCAAACAGCGTTCTTCGTCAACACCATGGAGCTTTTTCTCTACTTCTGTAAATGAGCTAGAAAGCTCATCATGAGTCTCAAGCTTCGACTTTAAATTCTCAATTGCTTCACAGGCAGTACTTAGAGTGAGAAAGAAGCTGCCAAAAACATTCAAGTCATGGCTCACATCACACGGCAGAGGGTAAGTAACTGCAGATCTAACAACTGTATCAAGCTTTTGAACCAACGGAACAAGCTCAGCAAAGGCAGAATTCCATTCCCTCTCGACTGAAAATATGTTCTCTCTCATTTCCCTTTCCAGAGTTTCAACTTCAATAAGAATCGTGGAAACCAACTCAACCGAGAATTTTCTTAATTCCTTTAGCTGCATCTGGAACTCACCCATTCTAGATTGTGTATATGTCAATTTCTTAATAAGTTCAATATTCTGCAACTGAGAATCTTCATACTGTCCCTTCAGATTTTCACATAAGTATTCAAGCTGAGTTTTCTTTGCTTCAGTATCAATAGCATGTTGTTTTAATCCTTCACAGAAAACTTCCAGTTCAATGTTTCTTTCTTCAATATTATTACTTATACCCTTAAGAATTCCAACCTCAACCTCAAGCTCCTCACTGGAGATGATAGCAGCTTTACATCGACTATTTTCTTCCAAGGTCAGAGCATCCAAATGTTCAACATTCTGAGCCAGGGCTTGGATTACATCTCCCAAGAAACGAATTTGGTCCTTTGCGGCAATATAAGGATCAGGAAGCCCCACATTTTCAGTTGAGGGGTTTTCCATATGCTCAAGGTCTTCAGTATTAGCTTTGGACTCAAAAGCTTGAATCAATTTTGTTACTCCTGGAGCAGCAGTTTTACCAGATGACCAACTAAGAGATACTGAATGAGAATGCATTCCATCAACTGCCTTTTCAAGTTTTTGCATCCTTTTATCAGCCTCCTCCAAAAATCCCTTGAGTATTAAAGAGCCCTTACTAAAACCACATTGCAGGTTGCTAGCTGCAGGAGCATATGACGAAAATGCAGCTTCAACATTATCTTTAGTGATTATTTCCAAAGAGCTACCAGTATCAGCTGTTTGAACACGGGTCCTGGATTGAATCTCCTCAGAAGAAGACTGAATTTGCCTGCTTTCAGTCTCAGCTATTTGAGACTTATAAACTGCCAAGCTGCTATGGAGAAAAATATTTTCCTCAGCCACTTTTTCAAAGTATGACGTTACTCCTCTCAGTTCAGCCTCAAGCTGCACATACTCTTGGTTTTGCATCGACACCTTATCTTGGTAAACAACAAGCTCAGTAGAAAGCCTTCCAAACTCCTGGACAAGGAATTCCTCGTGGTCTTTCAGCTCTTTGCTCTCTTCAAGCAAGACCGCAAGGCTTGTATTCAAACCAGAATTTTCCTGCTGTAAAGATGCAATCACTCTCCTGCAATCTGCCAAATCTTCTGAAAGCATCTCTTTCTCATTGAAAAGATGTTTATTTTCCTCTGAAAACTTCTTCTTTTCATCAGTCACAGAAGCAAGGGTGATTTTCAAATTATCAATTTCCTGCTCCAGCATGACCAATTGAGTACTCTTATTCGCCATATCCTGTGAAAGTTTTCTATTTTCATGAGAATTCTGTTCCATCACCTCCTCAAATTTATTCCGTTGCTCGGCCTCTAGCGACAAACTTTTCAATAGCGTCTTATTCTCTAACTGTGAAGCTTCTAATGAAACCTTTAAGTCGGCCAAATCTGCAGAAAGACTAGAGATTTGTGCAACAGATTCATCCAGTTTAAGCTTCAGCTCATCAACTTTGGCAGAAAATTCCACATTCTCTTGCTTAGCATCATGATACATATTCTGAAAATTCAGCTTCTCGCTGATAGAAACCTCCAGTTGAGATCTACACTGAGCAAGGTCCACACTAAGACTTTTATTACACTCCTGAACATCAGTAAGCAACGCAGTGAGAGCATGTACTTTACCAAGATCATGCTCAGGTTGTAGTTCATGCTGCTCCAGAAGTTGCAAGTGTAAGATGTCTTTTGAAATGTTTGCCAAATAAAGCTGCTCCTGGAATGTCTGAGAAAGAGCAATCATCCCGTTGAAGAGTATAGCAAGACTGCTATGATCTGTTATCTCTATTGACTTAATCAGGTATCTAAAATCATCTTCAGGAAGCCCTTTCAGAACCTCAGCAAGCTGTTCCAGATCCAAGGAGTTGCCCTGTAAACCAGGGCACAAAGATATGTCCCCAGAAGAATCTCCAGGGTTGCTCTCATGCCTCTCAACATCATCTTCGTGATTTTTAACATTAATCAAACTAGATCCTTCCAGTAAATTTGTGTCATCATACCCTTCAACAACTACGGGAGTTTGTTTTTCTTCTCTTTCAACATATCTTAAATCACTAACTGATTGCAAATAAAGTGCATTTGCATCAGATGACCCATTAGTTACATCATCTCCT
Source organism: Dysphania ambrosioides (assembly GCA_026401315.1). Lineage (NCBI taxonomy): Eukaryota > Viridiplantae > Streptophyta > Magnoliopsida > Caryophyllales > Amaranthaceae > Dysphania > Dysphania ambrosioides. The sequence continues at coordinate 225,279 of CM048663.1, read as the reverse complement.
AGCCGATTCAGCTCCTTCAGACTTGTTATTTCAGCAACAACAGGGATTATCTCCACAGAAACAGGAACCTCGACCGTTTTGTGATCTCCAATGGACCCACTGAATGCGGCTGCAGAAACCCCAAGCTCCATCTCAGGATTCGGAGTAACCAACTTCTCGCTGATGGCATTGGACACTGGAGAAACTTCATCTCTTCCGACCTCCAGCTCAACAACTCTATCAGAATTCTTCAGATTAAAACTGTCAGCCTCCTGCATTGCCCCTAACGAGCAACAAACGAGAATAAAATTATACATCAAATTTGCAACAATGTCAATGTGCCAAAAAAATAGTCACAAACGGTGAAGTGGAATACAATGATGATGCTGATGATCACAATCAAATTGATGGAAAGAAACAATGACAGGAATGATACCAAAGAAGAAGAAAGAAGGCACAACCTACAACTGGTACCTGATCCCCCTCAAGCAGACCCTTTGATTCAACAGAAACGGCAGCAATCATTTTGACATCAGATGCAACTTCAGGGCCAGACTCAGAACTGAGAGCCAAAACATCGACGAGCACATTGTTTGTTTCAGAAGGCGCATACCCTTCAGCTTCAGAATCCTTTATCCGAACCTCTACCCCATCGATAGGAGTACTAGTGTGAAATTCATTTATTGACGCAGTCTCTGATGACACAAGATCGAAGCCTGATGGGTCCACAGAATAATGGGAATCTGCAGATGTGCCCTGAGAAGACTCCAAAGGCTTCTGGATCACAATGGTAGAATCTGAGGAAGAAGCTGATGATTCAACTTCTGGTCCGGGAACTGGTGATGATTCTGCTGTGGTTGAAAAAGCAGCAGAAACGGAATCGGCATCGGCATCAGTTTGTTCAAATTTATCAGCTTTACTGGAGGATATACTAGCGGATTTTTCATCTTTTACTTTCCCATCCTTCCTTTTATTACCTTTTTTCTGACGAAATTGTTGAAGCTGTAGAAATACAAAATTGAAATAAAGTAAACAAGATGACAAACACATGAATGAGTCAGTAAGCCTAAAGTTTTCCAGGTAACAATTAGAAATGGATTTAGTTTGCTACAGCGACAAGTAAGGTTGTGTTTAGAGGATAAGCATATAATCCCGGTAGAGCATAATGTTATGAACAAATGGATACTCGCTGGCATTCTGGTAGTAGCCTGATATGAAGAAGAATCAAAAAGAGGAGAAGAAGAAGAACCTTATTGCGACCAGCAGCGAGCAGATCGGTCCGGTTGGGTTTTTTGTCCATTCTAAGATGAGGCTTCAATCACTGGAAAACCAAATCACTTAATTTGGAACACTCGAATATTGTATGTGATATAGAAACAAATCCAGGAGAGATCGAAGAGAAAGAGGGGAATACCTCGTATCATTTGAAGATGGATGGGATCTGCGGTTGACGTTTCTTTCGATGTCGGTTGCTTCTGATGGAGCTCCTCTCTCTCCCTATCTCTCTCTCTCCCTCCCTCCCTCCCTCCCGTAGATCTACAATTTCCCACAAGTACAGGAATCACCAAATTATGCGTATGTTTGTTGCCTAGGTTGAGTTACCACTTATGAACTCGAATATGAATATATGATTGTTACAAATCTTACAATCTTTGCTTCATGGGCCGTTCTTTCCATGCCGATATATTTGCGCCTTTCGCTTTCGCTTTTTTCGTGGACATTGGATTTTTAGGCCCCCCTAAATCCATGTCGATTGTTTTTGAGATCACTCCTCGGTCCAACTCCAATTCTGACCCTTTAGGTAATTTTTTTTTTTTTTACTTGCAGCACCATGCAATATTTAAACTAGTAATTAGAGACATTAGACAAACAAAGTACTTTTCATAAGCTGCTCTTACATGGATATTATTATATTAGCTGGTATTCGCTATGACATGTCACAACATTTTATTGCCTGTGACATGTCACACCATTTTATTGGTGTGACAAACCTAATTAAACGCGGTGACAAATCCGTTTTAGTTTCCGTGAGCATTAAATAGTACGCCGCATTATTACATTCTATATTTCATTCATTCTTTCATTTTCTCTTTCTTTCACAACATTTTTACCAGAATTATGGAATCTTACGAAACGAGTTCGAATACATTGCTGAACAAATCTAACAAATCTACGAGTTCGAAGGAATTGCAACTGAAAATATATGATGTTTCTAAATCAAATAATGAAGATTTAAAAACCTCAAGATGTGAAGGTAACTATCATATCTGATATACGATCTGAATATCTTTCACTTGGTAATCTTTAATCTTTAATTTACATATCTGATATAATAATTGCTACGAATCTGAATTAGAATTTGGTAATTGTATATCTGAAAATATTGGTAATAATAAATTTAATACCTTGGATAACAAATTAGTAGGTGTATTTAATTGTATATTGGTAATAATAAATTCAATACCTGAGATACTAAATTCGATTCCTGAGACTTTTACTTGTATATCTGAGATAATAAATGCATTGCTCATTTTAATTATACAAATAAAACATCTTAAGTATAGGAATAGATATAAAAGATCTCAGTAATTAAATCTTAAACCTTTATTTATATAACTAAGATAATAAATACAATACTTGAGATCTTTTATGTGTATACCTGAGCCTTTTATTTCTTTAACTAAGATAATAAATTAAATATCTGAGACGTTTGACTCAATAACTTAGATAAATACTTATATACGATCAGAACTTAAATTGAAATAAAAAATACAATACTAAGATCTTTATTTCTATAACTAAGATAATAATTTAAATATCTGAGACACTTGATTTTATAACTTAGATAATAAATTCAATAATTGAGATAATAAATACAATACCTGAGATTTTTATTTATATAAATAAGACCTTTATTTCTATAACTGAGATAATAAATACAATATCTTAGACGTTTGATTCTATAACTGAGATAATAACTTATATACGATCAAAACATAAATTGAAATAATAAATACAATATCTAAAATCTTTTTTTGTATATCTGAGACCTTTATTTCTAAAATTGAGATAACAAATACAATATCTTAAACGTTTAATTCTATAATTAAAATAATAAATTGTATTTGATTAAAACATAATATCTATAAATTGGAATGATAACTTTTATACCTCATATATAAATGAATATACTAGATATATTAATTTCTATATCTGATATCCTTATTACTATAAATGAATATACCTTATTAATTTTTATACCTTATTACTATAAATGAATATACCTTAGGTTTATGTGTATATCTGTGTTTCATATTAGCTGAGATAATAAACATATTCATAGATTGAAAACAATATAACTGATATATTAATTTATAAAACTAAAATATCATTTCTATTACAGGATTCAATACAGAAGATTACTACAAATTTGATAATATTGAAAATATTAGTGGATGTCTTTTGAATAAAACAGTGGCTAATTATGATGAAACTTTTTTGTTGTACAAGTCTCATTCAAGATTCTTTGGATTTATTGTTAGAAAACCCACAACTAGGAGTGCCACTTTTGATGCTCTAAAGAAGGATTTTTTAAAGGAAAATAGAAAAAGAATGAAACTTATGGTGATGTTGTTATACCTTTATTGGATGTTGATACCATTTCTGATTTGAAAAACAGAAAAATAATAGTAAATGATACACGGGTAGGTTGTAAAACTTATATCAAATTCAAGAGCTCTAAGGAAGGAGAATTTATTGTTGTTGACCATAATAAAACTCATAATCACAAATTTGTGGATAAAGCTGTATGTAATCATTAAAAGTTTAAAAGATATATTAGAGAAAAGATTGGAAAAGTTATTGAGAAAATGGTTGAAAGTGGTATCAAACCTATAGGTTCATATAATTATCTTTATAATGAAGTTGGTGGAGAAGAAAATCTTGGACACACTAAAAGAGATCATTTAACTTACATTACAAGATACAAAATACAAACAGTAGAAGGAGGAGATAATCAAGTCTTATTAGATACTTTGCAACAAAAAGCAGAAGAAAATCCTAATTTCTTTTACAGATTGAAGTTTGGATATTTAAATGATATAGTATCATATTTTTGGAGAGATTTAATGATGTTGGAAGATTTTAAATGTTTAGAAGATGTTTTGATATTTTATACAACTTACAATAAGAATAGATACAACCTAATTTGTGCTCCGTTTGTTGGCATCAACAACCACTGGAGAACAACGATGTTTGGATTTGCTTTTATTACAAATGAGAAAACTGAAACATTTGAATGGTTATTAGACACATTCAAGAATTCTATGTGTGGTCTAGTCCCAGCATTTATCTTTACCGATCAAGATCTTGCTATGTGCAATGCAATAAAAATGGTAAACTCTAAAACTTTATACCTTTTATTATATATATATAAAATAATTATTTTAATGATTACTTTTTATAGGTCTTTCCAACATTAAGACATCGGTTATGCTTATGGCATCTACAAAGGAATTTTATATCACATTTTGGTAATTTGAAGAGTGAAGACGATTTCAAAGCAATTTTTGATAAATGTCTAATGGGATGTGATAATAAAGAAGAATTCAATGATTTATGATCTGAAATGATAGAGAAATATGATTTGAGTGGCAATGAGTGGTTTGTCGGGCTACATAGCTTGCGTCAAATGTGGTGTACAACAATGAATAAAGATATGTTCTCTCTTGACATACTATCATCTCAAAGGTCAAAAGTAACAAATCTAACTATCTCTTTTAAAACCAATAAAAGTACCAGTCTTTTTGAGTTTTTTCACATTTGAAGATACTATAAAAAGATGGTGATCTACTGAGAAATCTGATAACTTTAGGTACACAACTGAAAAACCAAAAACTTCATTTCTAAACTGTAAGTTATTAAAACATGCAGCTAAAGTATATACATTAAAGATATATAATGATTTTTTATATGAGTTTAATTTGAGTATGAGCACATATGTGAAGCCTTTATTGGAAGAAGGTGGTTTTAGATTTTTTGAAGTTTTTTGAGAATGAAGATATGACAAAGAGCAAAACTGTTATGACCACTCCTGATTTTACAAAATTTACATGCTCATGTATGTGCTATCAAGAAACTGGTTCACTATGCTATCATATATTCAGAATAATGAATATTCATTTTGCTTTCAAGATTCCAGAAAGATATGTTAAAAAGCGTTGGACTAAGTTTGCAAAATCAGTGGTTTGTGAAGGTATATTGTTTTGCAAAAATAATTAATTATTTTACATTATTGTTTTATGAGACTTCTTTCAATACTAACATAATATTTCTATTTTCTTCTAAAGGTAATGATTATGAATATTCTTCAACAGTTAATCAATCATCTACTATATGCACTCCTTGGAGACAAAATATTGTTCGTGATTCTATGATCTTATAACAGCATGCCAAGGAAATGAAGATGCAAGACAGAAATGTGACCAATATTTATCAGATTTATAAAGAGACGTTAGGCTAATAATGCAGTATGAAGAAGTTATTGAGGAATCTGAGCAAAAATAAAAGAATTCTAGATCCAATAAAGGCAAAACCAAAAGGTATACCAAAGAAAATAAAGAGATTGATAGGTCATTTTGACAAGAACAAAACAAAAACTAGTCATCCTGATGAATTTGGAACAAAAACTCCAAATGAACACATCATTTGAATAATATCGTTAGTTTATATATATGTATAGTTATTATATATGTTTTTAAATTCTATATATATATATATATATATATATAATTTAACTGAGATATGAATTCTAGTCCTTGGTTATCTGAGATAATAAACCCTATAATAGAGATACTTATTCTTATAACTTAGATCTTAAATTACTATAACTGAGATCATAATTTTTCTTCCTCGTATTTAAAATAAATAAAAATGCCTATAATTGAGATTTATATATCTATGACATAGATTCTAATCCTGAGTACGATATGAATTACAAATCCAAATATATATACAATCTAAAAATCTAAAATCAATTTAAAAGTTATTATATCAAAAAGAAATCCAAGATAATAACTTATATTAAATTTTAATCTTGAGTTATCTAAAATAGTAAATCCTATACCTGAGATCCTTATACTTATAACTGAGATCTTAATTACTATAACTGACATCATAATATCTCTACACATGAGATAATAAAGTTTTCTTACTTGTATATAAACTATACAAAATATCCTATATCTATATTTTAGATTTTAATCCTGACAATCAATAAATTTATTCATTTTCATATAAAGTTAAAGAATTCATCCATAGATAATAACTTATTTTAAATTTCAATAATAAAATCTCTGAGATAATAAATATTATAGTTAAGATCCTTACAAGTTATAAATGAGATCTTAATTATTATAACTAAGATAATAACATTTCCTCCTCGTATTTAAATTAAACAAAATGAATATTAAAAAGATAATAATAATTCTTATACCTGAGATCTAATTTTTTATAACCGATATTATAATAAATATACACCTTAGATAATGCATGGTGCTGTAAAATATCAATCTATTATTTTTTCATAATAACTATACTTGAGATACTGTATTATCTAATATAATAAATCATATACCTGAGATCCTTATAGACATATCTAAGATACTAAGTATTATAACATAAAAAGCCTAAAATTGAGATTTATATACAAAATTCGAGTAATTAAATTTTATTCCACATAAATACAATATCTAAAATCTAAAAACAGTTTAATTATAAAATGAATAAACTAGTAATAAAACTATTTTCTTTTTTCTTGGAATTTTTAGCTCGTTGAGCAGCAAGATATCGCTCTTTTTCTTCTTTTTCAAATCTTTCTTTATTCCTTTGTATTTGTTGTCTTTCAATATCTTTTGCCTCTTGGATTCTAATCTTTTGTTTTTCAACCAGTAAATGCTTTGATATAGACCAAGTAAAGCACTTTTTCATAACATCTTTGTAAAGAACATTGTATTTATTCTTTACTAACCTTACTGTCAGTTGTGCTCTATAAAATAGTCTTCTTTCTCTCTGAAAATTTAATTATTTATAAAAATTAGACACATCATAAATAATAAAATCATATGCAAAAAAGTGTATTTAAAATAAAAATAAATTATTACCAAATGCAAATCACTTTCATATATATTGAAAAAAAGGACTCCATATGTTTCATGCAGAATACTCTACAATCGTCAATTTCTCCACTATTTCTCCAAGGAAAAGCAATAATATTATATATTAAATGTAAATCACTTTCATATATATTAAATTAGCATTTGGATATCCTATATGCTTTAATAAAGCTCTTGAATATTTAACCTGTGTTAGCAAAAAATATTTTTAAAACAAATATTAAAATATATTAAAAAACAAAAAAAAGTGTTACTCTAAAAAATAACTTCTACCATCAACTTAATTGATCCTTTGTATCTAGTTAGATTTATTTTAACTCTATTATCCAGCCATTGATTCTCCTTCTTCAAAAAATTAACTACCAAACATGTAAAATGTTAAGCTTTATATAGAGGGATAAAATTTTGTTACATAACATAAAAAATTAGTTAATTATAAATTAAATAAATATTTATATCACAAGTAAAGTAAAAAAGAAATAAAAATATTACCATATCCGCAGTCTTAATGTCAAAATCTAGAAAAAATTTCAACCAATTCATTATTGTCTTCCCTGGAACTTTAATATCTGGTTTTCTCTGATTTTTTTATATTTTTAAGATCTTTCCTGTATTTGTTCAAAGAAATCCGCAATAAAAAATAAAAAACATACCTTTTTAGATATTAATTTCTAATATTGAGATAAAAATTATATACTGAGATCACTTTCCCTATATCTGAGATAATAATATTTATATTTGAGATAATAATTTCTAATCCTTAGATAATAATATTTATATCCGAGATAATAATATTTATATCTGAGATAATAATTTTTAATCTTGAGTTAATAATATTTATATATGAGATAGTAATTTCCAAATCAGAACAAATATGTCTTAAATAATAAATATTAACTTTAATATCATAACATATAAGTAAAAACGAAAACAGAATCATATGATTTTATAATAAGAAAATACTTACAAAAGATTGGATATTGAAAAAAAATCTTCTTGGCCCAAAAGATTTTGAGATCTATGCCTTGTTCAAGAGGAATGCAAAGACATCAATACATATTGAACTTATTCAATTCCTTTCATCCAAAGAATTCATATCACCTTTGTCCAAAATACTAACAAAATTATCCCCTAATAAATATTGAGCCACCATTTCATAATTTTCATCTATAAACAATTGATATTTTTTACTCAAAACTTCTAGTGGTAGATCAACTTGAACTTGATGAGTTTCCTTTGCATCAGAAAAGAAAAGCCAATCTGCAATAAGTCTGTCTTCAGCACTAAGAGAAAAATAAATATCAGGATTAGCTTGCATAACCCTTGACAAAAACACATTGCAATTCTCTTTTGGAACATCAATGCTTCTTTCTTAGTGATTTCTTTATTATCAAATGGGCTTAATGCATGCGATTTTTCTTCTTTCTTTTTGCTTCCCCTTTTCACCATCTTGGACTTTTTCCTTCTTTGTTCAATTTCTACCAAATCTTCCATTTTTAAACCTTTTTCCTGAGAGTCCAAAAGCACAATATCTTTTGCCATAACTTTTTTTTAGAGAATGAGTCAAGAATAACCTAGAAAATTCAGATGCATGAGTTGGAGAATCTATAATCACATCATCAATAGTTGGCAAATTTTTCTTCAAATCATTCTCTATTTTACATAACATTATCCCAAGTGGAACCAAATGTATATTCACTTTTAGTGTAAACTTCTTGTTCCACAGACTTTGGAGCTTCTATAACTTCATCAATAACTGACTCAGGAATAACTTTAGGAAACTTAGATGCTAAAGTTGTAGAATCTATAAGTTCTCTTGGATAATCAGTGGGATATCCAGTTTGGGATACAATCATGTAATACCCCATATTTTAGGCACTATATTAAAAAATTTATATGCTAAGTTATATTTAAAATTAAATGTACATTATATATAAGCATTTTAAATAAAATTATTTTAAGAACGTTTTAGTACAATTAAATAATTTAAAAAGTATTTTGGCCCAATTATAATTATGGACGGATATTTATATATTTAGTTTATAGTTTTATTAAGAAAATTATTTAATTTCATAAATAAATATCTAATTTCTCAATTATTCTATTAAAATTCCCAAAAATCCCTCCAAAATATCCCGAAAAATATCTCAAATATCCACTTTTATTCTAGAATATTCTAGAAGCTTTTAAGATATTATCTTAGCAAAAAAATTCAGTTTAAGATATTTAATAAGATTTTTTTTAATTTAAAATCGATTATGTTAAGAATCGGATATATTTACCAAAAAAATATAAAAAAAAATTCGGCCATATGTAATCATGGCCAGTTTCCGTGATTATTTTTTTAAAAAAATTATTATTATATTTAATTATATCTTAATTTGAAGGATAGTTTTAGTTGAAAAGTTAATTTTGATTTAAAAATAATAGATTTTCCAAAAAAAATTCTAACCTTATCATATCATTTTTATTTGATTGATATTTTCTAAAAAAATTATTATTATTATAAAATTTCTCTTTTTTGTTTATTTTGAATTAAATAATTTTAATTGGTCAAACTATTTAATAATTAAATTATTTAAAAATAAAAGATTTTTCTAAAAATTTAGGTGATAATTATCATTTTAAATTTATACTTATCTTTTAATTTTTTTAAATCCTAAAATTTATCATAATTTCTACTATAAATAGACCCTTAAACCTCACATATTTCTTCACATAAAAATCATTAAACCCTTTTTACTTCTCTCAAACTTTCTCCCTCTCTCTAATCTCTCTCTCCATCCCTTCGGTCACCTTGCACCACCAACAACCATCAACCACCATGAGTATCTTCTTTTTCCTAACTATTTTGAATTGTTTTACAAATTGTTTATTTCTTAAAACTATTTCTAAATTTAATTAAAGTTTTAATATTTTATGCATATTATTGAGTTGTATTATGTTGATTAGTTCATGTTAATTGATAGGAAGATCATCTTGAAGTTTAGTAGGAATTTGGTAGGAAGTACTAGAATTTAAGGTAGGTATATGTGTTAATCATTTTATGTGAAATTAAATGTTTTGTTGAATTATATTATAATAAGATATTTTTATTATGTATTTTGCTAAATAAATTATAATTGAAATTTTATCCATGCGCCATTTTTTATATATGTATATATATGGTTATTTATTTGAAATTTAATTTTAAAAAAATGATGATATACATTTATATTATTTTATTTAATATGTATTATGTTTCAAAAGGGCCAAATGACATTTGAGATTTAATAATTTTCAATGAGATTTAATAATTAAAGTAATGTATATTTAAAGGAGTTATTATTATTATTATACATTACCGCTTGATTTTATAATCAAGAAGGGTTCATGTTTATTATTATTATTATACATTACCGCTTGATTTTATAATCAAGAAGGGTTCATGTTTATTATTATACATTACCGCTTGATTTTATAATCTAGAATGGTTCATGTTTCAAAGTACACTTGTTGGCAAATAAAAGGAAAATCCAAGGATAGATCTGTGATGAGATAACTAACTTGGGGGTGTGGACACTTAGGATCAAGGAGGAGATATAAGAAGAGAAAATTATTTTTATTAAATATTTTAATAATTCCATTTGTATTGGGTTATTATAAAGGAAGGTTTAAAGTTTATTGATTATAAGAAGGCGTATTCGAAATAAAGGAATTTAAAATTCAAAATATTTCTTATAGCATGTATATGTGCACAGTATTTTTACATTGACACATATTTTCCTATTTGTTTTTTGTTTGACTTACTTATCATTTATGGTGAGTAGGTTTGCAGGAATAAATGTGCATGAGAGCATTACATCAAGGGACACATACTAGTTAGTAGTTTTCATATTTTTTTCTTAATCAACTTTTTGTACCTTTGGATAATCAAAATTATTTTTTTTATAAATAAATTAAATTTTTCTTCCACTGCAATATAGTAATTAGTTAGCATAGCCGAAACGTGGTGACACGTAGCGGTAATACCCCTAAGTTACTAAAATCATCATCATCATCATCATTATTATTATTATTATTATTATTATTATGTTAGTAACTTTGGGTGTTACAATCATGTCACTAATATCTGGCAAATTCTTTTTCAAATCATTCACTATATTTTCCATAACATTATCCCAAAAGAAACCAGGTGCATACTCACTTTCATTAGAAACTTGTTGATCCACAAACTTTTTAACTTCTTCAAATTCATCAACAACTGGATCATTAAGTGTAGGCACTAATAAACTTATACCTTTCATGTCTTCTAGGCCTAACACTAGACTAGGTTTCCTGATTATTTTCATTTTCTCATCCTATAGTTGATTCAAACTCATCCACTTCCCAAATAGATTCTCATAATTCTTAAAAATAAATATAAAAAGCAAAAATTACTAATGATTATGAGATAAATATTTAGTAGAGAAAACCATAATAAATTTTTTTTGAAAATAAAAAAAATTATACCTTCAATACTATAACACCAATTGAACATTTTTCTAGAATTCTAATCTTCTTCATTCATAGAATCCTCTCTCTGTTCATCCTTTTCATATTTTATTACCTAAGATAATATTAAAAACAAAAATCATTTATTTTAACTTCTAATCCTGAGATAATAAATTCTATTCTGGGGATAATAAATTCTATTTATGAGATAAAAAATTTAAATCCTAAGATAATAGATACTAATCTTGAGATAATAACTTCTGATCTTGAGATAATAATTCTTATATCTGAGATCATAGATGCTATATCTAACATATTAATTTCTATAAATTATATAACATTTTAAAATGATATAATAAAATCTATACCAAAGATAATATATTATTTTCCTAAGATAATTAATACTATAAGTAAGAATATAAATTAGATCATAACTTGATAAGAACTTTAAAAGCTGAGATATTAATTTCTAAATCTTAGATGATATTTGCTAAAAATGAGATCATAACTTCTAATCCTGAGATAATATTAAAAACCTGAGATAATAATTTATAATCCTGAGATAATAAATTATAATCCTTAGATAATAGATGTTAATGCTAAGACAATAACTTCTATTCCTGAGGTAATAATTTCTATATCACTTCATATTAATTTTGTATAAATAAATCAAGAATTACCATTTGCTTCTCATGATCAACTTCTCCTCCAATTTACTTAATTATATGTTCATCTTCCTTTTCACATTCTGAAGAACTCAATAACTTAAAATTATCAATGGCATTAAAAATCTTCCTATCATCTTCTCCAATGATCCTAGCTTGAGGAATATCAGTTAATTCAAGAGGAACTACATCATAGACAGGTGATTTTTGAGAGGGGTTACTCTAAAAAATATTTGAATCATTTATATTTTCAATAGGAGTTGTTAGAATTGCTGTAATTATATCTCTCTATACCAAAAAAGAAACAATACTAAAATTATGTTTAATGGTTTTTGTTAAAAAATAAAAAATAATATGAATAATTAATAACTTACTGATGCACTTAAATCCCCTTTCTTACTAAACTCCTCTTGAAATTTAACCACTCTTGTCACAGTTACATCAATGATTTCCCAAAAAGTTAAGATCATTGTGTAAATCTTTTTCTTCTTGGAAAAGGGAATCCTGAGATAGTTTCTTCTCAACCTCTTCCTTCAAAACTTCAATTTTCTTTAAATAACTTGAAATTTTCATTGATATTTCATGAATTAGTTCGTTATTGTGTTCAAAAATAACATCCAAAGGCTACAATGATCAAAAACAAGAAAAGATATTATTAAAATGAACAAAATTATATATTATTAATATCATAATAAAAAAAAAGTAAATCATAAAAACACAACTTACTTTACTTGTTTGCAGCTCATTAATATTAGCTCTAGTTGTATTAGCTTCCATTTCTTTATCATCCATTCTTAATAACTTATTATTAATACATCTATCCTCTGAAGCGTCTAATTCATTAAATTTTCTTTTCCTCTTTTCAAATTCAATGTCTTCCTTATCTTCAACATCTTTCAGTACATTTCTAATGACATCAACTGGTTTTACAGCACAAACAAAAGGAGGTATCACTACAGGAATTCCAAGACCAATTTCAGATTCTAAAGATTTGACTTTAGAACTCAACTTCTTTCTAACCCAATATCTAATAAATAGAGGCTTCACAAATAGAGGTTCACCAGAATGAACCCTATGAATATATGCAATCAAAAACTCAGGCAAGCAACCATTAATAACCTTCTGCTTTATAATTTTAAAAACTCTTCACACAATCTTTTGTTTTTTCCTCCTTAATAGCATTCATTTCCTAACCTCTATTTCTTGAAAATCTTTTATAGATTCACATAGAATATCCATAATATAACCACACCAATTGTAGTGCTTGATATCATCAACATTAGCATCTCCAAATTAACAACAATCTGATTTTTACAATACTCAATGTTAATGTTATATCAGAAGTTGGGGCAAGAAATACTATCATTGCAAACAGTACAAACATCTTCTTGAACATTACTCCACCTTCTCTAATTCTTTAAACTTTGACTCCCACAAACTCATAGATACATAACTATTATTATCCTTCAATCCAAAAAAATCCCTCCAAAGTTTTTTTAAAGGATAATCAGGATTCAGAGCGTTGTTCTTCAGACCACTTATTAACTCAACTTCTATGTTAGTATAAGATATTCCTAACACAAAATTCATATCAGTAGCATTAATCTGAACAATTTTCTTATCTGCTAACTTTAAAAATCGACCATTTGGATTATAATTCCTTACCAAATAAGGATATAAAACTCTTGGCACTTTCTTGAGATCTAAATCCAACAAAGATCTAAATCCAATTTCAAAAATATCATTCTTCTGTTCTATAGTAAGATTACTCACAATCAGCTAATAATTAGAAAAACTAGACTGTGATTGAACTTTAATTTTTCCATCTCTGCGATAAATTAATAAAAAAATAAATCACTTTAATATAATATTAATAGTTATAAATAATAACTAAGATAATAAAATCTAATCCTTAGATAATAACTTCTATATATAAGATAATAACATCTTATCCTTAGATAATAAATCCTGACATAATAAATTCTATACATAAGATAATAATTTCTTATCCTTAAATAAATAGATATACTAATATAATAAATCATATAATCTATAAATTTCCAATCCTAAGATAATAAATTCTATACCTTAGATAATATATTCTAATCCTGAGATTATAACTTGAACTCCTAAAATAAGAACTTCAAAAACTGAGATATTACTTTCTAAATCTTATATGATAATTACTAAAACTAAAATCATAACTGGTATACCTAAGATCAAAAAAATTATAACTGAGATCTTAATTACTATAACTAAGATCGGAAAATCTAAATCTTAAATATTAATTTCTATATCTAAGATGTTAATTACTATAACTGAGTTTATAACTGGTATACCTAAAATATTGGATATTAACATCTATATCTTAGATATTAATATCTATAACTTAGATATTATTTCTATATTTAAGATGTTAATTACTATAACTGAGATTAGAATATCTATAACATAGATATTAATTTCTATAACTTAGTTATTTTAGAGATCAGAATATCTATAACTTAGATATTAATTTCTATATCTAAGATATTACTAATTATAACTGAGATCTTAACAGGTAAACTCAATATCAGAAATTATATAACTGAGATATTAATTTCTATTTCTATTTCTAATATAATAAACACTATAACTAAGATCTTTAATTCTTCAAAAGCAAGATTACTTAAACTGAGATAATAACTTATATTCTTAAGATAAGAACATTTATAACTGAGATATTGATTTCTAATCCAAAGATAATCAATTCTAAATATTATATCTCATAAAAAAAAATTTTCTTCTAATTCTTAGATTAGAAATAGTATATCAGAGACAGTAACTACATAAACCGAAATAATAATTTTTATACCATTCATTATTACTTCTAAAACAAATTAAATACAAAATAAACAAAACAAAAAAAGTGTAATTCGTAAAAAAAAAAAACTTGCTTACAGTTTTTCGAATTTAGGTTTAGGTCACTGACCAAGTTTTTTCGAATGTACTTCTTGACATTCAACCATGATAATTTCGTGTGTTTCACCTTCAACTGCTTTTGATTTCTTTTGCTTTCGTGTATAAGTATTCAATCCCTTCTCCATTGAACACTGAAAATTCAAGAAAATCAGTTCCGACAATAAGTTCTTCTAATCTTTACTATAACTATTAAATTCAAAAATATTATCGAAAGCTAATAATAATTTCAAAAAATAACTCACACTTTATTGCCAGCAAAATTTAGAGACTTTAAGCGAATTTAAGAGAGGCTTTAAGCGAAATTGAGAGAGAACGCGAAAGTTGTAAGCGAAATTGAGAGAGAATGCGATATTTGTAACCGAAATTGACAAAGAATGCGAGATCTCGGTTCAATAATAATAGATATTAGTGCGGAATTTTAGAAAGTTGTAACAAAAAAAAACTAGAAGTCAGGAATAATGAAAACCTAATTGTTAGTGCGGAAACCTTTTATACTTTACTAATTCCACACCACTCGCCTAATGTTACCGCCTCATCCAATATTTTCATTTATTATATAAAACATGGTGAAAGGCCAAGTTAGAGGAGTCGTGTGAAAGAGATATTTCATAACGATGTAAATTGGTTGAATGCTTTGTAGTCGTTTTTTTGTGTATTTTTGTAAAAGCAAATGGAGCTATTGATGTTTGTTGGTCAACTTCCAACTAACTTGTTGTTTGTAATCTTAGCTTTTTAAGAAGTATGTAGCGAGTGAAATTGTTTCATACCTAATACCGTGAACATCTTCTAGTCATCACCCCTTTCCCAATCATCTAATCATGTAACTTCTCTGGTTTTTATTTTAGTGACACGTTTTGACTTTCAACATTATCCATCAAGTTTACTTTGACTTTCGTTTGTAATTTACACATAAGAAAAAAATAATCAAGTGAAATTTTGTTAGATTCATCTCTATATATGTTATCCAAATATCAACTTTTTATAATTTTTTCTGATTGGTAATTGCAAATATTAACATTTGAAATTATGCATTGATATATGCCTATATGAAACGTGTCAACTAAAATGAAAATGTAGGAAGTATTATTTCGGCTTGAGATTACTCAAGTCTAGTGTAATAGCCAATAGAGCACTTATGTTTATAGTGAATACATCATATGCTAATTCGTTCAGCCATTTTGATATTTGGAACACTTTTTCATACAAAATGTGCAAATTGACTCTATTTTTAAATAATTGTCACATACTTATTTTTGAGTTGAGTTAAATAATTAAATTAAAATTATCTTGTTATTTCAAAGTCAAAGCATTCCAAACCCCCAATTCTTACCTCTCAGCACTTGGTATTATGATATAAATCTATTAGTAAAATCAACTATATAAATAGACATATCTTAAAAAAAGTTGAAACTTCACTAGTAGAGAAATGTCTATTTGTTGTGGTTTTTTAGCTTTAAATGTTGCGGTTATTCATACGAAGCAATAGAAAAACCGCAGCAAATATTTTTAAAAAATAAAAAATATATATTTTTTAGCGTTATTTGCTGCGGTTTTTTGGTAAAACCGCAGCAAATAATAGATATATTTGCTGCGATTTTTCTAATAACCGTAGCAATTGATGGTTATCAGGACAAAAAAAGTTAAAATTAATAGGTCATAAATGATAAGAAAAGATAAGAAATTATCAATCGTGAAGCATATAAATCAAAAATTCTATTATGACCACTCGTTTTCGCACGCAAAATCGCGATCTACAATATTTTGTACTCAAAATAAACAACAAATTCATTCTTCATAGATTTCGGGTGCTATTCCGAGGTTTCGTAAAGTTCAAAGAGGCATATCTCTTAGCCCGGTAGTCCGAATGGTGTAATTTTTTTTTTAAACCACCTAGTTTTAGAGGTACTACACAATTATGTTACCCTTTAGTGGCCTCGGTGACGTATTATTTGATATATTGAAAAAAAAACTTTGAGAAGCCATAAAATTGACTACGAGACTCCGAATGGGGCTTATAATATGTCTATCTTGTATATTTTTGAGAGATCTACAGGGGAAAATCCTCTTTTAGGGGATTTGTCCACTCATTATCTCCAAAAAAGGTCTCTAACACCCTATAATCTATGAAATTCGATTTTTAAGGCTTATTCTTTCATAAACACAACATATAACATATAGATCTGAACATATAAGAGGTTTTCATCTTCACATTTATATATTAACAATTTATGGACCAAAAAAATTTTTAAAAAAATATATACTAAAGTTCAAGGCACATACAAACCGTGATTTTGAGCTTTGGAGTATGTATACTTCTTCAAAATGGGAGAGATGAGTAAGTTTTAAAATGCATATGCATATACATATCCATGGAGGCACGAGAGGAGAAACTTAGGTAGTGGGTGTTATAAGGTTAGGGTTAGAGACGAAATGGCCTGGGTTTTTAAACTTAGGTAGTGGGATGTTAAGTTATGGGGTTAGGTTTAGGGTTAGGTTTTTTTTTTCGTGCGCTGAAGTGTTGGGATTCTGCGAAAGTTTTCGTGTTTTGAATGGCCTGGAACAGAAAAGGTTGGGTTTATATATTAAAGAACAAATGCTGCGGTTATTTGAATAACCGCAGCAATTATAACCACAAGTGCTGCGGTTATTTCAAATAACCGCAGCATTTAATCAATCATATATTATATTCCTGGGGGAAGATTAAATGCTGCAGTTATTTCAAATAACCGCAGCACTTGTGATTTATAAGTGTTGCGGTTTTTTAAATAACCGCAGCACTTGTAATAAATGTTGCGGTTATTTGAATAACCGCAGCACTTGTGTTATTTTTATATAATTTGGTATTTTTATTTTTTTATATAGCAAGGATACAAACTAGTGAAAAATCAAATAACACTTTTTATTTAGCAAAATAAAGGACATTATATCTCTAGACCTGGGCACGGTTTGTGTCCATGCTGGCTTATACAGTATGGTCGTTTGGGGGGTCAAACCTTGTCATGTCCAACCTCTAGAATATCAGGCATATGGCCTAGCATGGCCTATTAGCCCAGTGTGCCATGCTAGTTAGCGGATTGACCCATAATTTTTTGCGTACTATCAAACCTCTTAATAAGATGTAAGACAAAATAAATCTAAAAAAATAAAAAAATTCATTCATTGATTAATATCAACAAAGCAAAAATAGAAATTAATTATGATCGATAAAAATTAATAAATTATATTTATTTTTTCATCATCTTCTTATTCAAGGTTATCGGCTAACTAAATTGATTAGAAACTGACCCTAAATAATCGGAAATAAATGTGTCATCATTGTTGTCATTTTAGACTTATTTGCAATCTTGGGAATGATTTTTTCCATCCAATCACTCTTTGAAACACACATTTTAATAGTTAGAGATGTACTAAAAGCTCTTTTAGAGATGACGAAGGATATTAAGATAGCAAAAATAAGCCATCATTGCTAGGATTGGATGCTACAAGCTTTGCCCTTTATGTCAAGGTCTTACTTTTCTTCATCATTCGTGCTTTTCATGATGTTGTAGCTCAAGTACATCAGCAACTCCAAAATATCGCTTTAAGTCCTCCAGGATAATTTATTACTTGAAAACTTAGACATTATTAGCTGCTTGTGCAAAAAGACCCTTCATCCTTATTTTTTTTACATTTTTGTATGATTAACACAAGAGCAAATTGAGAAGTGAAACTATATTTTAGCTTCATAAACTCTATATAAATAATAATAATAATAATAATAATAATAACACGGTAATTCACTTTAGTTTTATAAGAACTAATATCATCATCAAGTTGCATGAATTAAAAATAAATATTGTAGCTGGAACATAAATGTATCATCATACTTTTATCTTGTATTTAATATAAAAGAAAACCTATAAATGATAAGAACTTTGGTGTAATATGAACCCAAATTTCCTCCTTCGCTGGAACATAAGCATCGTAATCTTGTTGAAATCGATGTTCGAAGAAATTTTAGGCAAGTAAACATGCATTATAAAATAAAAGATTGAGAATAAGGATTATAAGCAGAAGAAAAACATGTCATGCTATATAATAGTTATAGATATTTGCATATATTTTTCACACTTGATCCAATATAATTATCTATAAATAAAGCATTTTATAAAGACTTTTGATTAAAAATTATCGTTATGGTAAACTTGTACTCGATTGTCTTACTCACCATGTCATATGTGGATTCCACCTTATTGAGCAATCTATTTAATTTTGACAAACTTTAACTTTTGTTGTAGAAGAAATGCTTGTCATTCCTAAAATCTCATAGAGAAACTGTTATAAGTAAAAATAACATTTTTGGTTTTTTTATAAAAAGAACTAGTTGCAATAACTTCTTTATCCACACACTAATTAAGAACATGAAAAATGCCTTTAAAATAAGTATATCTCCATCTAATATGACATCAATCAATTATTGCTTAACCATGTTTGTGCTATATGTCATGGATGTTGCACTCTCAATTGTCATGGACATGCTATTGTCCCTAAGATCGTATGCATCAAATCAATATCTTGCATTAAATATTGAGCAATAGCAAAACCAGTATAGGGGTATTCTAACGTTTTAAATGGATGATACATTTTTTAACATCCATTCGCTATCCACCTAATGAAAAGTCACACATAAATAATGCAGTGCATAACCACTATTTCATGAACCTGCAGTCAAATAAACTCTACTGTGGAAGTTAATTAGCTCTCTAACTCCATGAAATTTTACATTGCAAAAAAATAAATAACTCTCCTAGAATTTTTGTTGTGTTGTGGTTGTAATGATGTATTAATGCAAAGGTTAAACAATTTAACTTTGACGAATAAAAATTTTGTAAAGCATGAACTAATGTTCTTAAGCTCATCTCTATCCCTCTTATAATTGCAAGTGAAGCCAAATTAAAGGTATGTCGAAATATTGGGTTGAGTTGGATCATTAGATAGTCCACCATATTTTGTTAATATGTCTAATGAGGTGCCCCAACTCTTTTTTGGATATAGCCTAATAAATATTGTTACATGTTTTACATTAAACTTTGATTTAGTATTTACTCAAAAAATAGTTCCAAGCCTTACTCTTTAGATTTTTCTTAATTATTAGCCATTTTCTCTTCTTATATCAAGCTCTAAAATGTTTGGAATTTGAACATCTTTTTCAACACCTCCATATTTTTTTTTTCAATGTTGACTAGATCCAAAGATATATGTTTGGCTTGTTTGACTGGTAGAATAAGAAAAAATTTCATGTCGTGGGTTGTAGTTTGGGTTATGTTGGTTTAGTTTTTGTTGAAAACTCAGATTAGGAATATCCCAAGATTGGGATACATTGTTAATTAAATTAGTCGAATCCCATGTTTTGGGGGTGTATGAATTTGGTGATTCACTATTAGTAGCTATATTTTTGCCTTTATTAGAGGAGGAGTTTGATGTCATAGGCTAATTGATAATATGAAACAAAGTAATTTATAGTGATAATAATTAACAAACAACAACGCCAATAACAATATTAATAGTGATAACAATAACAATGATAAATAACAATAAAGAAGAGTTAAATCTTACAACCAATATAAAATGTCACGATTCATTACCCTTGCACCACTTTGAAAATAAACAAAATATTTGCATTTTGAAAAATAAGAATTGGTAATTATAGGAGATTGATGAACATTAAAGATTTTGAGATTTTTGTAGTGTGATAAAATGATCACATTAAGTTAGTAGTTATAGGGAAAAAAAGTTGTTAGGAATATAACCATCAGAAATCTAGAACTAGCCGTTAGATGTAAGTAGTAGTTGGAAAATTTAGAAACTTGTCGCAGACTTACAACAAATTGATCGAATTAGCCATTGGAAACGTGCCGGGCTTGGGCTAGAATCACGAGCCACTCGCCGTGCTCGTGCCCAATTCTCAACCCCTACGTGTGGCATGCCTCATGCCCGCTTCTTCGATTCTCGGGTTGGTAACGGGCTCATGTCGTATTGGGCCACAAGCATGCCTTTTTTCTTCATTTTCTTACTTTGTATACTATCTTTGTTCCTTTATTTTTATCCCATTGCAGTATTTTGGAATAAAGTTCAAAAATTACAACCATAAAGTAGGGATGACAATTCAATCCGAATCGAGTCCGATCCGATCAAAACCCGTTTAAAAAAACTCAAACTCTGAATCCGTAAAAAAAAAACTCCGACTCTAAATAGGAGATGGGCCGGATTTGGATATTGTATTACATCCGACCCGATTGTGATCTGAATCCGATAGTGCGATCCGAATGAGTAGTATCAAGGCTAGTATTAAAAAAAGTCCAAATATAATAACCCAAAATAAAAATAAATAAATAAAAACCATGGTATTTGCTTGTGTTGTATAAATTTGCTTTATATATTATAAATGAATTATAATATTAGTAATGAAATAACAAAAAAAGGTAAGAAAATATTAACTTTTTGATCGAATTTGAAGGTCCGGCGGATCGGATTGAATTCAGAGGTCCGACGGATTGGAGTTGGAGTTTGCAGTTTCAGAGTCGGATTCGAATCCAAAATTAAGATTTGGATCGAATTCGGATTTTGTTGGATCTAACCCAACTTTGATATATTGCCTTTCCTACCATAAAGTCTCAATATATTATAAATATTAAATCAAAATTGTGGGCCCCCCCTATAAATAATATATTAAAGATAGGAGTAGATATTAGTGCATTTTCGTGTTAACACTCCTAAGTCCCAATATATAAAGATCCAAGCCGACAGCTAATATGGGAACCAGGTCATGCGAAGAGAAGCAGCAAATCGTGGGCCCCACCACTTTGAGATGCTGCGCATAGTCAACCATGTCCGCTACATAATAAGTGTTGGATAGTATTGGAGTGATCCGACGATTGAGCGAAATTTTACCGATTAAACTGGTTTCCTGACCCAAAGCGTTTTTAATTTATAAAGTTGGTCAACAGTTTTGGAGAATTGAAAAACTTTACAAACGTGAACGTCACTATATTCCGGTCAGCTTACTTTAGTTTTTTTTATTCGTTTCTTTTGCTTACAGTAGACCACCGAGTAAATTAGCTCTTTTAAGAATTTTTATTGTTGTAACCATAATGGACTAATGGAGAGCTATCTTAGATTGTTACTTTATTCGTTCTTCTTTACTCATGTTTCATTAACTAATTGTGGTTTCTTTTTCCTGTGAGTAAGTTTCAATAACTAATCTTTATAATTTCAATCCTTGTAAATATCAATTGTCTTTCCACTTATATAGTATTTGATTATTTTGTTTCTTCCTCTTCTCACGAAGCCGTTTTGAGCTATTCCAACCGTCTCATTTTATTTGCTATTTTTAATTTTTTTATAACTCTAAGATACAATTTTAAAAGTTTTTTCCTCTAAATTTGTAAGAAAACAAATAATAAATTTTTGATATTTTCAAAATTTACATTGAGATACATTTAACAAAATCTTACTTAAATATATATTTGTTATAACATAATTAGAATTTATGGTCAACGTATTTAAATTTTAACTCAAGAAATGGATATGTAGCAATTAAAATGAGACGGATGGAGTATCTATATTAAGGGAACTAAAGTAGGTGTGGGAATGTAAGTTACATCTTTAATACTCCATATCTCAAGTGTGCATATATACAAAGTGCAAAACAAATAACGTTAAAGTAGTAAGTTTCAAAACACAAATCATAACCTGTGTTGGACGCCTAGACCGATACATTTGGGGTTTCAATCTAGTAAGACAATTCTCGTTACTTTCTTTAAAAGAAAACTACAACACAAGTCATTATTTGTAACTCAAAACCATATTATTATTATTATTGTTTACTCCTAATTACCCTTAACTGCTCAAATTATGAAGATATATTGTGTAATTTGTGGTTAAATTTACCATATCACAATGTCTTAGATAATAGTGAAATTTTTTGCCCTAATCTACTCAATTTATATTGGATATATGAAAGTGATAAAAATACTATCGTTGTAAATAAAATAAGATATCATATGTAAATGTTTCATGTTTAAAAGAAAGGGAGTAATATTTTTTATTTTTTATTCAAAAAAGGAGAAATAAACTAAAAATAATGTAATACAAAAGTATTATGGGAAAAAAAACACATTGAAATTTGAAATTGATGTGTAAATACATATAGTCCAAATTAAGTTCCAGAAGACGTGTATTATCGTCAAATTCACTGTTTCCCGTAAATGACGTTGAAATTTTCTCACATTGAATTATTCTCAGATAGAAATGACAATAAAAGGAAAAAATAGGAAAAGTCAAGAAGAGGAAGTAGTGAAGATGAGTTGGAACAACTTTAAAAATAAGAAAAAAAATCAGAAGAGTATCCCAAACAATTTGACTTGCTAAAGATAAAAATAAAGTAATAAGAGGGAGGGCCCCACCACTGTGGGTTTTTTCAATGGTTGCCTGGTTGGAGTGTGTGTATGACCGGTCCACCCGGTCACACTCCTTCTTCCTTCCCTATATCTGTAATGCTCTTCTTCTCATTCTCTCGACTACTTCTTTACTCCTTCCTCCATTTCTAGCCTTTCCTTTCTATTCTTCCGCCATTTCTGGAGGTTTTAAGAGCTTATACGATTCAATTAAGGTAATCTCATTTCCCTATTCTATCCAGCTTCTAAATCAAGCTAGCTAGCTAGGCTAAATCAGTGGGTTCTTCACATATCAGAATTAATCTCTACAAATGGGAGGATTCAGATCCATGAAGTTGGAAGACGATGTAGCAATCGAAGAGGCGGCTTCAGCTGGAGTCCAGTCCATGGAGCACTTTCTACGTCTCTTGTCTTCTTCGTCCTCAGCTTCTCAGCCTCAACAACACGAAGCTGAGTGCAGAGAAGTTACTGAAGCAACAGTTGGTAAGTTCAAGAAACTCATTTCAGTTCTCAACCGCACCGGCCATGCTCGTTTTCGGCGCGCCCCGAATCTGTCTCTCTCCTCCGACTCATCCAATTCATCTGACTCTCCTCCGCCTTTTCAGTTCACCAAACCCGTAACCCCAACACCCACACCCACACCCACACCTACCCCTGCACCAGCTTGTCAACCAGAAAAACCGATCCCGTTGAGGGTCGGCAGGCAGCCTCACCACCACATGACTCTAGATTTCACCAAACCTATCCCCAACCTTAACCCTAAACCATGCGCGTCTAATTCGGCATCGTTTAGCATATCTTCATCGGCGAACTCTTCGTCATTTTTGTCCTCCATAACTGGAGAAGGAAGCGTGTCAAACGGCCCACGTTTCGGGAGTGGATCAGTGTTTGTTGCACCTCCCTCATCTTCGTCTGGGTTTCCTGCTGGGAAGCCTCCACTTTCAACCTCGTCTTCTCATCACAATAAGAGCTGCCATCACCAAGAGTCTTCCAATGACTTTTCCTGCAAAGTATCCCGGTGTCACTGCTCATCTAAGCGTAAGAAGTTGAGGGTTAAGAAAACAATGAGAGTCCCGGCGGTCAGCTCTAAGACCGCCGATATACCCTCCGATGAATATTCTTGGAGGAAGTACGGGCAGAAACCCATCAAGGGATCTCCATACCCACGGTATAATTTCTTAATTAGTGTATTGATCTAGTTGTTAAACTCAGTTAATTAGATGATTTGATTGGAGTAATTTTGATTGTGAAGTTTCTAATGATGATTGTAAATGAATAGGGGATACTACAAGTGCAGTACTGTAAGAGGATGCCCTGCGAGGAAGCATGTAGAAAGGGCTACCGATGATCCCGCGATGTTGATTGTAACATACGAGGGAGAGCACCGTCACTCCCCTGTACCTGCTTCACACGATAATATCTCCCACCATAACCATCAACATCATCTGCCGGTGGTCCCCGGCTCCGTCGCACCGGCATGGTTGGTCCCACTGCAGGCTCACCCTATTCTGACTTTGTCTGACTGATGAAAATAATGTACTCCGTAAACACAACGTGGGTAATATAGGAATTTCAACATCAAGAGACTTATTTGTTTGTTGATTAATTTAACTAGTGTAGGCTGAAGACAAAAGGGGTATTGATGTAAATTGGATTAGACAAATGTAGAGAAAGAGACGTGGAAGTGGTGGGGTTAGATAGATTAGTAGTTGGGTTTGGTCAATTGGGTTCTGGAATACAAAATGAACGCAAACTTTGACAATTTTCACAGCATTGATGGCGTTGAATTGGGTATTTGTTTATAATATTAAAGCTGGAAGATTCGTAGGCAGTATCCCGTAGTATACGCTACTTGGATGATATGAGTGGACATTAATCCATTGACTCCCTTTAATTAAATGCTGGCCTCTCCAACTATGAAAATGGAATAGACACCTCAACGGTCTTTGCCACAACCATCTCATCTTTATTATTATTTTTTAATTTCAATCTTTTTCAACTTAAAGTTACCAGAATCATCTACTCCGTAGTTTTCAATCTTTTGCATTTAGCATAAGAATCATCATGAAGAACTATCGTTGACTACGACGAGAAATAGAAGTGGGTTGTGTGATTATATATGAGCGTCATTAACTATTTCTCCGCGTTCCCAGTCCTTGACACAAATAAGTCCAGCCCAGTTTTTATTTGCTATACGAGCATAAGGGGGTGGGGTTGATTCCTTTGATTAATATAATACCTTTAAGAAGCCGAGATGTTGATTTGTAGACTTGTAGTAGCTGGGCAGTGGGCTGTAGGCATCATTAATTCATTACTGATGAGTGATGAGGTCACCAGGATCTTCACTTCAAGAAAAATATTAGTCCAGCCCAATTCACATAACTTGGATGGTCCGGTGACCATAATTAATGGAGCAGCAAGACGATCACTAAAGGAGTTCTCAACCCAAACTAAGGCACTACGGAGGAGTATAATTTCAAGGTCTGTCAACCAAACTACCAGCCTACCAGGCCTCGTCCTTCATCTTTATTTTGATAGTTTGCCATAAATTATGGAAAGGATATATTTCATTATGTTCGTAACACGTAATGTTAAATTGATTGAGGTACACAAATATCAACAACATTGCACTCATCTACATTGCTATACTTGTTCATAGAGGT
Organism: Dysphania ambrosioides; assembly: GCA_026401315.1. NCBI lineage: Eukaryota > Viridiplantae > Streptophyta > Magnoliopsida > Caryophyllales > Amaranthaceae > Dysphania > Dysphania ambrosioides. The sequence goes on along the minus strand of CM048663.1, from coordinate 198,931 downwards.
GGCTACGGGGCCCGTGGGCCGGGGGAAAGAGACCGGGACCGGACCGTTCTTGGGGCGGGCCGGTCCGGGTTCGGGTTGGGGCCGGGTATTGTGATATATGTTGGGAAGGTGCATAAATAGAAACATAATAATCATACAAACTAGATAAAATGTTTTTATATTTTTCCATGTAGGCATTGACGTTGTACTGTAGACTTAGAGTGTTATAGTAAAATTCTAATACGTTTTCTGAACTCGAAGCCTTAACCCCAGGATCGAGAATAACTGTTATATCATATATGACGGGGAATTCACTAAAGTAAGCATACCACTTACTTAGCATACTAGTAAGAACGTCACTAATCTGGGTGACACTAAAATGCTCGCTAAGAGTGTTAACAACGTAACACACTCTAATAAAATTAAATTAATGTTAGGGTCGTAAATGTATGAGAAAATTGTGGTTTCATGGTCAAATGCTGCTAAATTTCACAAATAAAAGTAGTGGTAGTCCACTGAAAATCAGTAATAAGTTTATCATGAGTCGCTCGGGTTTCGTTATAGAGAATGGTTAAAACCTCATGGTATTTAATGACATTATTTAATAAGTTAAAAATGGTGAGTTCCAATAGGTCGGTGTATTGAGACACCATTGCCTCTTCTTAAGGTTTCTTTCCTTACACAAGGCTATATACTTCCTTCTAATCGAAGTTGTGATCCTAATCCATTTAACTACACTCCTAATGGGGTTAAGCAAGTCTCTTAACTCAGCTAAACCTTATTTAACCAAGAGGTTCATAATATGAGCACAACAACATACATGTAAAAGCTTACTATCTTAGTTTAGTTCAATCAATCTAGCTAACTAAATCATTAATCTCTTGGGATTCGACCCTAACTTGCCCTAACTTAATCTAACATCATCAACTAATTAAACATTATCAACTTAACTAAGCTATCTAATGAAACTAACTAGTTTCATATTAACATTAATTAATTAGAAGTTCAAGAGTTATCTTGACCAGTAGAAGGAGGTGGACATATCTCCAAAGTTGGAGTTTGAAGAATTTGAGCAGTAGGAGTACCGAAAAATTGTTCCTCCAAGTTTTGAGCAAAATTGGCGGCATTTTTGTATGAGCTACTAACGTTAAGTCTACCTGTTGAAGCCATTTCTTTTATAAAATATAGTAGTAAATACGTAAATTAAAAATAATAAACCAACTAATTAAGATAACTATTTAAGATTAAGAGAGTAATTAAGAAGAAAATTAGTACTAAGAAGTAAGCTAATTGTATTAAGTAGTAATTGAGAGATTGAGAGAATGAGAGTTGTGAGGATTGGAAACCAAATTGAAGGGTTTATATAGAGGGAATTGCAACGGTTACAAACGACTAGTTTTCAACGAATTTATTTTGGGCCGGGTGGGTCCAAGTTGATGGGCCAGTCCGGTTTGAATCATGAGTCGAGTCGAATTTTTTTCGAACCAAATTGAATAGGGTTAGAGTTGGGGAAAATGGATTCAGATTTTTGACGGGTCGAACTGAGCTTGTCCGTCTTTGAACAGGCCAGGTTGGTGCTGGGCAGGGTTGAACCGACCCAGTGGCCACCTCTACTTGTTCAACACGAGTTATTAAATAATTTGGAACAAGACAAAATTGATTTATTACTATCTCGATTATCCTCTCGTCATTTTATGTATATGATAAATGATTAGTAAAATCTTCTACGGATAATTTTGATTTTCACAAATAAAGATAATTATTTTCATAGATGGAAAAATAAATAACTGACACTGTTAGTTTAGATAACACTAGCCGATTAAGACACTTTAATACCCACCTACTTGGCCGCTTGACTAACATTTCTCATTTTGTATTAATGTCTATCGATCACTTCAACTTATACGTTATAAATCACTATTGATTTTCTAAATAAATTTTTTGTACAATGCTCAATTTGAATCTTGAAGCAATAAGTATTACCCTTTTGATATTTTACGTAGAATAATTTATATTAAAAAATCTATTCCTTCCATTCCTATTTACTATTCATATGGTCAAATTTTATTTTAGCCACCTATTATAATATAGACATAATAAAATATTATTATGGGTTGTCTAGTTAGAATATTCTTAACTCAAAAATTTACAATATTAGAGTTTTAGTAATTTTACTTAAATGGAACAAAAAATGTTTATATATGATCAAAGATGAATGTCGAAAGACAACGCAAAAAGAGTAGAAACAATATAATAAACAAAGGGAGTAGAATGACGGTAACGTTTGAGCCATTTATATCAAACTCTGTTCATTGGGTTTCTAAAAAGTTTTATTTATTTCAACTTAATCTTTTGCCCTGTAGGCTAAATAGTATTAACCTTTAAATTTAAGAAATATGAATTAATTTAAGACTAAATCTTTAATGTAATTTCACTAATTAGTAATTGTTTGTTATCTAAATATAGATATAGAAGCAATTTATGGGATACTTAGATTATTTAGGAGGAATATAAAATATAGTTATGAACATGACTTCATTGCATGGAGAGTTAATTGGGTTTAATCCAAAGGTGGCAGGTATGCAAGCAAGTGGAGGCGTTGTAAGTTGGACATGTGAAGGTTTAAGTTAGTTGAATATTTTTTCTTTTAGGATTCATCGTATTCCAGTCAACTTAGAACTTGCTTTCTTAGATATTTTTCTCTCATTGTTTTATTATCCTACTTAGAATAAGTTTTACATGCACTTATTTGGGAGTTTTATTTTCAGATTGTAAGTAAGGAGTTTTATTTCTTATTTTTAAAAATCCATTTTAGGATTTTTTGCTTTGTTTAATTTTGCTAAACTTATTAAAAGGGCACTAGCTGTACGAATTGGATAGATTTTAGCTGAATAATAAAGCGTGTTGCTCATTAAAACTTGTGTTTTCTTATTTTCAAAATTGATGGTTAATTCCTTTAAACTTTCATATCAATTTTAATTTTTTATTGTTGGTGATTTTTTCAAGTGTGGCTTAGCCTTTAGAGATTAATGTAAAGTTATAATTTCCACACTTGTATTTGATCTTGAAGATCAATTACATCAATTTCTATTTAAATAAATTAATCTTTGAAACAATAACGGACTTTGATGTGCTCTTGAGACATGAGAGCTAACTTAAGGTTCGTAGGGGTACCAAATTAATAGATCATCCCAGTCCAATCCGATTAAGAAAAATAAGTTAGATGGGTTGGATGATGATGTTTACTAGCAGTAAGACGATGACACTAGTTGCAACTCTTGCATGTTAAACAAGATGGTAAGCTCTATATCTATGAATTAAGTTTTTGTGATTTGATATATTAATGAGAAATCAAAATTAAAAAAAAAAAGAGATCTTGCTATGAGTATCCTTAAAGAAAAAGAATTGAAAAGAAAAGAAACAAGATGAAAGTTTAATGGTAGATTAACAAATATTCTTATCTCCGTCACTATCCAAGTGTAGTTAAGTTAGCTTGTTATGTTGCTAGCATTATTAAATGAACCACTGTTCCTCCAAATTTTATCTTAAATATTTCTTCCCCTTCTACTCCTCCTCTCCAGCTTTACCCAACAACAAGTTCAACGACAAAATCCAGTCCAATTCAATCCCTAAACCATAATTATAGGATGATGGAAGAATAAAACAAGAGAGATGATTGGGATTAAGAAATTAAATACTCTATCTTCCGCCGACGCCGTCGTGAAAGGTTGATCTTTTCTCTCAGATCAATTAGCCACTGCTCAATCATATTCTTTCCATTTATTTTAGTTTATGTTCGGATTGGAAGGCATCAATACAGTAAAGGGAGAGATAGAGCATGTCGCTGGTTGACGTGAGGCCTGGGTTTGGAAATAGGGATGTGACGGCATCAGAAGATGATCCAACGACTAACAGATCAGAGGCTTCTACTGAAAGCTCATCTATTGGACAACCTGACGATGAAGAAGAAGAAGAAGAAGAAGAAGAAGAAGAAGAAGAAGTGCAGAGCACTCTGTCTTCTTTGGCTTCTCTTGAAGACACTCTCCCCGTCAAGTTTGTTTCTCTCTCTTTCTGATAATATTAATTAGCAGTATCATTTTCGGTGTTTGTTTTGATTGGATAATATTTGCATCCATCAGGAGGGGATTGTCCAAACACTATGGGGGAAAGTCCAAGTCCTTCGGGAATCTGTGTCAAGTGAGAAACGTTAAGGATTTGGGAAAATCTGAGAACCCATTCAACAAGCGGAGGAGGACTTTGATGGCTTACAATCTCATATTTCGAAATGAGGAGAAGACCAAATCTGGAGCCTTATTCTATTCTCATTCCAATCATATATCAATGCCACTGCTCCCTCTTTCTGAAGATCATGAATATGATTCTTCTGATGCGGATGATTACTATTCTCCCACGTCTTTGTTCGTAGGATCTTCTTCTCATCGGCTTCCGCAAATACAACAGCAACCTTATCCTGCTTTTAATCCTACTGTAAATGCTGCTGCTAATACTAATGCTACTCGTGTTTCCGATCGATGATAGGCATAGGCTTCGTCACACTGCTAGATGTAGTTAGTTATCTACTGTTATAGCACCTTTCATATATACGAAGTACCAAATTAAATGTTTCTGGGACTTCAAATTCCAACATGTACCTGTTTCATCATCTTTGCCTGCTTTCAACTACCTAACTAGGAGTAACAACTAACCACCTCGTCTTTTACATATCCAAACTTCCAGATTAAATGTTTGGATATATTCAGAAAAAGGCTAATCTTTACATATAAATTCAAGTAGTAGCATTTCATATGATCTACTTGTTAGTTACTTCTAAACGTACGTCTTGATTCTGTAACGAGAAGGTAAGATCATCATATATGTAAGAAATAGCAGATGCAGATGCAGATGCAGATGCTTAGCTAGCAAAAGGAGTATTCAATATTCCCCAACAGGCGTTCAAAACCAAATCTTATCTCGATCTCTCAAATCATAACTCAATTGTATTTAACAAATGGTAGTACTGGGGGGACCTAGGGGTTAGCTTCCAAGACACAGCTTTTACCTACTCTATAGTCTTTACCTTAAAAATCAAGGCTGTCTGTGGAACCCCTAGATGCTCACGCCAAACATGAATGCATTGTTTTTCCTCTTCCCTTTCCTAATTACAAAAACGATAACTGTACTATTTATTCTTCAAAAGTACTCCAAAAAGTGTTTTGATTCGGCTACGTTTTTCATCTAAAGAAGCCTCAGTCTGAACCAACTTATATAACCCAACACAAGGGTACCATTACATGTGTTAGGCTATGCCTAGTCCGGGTTTTTCGTTAAAGAAGCATGGCACAAAATATTAACTTTATTATCACACAAGTATGGAAATAAAGTCTACACACGACACAACACACAAAATAATGACAATGTATAACATAATAGTATATTATATAACTATCTTGAAAGGCCGGACCAAACCCATTCAAAATCATCGAAATCAGATCTTTCTACCCTCAATTGGACACCCAAAATATTTTTTTGGAGATAAGCTATCCAACCGTTTATCCATGACATCCAAGAGGTGGGAGTCTCCACATATTACTTAACCATGGCATATACATTCGACCAAGGCAGGTGGAGAAGATTAGAGGCAGTGAGTAGGTAATAGCCTTGGTGAACCTAGAGCGGAGAACGATAAGTGTCTGACCTAGAAAAAGGAAGCATGGGAAAGAGGGAAAATAGATATTATTGGAAGCTTTGGAGGTGCATCCATAATTGATTCGAAATTTTTTGGGATAGATTTGGGTAATGATGCACAATCCAAAGTCCGGCACAACGAGCCTAAATTTTAATTAAATAGCTTAAACTTTGAAATTTTTAAAAGGCAGTAGCCCATTTTGGCACTCCTCATACCTTAGCCCAGTCGTAGGAATATATAAGAGAGGAGAATTAATAAAAATAAAAATCTAAATCCAACCAATTTGCCCGGTTAGTCATCGTCCTTTTATATTATTTCTCTAACAACACTCATCTTTCTTTGTCCTCTAAACCCGCCTTTTTTCATTTTGGAATTAGATTTCATATAGTATGGATAATATGGTTCATTCATTAAATTTGTTGGATGATGGTTGATAGTGACAATCGAATGGGCTCAAGATGACGATTCAACGGTGAATAGATAGAACTAGGGATGCTTAATCAACGAGCCGAACCCATGTAGTAGTGGGCTAGGCTCGAGCTCGATAATATTTTACTCGGCTCGGCTCGAGCTCGATAGTTGCATAAGAAGCTCGGCTCGGCTTGAGCGCAAAACTCGACAAGCTTATAATGTTAGGCTCGAGCTCGATAGTTACATAAGAAGCTCGGCTCAAAATTTATGGGGCATTAATCCCAAATTACTATGGTACTAAAAATAAACCAATTATGTTCTTAATTGGACTAGATAAAGCCTAATCATCCTAGCATAAACATTTAAAATAGTTCAACTATAATATATAGCCAAGGACTCCTTATACATATTAGCCCAAGAAAGTCATTATATATTTATAGACTCACCAAATCTTATATCTTCACAACTCTTCAATGTGGGACAAAAGTCACCGAATCACCATGAGTTATGTCACTTGCGTCATTCTCAAGCTGTTCTCCATCATCAACACCATCTCTTTGGTCTAACTTAGCACTCCCTTCCATTACCATCTTTACCTTCAAAGTCAGTGGGAATATAAAGGCCTTTTGCGGAGTTGTACTCTTCCATTAATTCATTCACTAGGGAGTCTCTGAAACTGTCTATGCTAGTGAAAAACAAGGCATAGGTATGCTAGAAATACTTCGTAATCCCTCGTAAAAATATCAAATTTTGTTCGAAAATATTTTTATATACATCAACTTAAATTTGGCAACTCATATATTTCCTACACATATACATACACATTTTGTTAGTATATAAATAATTATTTAAATATTTGTTAATATGTAAATATTTAGTTAAATCATAAAACCAAATCCTTTTTTTTACAAAAGATATTTTCTTTCCTAAGAAACCCACTAAGCCCAAAATACAATTAGCCTAGTACTTCTTAACTACCTAAACCTAATCATAGTTTACCTAAAGCTAAATACTCCAAAGTTAAGCAAAATCCTAATCCTTCCTCACAAACCTCTCCCTTGTCGTGAACCTTGCTGCCACTGCCCTTCCCAGCCGCCGGACCCCTGCCGCCGCCCTCCTCTGCACGACCCCGATGAGCCACGGAAAGCCGGTCGGTCCTTCCCCCTTCTTCCTTTTTCTCTTCTTTTCTCCCTTGATTTTATGCGTTTGTTTGCATTCCTTAGGAAAATTCATATGATATGTTGATTTTATTGTGGGTTAAATTTATATTGAAATCTTATAAATTTTTATGTTCTATAAATTATGTTATACATCCTACAAGTTTCATAATTTCTATGCATAAATATAATGGCTAGGCATGCTAGTTTCATTAATTATGGGTTTTTATACTAGGCTCTTGATTTTTGCACGAAATTATAAGTATTTTGTGAATCATCTATGATAATTTTTATAGGACTGTAGTTTAAAGAAAATTTCAGATTTTATGATCATATATTTTAGTATAAAAGAGTTAGTCTTCATGATTTAAAGCTTAATTTCTTATAATAGTAATTAATTTATGAAATTATGATTATGGTATGATGTATTTTGATAAAAATTAATACTATAATATTTGGAATAAATTTTCAAAATGTTATGAATGTTAAATCATGGTTTAGTTGATGAGATTTTCATGTTTTAATGCTTGAAACTATATACTATTAGTACATACATTAAATAAAGACTATTTTGTGATATAATTGTGAGTAATTTGGTTATAACAAATTTTCAGATTTGTAAAGTTATAAAAAGTGAGTTATGATATGTATTAAGAGGATTTTCAAAGCTTCTTCTATACTATACTAATGTAAGCACTATAATACATGCATAGAACAGGAAAATCAAGCTTATGTACACTTTATGAATTTTTTAGAAATTAGCAAATTTGGTTTTTGTGATTTCTTGTAAGTTTAGGTATTAAAAAAGAAGGATTTAAGTATATAAATATGTTTGGATTGATAAGTAGTACAATGCTACAAATTAGAGTTTTAAAAATGGCATAATCTAATGAAAAATAAAATTTTCAACAGGCTATACTTTATTAACAAAGCTAAAACTAATTAAGAGAGTGTGTATTTTAATGAATTTTCAACTAATATTTGTAGTATTATGTTTGAACTATTATATTATACTTTTGGGAGGCTTAAAAATATGTTTTGGAATGGTTTTAAAACCTTAGAAAGCTTAGTATGATTTTGTAAATTTTGGGTATTGGTGTGTTGATATAGGTGGTATTATTTGATGTAGGAAATCAATTCATAGAAGGTGCATTGTTATAGAGAAAGTGGCCACTCACTTGGTTTACTCAAGGTACGTATAGGGGCGGACCCAGGATTTTCCGCCTGGTGAGTCACAATCGATAATCAAATATGTAATAATTTTTTTACCAAACAAACAAATAATAATATTAAAAAATACATCCAAATGTTCAAACAGTATAAAATACATCCAAATGTTCAAACAGTATAAAATACAACCAAATGTTCAAAGAGTATGATTCTTTTTAGCAAAGAAGCTAGCAATGTTTTGCATTTTGTTTGGAGTGCGTTTTCTCTTCATTCTGAAAATTAAGCAAATATTCAACTAAATCAAGCAATATTCAACAAATAAATTTTTATAACAACTAACCACAACTAACACCATAAAACAGCTAATAGTAATAGTGCAATGACATAAACCTAAAACACAAACTCTATAGAGATTAAGTACATTAGCTTAGCGCTAAATCTTTTCTTCATGAAATAAATAATCTTATCTAATATTCTATTCGCCTCGCGTATCACATATGAGTATATAATACTTCTTCAACTCCAAGTTTTATATGTAGGTTTTTTGAAATACACAGACACATCACACACTACAAACAATGAAACAAGATAATTCCATCTCAATCTCAAGTGAAGTTTTTTAATTTGACCTAAGTCATTAAGTCAAACAACACACCCAATGACCCAAATTAGATCAGTCATGAGTATTATACAAAATTACAAATGAAATTATGATCACTTGATCAGCCGTGAGTATTATACAAATGAGGAATAATTAGGAAATAATTATTATAAAAAATTACAAATAATTGAAATAATTAAATAAAACCTAGAAATAACTCAATACTCAATTACTCAAAATCTCAAATAAAATCAGACATTAGAACCTAATTATCCAATCCATCATCTTCACAAACTTGAATTTAAGTCCAAAGAGCACACTTAACTTCCTAAGCCCATATTCAATTCATATCTTAGGGCCCTTACAAGATATATATAACATAAGTTTATGAACACATTTGATGCAGAAAATGCAGTACCCGATTCAACTGAAGGCACTTGTTTAGATTTTGTCGGTCTATATTCTCCATCCTTAAAAGATCATCAATTTCTTTTCGTTATAAGTCCAATCGTGTGTTGTGTCCTTGTAAGTGTTGGCTGGGGTCTGGGGACTGTGGGGAGGGTCGTGTGGAGACGGTGGAGCCATGGAGGACTAGAGCAGGTGGAGCCGGACAGGCGGACAGCGAGAATGCAGGACAGTCGGTGTGGAGGACAGGAGGAGGATAGTGGCGCCGGCGATCTGGCGGCGGACTAAGGTGACTAGATGAGGGCGTGACCGCGTGAGGCAACTGGCGGGATTCAGGTCTTGGGAAGGAATCAAGGAATTCGCTAGTCTAATGAGGTCGTGAGGGTGAAGAGTAGGGGCTGCCGGTTGCTACTCTATTAGGGCTTGAGCCTTGATGTTGTGAGGAAGGCAGGAAGCTAACTGGAAGTCGGGATTGGAGAGGAATTTCATAAATAATTTTTTTTAAATACTTAAAAAATTTTCTGGGCCTTGGTGAGTCATGTGACTCACCGGGCACAAAGGCCGGTCCGCTCCTCCGTACGTATGGATTATAATGCCTTGACCTAGAAGTATAAGTTAGGATCGAAAAGCTCAATTTCAAATTTAAGAAGCTTAGATTATTATTGATTATGCACTAACGAATTGTACTCTTTACCTAGAAGCATGAGTAATCACTAATTCTAATGGGGATGTAATAATGTTTGGTTGATGAATCGCAATTGATTCGGGTGGAATTAATTTGTTAATTAATGCATGAGACTGTTTAATATCTTATTTCATTACTAATAGTATGAATTGAGTAAAGAAGAATTTCAACGAAGATAGTTGACTCTATTCAACAGGTTAAAAAGTAAAGAAGGAAATCAAAGGTTTAAATTACATTATAAAAGAGTTTGATTGTTTAATTGTGATGTTTGCATGTGTGTAATATGGTGATTGTGGAAACTGAGTTTAAATTGTAAATCACGTAAAGAGAAAGAATGATAAGCAATAAAACTCTAGTCTAATGCACATCTAGAGTATTGACAATCAGGGGTTGAAGCTTCACGGAGTATTATTCGTGGATTTTCTTGGAGGCCGTGTTATCTGCAAGTCTCTCTTTTATAACGTTTTGAATTAAAATTGGGGTTAGTTGAGATATCATCTAGCTATGGTGACGGAGTTGCGCCCGTTTACCATCTGGATTTATATTGTATTTTGATGCCCTTCGGAGGAGTGCATGGGTTATTTATTTATTTGATGTCCTAATCAGGACATGGGGGAGACAACCTTGTATATTGATTAATCCAAGTAATTAATTAATATGTCATGTTAATTGAGTAAAATGTTGCGTAATACGTTCTTTCATATTGTACTTATTCTCTATTTAAATGTTATTTCAATTGTTATACTTTGTAACTTTGAATGTACTCAGCTTGCTAGTTACGTGCTTTGTGTGTTCTTTGTTATGGATTTTGCTTTTAAATGACAATGTGATGATCCAATACTTACACTTGTATTATTGGCGAGATTTCTGACAGGTGTCTAGTCGAACATTCATGCATGAGTGGGTTGAGTGGAGTGTTGCTTTATTTTAGATTTCATATTATTTTGCGTTTGCTATGAAAGATTTTAAATTGTTTGTTTTGAATTTGAGTTGAACGTTATTTAAATAATTTATAGTAAGGGCCATACCGGTTCCAGTTTGTAGTTTGTTAGGAGTTTCTTTTAATGACTGATGTTATTTTGAAAAGTCTTTTTAGTTCCACTGCAAAACTCTTTTTACAGCCTTAACGTTTGAACATGTAGCGGTAGGACACTGGTAGTTTCCTAAAGGTTTTGGTTTTTGAAAAAGGGTATTACCGGGGTGTTACATACTTGATCAAACCTTCGATAAACATGAACGCCGTGGGTAGCCACAAATTTTTCTTTTGAATTGATGTTTGGAAGAAGACATAGACGATGATGATTACTTGGGTAGCTAGCTGAAGAACATGTCGATTCCATAACTCGTTATCCTCCAATGCTAGAGCAGTGATTGTGTTTAGACCACCAAGATGTATAAGAAGAAATGGTGCCCAAAACGTGAATAGCCTTGTCATGCTCACATCAATAACTTCATTGCTGGAGATCAACCCAATGACAAACATTCCAATTGCATCAACTGACAAATAGAGCAGCTTTGAGAAGGCTACCTTTTTTTTAGAAGATTCATAGAGGTTCCTTTTACATATTTGAGAAGGCTACCTTTTGATAGTTTGTCTAGGAAGCATGATTATAACTATCATTCATAATCAATAGTCTTCATCATTATTTTTTTCTAAAAAATTAAGTTGACTTAACAAATCCTAAACAAAGGATTACATGCGAGCTTGATGTAATGATATATGTTTCTTCTAAGTTGATGTCTTTGTGGGAAAACATAAGATTAGAATAAACAAAAGATAAAGATCAAATCAAATGTAATCTAGTTCAGTTAAAATACATATAAAGATAAGATAGAAGTGTAGCACAGGTGAAACTCTTATACACCTAGGACACATATCATATAAATATCAGTTTTTACAATTTAGAAGAAATTAAGAAAACCATTTATATCAAATCTAATAGTATCAAAGCAGGCATATTTTGAAGGTGTCTGTTCAGCCTTTTGTTCATCATTTACCACGTTACTTCTTACTTGAGACACCCGAAAAAATGATAACCAAAACCAATGGACGATATCCCAAAAGATCTGAATGATAATCATGTGACTATGGCTCAACTATTGCAAATCTTAGAAAAAATTAATAGTAATAGGAGCCAAGAGACCCAAGGATCATCATTGCATGTTTCAGAAAAACTGAATAATGGAAACTATGCAAAGTGGTCCCAATTAATGCTAATGACGATCAAAGGGAGGGGGAGGCTCAGTCATATTACCACCATAACCCCCTCCATTGACACCCAAGAGCATCATCAATGGAGCCAACGTGATGCTGTAGTCAGAATTTGGATCGTTGAGAATATCGAGCCGGATTTGGTAAACCAGTTTCTTGATTTTCCAATGGCTTGGGAGTTATGGAAGGGGATTGAAGCAGCCGGAAGAGATGAACTGCAGGTGTATGACTTAACCACAAAAGTAGTCACAATATGGAAAGAAATCAATAGACATCTACCAAACCCAATGACTTGTTCAAAAGACATAACAACATATAACAACCTCACACAACAGGGAAGATTATTCTAGTTTTTGGTTGACCTCGATGAATCCTTTGACAAGGACCGCAAGGAGTTGGTGAATCAAGACCCTTTGCCCACCATGGATGTAGCCTACATCACAATTTTCCAGGAGATCTCAAGGAGGGAAATAATGAAAACAAATCTACCTTACTTACCTCACCCTGAGAATCAAGGCGTCGGAAGTGGGCTTGCCACTTAGAATCGGTCAAGTACATCATCCCGGCGAGAAGACGAGAAAGCCAACCTTAAGTGTACCCATTTTGGTGGTACACGCCATACGAAGGAAGGGGGCTTCTAGTTAATCGGATATCTCGATTGGTGGCAGGAAGGCAAGAAACGAGGGTCACAACAAAAGACCCGAGATGAAGAGACCAAGAAGAAGGGGAGCATAGCCGTGAGAGGAGATGCAGAGATCAAAGCCAAAGACAAAGAGGGGGCCAAGGGATTTGAAGGAATCGAGAGGAAGCAAGGCAGCAAACCACAAGAAGGTACCAGAGAGAGTGAAAGGCAGAAAAAGGGGCGTGGGTTATTAGGGTTTCACAGCCCCAGAATCCACCCCTATATACTCATAAAACCGGACCCAAACTCACCTCCCACAGAAAAATCCAACGATAAAAAACCTCAAGCACCAACCAACCCTGATTTAGGCCCAGTACTCCAAAGAATTTTTCCCAGCCCAAATTCCAACATACAAACTACTAAACCCTATTCTCGTAACACTACGGGAATCACATGCCAAGTTGGATCAAGGGATAAGTGGATATTTAACTGTACAGCAACTCATACAATGAAGTATGATGAGAATGTTTTGTTAAACCCATTAAACCACAAAAAACCCTTATCCAAGCAGCTAATGGAGACTGTATTGAGGTTGTTGGAGTTGGATTAGCCAGAGTTGGAACTGTTTTTACACTCACTGATTGTCTTTACATTTCAATACTTTCATATAAGTTATTATCAATTAGTTAGTTGACAAGAGAGTTGAATTGTACTGTTTCACTAAATTTTGATTGTTTTACTGTGCAGGATACTCAGACAGGAAAGATCATTGGGCATGGTATTGAGAAAGATGGATTGTACTATGTGAAGGAGATGGCCCGACCTGGAGGTGCATTCGTAGGAGGATCAATGGAGATTCCGCTTCGAATCTGATATCGACGTTTAGGTCATCCTTCACTTGGGTACTTTGAACATCTATTTCCTTCCTTAGCAAGATCAAAACTAAAATTAGATTGTGAAGCTTTCTATCTTTCTAAGAGTCATAAACATAGCTATCCTAGTAGTTTAAGTAAATCGAATAAACCTTTTTATTTAATTCATTCAGATGTATGGGGGCCTACCCTAGTACTTGGTCAACATGGTTTTTCATACCATATCTCTTTTATTGATGACTGTACCAGAATGAGTTGGGTTTATTTTATGAAAACCAAATCTGAGGTTTATGATGTTTTTGTGAAATTTTATCACATGATTCTTACTCAATTTCATACTAAGATAAGCATTCTTTGATCTAATAATGGAAGGGAATATGTGAACAGTAATATGGCAACTTTCTTTCAAAACCATGGCCTTATCCACCAATCTACATGCTCATATACCCCTAAACAAAATGGGACTTCCAAAAGGAAAAATTGCATGCTCCTCAATATGACTCGAGCTGTGATGATTGAATCTCGGGTTCTAAATTCCTTTTGGCCCGAAGCCATAGCTATTGTAAACTATCTCACCAACTAACTCCCTACAAAACCTCTTAATTACAAAACACCATTGGATGTCTTGTGCTCCCTCGTGCCTGAATCCTCATTTCACTCCTTACCTCCTTGGTGTTTGGGTATGTTGTATATGTTCATCTCCCTAAAAAAAATTGTCATAAATTTGAACCCAGGGCAGTCAAGTGTGTGTTTTTAGGATATGGGGTATCATAGAAAGGGTACAGATGCTATGATCCTGTCGAGAGTCGGTTGTATACATCTTTGGTTTGTGATTTTGCTGAAGATGTCTTCTTCTATTCCCAACTTAGTTGTCAGGGGGAAATGGAAGATGACAGTCTACGTTAGTTAAACTGGTCAGTATTGAGTAATCATAACAAAGACCATATAGTACATTCTATAAGATCAACACCTATTCAATTGTCCAATCCGTCTGAGAATCATACGGATGAGGTAAGTTCTCCCCTTATGGAGAACTCATTACATCCTAACAATATAATTACTAAGGAAGTGGTGTAGGATAATAGTGAGCTACTGCAGGAGAATGCTATGGAATCTATTGATAGAGTTGAAGTTGTTGATAGATGTTATCAGTTGCCACCTAGAAGCACTAGGGGTATTCCACCTCAAAGATATGATACAGATTATAAAGCAAGCAGGTCAAGTTATCCCATGAATGGTGGTTTGACTAATGCATCATATACAATGAAAAGACTCCATCAACAGTTGATGAAGCCCTACGAAGCAAGAAGTGGAAAAAGGCAATGGAAGAATAAATCGATGCCCTCACTAGAAATGGAACATGGGAAAAATGTGCTATTCCTAAAAAGAAGAAGGTAGTAGGGTGAAAATGGGTATTTACAGTAAAATATAAAGCGGATGTTAGCATTGAGAGGTATAAAGTGAGAGTGGTGGAAAAAGGATACACCTAGGTGTATGGAATAGATTATTCAGAAATATTCTCACTAGTAGCAAAGATTGATACAATTAGAGTCCTTTTCTCAGTTGTAGCAAACAAAGAGTGGCCTTTGTGTCAAATTTGATGTGAAGAATGCATTTCTGCATGGCGAGATTACAAAGGAAATCTATATGGAGGCTCCACCAGGTTTTTCTGAAGAGTTCATATTAGGAGAAGGATGCAGGTTGAAAAAGGCTTTGTATGGACTCAAACAGTCACCAATAGCTTGGTTTGGACAATTCACATAAGCAATGAAAAGATTTGGCTACAGACAAAGCAATTCCGATCACACTCTATTCCTTAAAGGAAAGGGTGATTTGACTACGTGTATGATCATTTATGTCGATGACATGATTATTAGAGATGATGAAGAGGAAATAAAAACGCTAAAAAGAGAACTGTTTTGAGAATTTGAAATGAAAGATCTTGGACAGTTGAAGTATTTTCTTGGAGTTGAGGGTCTAAGAAATGATATGGGAATCTTCATATCTCAGCAGAAGTATATTTTGGACTTGTTAGCAGAGGCTGGCATGTTAGACTGTAAGCCAACATAGACTCATATAGTAGTCAATCATGGGCTAAGTACAGAGGAGAAAGCCAAAGTAACAGATCAAATGCAATATTAGCGACTTGTGGGTAAATTGATCTATCTAGCTCCTACGCGTCCTGATATTTCTTATGCAGTTGGAGTTGTAAGTAGGTTTATGCATAAGCCACAAGCACAACACATGGAGGCAGTGTATAGGATTTTGAGATACCTTAAAGGTACGTCAGGAAGAGGAGTCTAGTTCAGGAAAAATGGGCATCTTGGTCTCTAAATATATATAGATGCAGATTGGGAAGGAGATTGAGATAACAGAAAATCTATCTCAGGATACTTTGCTTTAGTCGGAGGAAATATGGTGACATGGAGAAGCAAAAAACAAAAGGTGGTTGTAATGCCAAGTACTAAAGTAGAGTTTAGAGGAGTTGCAAAATGAGTCTCTAAGGCCCTGTGGCTCAAGAAGCTTCTTAGAGAATTAGGACTTGATCAGAAAGGGGGATGTGAGTTGTATTGTGATAATAAGGCAGCAGTATGCATCTCCGAAAATCCCGTGCAACATGATCGAACAAACCATATTAAGATTGATAGACACTTTATAAAGGACAATTTGGAGTCTAAAGTGATTGAGTTGAAAATCAGAGGAGCGGTTAGCAGATATTCTAACTAAGGGAGTAAACACCTGAATGTTTGAGAATGTGTTAGACAAGTTGGGTATTGGAAACTCCAAAACTCAACTTAAGGGGAAGTGTGGGAAAACATAAGATTAGAATAAACAAAAGATAAAGATCAAATCAATGTAATCTAGTTCAGTTAAAATACATATAAAGATAAGATAGAAGTGTAGGAAGTGTAGCACGGGTGAAACTCTTGTAAACCTGGGACACATAGCATGTAAATATCAATGTGTACAATTCATAAGAAATTAATAAAACCAGTTTTATCAAATCTCAGTCTAATTTAATTGTACTAGATAAGTTCCTCCATTTCTAACCGGTTGCAACATGCGATTTTTGTGAGGTTGGGTTCAACTTCACAAATTTCAACGTCATATATGTAATATTAACCTTTATATGATCTTGCAAAATTTGACACTATATATCCGGATTGCGAATATGTAATGGTTAGAAAAGTGAATGGATCTTAGAGGATGTGCGTGGACTTTATGGACTTGAACAAAGCCTGTCCAATAGACTTCTATCCACTGCCCCGAATATTCTAGTTGCTTAACTCCACAAGTGGACATGCCAGGTTGAGCTTCATGGAAGCATAGTCAGGCTATCATCAGATCAACCTCGTAAGGTCGGATTGGAAGAAGATAACATTCCTAAATAATACATAAGTCTATTGCTACAATGCCATGCGCTTTGGGCTAAAGAACACAGGGCCAACATATCAGAAGTTGGTAGACAGTCTTGGATAAAAAAAGGGGAGAATATGGAGGTTGATTTCAATGATTCGATTGTTAAGAGCAGAAAGGATGCAGACCACTGTCTGGACCTTAGGGAGACGCTTAAGACACTAAGAAGCTTTGATAAAATGCTCAACTCAAAGAAATGTGTCTTTAGAGTAAAGTCTGGAAGATTCTGGTTTACATGGTTAGCCACGAGGAAATGACACAAATCCAGATAAGGTTGAGGCTATCTTGAATCTACCCGATCCAAAGTGCATTAAAGACGTGTAAAATCTTACTGGAAGAATGGCTTCCCTCACACATTTCATTATCAAGGCAGCTAATAAAGCCTTGCCATTTTTTGTGACCTTAAGGAAGAATAAAAAGTTCAAAGGAGGGGAGTTTCAAAAGAAAGCCTTTGAGGCTATAAAGGAACACCTTCAATCACTGCCTACAGTAGAGAAACCGGATCTAAGGTTTTGAAATTGTACATTTTTGCATCCATGAAGACGATTGGATATGCGCTTGTGGTTGACAAAGAGGGGTAGCAACAGCCGATACACTTTGTAAGCCACATCCTTAGTGATTCCAAATGCAGGTACCCACTTATAGAAAAGATAGCATATGCTGTTTTGATCTCAATAAGGAATCTAAGACCATATTTTGACGCTCACCAAGTGCAAGTTCTGACCTTAGAAAAAGCATTACAAAAAATGGATGCTTTCAAGTGTCTCCTGAATTGGGTTGCAAAGATGCCAGGCTGCGGACTTGAGTTCAAGCCAAGAGCAGTAATCAAGGGGCAAGCACTGGTTGATTTTATCATGGAAGCAATATATTATGATATGGAAGGACATTAGCTAGTGCGGACTGTAGCGGTAAACCGATTTGTAGCTGCCACTTGATTTGGAGCCGGAATTGTCATGATATTAGCAGATGGTCACAAATTCGAATTGGCAATAAAGTTCAACTTTAAAGCTTCAAATAATGAAGCCGAATATGCAATCGGTGTGGCTTGTATGAGGATTTGCCCAGCAGCCGATGCAAGAGCAGTAACACTTGTCATAGACTCAGTTAGTGGCCGGACAACTTCTTTGGGGCAAAGTTCACGTTTCAAAGAATTTCGACCATCGTAGAACTGTCCGTTCTGATAACCCAAGCTTCACTATGTCCTACAGCTTGCTGAATGCCGTACCATGTCGCCCTTAACTCTGAATGAAGTGCCGATAATGTCCAAACTTGTATGACCTTCTGACATTAAACAAGTTGGGTTTGAGTAGACTCACCAAGCTTATTTGAATACACAAATTAAATAGTGCACCCGAGTGCATAAGAGAGAATGTGCTCTTATCCCACTTGGCAAATGAATCACATGCAAATATAAAGAAATGACATTGGGGAAATGGAAAGGGTGAGTTGACCGAGGAAGAAAATGCAGCAGACTTAGCAAACACAAAATTAAGGCTCAACAAATAAAAAATCAGACATAGGGTAATGATGAAATTAATTTTCGAATTTGAAACGAAATTTCACTTATTTGAATAGAATTCCACCTATATATGCAATGTACATACTTCTGATGTGAAATGTATATACTACTAATATGCAATGTACATATATTTATCTTAAAATGTACGTTTTAATACCTATGTATGCAATGTACATACTTATGACGTGTAATGTACATACTACTAATATGCAATGTACATATATTTTATCTTAAAATGTATGTTGGAAAGTTTATATATGTAATGTACATACTTCTGTAGTGAAATGTACATACTCCTAATATGAAATATACATATAAAAATAAAAAAATATACACATGCAATTTCTAGACCAATAAACTTATGTTTTTTGAAGTTATCTATAATGTACATACTTATGATATATAATGTGCATACTCCTGATATAAAATGTACATATATAAATAAAAAATGTACACATGTACATATAAATCAAAAAATGTGCACATGCACTTTCTAGAATAATAAACTTATGCTCTTTCAAGTTTTTTTTATAATGTACATATTTATGATATGCAATGTAGATACTCCTAATATAAAATATACATATATAGATAAAAAAAAATGTACACATGTACATTGGAATATAATTCAAATTTGAGGGTAGGAGAAGATAATTTTTTTTCGAAAAACAAAATCTTGGGGAAATGAATGTATGCTGAAGTCTAATGCTAGGACTATAATAAACTACTTTTTCTCGTAATAATAGATCTGACAGTTGCTTTTGGTGGGAAAAATGCATTTGGTTGCGTGTTGTAACTGTAATTTTCTCTATACATTTCGAATGCAAGTAATATATATTTTGGAGTTGCGTTTCATTGTTTACAAGCTGTGTTTTGGAGTAAGTGTACCGTACTTATGGTACACTCGGGTGCACTATCCACCCGTTGGTTTGAATAACAGTGCGCACTTGAGGTGATCCAAATTTCTGAATCCCAAACCTCCGTTGTTCTTTGGCAATAAGGGAAAGGTTTTTATATCTTTACCTTTTCTTTTTCTTCTTCTAAAACATATTATTGTTAGTTTTATTGACTACACATATTTCATCACCAATTTGATCCTTTTTTTTTGTTTAGTTTATTTATACTATTCTTGTATGTAAAAAAAAAAAGACATCATTCATTTTAGTTTTATTCTATTAAAATAAGTTTACACAAAACTATTAAATTGAAATAAAAATTATAATAATTTGTAAATTTGGATGGGCGAATTCCATTTGTAACTACAAAAGTTCTAATTATTTATTATCATACAAGTTAGATGAGTGAAAATGATGCGAATACAAAGTACCATTATGTTATTTTAAAAGAGATTTGGTTTAAATATATATATTATCAACTAGCATATTCTAGACGAGTAATTAATAATAGTCATATGAGTTTAAAGTTATTTAGTTTATATGTAGCTTATCATTATTCAAGTCAAATTTTGTAATTCTTAATTTCTAGTCTCAGTTGGAGCAGATTGTGACTTTAAGAATACGTTCTTTGAACTTATCTTTATTTTATTTTAAGTTGTTACACTTTATTAATACAATATTCACACCCCTTCCCATAAATTTTACTATGATATAAACAAATGTTACACGAATTCGTAAAGTCTCAATGACATCAACAAAAAAACGATTATTTATCCTTCTTCCTTTCGATATAACATTAGCCTAATGACAAACTGGAATTTGGATGTAGAGTATCATAATCTTAAAGTGGTGAGCTCACATGTCGACAAAAAAAGGTGGTGCCCTCTGCAGTATGTCTAAATCATGAGAATCCAGAAATAATAAATTTTACATGTAGATTATGCCATCTCATACAGTATTACACCCTAGATTGTAGAGTGTAGTGTGGAGTATACCCACTTCATGATATGCTACTCCTTACTGAAATAAAGAAAATTGAACACAATCTTCTCCAAGCAATCAATGAACAGATATACGAACTAGCTTTAAATAGCTCGCCTAATACGTCATTACCTTCATCATCAAAAAATACAACTGAAAACTAGGAATCAGTTCACTATACAATGCATGTAGGGCACTGGGCACAGCTGACTAAATGGCCATACTCCAACATGGATGCCAGAAGCCTCACAAACTAGAGGACAAATCTGGTTGCAATGTACTGAGTATCAATGAAAAATTTGGGCCCTTCTAGAACCCATGGTAATAGGCAGGGTCAAGAAGCACAGGAAACACTAGGCTTTGGCTCGTAACAATGTAGAAAAGAAAATCAGCTCAGCACCTTCTTATAATAGTAGCGACATTTCTTCCAATCTCCTCTTTAGTTTGCTCTGAGACAGGAACTTCTCCAAGGTACATGTCAAAAAAGGCCCCTGCACAGATATCTCCATGTAAGACGCCTAAACATGTTGACACACCTCTAAATTCAAGGGATTGGAGTAGTGCCCAACAGATGGACAATTTCATCGATTGTAGTTTAGTTAAAGCAAGCACCCGGTGCACTTTTGGTAATCATCAAGCAAGGTCTTACTCAAACCCAACATCCCGGGCTTAAGAGACACAAACCTAGTTTTCTAGCTCCATTCCCATTCTATAAGAAGGATGTGAGATGGGCATTTGAGAAATTAAGGGCGGCTGCACCCTAACACTTGAACTCAGAAGTTTATAATATATATTTTTTTATGTATAGAGATCGAGACACAAGCGGCAAGGCAACAAACAGGTTTATAATATGATGTGCAATTGACACAAAGGCAAACAAATGAAACAAGCTAGGCTATACAGCAATAAAAATTAACCACTTACTACACAACTCCCTGCTGTGCACAGCACCGATTTGGTTACCTCCAACTGCATAACAAGATTGCCAGTATTAGCCATGAAATACTCTTCAACAGAAACCAGCTCTAGTATATTTACTCACTTTCAGTTATCAGCTGCCCATCAGCAGTTCTTCTGATGTCAATTATAGTACCCTGGGACAAACTGGAAATATAAGACTGTGAAGAAATCTAGGTATAAAAAAATATCAATCTTCAATGACTTCTTACTACTGGCAGTGGAATATCCTTTGTGAAATAAGAACCAAATGTCGAGATGCATTTAAAATCTGTTTCTGGATTTGTCTGTTGAACATGGACAGAGGAAAAGCATATATTAATCCAGGCAGTTAAGTAATTAGGGTGATACATCAAAAGGCATAGGCATAAGGAACCATGATTTATTACCTTAGCTAAACGAGTTCTAAGAGACTTCTCAAAAGCACTGCAAGAAGAGGAAATAGAAGTAAAATGAGATTGGGAAAGCTGAAATAGCTTATCAGCTCATCTGCACGTGACTAATTAAGCAAGTTGAGTTGAACAGAAATATCTAACAGTATAGGACCAGAAGTCAACTTTTCATTTTTCCTGACTTCGGTGAGGGAAGTTAAGTTGAGATAATGGTTTCCAGACAAGGAGACAAAGCAATGGACTGGAAAAGCCAAGGTTAGTCTGATTTCAGGTTAGGCAAACTTGACTATGGGTAAATGACGAAGCAACAAGCTAATGAGAAAATCGATGGGCAACACAGAGACACAAATGAAAGGTTGTTTTCTCATCAGCTATGTGTACCATGATGACAGATAGAAGTCCAACCAACAATTAAATCAGGACGCTGGCCAGGCATTATAATGTTATGAAGCATATCTTAAATTTCAAATTTTTCATCAGAGATTATATGGGAGGAGGAATGTATAACTAGATGTGTTCACAATGACCACCGCCCATTTTGCATCCGGTATCTGGCTAAAGCAATGAGCTAATGATGAAATCGATAGGCAATTCCTAGAGAGAGATAAAAGGTAGTTTTCTCATCAGATATGTGTACCATGATGACAGATAAAAGTTCAACCCTCAATTAAATCCGAACTATGGTCAGGCAATATGTTGTTATGAAGCATAACTTAAATTTCAATGTTTTCATCAGAGAGATTACATGGGAAGAGGAATGAAGAGCTACATGTGCTCACAAAACCACCACCCGTATCGTATCCGGTATCTGGCTAAAGCAAGGTTTAACGAAATTTAGATGTATGCAGCTGCTAGGGATCAGTGAGTTTGAAGGCAAGAACTAGGAAATTAACTCTAGCACAGGATGGTAATACTGTAATAATAGATTTGTTCAACCATTAACAATAGGTTCCCTTCATTCGAGAGGAAGGATTCTCTCCCAGATAAGCAAAAGCTATGTATTTCTGTTATGTCCCCTAACTCAGTATTCTCTTTAAATACAGTTACCTCCTCTATCAGTTACTACATTTCTTACATATCCTCTAACAAAATTATATTCTTCCATACTAATGTACTCCTTAGGCAGAATACTACACAAGCCATTTAATACATTTATTTACTATTCTGGCTGTCTCCTTCTTGCATATGTGAGCACCACCGGAGGCCTTGAGCTATTCCTTGCAATATCCCCTGCCACAAGCTTCACCTTGTCCTCAAGGTGGAAGTCTAGAAACCGGAAGTTCAGGTCAGAGTAGGATTCCCAAGTGGCTTCATACTCAGGCGGGTCCTTCCACTTGATGAGTACCTCCACAACTGTGTGGTGATCCTGCATCTGATTTCTGACCCCTAGACTCTGGAACTACCTCCAAAACCAAGTCAGCAGACAGTTGGTCTGGTAATGGTGATGGAACAAAATTCTGCCCATATGCTTTCTTCAGCTCAGAGATGTGAAAGACTGGATGAATCTTAGCTCCCTATGGCAGCTGCAGTTTGTATGCCATTTCCCCAATTCTCTGAACAACTTGATAGGGGCCATAGAACCATGGTGACAGTTTCCTGAACCCTCTCTTCACCACCGATTGTTGTTTGAGATATACCAGTCCCCTACCTCAAAATGGCCATCCCTCCTCTTCTTATTCTCATAGGTTCTCATGTATTCTTGAGCTCGAAGTAAATGAAATTTCAAATCATCTAGCACAGCATCACGGTCTAATAGTTGCTCTTCAACTGAGGGGACTGTTGTGTTACCAGGGGTAAAACGAATCAAGCGAGGTGGGTCTCTCCCATCTAACACCTTAAAAGGGGTGAAAAGGGTGGATGTATGGAAAAAGGTATTGTACTAATATTCCACCCAAGAAATCCATGTAGACCAGGACTTAGGTTTTCCATTCACGAAGCATCTTAAATAAGACTCAATACCTTTGTTAAGCACCTCAGTTTGGCCATCTGTTTGAGGATGAGTGCTCCTGCCAGCTGTGTGCCCTGTGTTTTGAACAGATCACTCCAAAAGTTACTGCGAAAAATCCGGTCCCGGTCAGATATAAAGGTAGAAGGGATGCCATGTACCCGCATAATCTCCCTGAGGAACGCTTGAGCCACCATTGGAGCCGTGAAAGGATGCTTGAGGAGGATGAAGTGAGCATAATTGGATAATCTGTCTACTACCACCAATATAGTGTCCCAGCTGGCTGACTTGAGAAGCCCTTCTATAAAATCCATCAACAACCCCTCCCCCCAAACGTTGTCAAGTAGTGGTAGGGGTTGTAGGAGTCCCATTGGGCTGACTGTGGCTGCCTTGTTCTGCTCGCATATTGCACACGCTCTGACGTAGTGGGTGATATCTTTCCTCATTCCCACCCAATCCCATTCAGTAACCATTCTTTAGTAGGTTTTATATTCCCCAGCATGGCCTCCAACCAATGAAGCATGGTACTCCTGTGAACATAGGTGAGAGCAGATCTTCAATGTATAACTATCCTTCCCTTGTACTTGAGAACTTCATTCTCAAGTGTGAACCATTTGGGTGCCTTCTCCCCTTATTTGATACGACCAGCCAAAGTAGTAATGAATTGATCCTGTTGTATAAGTGCTTGTACCTGTAACCATGGAACTCCACAAGCAGTCCCTGGATAAGGCATCTGCCATGACATTGCTGATACCCGGCTTGTACTAAATTTCAAAGGTATACCCACCCATTTCTGGTAGCCCTACCCTACTTCACTTTGCTCCAAAAGGAATTTTAAACTTTTCTCGTCAGTGCGGACAATAAAAGTTCTCCCTTGTAGATAGTGGCGTCATCGCTCTATAGCCAACACAATGGCCATTAGCACCTTCTCGTAAATAGGCTTACCCAAGGCCCTACTACCCAACAACTTGCTAAAATAGGTGATTGGATGCCCCTTCTGAAGTAACACTGCCGCCACACCATAGCCACATGCGTCAATGTCCAGCATAAAGGCTTCTTCAAAATCCGGCATTGCTAGGACAAGTGCCTCAGTCATGGCAGCTTTGAGGTTCTGAAAAGCCTCCGTAGCTGCCACCCAAAACTATCTTTTTATCAATTATGCTGTAAGTGGCTGGGCTATATGGCGTAATATGAATTTTTTGTAGTACCTAGTTAACCCCAAGAATCCCCTTAACTCCTTTAAATTTCGAGGTCTCGGGCAGATCAACATAGCTTGTAATTTGCTTTGATCAACTTCCACCCCACTCCATGAAATGACATGATTTTGGTCTGCCCAAAATCACATTTCTTCCATGCCCTTTATGCTCTTCAAAGTTCCTGCTATACACCATCACGTCATCAAAAAATACCAATACGAACTTTCGTAGATAAGGTCTGGAAACAACGTTCATCAAGGATTGAAAGGTGGCAGGGGCGTTGGTTGAGCCAAATGGCATGGCCAAAAACTTCTAGTGCCCCTCATGGGTGCAGAAAGCCGTCTTTGGAACATCGTTTTCACAAACCCAAATCTGATGGTATTCTGATTTAGGGTCCAGTTTGGAAAACACTTGAGCTCCATGAAGTTCATGTAATCCCTCGTAAATTTATGAAATTTTAATTGCCCTTTTATTCAAAAACTGGAAATATGTTCTATATATAATTTTAGTATAAACTAAACAAAATTTATTTTCTACGAAAAAGATGTTTAATAGTTTATATAAAATAAATGTTAAATTTATTTTTCAGTAAAAGAAATCTTTTTCACTAAATCATAAACCCAAAAGCCTAAAATATATACCCAATCCACTTTAAGCCATATATATATATATATATATATATATATATATATATATATATATATATATATATATATATATATATATATATATATATGTGTAAACCTACTTTCATAAAACCCTGATTGCTCATTTACTCACAAAATCGAAAAAAAGAGGAGAGAAACCCTATAAGCCACCGACCCTCCTTGCTTCCCCCTGCTGCCACTGTCGCCGGCCACCCTTCCTCTCTTCCTTGATTCAATGCCTTGCTTTCATGATATTTGGAGAATCATTTATAATATCGCTTTGATTGTTTTCAATGGTTGATTATGTGTTAACAGTATTTAAGATGATAAGTTTTAGTATGTACTATAGATTTTTAGAATTTTATACATGAAATTATGGGTTAAATGTATTATTTTTCATGTTTTAGGGTTTATAATCATATACTATTGATCATTTCATGAAACTAAGATTATTTTGTGATTAATCTAGTAAAGTTATGTTCAAAATAAATTTTCATATTTAATGGGTTATAAAATTTGGAATTTTATGTTGAGTATTTGAAAGATTTTATGATTTTATGTGTAGTATATAGTCCTAATCAATATACTACATGTTTAGAACATTACAATCAACATTTTGCATACTTTGATTCCAAAATTTATAAAACTTATATTTTAGGGAATCAAGTATTAAAAACAAAGGTTTAAAGCATTTACATGATTTTTTTGGAAGCCTATTTAAATGGATATAGTTGCTGTAAACTTATTAGTTAGGGTATTGTGTAAGGTTGTGTTATTTGGTTTAGGAAAACGATTCCTAGAAGATGATTCCTAGAAGTGGCAATATGATTGTTCTATTCAAGGTATATATAAGTTACGAAAACCTTGCTTTTAGGAGCATAATCTAGGATTAAATGACTTAGTATCATATTTAGGGAACATTTTGGGTGAGATTGTTTGGTTATTTATTTGAAAGGATTCATATTCTTTATTTTAGAAGCATGATTTGATATTATTGGTGAGTTATGAATAATGATTTGTTAATACTAATTAGGAAAGGATTATGTATGGTTGAGGAATCTTGATTGATTCAAATGGAATTAATTTGCTAATTAATTCATGAGCTCATTTATTATTACTCCTTCATTACTAATGGTAAGAATTGAGTAAAGTTGATTTTCAAGTCTTAATGGCAAGGTTAGTTGACTTTGTTCATCGGGTTAAAATTTAAGAAGGAAATCAAAGGGTTAAAATTACATTATAAAAGAGGTTAATTATGTAACTGTGATGTTTTACATGTATGTTCTTTGATGATTTGGAACCCAAGTGTTAAAGTGTAAATCACGTAAAGTGGAAGAAGGATAGACAATAAAACTTTATGCTAATGCACGTCTAGGATATTGACAATCAGGGGTTGGGGCTTTTCGGGGTATTATTCGTGACTTTTTTTGGAGGTCGTGTGATCTACGAGTCACTTTTATAAAGTTTTAACTTAAATTAGGTTAGTTGAGATCTCATCTAATCAAGGTAACAGAGTTGTGCCCGTTGCCATTGGATTTATATTGTTTTTATGCCCTTTTACGAGAGAGCACGAGGTTTATATTTTTATTTTGATGTTTCTTATTGGGACATGGGGAGACAACTTTGTCTGTTGCTTCATCCAACTTATTAATTAATTAAACAATGAGTTAATTTGAATTAAGGAATGCATTAAACGAGTAGGTATGCCATGCATTTTACTGTTATGAAGTCATCACGTTTCATTTTGTTTTCGTACTTTTGTATACTTAGCTTTGTTGATTACATGCTTTGTGTGTGATCTTTTGGTCATGGTTTTTTCTTTCAATGACCCTATAATGATCCAATATTTACACTTGTAATTTTAAGGAACAGATTTCAAGCAAATATCACGGGGATTTGCGTGCATAATTGGGATGAGTAGAGAGTAGTTTATTTTCCTTGCGTTGTTTCACTTAACGTAAACTAGAATTTTAGAAATTGGTTTGGATATGGTTAGATGGAGGTTTCGGAAATTTTAATAAGGGTCATAATGGTTCCAAATTGTATGTTTGATTCTGTTTGGCATTTTGATGTTTTATTTGAAAGTTATATGTTTTCCACTGTAAAATTCAGATTTAAAGCCTTTACGTTTGAACACGTGGCGGTAGCACATCGATAATTCTCTCAAGGTTTTGGTTTTCGAAAAAAGAGAATTATCGGGGTGTTACAGTTCATCCAAGACCTCATCAATGACGGGTATAGGGTATTTGTCAGGAATTGTACTCTTGTTTAATGAATGATAATCCACATAGAAACGTCACAAATCGTCTTTTTTCTTAACTAACAGCACGTGACTGGAGTAAGGGCTTAAGGAAGGTTGGCGCCAACTTTCAACATGTCACCAACCAATTTCTCAATCTCATTTTTCTGACTTTGGGGGTTTCTATATGGACGAACACTAATAGGATTTGTACTTTCTTTCAACACAATGGAATGTTCTATACCACGACTGAGTCTATCTAGCATCTGGAAGACTTCATAGTGATCAAGCATGGTAGGTTGTAGGCATGGAGGGGTTTCACTTGGCCTTTCCTCAGTAATTTGCGAGAAGGTTCATTTCCACTAGGAACCCTTGGCCTTTTTTCTCATGGATTAAAGCATAGCCTTGAGGTAGATGCTTGTTTGGCCCAAAGAAGGATCACCCCTAAGAGTAATACTTTCGTCCCCCAACCTAAACCTCATACACGAGTCTTCTAATTGGTAGTGACAGTTCCCAATTTCTCCATCCATTGTATGCCTAAGATCACATCTAAATTCCCTAAGGGTAGAGTCAAGAAATTTGGCACTACTGTAACTCCTTGAATGTGGAGGACCACTCCCTTACATTCCCCATCTCCATGGATGGCCTCCCTATACCCCAATGTTACTCCAAAACCCAGAATTGCCAGAGATCGGTAATCTAAGGTGTTCCGAAGGATAGAAAATTGTGGGTGGCCTTTGGGTCCACCATCACCACCAATTCTCTCTTATTAATCATCCCTTGTAGTTTCATCGACTTCAAGTTTGTCAACCCCATTGAGTGAGATGGTTTGGGAAGATAAGGGTGACCTAGTTCGTCCCCCATCTCGTCTTCTTTATCCATAGCTAGCAGCACACTCAACTTCCGCCTCCTGCAACGATGGTTCACACTCCCCTTCTCATCATAACGAAAGCAGAGCCCTCTCGCTTTTGTTATAGCTCTCGTTCTCTTTACCTCCTTATTTCTCCCAGTTGTGATGTGGTTTGGAGGTGTGGTTGAGTGGGACGACATTTGGATAGGTTTTGTGTTTGGCTGGGAAAGGAGTGGGTTAAGAGATGTCTTTGGTTTGGGTTGCAGTGATTTAGGCTAGAGTGCTGCCTCCACTCAAATTAGGCTCGGTGTCCAATCGAATCTCAGGCCCGATTCATATTTTCTCCTTTGCCTTCATGGACAGATCCATGGCATCATCCAAATTTATGGGCCTCAACTGCCGGACCTCGGCCCGTATGTCTTCTTTCAACCCATTAAGATATTGATCTAAGGCTATAGCTTCTAGTATATTCTCTAATGGAGCCATTAGCTCAATAAACCTCCGCCTATACTCTGTCACCCGTCATCATCAACTATTGATGGGAGAGCCACTGCAAGTTGCCAGAAGAGTGAGGCCGAAATTCCTAGAGGAGTCTCTTGAGCTCCTCCCACCGTGTGATCCTCCTTCAACGGTGCTCCCACTAAAACCAGAGTAAAGTATCACCATCGAGGGCCACCACCGCCGCCTCCAAACAATCCTCTTCACATAGCCGGTAGAAATGGAAGTAACGTTCGACGCGTAAGATCCACCCATCTGGGTTGGTCCCATCAAAGGTTGGGAGATCCAGCTTCTTCAGTCTCCCGTTCGACCCATTTCCTCCTGTCATTCCGTCTGCCGTTGGAACCACCGCTTGATCGGGTGTTCTAATCGGACCCATACCTGAAAACAACCCATAAGATTATGCCACCACACTCTCTTTCCGTTGATCTAATTGCATGATCTTCCCCCTTGGTCAAGCGAAGCTGTCTCGGAACGAGACGGAGCAAGCACCTTCGTTAGTAGTTGTTGGGTCGACTTCTTAATAACTTCACTCGTTTGTTGACAGAATTGTTGCTCAATGATTCCCATAGCAGCGATTAGTGCCTGGGAAATCTTAGAGTCGAACGTCGCTATTTCAGCCTCCATGGCCTACATTCGCTAAGCATTTGTCATCGAAGCCATCCACCGTCGCCGGATCAGATTTGCTAGGGATCAGTGAGTTTGAAGGCAAGAACTAGGAAATTAACTCTAGCACAGGATGAAAACACCGATAACAATAGATTTGTTCAACCATTAACAATAGGTTCCCTTCATTCTAGAGGAAGGATGCTCTCCCGGATAAGCAAAAGCTTAATGTATTTATGTTATGTCCCCTAATAATTTCATATTCTCTTTAAATACAGTTACCTCCTCTATCAGTTACTACATTTCTTACATATCCTCTATTAGAATTATATTCTTCCATAATAAAGTACTCCTTAGGTAGAATACTACACAAGCCATATAATACATTTATTTACTATTCTGGTTGTTTCCTTGCATATGTGATCACCACAAGAGGTGTTGAGCTATTCCTTGCAGCAGCTCTTCTCTGCAAGTAGGAGGAAAAAAGAACTCTGGTCTCACAATACATTAAAAAGTGAAACATTAGGGAACAATCCACAAGCAAGATCCCAAAGAGAAGTTACATATAGTATACACCACTCCCTTTGATACCAAAGAAGAATTTTGGCTAAGAAAACTCCTATCATTCTTATCCAATTAAGAAAACCAATAACGGTAAAAGAAATATTGTTCCAATTTGTCATACTCCACGAAATCGTATGCTCTTTTGCTTTCCCAACCTCACGTATTGCCACAATTTGAAGATGATTTAAAAAGTTCAAAGAGAAAAAAGGGGAATTTTGAAGATGATCCAGAAGGTTCAAAGAGAAAAAAGGGGAATCCTATGCATCCCGATTCCCAAGTTCCCAACCAAAACAAATAACTCAACCAATGCAATCACATTTGATTCCATGTCTCTTCATTAGCAAGACATAATGATAGTTAGTGGGAAACTCTTTTTTTAAAGGGGACAAGGGGTTGTGAATCTTTTGATTTTACCCTTTGAAAGATTTACATTAGAAAGGTAAATTGAAATGATGTTGTGGAGGTAGGAGAAGACATCACGATCACCCACCACCACCACCCCTCCCCCCTAACACACACACACACAAAATAAAAAGTGAAACAAAGAAGACTTCTACCTAAGAAAACTCCTATAATTCCTATCCAATCAAAGAACCTCAATAACGGCAAAAGAAATATCGTTCCCTTTGTCATACAGCCACGAAATCTAATGCTAACAAAATCTCTTTAAAGACAATCTAGAAGGTTCAAGGAGAAAAAAGGGGAATCCAGTGTATTATGATTCCAAAAGTTCCCAACCTAGCCAAAGTCAAAGTACCTTAGCCAATAATTATAGCCGGTGGAAACTTTTATTTTTTAGGGGGGGGAGGGGTTGTGAATCTTGTAATTTTACCCTCTCAAAGATTGACAAGAAAGGTCACTTGAAATGATGTAGTGGAGGTAGAAGAAGACATCAACAATCCAATCCCCCCTCCCCCACCCCACACGCACAATAACAAATATGTAAACTTATTGTAGACAATAAGGGCACAAATAGTTGGCTTCAAGCGAGCCAAGTGCAGTATCATCCCCTTCAAGTTTACTCGTTCTTGAGAAATACATGGCCACAAAAGGTCAAGTGAAAGCACCTGGCTTCTAGCAAGCTCTCTCATTTCCCTCAATAGCTTTGGCCCCATATTTGACCAGCTAGCGCTTCCTTAAAAAGAAAAGTCCATGATTAACATGGACCAGGAAATTTAACCCTACGCCCCCAAGGGTAACAGAAGAATCAAAGTGCGAACCTGCTGGCGTTGCATCAAACTAGTGTCAATGATTCTACAGGATGATTATCTTACTCCACAAGTATGTACTAACAGAAAAAGCATAGTTACAACCATGAAAATAAATATACCTATGGTTTCCCACACTACTAAACTGAAGAAAATTATTAAACTTTTCAGTTTCCACAGTACAACATTCATCTTTCCACCTAGCCCTTTGAAACCAAAACATTTCTATCAAACAATAGAATCTGAAGGAATATTGACAAGAAATTCCTAGGCACTATGAGAGATCCGTGATAGAAATATTGCAAGTTTCATACATCAATACTATGAGAAGAAACATTGAGAAGATAGGAAACGGAAGACCTTACTCTTTAACTGTATTGATTTTCATGCCATTGTAGTTAACTACAAGTCTGACCGTCATTCCAATATCTTCCCTGCATCACCCACATAGACTATGTTAAAAATGAAAGTTGGAAATTTCTAATCTCCATGAAAGAGAAAGAGATAAATCAAAAACAAAGATAAACAACAGATTGTAGTGTGTGCATAACTGCATAGTGTATGCACCAATTAATGGAACAAATAGGATGGTGAAAACATAATGTGTTCTCCAATTAATGTAACAGATACTTGTTACACTAGAAAAATGCCTTTACTTTAATATGAAATCCAAATATTGCTCTTAATCACATTATATACATGTCTAATGCTTTAAAAAACTGCTAAAATATATCCCTCATCAGGGAGGGATCTCTTAAGATCTCTTTGTTCAAATGTGCACCGCATGTTCTTGTGTTCAGTTTGTATTGGTGACTGATTATTTCTGCTACATTTTTATGCTTCTTTTACAGTAACAAAAAAATTGTTCGCTTTATATGTATTCACGAAGTCAGTGGCCACTCTTGGACCCCTGGAAGAATTCTTTGACTGAATTTGAACCTAGGCCTGTTGTGGTGCAATAAATAACTCAAGATTTCCGTAGTATTACTTTCTCACTCAAAGTTTCATTTTATTTTTTGCCATCTTCATCTCTAAGAAATATTAGCTCAAGGTTATACTTAATGTTAGAAACCTGATGATTACTCCTATAGAAGTTTTTGTTTAATGAAAAAAATCATTTTATTGTCCATGTCCAATAATAGTGCTAACTAAGACCCTCAAACAACTTATTACTTCATTAGTCGAGCCTGATCAAGAAGAAAAGTATTTCTCAAAGAAATAAATCAATAAATGAAAAACTTAAGAAATTGAAAAACCAAAAACAACCAAAATTATCAAGAATTTAAGACAACAATCCGTACATCCTGACATAATTCATACTATTATACAATCCCCATGCCTCTCGTGAGGCTCCGACCAACAGCGGTCCAATAGTAGCAGTTAGATTGGTAGGGAAATTTTTTTGACAGGAAATATTTATTTAAAGATAACAAAAAGGACATTTCAGACACAAAGGTGAGGTATACTCTGTCAGAATGTAGCGAGCCAACCCATGAATATGGGAGTATTTTTTAAGGTAAAAGCAACACTGCACTGTACACATTTTCATGAAACATTGGACTAAAACCATTGTATTCCATAATTGTACATTTGCCAACAATTACTCTTGAAAAGGTAAACAATGGAAGGTTATAAGGAGCTACTTTGACCAGAGCTTCATGCAATAAAAGTCTAGCATAACTCAATTTCTTCACTATGATTCAAGTATGATAGAGTATAAAAAAAAAGGTGAAGTATTAAATATGCAAGGAACTGAAGGTTCTCAAACATCATTGAAGCACACAGGCCACAACACAGAGGTGGTCATTCAGATTTATGAAAAAACAAGCAAGAAACTGAGAAGAAGATAGTATGAGCTTGCAAGCACAATATGCTTTAACAAAACAATAATAATACCTAAGAAGATCTGCATAGAAATCATCGCGTTCTTTGAGTTCTGCAACTGGAACAGAACCATATTTTGATCCCAATTTCTGACAGAGAGAAGAAGGATGGACGTCTAAAAAGGGGGAGACAAAACCATTATTGAGCTTGATTTTAGTAGACAATCAAAAGATTTCAATATCATACACAACGGAACATTGGATAAGAGGGTACTTACAAAAGCCAAAGGCATAGACCTTCAAAGATTTAATTCTGATGATAGTCATAATCCTAGATCCAATTCCAACAAGAACCTATCAGGCATAGGACGATTATCAGTTCCTACGGCCACGTAGTATTTTTAAGCAGTTGTCATCAGGTTCCTATATATGAAGTCATATTTCTGGATATAATTTTAGAATGAGCGAATGAGGCACGAGAGCACAACAAAAGAAAGCAAGTGTGATTGTTGAAATAGCCTCTGTTTCCAGTTTAGCCTGGATAAGGGCACAATTGAAAACATTTGAACCTCCCCAGAGCTAATCATAAATACTATTGAATCCTCATTCTTATTATTATAAGCAAGAGTCAGCACATTGAAAGTACATACTTCACAAGTAACTGGACAGGAGCATGTCAAAGGGAAAATAAGACATGTAGCGCAAATTAGATGGTGCACTCGGGTGCACCATGCTCATGGTACACCCGCTCCAAAAAAATGTACATTACGTACATGGAAAATGTACATAGTACACATGCCATTTATGTGGAATATAAAATGTACCATGGTCATGGTGCACCGGGGTGCACTATCCACATGCTCATGGTACACATAGTACACATGCTCACCCGTTGGACATGTAGTATTCAGTTATTCAAGAAAGGTGCTCTATTTCCGTAATTTATGTGAAGTGAATAAACTTCTATCCACAATAAGTTGTATTCCCCAAATGTGATGAAGTTTCGAAAATTGGTGTGTGCCAACAATCATTTCCAAAATAAACAGCAAAATCAAAGGCCAGAAGTAAAAGCAGAAGAGGAATGGAAATGAACAGGAATATCATTCAAAACCGTACAAAAGCAAAAAAAAAAAAGAAAAGAAATAGAAGTAAAAGTAAAAGTACCTCGGATGACAAATTGGATTGATTGTCCTTGGCCATTATGCTGTTTAAGGCCTGAGGAAACTGAATGCCAGTTTTAGGTTCAACTGCGTGTCTGGGCCAATTGAATGCAGGAAGTGCATGACTGACACAACCTCGATGATGAGCATTGCAGGGGCTCTTATCATCCTCGGGAGGGATAGCGAACACGCTTGGGGTGCTGAGGATAGGAGGCAAGGAAAAAAGTGAAAAGAAAGTGGGAATACATGGCATCAAAGAAACGAAATGAGAAAGCAACAGATAAAAGAGTATGGACGGAATCTCTTACAAGTGACCAAGGGGTGGTATGAGCGAAGCAGCAAGCGAGAGCAGAGGAAGGGGTAGCACATTGCCAGCTGCCGGTCTAAAGAAAAAGTCGAGGAAAAAGGAGGGAAACTTATGAGAAAAGAGAGCATTGAAGGAATCGTGTGGGAAGCTGAAGCAGGATGGAGTGGCCTTGGAACAAAAACGTTGAGTGGAGGGGTTAGTGTGTATTCCTAAACCAAAAGAAGAACCAGAAGTGGCATAAAGAAGAGAGTGGGGAAATCGGGAAAAGAAAAGCACAAAAGCATCAGCAAGCTTGGAAAAGCAGGTAGACGCTTGTCGGAGGGCAATAGAAGCAGGCGCCATCATGTGTTTAGAATGATGGTAAGAATTGTCAACAATTTTAAGGATGTAAGGATCTCCGCTTCCATCAAAATCCATCAACCCTACAACCTTCCTTCCGAGTTTCAACCAAACAATCTGTCAATGCTTGTTAAACAGGTAACTCATACATATTAACACCAGAATGATAAACAATGGCGATGAAAACAAAATCATACCTATGCAGTGATTCAAATTATCAATGGGAAGCGACAGAAATATTGGAGGAAGAAGGAATCGTCCGAATATTATGTAAACCTACCCAAATGTCCTGATTCTATACTTTTCCTCGTTTCTCTCTCCTCCCAGAGGACAGGTAATTAGACCAAATACACCATCAATTCCTCTATACAATTCCGTCCAACCTTCTAACCCCTTCCTTTCTTCCAAACTTAACTTTCCCGATTTGGCGCTTTTAGCATTCCCAACTGCGGAGCCCCCACCGTTCTACATTTCCATTATGGGCCGGGTCCACCTTTCTTTCTTTTTTTTTGTTTGACCCACCTCTGGACCTCCCCTTGTTTGCTTCAGATTTTTTCATTAATATTAAAACTTAAAATAAACTAGTATATATTTGTTCTAATCCCCTGGTTTTTCATAATATTTTGGATTAATTGATAGAAATAATATAATATTTTTTCGATTTGCGGATATAATTGTTTATTTCTGAATACACCTATCTTTGGCCACATTTTGCTTTCACAGAGCCAGTTTACAGGTTATATAAACAACAGCAAGTAAATTACACGGTGATATGACATATATTGTTCCTTTTCCCTCATTAATAGACTCATGGTGTCCTAAATCCCCAAAATTATCTCCATTTGCAACAGTAACTTCCCTCTGTCCCACCTCCACATACTCTCCAAATTATCCCCCTAAAACCCCAACTCCCTCAATATTGGGGCCTCTATGGAAGCTCCTCTCTCCAAAAGAAGCTAAACAAGCGCAGCACAAACGCAGTATAAGTCATTAACTACCTATATTGAGTTTTGGAAATAATAATCATGAAACAAAACAACAAGAAGCAACCAGAACACAATGCAAATGGTCATACAAACTGGTGAGGTGGAGAGATGTATCCTCATCTTCAACCGGCTCATCAATGCTCCCATCCAAGTTATCTAATACATCCAACACTTAATCCAAAAACTTAATACAAACATCACTCAAATCATCCAATAATAACTTCTTCAACATCTTCAACAAACATATCAACATAACATACACCAAAACACCCAAAAGTAGCGGTCCAAACAATCACATAACCCTCAATTGCATTCATATAGTATAGATATTACATAACAGACGTTGACAGAGGATTTGAATTATGGACAAGAGGCTACTGTTCAGGAGGCTCATGAGTTGTTGATGGATTTGGCCAAGACCGAACCGAGGTTTTTTAGAGGACAGTTGGTTGATGTTGTTGGAGCAATGTTGCAGAATGCGGAGGCAGAGTCATTGGAAGTAGGGACTAGTCATTTGACGATTGAGTTTATGATTACATTGGCGAAGGTAAGGGAAAGGGTGCTTGGTGTGATGAGGAAGTTGCCAGTTTATCCAAAGATTGTTCGGGATATTGATGAAGATGTTGCTTGATATTGAGGATGATCCTGTGTGGCACAGTGCCGATACTAAGAATGAGGACGCTAGAGAGTCAAGTAATTATTTAGTGTTGGTCAGGAGTGTTTGGATAGGTGAATGGAGAAGGAGTGTTTGGATAGGTGAACGGAAAAGGTTGAGAGTGAACAACCGTAGTAGAAAACTAGACTTTATTTAAGAAGTTTAATTGTATCAATTACATGTTTATGACCATCAATTGCAAGTCACAATTGGGGGTTGCTCAGTGAAAGCAAACAATGGCTGAAGTTAGATGTATTCATAAATAAACAAAAGGTTTGATTAATATTCGCAAATCTGAAAAAGGTTAGATATTTGCAACAATTAATCCTAATATTTTAAAGATAACAAAGATGCATAAAAGTACAAAAATATTATTATAAAGGTGATATCATAAAATACAAATATCCCTATCTCAAATCAGGTACAAATCTAAGTGAGACAGTTCCAAGGGTAATGGTGAGACAGCCATATTGATTGAGATCAACAAAATGTAGGCTTTTTGAGAGAAATATTGACGGCGGTGACCTCTACAACTTTTGTGATACGCCTCTCTTCATGTCTCTTTCAATATCTTTAACATTGATTTTTTGTACTTTCTGCGTAAATCAGCCAAAAAAATCAAACAAATTAATTAAATATATTAAGCTTCAAACCCTGTTAAAAAATCAAATGAAAAAGTTTGAAAATTTTGACAATTCTACTAAACATTATCAAAAATAAAAAGATGAAAGAAAAACCACAGAAAAAATCAAGTGATTAAGTAGCTTAAACAACATTGAAAGTCAACAATATAAAAAAAACAATACATAAAATTTATAAGTAAAAAACCGAAAAAAATCGCAAAGACTAATGTAAATCATCAACAAAAAATAATCTAATGTTAAAGAAAAATACAAAATTACAATCTCTATTTGGCCAAGTAATTCACATTTTAACATTAGAAACCTCAATCATAATCTCAAAGAAACTAAAAATATGAGAAATTTAAACAAATTTGAGTAATTGGATATGCATTGAAGCTTTTGTGAGTATTAATCTATTCCTTACTTTTGAATTCATTCGCTTTATTTCATTCCATGCTTAGTTCCATGTTTATCGTTTATTAGAATAGTTTCTGATTTGCTTTCGTTCTTGCTGATTTCTTTTCATGTTCGTTTCATTTGCTTTATTGAATATAGTTATGTCGTTTAGCATGAATATGTGTGAGTAGTTCTATTAGGTGTTTTGATTGGTGAAACCCTAGGAAAAGTTATGTTCTTTATTGTCTAAGGTTTTAGAATGATGATAATAAGTAGTTTCGGAATCTGATGCGAATCTTGTCCTGCCACTCCTTTGGAAATATATGGCGATTATAGGTCGTTCGTTGTGATTTGTGAAATCATCAACCTCCTCTCGCATTCTTGGATGTCCATGCTAGTTATTATTAGATTTTCTCAATTTATCATGTTCGGTTTTGAAAGCTTCATTCCTAGGGTGAATCTAATCTTGTCCCCGTTTTTCTCTATTTGATTTACCTCGTAATTTATTGTTATCTATATTCTCGTTATTAGTTTTAGTTGTTTTTCAATCAAAAAAAGTCCAGTTGTGTTAAGAATTGAAGTTTTGATATCCTTTGTCCTCGTGGTTCCACCCCCTACTCCACTATACTCGTGTAGTTCGTAGGTTGGTATAAATATTGTTTGCATAAATAGTCTTTTAGTTAACGACCTAAAAGTCGGTTATTAGATGCCAATGGTTTGACCCAAATATAAATAGACTGAACTCATTTTAGAGGATCTAGCTGGGTTTAATTACTTAATACCAAAATTTAGGTAGTGTGGAGGAAGCTTGATTGAATAGTTGAAGTACTCTATATCTTTGTTTAAACATTTCATATTGATTATCATTTCAAATTAATGTTGCTTGCAGAGTATCAACTGTCCTTATTAGTCATCATACATAAGTAATATTATGAAGATGTTGGGAATAAATGTGGTCGTTGGTATGTTGATTTAGTTGTATTATTTGGTATATGAGAACACTTTGTAGGAAGTCCTAACTAGTAAGGAAAGTGGCCACCCGTGTGTTTTACTCTAGGTACGTACAAATTACGAAAAAACGTTACCTTTATAAGCATGATCTAAGGTGAAATGCAAACTTAGTATCAAGTTTAGGGAACCTTTTAGATGAGATTGTTTGGTTATTTATTTGAAAGAATATAATTTATGTTCTTTATATTAAGGGCATGTTTTGGTATTGTTTTGTGAAAAATCGTGATTTATTAAATTGGTATTAATTTGTTAATTAATCCATAAGGTTGTTTATTATTACTTCTTCATTACTGATAATATGATGCGAGTAAAGGTAAATCTTTTTACGTCTTAATGATGGGGGTAGTTGACTTTGTTCAACAAGTTTAATAGTTGAGATTGAAATTAAAAGGTTAAAAATTACAGTATAACAGAGATCGATTGTGTAACTGTAATGTTTGCATGTGTGTGTTGTGGTGATTGTGTACACTAAGTTTAAACAGTAAATCACATAAAGAGAAAGAGGATAAGCAATAAAACTTTGGGCTAGAGCACGTATAGAGTATTGACAATCAGGGGTTGGAGTTTCACGGGGTATTATCCGTGGCTTTTATTGGAGGTCGTATGATCTACGAGTTTCTCTTTTATAAAGTTTTTAAACTTAAAATTGGGGTTAGTTGAGATCTCATCTAACTATGGTGACTGAGTCGCGCCCGTTTACCATATGGATTTTTATACAGTATTTTGATGCACTCCGATGGGAGTGCGTGGGTTATTTATTCATTTGATGTCCTAATCAGGACATGAGGGAGACAACCTAGTCTATTGCTTAATCCAAGTCATTAATTAATTTATCATATCAGTTGAGTAAAATGTTGCGTGATACGTTATTACATTTTGTAATTATTCTTATTTAATTCTTATTTCAACTGTTATACTTTGTAATTTGTATGTACTCAACTTGTTGATTACGTACTTTGTGTGTTTTTGGTCATGACTTTTGCCTATACACTGTGATGATCCAATACTTATATTTGTATTATTGAGGAGCAGATTATTAACAGGTATCCAAACAAGCATTCATGCATGGGTGGGTTGAGAGGAACGTTATTTTAATTTAGATTTCAGAATAAATTATGTTTGTTTGACTTGGTTTTAAACTGTTGGTTTTGGATTAGAGGTGAACGTTATTTGGTACATTGCAGTAAGGGCCGTAGGGGTTCCAGTTTGTTATGTTAGGAGGGTGTTTTACGTTTAATGTTATTGCAAAAGTCTTTTGGTTTTCCGAAGCAAAACTCTGTTCTATAGCCTTAACATTTGAACACGTGGTGGTAGCACACCGGTAGTTTCCTAAAGGTTTGATTTTCGGAAAATGGGAATTATTGGGGTGTTACACATATTGACTCTTCATCTCCTAAATCCAACGAATGATATTTTACGTACGCATAGTGACCTTTTTTAACTCATAGTGACCAAATAAATTTTTTTCACTTTTAATTAGGTGTAACACCCCGATAATTCCCATTTTCCGAAAACCAAACCTTTAGGAAATTACCGGTATGTTACCGCCACGTGTTAAAACGTTAAGGCTATAAAACAGAGTTTTGCAGTGGAAAACCAAAAGACTTATGAAATAACATTAAACGTAAATCAACTCCTGATGTAACAAACTGGAACCTCTGCGGCCCTTATTGTAATGTACCAAAAACGTTTACCTCTATTTCAAATGCAACAGTTTAAAACCAAATCAAACCTAACATAATTTATTCCGAAATCTAAATTAAAATAACGTTTCTCTCCAACTTGCCCATGCATGAATGCTTATTTAGATACCTGTTAATAATCTGCTCCCCAATAATACAAATGTAAGTATTGGATCATTACAGTGTCATTTATAGGCGAAAGCCATGACCAAAACACACAAGGCATGTAATCAACAAGCTGAGTACATACAAATTACAAGATACGACAATTGAACTGATAATTAAATAACTATAAGAAATGTAAAAACGTATCATGCAACATTTTACCTAACTGACATGATAAATTGATTAATGATTTGGATTAAGCAATAGACTAGGTTGTCTCCCCCATGTCCTAATTAGGACATCAAATAAATAAATAACTCATGCACTCCCATCGGAGAGCATCAAAATACAGTATAAAAATTGAGATGGTAAACGGGCGCGACTCCGTTACCATAGCTAGATGAGATCTCAACTAACCCCAATTTTAAGTTTAAAACTATAAAAGAGAGACTCGTAGATCACACGGTTTCCAACAAAAGCCACGGATAATACCCCGTGAACTCTAGCCCTTGATTGTCAATACTCTAGACGTGCACTTGCCTAGAGTTTTATTACTTATCCTCTTTCTCTTTAAGTGATTTGCTGTTTAAACTCAATAAACACAATCACAGTAGGACACAACAACAAATATTACAGTTATTCAGTCTATCTCTGTTATACTGTAATTTTTAACTTTTTAATTCAACTCAACTGATAAAACCGTTGAATCAAGTCAACTACCTCGTCATTAAGACTTATAAAATACACCTTTACTCCAATCATACTATCAGTAATGAAGGAGTAATAATAAACAACCTCATGGATTAATTAACAATTAATACCAATTAATAAGTCACAGTTACTCACAAATAATACCAAAATATGCCTCTGATATAAAGAACATGAATTATTTCAAATGGATAACCAAACAATCTCATTTAAAGGGTTTCCTAAACATGATACTATGTTTATGTTTCACCCTAAATCATGCTCCTAATTAAAAATAACGTTCTTCGTAATTTTTACGTACTTGGTGTAAAAAGCACGGGTATCCACTTTTTCTATCTTTAAGAACCTTCTACAAATTGTGTTCCTATACCAAATAATATAGCTAAATCAACATACCAACAACCAAATTTATTCCCAATATCTTCATAATATTTCTTATCTATCGTGACTAATAAGGCCAGTTGATGGTACAACACTAACGATGTTTAAGAATATTTGCCTTTAATTATATGTGTTCAATTACGATACCAGATACATTTTCCTCATTTTGTGTATTCTTGCTGCTTAACAAAACAAGCAATTGATATTACGCATACTCAGCAATTAGGGGAGTCAAAGAGCAAGAGCTTACCACTAATCAACGACACAATATCTCTAATGATGTTTGGCAAAAGTTAGGCGGGTTGCCACTAATCACCAAAGTGACATTTTACTAAGTCCACGTACTAATTTATCTTCATATGCAATTATACTGTATTTCTTGGACTCAAATATAAGAGCCATTTTTGGGTATAAATCCTAGACAACATAGAAGATACTGGACTAGTAACATAC
This sequence comes from Dysphania ambrosioides, assembly GCA_026401315.1. Classification (NCBI taxonomy): domain Eukaryota; kingdom Viridiplantae; phylum Streptophyta; class Magnoliopsida; order Caryophyllales; family Amaranthaceae; genus Dysphania; species Dysphania ambrosioides. The sequence goes on along the minus strand of CM048663.1, from coordinate 156,587 downwards.
TGGATTTTCTTCTACAAGAATTGAAGCAACGTAACTCCTTACAGAGAATTGTATCATCACTTGAAAAAATTTAACCATGCGCTCCAAAATAACATTAACCCAAAACTTCCCTTCTATTTTCTACCACCATGACAAGATAAACCCAATTCAAAACAATCAAAACCCAAAACAAAACAACCATAAATCACAACCCAAACAATATAAACAAACACAATTATATAATTTAATCTTACATACATATGAATACATAAAATCAAGAGAACCAAAGTGAAACAAAAAGAGAAGGAAGAGGGAGGGGGGTAGCGTGCTCACCGGCCGACGGAGGTTGTGCGGCGGAGCAGGCGGCAGGGTTGGGGTAGGGGCAGCGGCGACAGAGGAGGGGTAGTAGGGGAGCAGTGGGGGGAATTCTGATGGGGGAAGGGTTTCACGGGGTTATGGGGGTTGTGGGAAATTTGTTTTTCTTTCTTTTGACTTTGAGTATTTGAGTTTGTGGGGGGTTTCCACGGGTAGGTTTAATAAGGGTAGGTTTTATTATTTTTTTTTGTTGTTTTTGTTTTGTAGTGTTTAGGTAAAATGTGTTTAGGTTTAGGTAAAATTCTTAGGTTTAGATAGTGTTTAGATAGTAAGATAGAGCTTCAGGTATTATAAAATTTGAGTAGGATAGAATTTCGGTAGTTTAGGCTTAGCGGATTACTTAGGAAAGTAAATAGATAAAAAAAATAGTTGTAGAATTTCGGGGGATTACATTAGGGGTGTGCAAAATACCGGTAATAGTTAACCATAACCGTTAACTGTGTATAACTGGTTCATATTAACGGTTATTTTACCGAATCGTTAAGAATTAACGGTTACGGTAATAAAATTTTTGTAACGGTTAACCATTATTATTATTTTTTTTAAAAAAAAACTAAACTTAAAAGGCTAAAATATAAATGAATATCCAAATTTTTTTTATGCATGATCAACCTTGTATACATATATGTGTTATTACTATTGTAGAAGACTCATATAAGCTAAAAATCATACAAATAATATCATAATATTAGGTGTACAAGTACATAAAAATGGAATGAAACGGTTAGCAGTTAACCGTTAACCATATAGTTAAATACCAGTTAATTATTTATCGATTATCGTTACTTAACGGTACGAGTTTTGTTAGCTTTTTCAAATAACAGTTATAGCGGTTAATCATACCGTTAAGCCTTAACGGTACGGTTAACTGTTTATGTACACCCCTACTTATAATGACTCTTTTTTATTATTAAAGTGGCTCATTTTGTTATCATAGTGACCATTTTTTATTTTTATAGTAACTATTTTTTTACGTGAAATCTCTAATATTGGATCTTATCATTTGAATGACCAAAATCTCTTCTTATTCTTCTTATTTTAATACACACAAGGATATTACTCCCACGTAATAATGTAAAGAAATAACTACTGCTTAACTATAAATATGTAACGAATTTACTAGATGAAATACTTCAACGTTAACATTATGTTTAAGTCATGGAAAAACAATAATAGTATTAATAGAATCAACTATCCAATTAGTATAATAAGAAACAATAACTAAATGGTGGACTCTCTCTATTCACACAAGCCCCTTGATCCAAATCTCCATCTTATTGAAATCAAACTATTTATATTAATGAATAGGATAAAGCCAAAACAAAATAAAATACAAATCAGGATTTTTTGTGGTATACATTTTAGGTTAAAACCACATAAATTAAGATTTAAAATTGAAAAAAAAGAGAAATAAGGATAAATGCTGTGTGTGGTGGTATCTTCGATGACCGGTGGTGGTGTGCGATAAGGTGGAAAGGTGCTGCGTGGCCTTGAATGGTGGTAAAAAATTTGGAGAGGTTTTGGGTGAGTTTTTTATTTTTTTGTGAGTTATTGAGTAAAAGAAAAATAATTAGGGATATGAGGTATTTATAGGAAAAGGAAGTGTTTCAATTTTACTACGCTTAGGAAAATGTTTAACATTGCTTTCCCCCCTATAATTTTAGTAGAAAACTGTATCATATCCCTGTTAGAGCAGTCTTCTAATAAGTTTATAGATGTATTTTTTTTTTTTGATGCAATATAGATGTATAACTTCTAATGAGTTGGTGTCTAGATGAGAGAAGGGAAAACAGTAAAATCCCTTGTTTTTTCCTTCCTATCTAGCCTGCTCCTTTGAAAGAACAACAATATACATGTCCTTTTTGTTCAAAAAATTTCTTCCAAATTTGGCACTACCTTGCGAAAGTGAACAAGAACATGTCAATTGAGGCCCTTTCTTTGACCAATTTGAGTAGATCGCCATGGTTTGATGTTCCTTCTTTCTGTTTCTCCATCTTCCTCACTCTGTTTTTGCCTCTTCTAGTGTTTTGTGATGGTGCCATGGTGATGCTGCGCAAACAGATAGGAGAGTAGGAGACCAATGCTGTCATATTATAAGAAAGACGAATGAATACAAGAATTAGACATATACTATAACAATATAATCTAATTTGAATGAGTTCTAACGGATACATGTGAAAGACCTACTAGGGAGAGGGGTTCGCCAAAGGCAGCAAAGTAAGATGCAGAATCAATCTAAGATGAGATTTTGGATCGCTTTTTCTATGATGGGTGGCCTAGAGGGCGTTACAAAAGATTGGATAACGTACATAGTTCAACAACCACCCACAATGCGTATCTGCTACTAACCAAGATGATACATGAATACCTCCATTTTCTCCTCTCTTTACCCTATCAACATTTACGTTTCTTGTGTTCTTTTTCCCTCTCTTTTTTCCCCTTTGTTTTCTCCTGTACAGATGCACAAAAATGATGATTCAAAAGAGTGATGGATGACTTTCTGTGTGTCAACAACAAAAATCCTCATCATACACAAGATTTTACCCTAATTCAGTATACCACAACACAAAGCAGGCCTGGCTGCGGTTCACTGTACTCAAGACCCTCCTCTTCAAGCAGGTAGTGCTGGACAGCAACAGGAAGTCTGGCAGGAGTGCGAGCACCTCTAGTATGGTGTCCTGTCCCGACACAAATGTAAACATGCAACTGCTGCTCAGCCAACCTTGCTGTATTCCTCAACATACTCAACTCCTGCTTTAGCACATGAATGGCTTCACTCACATGTAGTCCATGAAGATCTATCATCTTTTCCTGGCATCTGCCATCACCCTGCTGATCAGGACTAATCGAATTTCTGCATTATTCCTTACTGAGGTCAGAAAATACATAGAAGATCAAATAAAAGCACATAACCATGGCACATAATCAAAATTTCTACCCCCGTACCAGCATGAAATTATAACTGCAGCATTGTTGCACACCCAAAAACAAAATTAGAAGAAAAAAACTGGAAATAGATTTCCCCAGATAGTCTAAGACTTCATTACAAACAAATCATTAGAAATGAAAGAGTAAAACAATATTTAGAAAAGATATGAAATTCCTTTTAAACAACTTCTATGCTAGAATAGCAGAGATATGAATCCCTCCAATAGCTTATTTAAATAATGCATCACGATAACAAACCTCTGACAATATATAGATTCCTGTGCTTTGCTATGAGCCGCTTTCATCTGCATGTTGTGCAGCTGTCCTTTCACACTCAATTCTTTGGCTAACGCTTTGTTACCCATTAGATAAGCCTGACGAGCCTGAATAAACACATCAAATTGACATATAAACCTCAATCAATAAAGATAATGTATATTGTAATTAGAAGTGCCAAGAACTTCCATCAAACGTGGAAAGGCCAGAAAATTTATGCGGTAAAGTGCCTTTTGAATTGCCTATTCAAGTTTTTGGCACTATTTATGTGTCCTATTTATATAATGTTACTTCCAGCCAACTACACTATGAGCTCACCTAGAAAAAAAAAAAAAGCAACAAAGAATAAAACAGAAGTGTGAAATTGATCAACTTGAAAACAAAGAGAATACGAAACTTTGTTCTTTATTGTCGATAATGACAGATGTGAAGGCTTCCTAAATCACTTTACACTATCCTCGTTAGATCTGGAAAACTACAATGGTCACATAGTTTCAGCTGCCTCCCAGACACTTAACCACTAATTAAGCCAAATGCTTCCAATCCCAACAGCCCCCATGGCATTAGCATTCACGCAAGGACTGCCAAAAACTTAGCAAGAACGTCTAGAAGGGATCTTAACAAACTATGAAGACACATTTATCCATCTTTTCTCAAATCCTTGACAAGTTTCAAAACTACAATGGAATATGTGGCGGATACAAGACACATGGAAACCATAAGAACATTACTTTGATTACAATTCAACCATAATGGTCAGAGATAAAAATTACTTAGCAAGCTTCTCGATACGCCAAAGGCCAGAGATAAAAATACTAAGGCCTCCAAAGAACATGAGGGAAACGACATAGAATAACTGCCCGCTCTTCAGCTTACCTGTTCAAAATACATATTTCTTATGCGTGCATGATCACGAGCTTCACCTCGGACTTCAGAATATAAGTTGCCTGCAACCTTGATTAATGTTAACCATAGATATGTACAATGTGCACACAATCCAAAGGTTTAAAAGAAAAAAAGGAATTACCAACTGCATCACCAGTCTCAAGCCAAACAGGAGCAGCTTGAGCGGACCTACGACCCAGCATCCTATCACTATAGGTACTTCTTCCAGAAGCAGCATGATAAGAGCCTGAAAGAGTATTGGAACTTCTACTAGAACCAACAGCAACATCAGCAGAACTTCTGTCATACTTCCACAAGGAAGAATCCTGGGATGATAACTTACGAACAGCAGAAGCAAAATCAGAGACGCCTTTAGCACTTAAAGAACCAGTTCTAAACAAAAGCACATTGTCCTTCTCTGAGGATCCAAAAGTATTAACATTTTGCTGGAGTTCATCTCCAGTGTATTTCCGCAGGTTGGTTTTATTGTCTGGAACAGGAAGTGCAGGGAAATCCATTGATGTCAGGTTTGGAGTTGATAAGGTCTTTGAATTCATATTTTGATTAAAAGCTCCATCACCTTGAAGCTACAATGATAGGTACAAAGTGCATCATGAATGCAGGACAATAGATATAAAGGAATATGATGGCACTGTGAAGTAGGAAAAAAATTGAGGTAACTAATAATCTTAAAAGTGACAAGCATTAAAAAAAAGGATAAATTATTCTTGCATATTTTTATTAGTTGTTCCGCTTATTTTGTAATGAGAAACGGAATACTGTCCAAACATCCAAGATGATATATTTCAATATTTACTCAGGAATACGATGTAAACACATCCAACTTCCTGGTAACCACATAAAAGTTGAAATAATTCCCAATATGAAACATTAAAAGGAAGGAATTATTGAGGTTATGTGTGGGCTGAGGTAAGAAACAAGCATACCTCAAGCTGGATTAACATCTCAATTGTCAAATTGATGTCACATCCATTGGCAAAAAAAACCTCAACCAGGCTTTCAGTAGCAAAACCTGGAAACTGTGAAGCCAGGAACTGGACAGGATACAAGTTATTGTTCTCAATTAAAGCAGTTTCAGTGGCCACATAATTAGGAGTGAGATGTTGCATCTCCCAAGGCATATTAGTCCTTTGAAGAAAACTTGTTGATGATCGATCCTCTCCATAGACAGAAACAGGATGCCCCATTTTATCAACTCCATGGGGTTCGTCCTCTCCGGTGAGCTTAAAGTCAGGAGTTATGTCGTCAGGTAGTTGCTGCTGCCAATATTGGCGGGCCTCTTCCTCGGAATTGGTTGAAATAGAAGACTCAGAACGATCGAGCACCTGTTTACCAGAGAAGGCAGAAGTCGGGAAGTTGGTAGCGGTGCGTAGAACGTTTCTAGTCCCGGTAGACGGTCTAAGGGAAAAGGGAACAAATTCAGAAGCATTTGGATTGAGAGAGGTTCCCTTGGAGAGGCTGCTTTGAGAAGCTCTTTTGGAAAAGCTCATTGTTTGTGAATACGATGAGAGCATCCAAAAAGAGAAAAGGAAAAAAAAAATTTTAATGACAAAAGGAGAAGAAGAGATTGGACTAGCCGAAACCTGTGGCAGGAATTGAATGAATATACAGTTGTTAAAACTCTGAATGAATGAACACAATCTTAATTACATACAGTCACAGGAGATAGAGAGATGACATCATCGTTATATAATTGTATTTTAAATTAATCTTGCAGTAGTAGTGTTCAAGTAATAGCTACCTCCTACAGTCCTACGCCAACATTTCATCATCTGTCATCTTTATCAATATAGTTTAATTTAATGAGGCCCGGGGGATAAATATATTCTCATTTTACAGCTGGAAGCCTTCATTGGTCTCACTCGCACCTCCTGTGTGTGTAAACCCCCCCCCCCCCCCCCCAACATCAATATTACTAGTTAGTAGTTACTACTCACACTCTTCCAATAAATATCAATGCTACCATTCTATTGTATAATATTTTAGGTTAAACTCATGAAATAATTGCATCGGACACTGTCAAATACAGTCATATTACCAAATGGTTGACTTCACTAACAAAGTAACAAATCAGCCACACAATGCCACAATTGCAAACACTTCATTCACCAAAACAATAATCCATCTACGCGAATAAAAACAATTTATATCATATCATCCGAATGTCAATAAAAGAATTGCCACACCCCCACACCGTCCCAGACTTTCAACCACAATAACCCTAATTGGAGTGAGTCGTCCCCCCCAGATACCAATCTCTACTGTTTGCCCTCCTTCAAGCTATCTTCACAAATCACAATGCTCAAGTCTCAGGATAATACTGTGCCATACCAGGTGAACATTACACTGGTGGATACACGACAACATTCATTCCCCTTGTTTGTGACCTTTATCATTCTGCCACTCTCTCATCAATCAATGTACATGTTAATATCAATCTCCAATGGATCCACTTCCCAAAGAAATATAAAACAGCGTCTCCAGAAACATCAAGCTACTGTTGCTGTTCTTGAACTTTTAGAGGGACCATTTCACTTTCTTGCTGTTTTCCTCGGACTTTTGAACTCCCAAGTGGCAGATCCAATCTTCTTAGTCGCTCAGGCCAAAATCTGATGATTAATACAAGCATGATACATGTCAAACCACAATATCAATAACTGGACCCTGCAAAATTTAAGATCCAGAAAAATGTATTGCTGAAAACAAGGTTCCAGTGGGAGGGGAAGATAGGTCCATCTAAGTCCAACCTTAGTCACGATTTACAGCTGTGCTGCTTAGATATCTACACATAGTAGTATTGATGAGTATAATACTTGTACTGAGCTCATATCCTCATTCTTCTCCTTGCTACTAGATCAAAGTTCCTAAGGGATGAATACGAATACTCTCAGAGACATAAATCCTTAAGGGGGATAGTTAGACATCAATATACCAAAATGGATCCATACTCCAGGTTTACTTTGGTGCAAAATGAAGGAAGCCGCTAAAAGAGTGAAGATTGAGAACCAAAATGGCTCTAGATGCTTGGACATTGGAAGAGAGGATAACGACAAACATACCTCTAAACTTAATGGCATGACAATTAATCAAATTGAACCATAATACTATTTCTTACAAAAGCAGAATTAAGATTCCAATCACAAAACAGAGGAATATTAATGAGGTGGTTAGATCAACTTAAAATTCTGCTTACTCACTTAGACAGCTAGGATCCTGCATTCGATATTTGAAAATATTCTATAGGCATATATATTCGTAGTTTATTGACTTACAGATCCAATCTCTCATATATAGCCCGCCTCACAGACGAGTTAAGACCATACGCTATTGAGTTGAAAAGGCCCTGGAAAATAACCAAACAAAAGTAAATGAATCAGTTTCCAAGTATCAATCATATGCTATAGCATGGAACTCATACCACTAACTAGAAAATATATTCTCTCATCCAGATTAGTGATCACATTGGCCCAATCCCTATATCCAATAATTTAGGCCATTTCTATCCTCCCTGCCACTTATCTTTATTAGTGGGCTATTGGCAAGTTAGGAGATCCAATCATAAGCCATTAATATATCAAAAAAAGTTACTACTTACCTACTCATAGTACATGTGTGACTAACTTAGTATTACTAACACACAGCAAGGATTCCCTGAATAATCTATCTTAGGGCCAACAACCTAAGGGTGGGAAATCTTCTACAATTGAGGTGCCCACATCTAGCTTTAAATAAAAAATATATGCAGCGAGGAGACATAGAAAAATGCAGGACATGATCAAGACAATTGAAGTATCAACCTCATTGCCTGGTACAAATAGGATTGACGCACATTGTACGAAAATAGCAAGAGCAGAAATATCATCCCCTTTTTCCATTCATTAGCTTGAACTTACCATCAGTGCAGAGGTTCCCACATCAAGAAAAGAAAGCCAAAAGATTTTATGGCCTGGTTCAATCAGATCATGAATCCTGTTTATCGTGCCAAAAGCCCATGAGCCAATAAGAATAAGAGGATAGTAACCCCATCGATTTAAGACCTGAAAACAAAGAATATAAAAGATCCAACCAGGGTTATCAATAGCTTCAACAGTTGACATCCTAAAAAAACATAAGCAATCAGCCAACAGTTATAAGCATTTTCCATCAGCATTCTTTAGATGAATATGGAGCAGAGATTCAATAACAGGGTATCTTGGACTGACAAATCACAGCCCCTGAGGAGGTTGTGCAAGATGGTAAAAAAGCCTCATCAATTGTCATGGATACCTAATTTCTGACAACATATCATGTGAGGCACAAAAGAACCCAAGTAACCAGATGCATAAGACAGGAATGACATCAAAGGAAAAACTCAATTTAAAGATATGGAAGGAGATGAAAATTGAAAGTTTTAAATAGAAGCACGAAACAGATGAAAAGAACATATGAAGAACAAACAACAAACAATGCAGTGCTCCAGATATTAAGGTATTGTCAAAGAAATTAAAGAAATCACTCATCAACATTATAACAACGAACCCCATTCCACCCCCAACCCCGGCCCCTCTCAATAAGTAATAAAAATAGAGAAATGAAGATGAATCACTGGTTACCCTCATGTCTGGCCTAGCATCAGATTGGTGTGCCCGGTCCGACATGCCAGCTGCCATCTGAAAATAATCAGGGCATTTCTATATTCATGAGCCTTACGAAATTCAAATAAGATAACATGTTGAATGATCAGCTTAAATAAGTTCATTGATCCGTGCAATAATAATATAATAGAAACGTCAAGCATTAGCCAATACATACACGGGTTGCATTTTTTAGCATACGGATCACTTGAAGATATGTAAAACCATTGTACAGAATCGCACACCAAAGAGGAGCATAAAATGTTCCAAAGTGGGCAACCTGTAGAAAAAAGCACTCATTTTAGTACATCAAATACAGACATGAAAGAGATTAGTCGCTACTTCAATGTGTAGTAGCCAATATTTTGCTTCTAAACTACTGATGAACATATATAAAGACCTCCTACAATACAGGCAAAGAAAGATGAGAAAGAAAAGACCCACACAGAAGCTTCAGGAACAAATAACTACCAATCTATAATTATGCCTATCATCTTTTTTATTCCCCATCCATTGCCAAAGGGAGTTCGATTTTGTAGAAATAACACATCAGCCATGAATAATTTGGGACGTTTATAAAATTAACAAAACCAAATAACAATGTTATGAAACACTACAAAAATATAGGATGGGAGACGAAGAAGTAGATAATGGAGTACTTGCCTTTCCTGCACGGCCTGATTGAGCCCAGCACCATGCACGTATATGACCATGATGATTACCCATGGAGCGCATGATAGTCATGACCAGAGAAGTTCCTGAAAGATCATACAAGCAATGAAGTGAAGTTTGTGTCTGCACAAGGCATGAGAAGAAAAGATACACAATTGGCCCTGAAAAGAAAGATACCCCAGACATAGAGGTGGAAAAGAGGTTCTAAATCTTCAACATCAGTCTTGTGTTGGACAACAGTGCGATGAAGAGTAAAAGCAATAGTGGTAGTCCATAAAAAGGAAGCGACGCAGAAGAAGTGAGTGCTATAACCCTGTGCATAACAAAAGAATCCAGTAGATGGATCTCTACATAAAAAAAAATGAAAGGGGAAACACTTAGTCGATATAAAAAATAATCCCAACTAAATAACTAACTATGATTTAAAGTAAAATTTGACGGACATACCCAATAATATTGAAGAAACTGCACAACATGTCCTGCGACAAGAAGATACTAAATAAGTTATCCAACAACCAGCAGTGTGGTGATGCTTGACACTAGCTTGAGTTCATACTGAATGCTATAATAATAATAACAATAATCATTATTATTGTTATTTTTATCATTATCATTATCATTATTGTTATTGTTATTACAATTATTATCACGAGAATAGAAATTCACACTAGAGTAAATACATGTCAGATACAATATACTCCGTATCCTAGATGAAGATCTCATAATAACAACAGGAATTAATTTGAAAATGAAACAATATGTAAAGACCTAGATTAAGATACAAAAAATCATTCAGATAATGAGCAAGCAAATCATATAAAATAGAAAAGGAGAGAGAATAAATTACAGAGAGAGCGAGGTAAAATACGAGCTTGAAGGAAAATTTGCGAAGCTCCTTGAATAGAAGGTAACAGAGGACTATGAAGCTGGATCCCATCAATGACATACTTGACGCAACCATGTTCACCGTCCCCAGTATCTGCCGATCTCCGCCCGACATACTCCCCACACCACCACCCACCGCTGCCATCGGTCTTATTTTTTTCACTTCACTTGTCTTCTCTTCTCTTCAGCGACATCACCGGGATGCAGGAACCTCCACTTTTCTACAAACACTTTTGCTTTTTTTTTTAAAAAATTATAAGATAATTACTTTACATTTACTGAATTAGTCTGTCGCTTTGGCCGAGTGGTTATGGCGTGTGCCTGCTAAGTACATGGGGTTTTCCCGCGAGGGTTCGAATCTCACAAGCGACGTTTTTATTTTTGTAAAACTATGAAAGTTGATATAAATAATGTTAAAATCCATATAAAACAACTAAATTTGAACCAATTAGTATATGTAACTCAATAGTATTTTAAAACCAAATTAAGCTTATTAAAGTTAAAAGCTCGACTTTAGCTCGACACGAAAGCTCGTAAACTAAAAACCCAAAGTTCAAGCTCGACTCAAAAATTCAATTCTCGTTCGTTTCAAGCTCGACTCTAGCTCGATTAAAGTTCATTTCAAACTCAACTCAAATTCGATTAAAGCTCATTTCAAGCTTGAGCTTGACTCAAAAAAAGCTCAACAAGCCTAAATATTTTATACCCAAATCAAGCCAAATAAGAAGGGTAAGTTTTAACTTTAATAAGCTTAATTTGGTTTTAGAATACTATTGGGTTTATACTAATTGGTTCAAACCATCTATCAATTTTTTTCCAATGTAGAACTTTGAGTTTATATATAAAACTCTCTCCAAACATCTTTCATTTTAATCCAACATGAGACTTTTGGTTTATGTATCAAATTGTCTTTTATATTATTTCAAATTTATATCTTAAATATATTTTTCTGCAAATATATGCTATAAATATAGTTTATAAATAAAAATTCGAGTTTTTCGAGTCGAGTTTTGATTTGCTCAACATGGCTCGCTAACTTATCGAATTGAATTCAATCTCGAGTCGAGTCTAACAGAGTCGAGCTTTGATCGAATAGCTTGCGTGTAAATCAACTCAATAAGCACCCCTGCATGAAAGTGAGAAGTTTGACAATTATATATTTTTTTTTTCATATCACTATGACAAGTGTGTACTAATTACTTTTTTTTAACTTTGAGTGACATGATGAGGATAAGTAAAAAAAAAAAAGCAAATATGGAAAAATCTTGTATCCTATTTTAAATTATATAAGACAAATATCTTATTATAATGAGTTAACCAAAATATTGTATTATTTTTTATGGATCGGCTATAGTTTGTATTATTTTATGTATCTCTTATAAATATAAGAAAGAACCATTGTAAAAATATAATAATACGGTTTTTAAAAAATAACAAATTGACTAGCTTACTTAGCCAGTAGGGTCCACAAACATTATAAAGCCAAAAAAAATTAAAAAGTAGGGTGACACAATTAGTGGACTTAAAAAAACAAAGATGAGAAGAAAAAAAAATTCAAAATTTTCTAATTTTGTTAAGAAAGTAAGAGTAGTTTTTTCAAGCAAACAAAATTTTAAAAGAGAAAAACTTCTCTAATGGAATTATTCTAAGTGTTACTAAAGTCTAGAATAGAGTGAACATGTAATTATTAAAAACTCAATAAGTGAATCTCTAAATATCTTTTGTAAATCTCTATCTATCTTTCATATAAATTACGTATTTTGTACATTATTCACTCAAATTGCCTTACATGGGATTTACATATAGAAAGTATACATAAGTGTCCAATATGAACAGTTCCTTTAATAATTATAATTATAATTATTAATAATTATTTTACAATATTAAGATTTTATTTTTACAAAATTTTGATTTTATTATAAAACAGTATATTGTAAAAATAATTAGTTTAAATAAATAAATAAAATTCCGTAGAAATAAAATAATTAGTAAAAATTTTAGTAGAAACAAAATAATTAGTATAAATAAATAAAAATATTTAATATTTATATGAAAAATAAAAAATAATTAATTCATGTTAATGTATTTAGTATTAATTAGAAAAATAAAGAAGTTCACTTAATTTGTATGATTTAATAGTAGGTAAAATTAAAAAAAAAATTTACAATTTTCCTTTTAGAGGCCCTTTTTTGGCAAAATTAGTAGGTCAAATCCTACGGGAATTTGGGACACTAGATATTGAAAAAATACACAATTTAAAAAAAGAATTCTTGTAAAGTTTCGTCGTCTCGAAGTTTGTTTAGTAAATCTCCTAATCCGTGAATAAAACGACTTAGCGCATACATGAACCTAAAATAAGGAATTTTAAAAAATGTTAATTTAATGTCCGATTTAGAAGTTATGCCCTTTCGCAAGCTACGCACGGGTTGATAATAAATTATTTGTTAAATATTTTAATTATAAGAATTTTTATTATTAGTGAAAAATTTATACATTTTATAGAACTATCATAGAAAATTTAATTGGGATAATATTTTCATCACATTAAATGAAAAATTATTATAGAAAAAGGTAGAGAGAAAATGTGAAATGAAGAGAAGAAATAAATATAGTTTTAAATGATTTAGGAATTTATATTGTTACACAATTTTCTATATATAATATTCTCCAATCTAATATTAATGTAAAGTAGAAAAAAATAATGATATCGTCTTTAAGAAAAGGCGAGATTTTTTTTATAATAGCTTGACATGTGGTAAGTTTGACGTCAGTAGGGGTTTTGCTTTGGGGTGGCAAAAACTGACCTAACCTGAACCTGACCCAAAAATATCGAGTTATGGTTGAGATTTGCGACACGAAAACTTAAATGGGTTGACATGAACCCAACCCGGAATTAAATGGGTTAGGTTAATGTTGAAAATTCCAACCCGAAAATGACACATGTAACCCGAAATTATTTTCGAGTCAAATCAGGTCAGGTTTGTAACACCCACGGTAATTCCTATTTTCCGAAAACCAAACCTTTAGGAAACTATTGGGGTGTTACTGCCACGTGTTCAAACGTCAAGGCTATAAAACAGAGTTACAGCAGAAAACCAAAGACTTTTTGAAATAACATTAAACGTAAAACAAACTTTCAACATAACAAACTGTAACCACTAAGGCCCTTATTGCAATGTACCAAGATAACATTCGACTCGCATCCAACCAACAATCTAAAATCAAACCAAACAAATGTAAGTTATTCTGAAATCTAAATTAAAACAACGCTCCACTCAACTCACCAAGATAATATTTGCATGAATGCTCGATTGGATACCTATTAATAATTTTCTTCCTAATAATACTAATGTAAGTATTGAATCATTACAGTATCATTTATAGGCAAAAGTCATGACCAAAACACACAAAGCACGTAATGAGCAAGTTGAGTACATACATATTACAAAGTATAACAGTGAAAATAATAATTAAATAAGAATAAGTACATAATGCAAGAACGTATCACGCAACATTTTACTCAACTGCTATGATAAATTAAATAATGACTTGGATTAAGCAATAGATAAGGTTGTCTCCCCCATGCCCTGATTAGGACATCAAAAGATAAATAACCCATGCACTCCCGTCGGAGAGGATCAAGATACAATTTAAAAATCAAGATGGTTAACGGGCGTGACTCCGTCACCATAGCTAGATGATATATCAACTAACCCCAATTTTAAGTTTAAAACTTTATAAAAAAGAGACTCGTAGATCACACGACCTCCAATAAAAGTCACTAATAATATCCCGTGAAACTTCAACCCCTTATTGTCAATACTCTAGACGTGCACTAGCCCAGAGTTTTATTGCTTATCCTCTTTCTCTTTACGTGGTTTACTGTTTAAACTCATTATACACAATCATCACAACACACACATGCAAATATTACGGTTACACAATCAACCTCTATTATACTGTAATTTTTAACCTTTTAATTCTAATATCAACTGTTAAACTTGTTGAACAAAGTCAACTACCCTCGTTATTAAGACTTAAAAAAAATATACCTTTACTATAATCATACTATCGGTAATAAAGAAGTAATAATAAATAAACTCATGGATTAATTAACAAATTAATACCAATTTAATAAATCACAATTTCTTACCAACAATACCAAATCATGCCCCTAATATAAAGAACATGAATTCTTTCAAATAAATAACCAAACAATCTCATCCAAAAGATTCCCTAAACATAGTAGTAAGTTTGCATTTCACCCTAAATCATGCCTAAAGGTAACGTTTTTCGTAATTGTACGTACCTGGAGTAAAATACTTGGGTGGCCACTTTCCTTACCAGGTAGCACCTTCTGCAGTGTTCTCCTACATCAAATTATACAATCTAAATCAATACACCATTATCCTAAAATTTACAGCAATCCTACTAACCTTTCTAGGGTTTTAAATCAATTTCAAAATATCTTTTTAAGTCTCCCAAAACATAATCTAGTATCTCCAACACAATACTACAAGTATTATTTGAAAATTCATTAAAATATATGTTATAAACTCCATTTTTATAATCTGAAAATTTGTATTTTATGTAGTATACTCAAATTACTACCAATTGTATCCTCAAAATAGTCTTAATGTATTATATATACTAATAGTATATAATTTCAAAATTTAAAACATGAAATTTTTAACAATTAAACCATAATTTATTAAGTATAATATTCTGAAAATTTATTTCAAATACCTTAATATTAATTTTTTAACAAAATACCTCATACTATATTCAAAATTTCATAAAACAAATATTAGTATAAGAATCTAAGCCTTAAATCATGAAAACTAATATTTGTATACTAAAATATATGATCATAAAATCTGAAAATTCATTTAAATAACAACCCAATAAAATTTAACATAGATGATCTACAAAATATTTAAGATTTTATATGAAAATCAAAAGCCTAGTTTTAAAAGCCCTAATTCATGATACTAGCATGCCTAGGCATTAATATTTATGCATAAAAATCTTATGAAACTAGTAGTATGCACAAAATAAATTCTAGAATATAAAATTTATATACTTTTGATATAGATTTAACGCATAATAAAATGTAATCCCCCTTAATTTATGAAATTTTGATTACATTAATATACGTACGTATACATTTTATAACTTATATGCTTTACATATATACTTTCTACATAAATTATAAAACATTTTTTTAAGTTCTAGTTATTTACTTCAACCATACAACTTATTTTATAAAAGAAAAAAATATTAGTTGATAAACCCAAAACTCTATCCTACTCAAATTATATCATACCCAATAACCATACTACCTAAATAAATAACCTAAACCTAACCTCACCCTCTTCACACTTTACAAAACACATCAATACAAACAAAGAGAAAAAAAACTGTGAAGCTAGTCCCTCTGCCGTGCAATCCTTGCTATCGCCTACTGCTCTTGCGTGCCGCCTGTTGCCACGCTGCCTCCCTGCCGTGCCCTCTGCCGACTAGTGAGCAGACCACTAGCCCTCCCTCTTCCTCCTCCTCTTCTCTTTGCTTCTCCTTAATTCTTATTAGTTTGATATCTTTATTGTTCTCTAGCTATACATAGCAATAATAGTATGCATTTGGTATGACTAACTTAACATGTAGTTTGAGCCATCTAATAACACAATTCCGTTGGTAATTCCCTAGACTGCTGCTCTTTGAAGCCAGACAAAGAACCCGACCCCTTTAATCATTCATCGACAACTGCGCAACATTCATAGCCCCGCATATACTAATCCTAAATGTCCCATCACTTTATTGTTTCCACTAGGGTCACAAGCCCACATTACCAATTTTTATGTATTAGGTGTTATGAAATTATGTAATTGGTTCTTGTGATTGTTTGGGTTATGATTTGTTATTGTTTTTGAGTTGTAATTTTGGTGGGTTGAGTTCTTGATGGAATAGTAGATGTAAGTAGTGATTCCTGTTTTTCTTTTTTTGGGTAGGATGTTGAGGTGGAATGATTTAAGGGATGCGCTAGCCTAAGTAGTTGATTAGATAAGATAGTTAGTGTAATATCCCGTATTTTAGAAATTATATTAAAAACTTTATATGTTAAGTTTTATTTAAATTAAATGTACATTATATATTAGCATTTTAAATAAAATTATTTTAAGAATGTTTTAGTACAATTAAATAATTTAAAAAGTATTTTGGCCCTATTATAATTATGGACCGCCATTTATATATTATATTTTATAATTTTAATAAGAAAATTATTTAATTTCATAAATTAGTATTTAATTCCTCAATTATTCCATTGAATTCCCAAAAAAAGCCCTCTAAAATATCCCAAGTATCTATTTTTATTCTAGAATATTCTAGAAGATTTTAAAATATTATTCTTAGAAAAAAATCAGTTAAGATATTTATAAAGATTATTTTTTAATTTAAAACCGATTATATTACAAATCGGATATATTTACCAAAAAAAAAACTCGACCATATCTAATCTTGGTCAGCTTTCATGATTATTATCTTTTCAAAAAAAAAAATTATTTTTATATTATTTTATCCTAATTTAAAGGATAGTTTTAGTTAAAAAGATAGTTTTAATTTAAAAAATAATATATTTTCTATAAAAAAAAGAAAATAAATTCTAACCTTATCTTTTCCTTTTTCTATGATTGATATTTAAAAAAAAATTATTATTATTATTATTATAAAATCTTATCTTTTTTAACTAGTTCTGATTGATCTGTTTTAAATTAAATGATTTTAATTGGTTAAAATATTTAATAATTAAATTATTTTAAAAACAAAATATTTTTCTGAAAATTTAGAGGATAATTATCATTTTAAATTCAGATTTATCTTTTATTGTTTTTAAATCCTAAAATTTATCCTAATTTCTACTATAAATAGATCATTTAAACTCATATAATTTTTCACACAAAAATCGTTAAACCCTTTTTACTTCTCTCAAACTTTCACCCTCTCTCTATAGTCTCTCTCTCCATCCCTTCGGCCACCTTACACTACCACCAATCACCATGAGCCTCCCCTTTTCCCTAACTATTTTAATTGTCTTATAAATTGTTTAGTTTTTAAAACTATTTCTAAGTTTAATTAAAGTTTTAATATTTTGTGCATATTATTGTATTTCATTATGTTGATTAGTTCATGTTAATTGATAGGAATATCATCTTGAAGTTTATTAGGAAGTTTATAGGAAGTATTAGAATTTAAGGTACATATACGTGTTAAATCTTTTTAAGTGAAATTAAATGTTTTGTTGAATTATATTGTATTAAGATATTTTTATTATGTATTTTTCTAAATAAATTATAATTTAAATTTTAGCCATGCGCTATTTTTTTATATATGTATATATATGGTTATTTATTTGAAATTTCGATTTAAAAAAAGTGATGATATTCATTTATCTTATTTTATTTAATATATATATCATGTTTCAAAAGGGCCGAATGACATTTGAGATTTAAGTATTTTTAATGAGTTTTAATAATTAAAGTAAGGTATTTTTATTTAAAGGGGTTATAAAAGGAGAGTTATTATTATTTTACATGACCGCTTGATTTCATAATCAAGAAGGGTTCGTGTTTATTATTATTATACATTATCGCTTGGTTTCATAATCAAGAAGGGTTTGTGTTTATTATTATTATACATTACCGCTTGATATAATAATCAAGAAAGGTTCGTGCTTCAAAGTCCGCTTGTTGGAAAATAAAAGGAAACTCCAAGGATAGATCCGTGATGGGATAACTAACTTGGGGGGTGTGTACACTTAGGATCAAGGAGGGGATATAAGAAGAAAAAATTGTTTTTATTAAGTGTTTTAATAATTCCATTTGTATTGGATTATTATAAAGGAAGGTTTGATGTTTATTAATATATAAGAAGGCAAGTTTGAAATAAAGGAATTTAAAAGTCAAAGTATTTCGTTTAGCATGTATACGTACAAAGTGTTTTTACACTGACACTTATTTTCCTATTTTTTTTTGTTCGCCCTACTTATCATTTATGGTGAGTAGGTTTTCAAGAATAAATGTGCATGGAAGCATTACATCAAGGGACACATACAAGTTAGGAGTTTTCATATTTTTTCTTAATCAACTTTTGTACCTTTGGATAATCAAAATTATAATTATTTTTTTATAAATAAATCAAGTTTTTCTTCCGTTGCAATATAGTAATTAGTTAGCACAGCCGAAACGTGATAACACGTGGCGGTAATACCCCTAAGTTACTAAAATTACTATCATTATTATTATGTTAGTAATTTGAGGGTGTTACAGTTAGTTATAAAGAGTGTTGGTTGTTTCTTTGGGGATTATACTTAGTAGTTGCTATCACTTTTGAGATTTGTGATTTAGTGGATAGTATACGAGGAGGATCAATAATTACAATATGCTTTGCTATGTTGGTGGTGTCGTTATTGCTCTATATCATGATTTGGTGTTCGGGGCTCATTAGTTTACTACCAAGAATCATGTGGTACAGTGGTAGTGCATAAGATTTTGTAGTTTTGAAGTGGATAAATGGGCTAGAATTCTTAAAACCCCTGCCTCGGTGAGTAAAATATGGGGTTATGGGCTTGGGCGTGTATTTCGATAAACTTTCAGTTAATATTGTAGCATTACTTTTAAACTATTAACTTGTGATTTTGGGAAGTATTTTGGGATGATTTTAAAGTCTTAGAAAAATTTAGTATGGTTGCTGTAAATTTGTTTGTTGGTATATTGATTTAGGTTGTATTATTTGATGTAGGAGAACACTTTGTAGAAGGTGCTAAATAGTAAGGAAAGTGGCCACCCGTGTATTTTACTCCATATACGTACAAATTACGAATAACATTACCTTTAGGAGCATGATTTAGGGTAAAATGTTAACTTAATATTATGTTTAAATAACCTTTTGGATGAGATTGTTTGGTTATTTATTTAAAAGAATTCATGTTCTTTATATTAGGGGCATGTTTTGGTATTGATGGTGAGAAATCGTGATTTATTAAGTTGGTATTAAGTGGTTAATTAATCCACGAGGTTGTTTATTATTACTCCTTCAGTATTGATAGTATGATTGGAGTAAAAGTGACTTTTTTTAGCCTTAATGACGAGGATAATTGACTTTTGTTCAACAGACTTAACAATTGTGATTGAAATTAAAAGGTTAAAAATTTTAGTATAACATGGATTGATTGTATAACTGTAATATTGCATGTGTGTGCTGTTGTGATTGTGTAAATTGAGTCTAAACAGTAAATCACGTTAAGAGAAAGAGGATAAGCAATAAAATCTAGGCTAGTGCACGTCTAGAGTATTGACAATCAGGGTTGGAATTTCACGGGGTATTATCTGTGGCTTTTATTTGAGGCCGTGTGATCTACGAGTCTCTCTTTTTATAAAGTTTTAAACTTAAAATTGAGGTAGTTGAGATCTCATCTAGCTATGATGACGGAGTTATGCCCATTTACCATCCGGGTTATTTATCTATTTGATGTCCTAATCAAGACATGGGAGAGACAACCTTGTCTATTACTTAATCTATGCAATTAATTAATTTATCATATCAGTTGAGTAAAATATTGCGTGATATGTTCTTACATTATGTATTTATTTTTATTTAATTATTATTTCAACCATTATACTTTGTAATTTGTATGTACTCAGCTTGTTAATTACGTGTTTTGGTCATGACTTTTGCTTATAAATGACTCAGTGATGATCCAATACTTACATTTGTTTCATTGGGGATCAAATTATTGACAGACATCCAATCGAGCATTCATGCATGAGTGGGTTGAGAGGAATATTATTTAATTTAGATTTCAGAATAAGTTATGTTTGTTAGTTTGATTTTAGACTATTGGTTTTGAATTTGAGTTGAACGTTATATAGTACATTGTAGTAAGGGCCCTAGTGGTATTATGCGTATATATATGTATATATGTAGAGTATATGTATTATATTAATGCATAGAATTTAATTTCGATAAAAAATGAAATCAAGACCTCATAATTTTCCGAGGATCACATGGTCAACCCAAACCCGACCTTATAACCAAACTATATTAAGTAGATTAAAAAAAAATTTTACTTGGCTAGTTACCCACCCTACCCAAACCCCAAACCCAAGTTAAAATCCTAAAAAATTTACTTGGCTAGTACTTATCAGTTGTTTCTTATCAACTCTAAAAGTTTTTTTTTCCAGCCACTCTATTGAATAACCACATATCAAAGGTGGTAAAAATTGACCCAATTCGATTCGAACCCTACCCGAAAATAGTAAGTAGGGTTGATATTTTTGACACAAAACTTAAATGAGTTGACACGAACCCGACCCGAAATTAAATGGATTAGGTTCGGGTTAAAGTTTTTAACCAGAAAATTTAAATGAATCAGGTTCGGATTGAGCGATAACTGACCCGAAATTAGGTCATCCGAACACGAACACGAACACGAACACGAACACGAACACGAACCCGACCGACCTAATCCGTTGCCACCCTAATTTTGCTTTAATAATACTTTTAGATAGATATTATATGAAATAAGAGTAAATTTAATTAAAGATTTAATTGAAAAAAGGGGTAATGGGGTATTGCCTATTTGGGTTTGAAATATGTCTGCAGTGTTTCTGATAAACCCAACCCCAACAAAACCCTATTGATTCGATAATCGGCTTCTGTGCTGGTTTCTGCTTCTTCTTCCTAGAAATGGTTCGTCTGACTGCAGATTTGATATGGAAGAGTCCTCATTTCTTTAATGCTGTCAAAGAGCGTGAATTGGATCTTAGAGGTCAGCCATCCTCTCTACTTTAATTACTCTTGAATTGGTCCAACTATTCTCTATTTCTGTTGTTGATAGGACATGGATTCATCCAAACGTAATATTAGGTCAAATTGTTTACTTATGATTGTTAATTACACAGGAAACAAGATTGCAGTTATTGAGAACTTGGGTGCTACTGAGGATCAATTCGACACTATAGATTTGTCTGACAATGAGATCGTCAAGCTCGAGAACTTCCCTTATTTGAACAGACTCGGCACTTTGTTATTCAACAACAATAGGATTACGCGTATCAGTCCTAACTTAGGAGGTCCATCTCATACTCTTGTTCCTACAAATAATCGACCCTCACCTTCTCTCTTTCTTTTTAACTAACTTTCCATGTCTTCATTTCCAGAATTTCTGCCAAAACTGCATACTCTTGTTCTTACTAATAACCGACTCGTCAACTTGGTTGAGATTGATCCACTTGCATCCCTTTCCAAGCTCAAATTTCTAAGCCTACTGGACAATACTGTTACTAAGAAGCCTAATTATCGCTTGTATGTCATCCACAAATTGAAATCACTGCGTGTGCTTGACTTCAAGAAAGTCAAACAAATGGTGACCTTTTCTTTTTGGCTTATTGTCTTATTTTAATCCAATTATTGCTCATAATTAATATGCAAATTTTACCTAGGTATATTACTCATATCTTGATTTATGAGCCTTCTAGAAGACCTTATTTTGTGAACAAAGCTATTCAATTTTACTTTCATTTACAAGTATGGAGGTGTGTACACTTGATTGTTATGTACGGGAGATAAGGATAGAGTTAGTGCTGTATGGATAAAAAAGATCTTAATTGGCTAAAACACACCGATGAAGTTATATGGGAGAGGGGCCAGGAGTGACGGGCGAGGTTTTGTATGAAGAAATTAAGAATAGTTTTAGAATATGATGGATTTCTTTCAGCCATTCAATTTAATGTTATTGGATCATTCCTGAGCCCCCTCCTCTTTTTTGTTGTCGTTCACTGTTGATGGATGAGATCACCAAGATAATCCATTAACGGGTTTCCTTTTCTATGTTAAAAGGTTTTTTAGTGGGAATTACAGAGAGGGCACTAACAATAAATTATAACTTTGGAGTCAAAAGGGTTTCAAGCTGGGTTGAACTATGACAGAATACACCAAGTGTGAGCTTTTGGCAGACAGAAGTTATGAAAACTTCAAAACCAAGATTAAGACTAATATTCTATCCTAGTTGGAGTAATTGAGGGTCTATCAGACAATCATCCAATGCTGTCTTGAATTGATAAATTCATGGTAAGTCATTGCTAGGGCTGGTTGGTTGTAGTGAAGGAACATATTAAGGTTCCTATGCGACAAGAAAATACTTGAAGAATCAGGATTTAAACTTATTCTGTCCCTGATACTTCGTTTTAGACATACATGTGCATGCTTATGAACTCAAGCTTGCTAGTAATTGGTGGCCATGATAAGGATGCTTTATTAGCCTTATGGTTTTATAAGAACTGGTTGCCTAAAAAGAATTTAGAGGAGGTCATTTGGATGGATTTGACCCATATAAAGGTAACTGAGGATGTAAACATAATAGGATTTACTTTGCCAACCTTATGCAGGTAGCTGTCCTTTCAATCTAAGCTGTTTTTGCTAGGGAGCCTTTTCCCTTTTGCTATTCCTTCTGATGCCTTGCTAGTTCTCTTTATTTGGGTTATGTGAGTATTTGTGGTTGATGGTTTATTTATTTTGAAGTTCCTTTTCCTTGCATGATTTTTATTTTGTTGAGCAAATACTTGCTTTGTTATAGTAATGCATTCACATTAGGTTTTTACTTTCCAATGTTATTATAATAGAAACTCTTGCCATTCCTTTTTTTTTTTGTTTTTTGTTATTGTGACAAATGGCTTGAGGCTAGTTTACTGATTGAATTTGTAGTTTACTGATTGAATTTGTAGTTTAACTGAGAGACCATTAATTTGTCAAGTTTTTGCTATTGTCCAATGTATATTATTCTGAGCCCTTCCAATGTAGAACTTTTGAATGGTTAAGCTGAAAATGAGGCATTTTTCTACATAACTTTTCTGAACATTATTTGCACGGTGTCTTTTGTTCTCACGAGAGTTGATCTGCTTAGTCATTCATTCTGTTACTCATTTGTTAAGCTACAAGCTATCTTGAACGCTTCAACATATGTAAATATGCAGTGGTTACAATGCCCTGTTCACTTTTTACTAATCTGTACACCTGTTTCATTCAATCCTGTCATGTTATTGATTGGCTCATAGTAATTTATAGATTCCTAATGTTTTGATTTTTTATTGAGAAAGGAACGAGAAGAGGCTGATAAACACTTTTCATCCAAGGAAGCTGAAGAAGAGGCAAAGAAAATAGCTGTCAAGACAGTCTCATCTGTCGAGGTACCTACTATAGAGGAGTTTCCAAAAGAAGAGCATGCACCCAAAACTGTTGCTCCTACACCAGAACAAATCATAGCTATCAAGGTATTTTACCTAAACTGGTTTTCTTTGTTTTTCTATGATGATGAATATCCTGCTTAAGGTGACTAATTAACTGCATTATGTCATTAAGGATGAGTGTGTGTGTGAGAGCTAATGACTCCATTACCCATTTGATTCTCTGTTTCAGCTTCTGGTATGTACTCCATTGTGTTGGCTATGGTATTACTTCTCATGATAATAATTTTTTTATTAACTTGGGTTGATTTTTCTTCCATGACTAATTGGACTATTGGAGTAATTGAATTTTTTTTTATTTCTAATTTTCAGTATGCAATCAATAATCATGATCTCGTTGACTCATTATAGAACTAAAAACTAAATCACAGATTGACTACTATATATATATATTTTACGTGTCATATAGACAAATATTTTTGTTGCAGATGTCTTGTCCTCTTAATCTTGAAAGGCAAAGTACGATTATTGATGTATCAAAATAGATAAATTATTATTATTATTATTATGTTAATGTCAAATTATTTTAAGGTGTATTGTCACAATATAGTAATTTATGGGTTAATGTTATGTGTACTAAAAATATGCATGGTATAGGATGCTTGAAAATGGTTCCAGGCACTTAAAAAAGTTTGAGGCAAACACAAAAATAGCAGAGCTCCAAAAAGGGGAATTATGCTTATCCGTGTTCTCAAATCATATTGGTATCTAAGTGTGAGATAGAGGATATCCACCTTTTCATTCTTATGGTAGTTTAGGGTGTGAGAGGGTGATATTAACATATAAACTAGATTACTTAAGAAATGGGAAATTTTGGTTTGAATGACCTTTTATATCTCGAGTTTTGCATACTTCTTTGTTTATTTGAAAAAAAACAACTACCTTTTGTAATAATTTATGGGTTTGCCACCATTTGACACGATATGTCTAAAACTCTTAGAGGGCACGTATTACATCTTGGATGGTTGGTGCAATTTTTTTGTTCGTTAGTTTCCCTTCCCATTTCTCTCTCTCTCCATTACGAATAAACATTTCTGATAACCTTCCTCGTTGGCGACCTCTACTCTTATTCTCTGCCACCTTCCTTTCCTCCCTCCCATTTTATCTTCTCCTTTGATTCCCCTTATGCTAACTCCTCCTTATGAAGTTTGTGGCCCTTGAAATTGTGTTGTTGAGTATAGGCAAAGTAAAATTGTTCACTATATCTTTGAAGGATTGTGAAGAGATAGGAATTATAATTAAACAAGGAGGGTAAAGAGTGAAAATGTAGTCATTAGGGATTTGAAATTCCATGGGAAGTGAATCTGGAGACAGAAAAGAAGGGATAGGGTAGTGAGGAGAGTGAAGACAACAACTAGGATTATTTTGGTTGCGAGAAGCCATTCGAATTGAATGAGGAGAAAGAGGAAGGGTATACTGTAGAATGGAAGCGTGGGAGAAGTAGAATGGTGAGGGCATTG
This sequence comes from Dysphania ambrosioides, assembly GCA_026401315.1. Lineage (NCBI taxonomy): Eukaryota > Viridiplantae > Streptophyta > Magnoliopsida > Caryophyllales > Amaranthaceae > Dysphania > Dysphania ambrosioides. Next base: position 131,195 of record CM048663.1, on the reverse strand, counting down.
GTTAAGGATAGAAAGGAGTAGGGATAAAAAGGGATGGTAGTTGTGATCTTTGGGTTTTGGGATGGAATCTGCTATTAACTATATCACACGTTTAAGTCATGTAAGGTAGTTATTCTTTTATAATAATAATTCTTGTAAAACCAGATTTCCTGTAAAATATTCTTCCTCCATTTCCAAAAAACTTGTAAGACTTTACTTTTACACTTTTAATTTATAAGATTTGACAATTTTTTGGATAATTTACAATGTTCATAGATTAGTCTCAATGTGCATTTTAATGTATAAATTTTCATATTTTTTTATGAATTGACTAGTAGAGATATTAAATGTTATAGCGAGTTTGGCAAACATGAAATAGAGAAAGTGTAAAATAGTCTTCTCCTCCCTTTTTGCATGGAGATTAATCAAAGTGAAAAGTACAAAGAATAACATCATTGGAGGCCTAAGTTTTAGACTAGAAGTAGAGAGGAAAAACTTGTTGAAAAGGAAATGTTTATTTTTTATGGAGTATCTCATATTGGATAATGTTAATTTTGTAAGGGGCGGGGAGTTAAGGACATAGTTTTTTAAGTAAATGCAGTAGTTTGGAATAACAACTTAAGATTTCTTTTGGAATTCATTGCTCTTATTGGAAACAAGAGAAGTAAAAGGAGGGTATAGTTCATTAATAGGTTTGTGAGGGCATCAATAGATGAGCCATCTATGATGACCAAACCAATAATAACCAAAGATTTTTGAAACAAATAAATATTCTCAAAATTTGTCAGAGAAGCATAATTTTGAAGTTCTCACTATAACCTTTATGTTTTTTCTATAAGTAAAAATTATATTTTTTAGTTTAAAAAAGGAATAAGATGGTGGTTAAGAAGTGTATAGTAAAAATAAGTATGAATTATGTCAAAAGTAGATATAAAATTGGACCGAAATGTGTGAGGATTGCTCCTAAACAATCCTTCATTGCACGCTCGTGACAAGTTGCAGAGTTTGAAACACACGGGGACGATCCATGAGTTTGTGAAATAATTCATGTTATTGATGTTGACATACACACTATTTGCGAACAAGACAAATTGTTCCAATTTATGTTAGGATTAAAGCTGACGGCAAAAGATTGAGAAACTAAACAACGCTAATGTAGCTGAGTGGAAGTTGAGTGCTAACTCTGACGGCATTAGAAAGAACAACAAGTCAAAGAAGCCAAATGGTCATGGTTAAATGCCGAGATTTGACAAGAAAAATTAGAGTAAGCCTAAGAGTGGTGAGTTGTCAGAAAAGAGGGAAGAAGGCAGCATTACTACGAAGCCTTGCCTTTTTGACGGATGTTTTATATGCAAACGACTCGAAACTGTATGAAATGCCAACATCTATCATCGTTGTTGGGTTTAAAGGAGAGACCTCGGAGGGGAACAAGGACAAACCTCGTATTTGCACTATGAAAGTATTGAGTGCAATGAAGGGGACCTTGTGAAGCTAATTGGCAGCCTCTTGCATTGCAACATGAGCATCTATGGTAAACAACTTTTGGCCATAATGGATATAGGAGCCACCCACAACTTCATTCGAAGTGACACCGAAGGGAAAAATGGGTTTCCACATTAAATCATTTAGCCTTACCATGAAGGCCGTGAATTGGGCTGCTTTAAATTCGAGATTAGTGAAGGACTTGGTGGTGATCATTGGGACATGGCAAGGGAAGGTTGATCTATTGGCCGTGGCAGTGGATGAGTATGATTTGGTGCTAGACAACAAGTTCTTCAATATTACGTGGCCCCTTATTTGGGAGGTGTGTTGATTGGGGATAAGGAAGCTTTATTCCTTGTAATTCCTAATCTAACTTAAAGTTTCGACTAAAGGATTGTTGAATGCCGTATAGGTCAATAAAGGCTTCAAGTGTGGAGAACCATCCTTTCTTGCGGCCTTGGGTAAAACTAAGAAAGATATTCGAGTAGAAATGCACGACGAGATTGCTGACTTATTGGAGGAGTTCCAACAGACCTTGTCTAAGGAACTCTCGAAAAAAGTCCCTTTGAGACGTATGGTGGATCTTGCCATTGAATTGGAATCGGGTGCTAGGCCCGCTACAAAAGCACCGAATCGAGTGGGACCATTTGAATTGGCTGAGTTACACAAACAACTTGATGGTTTATGCAACCCTTGATGGCCTCATATGGTGCTCCTGGACTATTTTCGAAGAAGGCTAACTGTTCAATGTGCATGTGTGTAGATTACCGGGCTTTGAATAAAGTCTCATTGAAGAACGAATATTCAACCCGAAGGGATGATTTGTTTGACAGATTAGTCAAAGGAACCTATTTCACCTAGTTGGGTTATTGGCAAGTGAGGATTGCAGAAGGCGATGAGGGTAAGAAATGTTACCTGATACGGAGTTACGAATTTCTTGTAATGTCGTTCGAGCTTCAAGCACCGACCCCTTTTTGCAACTTAATAAATGATGTATTTTATGACTTTTTGTATCTTAGTTCATCTAATTAGTTTTCATAAGGCCATAAAACTGATTTTCCAAAAAAGGCATGTTAAATTGAAATGTACTCACTTCCCAAAATATAAAACACCTTATTCTTAAATATAAAATCAATCAAAATAATTTATTACATAATTATAAAAACATTATTAACTAGTAAGTAATTATCTTAATTAAACATGCGCACGTACTTGGTGTAAACTACTAAGTGTTTTTAATATAAATAAAACTATAAAGCTCCCAACACATCCATAGTTTCCACAAAATTATTTAAATGTAACATGTGGTTCCATGTATATAAAATACTTCATCATTTTATCTTTTATCAATATGGAACAAAGCCCCCACACCAAATACAAGAAGACTACTTTTACAAAAACATCATTTGGAGTTATTGATAAGAGACGGTATATGTAAATGTTGAGTTATACAATATTATTTCAGAGTTGTGTTTCATACTATAAAATCCTTAAACCCAAGAAAACTGTTTTTGTGGGTTTTGCTGAAAATTTAAAAGTTTGTAGGTTTTTTGATTTAGATTTTAATGTTATAAAGGAGTCATGAGATCCGGAATAAATTTCGTGGTGACTCCATCAACATTGATAATAACAATGGAGAAAATTTTGATAACCGGCTTTTAGCGTCGTTTTACTAAAAGACTAGTTATACAAACAATATTTATAATCACCCTAATACTACTACAACTAGTGTAATGGTAAGTCGGGGGTCGAACCACAAGGACAAGGGATGCTAGTTTCTAGACTTGATGTAAGCGTTTATTTGAAATGCGAATTGATTGAACTACACTAATGACAGAAAAGTAAAGCAAGAATAAAAACGATAATACACAATGAAAGAAAAACAGGGATAGATTCGTTCCACCCTAGGAAGGACAATCGAACTAGCAAATACGCTAAGTTAGGGGAAATCGATCAACAATCAATCAAGACACTCAAGATGACGAGAGGAAGTTTGCGACCCTATAAATCACATGAACAACCTATAATCGCCCTATGTCTCCTAAGGAGTGGCAGGACAAGATTCGCATCGAATGTCAATCAATCAATCATCAACAATCTCAAACCCTAACTCTACGCATGAAGAACAAGCCAACCTAGGGTTTCACTAATCAAACCCCTAAGAAAACTACTCACTCATAGTAGTAAAAACTAGGGCATAAACAATGAACAAGAACATGATTGAAAGCATAAACAATTTGAACGTAAATGAACAAGAGAACGAAAAGGGGAAACGAAGAAGAAGTCAAAACCAACAACTATTCTATCAAAGCCGTAAATGAAGCAAGGATAATAGCAAGAGCAATGGAACAAACAAAAACAATAAGTGAAAGCATTAAACGAAATAGAACAGTAAAGAAACGATAACTTACGTGAATGAAATTGCGTGAATGAAAGAGATTCTGAATCCGAAATACAATGCTTGAAAGGAAGTGCAACAAAAGCTTTAAATCTAAACTAAAGCATGAATGAAATGAAAGCAATTAAAGTGATGTTCCAAGTTGAGGCACAAGAGCTCTCAAAATAGGCATCTAGATTTTTTACAGAGCAAGGGGGTATTTATACCCTAAGGACATAAGGGGTAAAACCCTAGAAAAAACCTTCGAGGGCCGGCTTAAGAAAGAACCAAAAACTGCGGAAACAAGTGCCATTCGGCCGAATGATGCTTGGATTCGCCCAAAACAGAGACTTTGAGTTTTGATAAGCTGTCCACCATTCGACCACGAAATTTATAGTATGAAACATTGATAATAACAATGGAATAGTAAAACTTCTAGTGTAGTTCCTTTTTTAAATGAGGCTAGGATTTTGTCAGATTCTTCTAGTAAGCTTAGAAGAAGTGTAAGGACGAAAAGGAGAAAATTTTGGGTCTAGATTTTATAAATTCACAAGCGTGAGGTTACTAATAAAATTCCCATTCTACTTGACGTTAAGGCTAATGTAGAGGATGATCTAAAAACTTTTAAAGAAGCAATGATTTCTGAAAACGCGGCTTTTTAGCAAGAGACAACTAATGATGAGATGGATTCCTTAATATAAAACAGTACTTGGTATCTCTAATTTGCCTCCTGGTTCAAAAGTTGTTGGATGTAAATGGATTTTTAGGATTAAAAAGGACATTAATGGCAAAATACTCTCTTTTAAGGCTAGACTAGTGGCATAGGGTTTTACACAAGAGGAAGGGGTGAATTATTTTGATACTTATGCACCTGCACAAGTAATTACATCCATTAGAGTTTTTATAGCCTTAGCTTTTTTTTATGGATTGCATGTGCATCAAACGTAAATAGTGATTTAGAAGAGGAAGTGTATAAAAGACATCTCAAGGGTTTTGTCTAAATTTATCACATGCATTTACTCACAATTGTGCACATAGGTGCATTTATTCTTAGTTTAATAGATTATAGTGTCATTATACGCTTATATTTTGATGATATGTTGATCTTCGTGACGAATATGAAAGGCATTGATGAGACTAAAGATTATTTAACTTCATGTTTCCAAATGAATGATATGGGAGAAGTTGATACTATTTTAGGGATTAAAGCTATTAAACATAAAGGATATTATGCACTGAGTCAAGCAAAATTTGAGCATTTGAATATCATAGAGGCTAACTCTCCTTATGATTCGTCTTGTAAACTTGAAAAGAATAATGAAAGAGTCGTAGCGCAAAGTATACAAGTGCAATAGGAAATTTGATCATACTATACCTACATGTATCATTTGCAGTTTGTAAACTTTCTAGATTTACTAGCAATACCGGAGTTAGAACATTGGAAAGCTATTGATAGGGTTTTTGTTTAGTTAAAAAGAACTAGAAATCTTGATTTTGTACTATAATAGCTTTCGAGGTTGCTGTTCTTAGGGTTATTTAGTTGCTAGTTGAATTAGTAGTACCGAAGATAATAAATCCAGTGGTGGATGAATTTTTTTGTAGGTGGAGGTGTGGTCTCTTGGGCTTTAAAGAAATCACTCATTCCACTATGGAGGCCGAATTTTTGGCCTTGGTAGTAGCTGCAGAATGGATGGCTAAGGAACATGTGATTAGAAATAAAGTTGTGGTGATAGTGACGCTAATTTGTCTAGAGCTAATAATAAAATTTATAACGGGTGATCTAGTCATATTAGCTTGATACATGCATATTTACGACAATTAATTTCAAATGGAATACTAAATGTTGTGTAAGTCGGTCTTGCAATACCTTGGCAGAACCTTTCACCAAAGAATTATCAAGGGACGTAGTGCATGCAATGTCCAAGGAATTTGGTTTGAAATCAATTGTTTGATAAAAAAACAACAGAAATTCAACCTTTCCTATAGCACTACCCCTATATTAAAAGGTTCAAAATAAGTTTTGGTAATGGTATACTAACTATTGTTGAAATATAGTTAGTGTATATTTTAGGGTGAGTTATAAACTCTTAATGAAGTTTCATGGGTTATTTTGAGCTTACCCTATATGGACTTAAGGAAAGGCACTGTTTTTAGCAAAAGTGTTTTCACTTTTGGATATGTCCATAAAGACCAGGATGAGCACATGACCATAATAGTGCTTACATGTTCTAAGAACCTTTGTGTTTAACAGAGATGTGTGTTAGTTTTTCGATAGGGTCAAAGCTACATGCTATCATTATTTCGTTGTTACATTGAGGTTCAAGATGATTGATTAGAGCTGTTAGTTTTCAACTGAACCTTGAACGCGACTGTACCGACTCGACCCAATCCGATCTAACCCGAATTGCTTTACAACCCGAAAGGGTAAACCCGTAACCATAATCGACCTGATTTGAACTTAACCTGATTTGAACTCAACTCGAAAACTAATTTAACCTGAAATAAACCTGACCTTAACCCAACTTGCAACCCGAATATAACACAATGCGAAATGACCCGATTTGTTAACAATTTAACTCGATTATAAACTGATCAGTGACAACTTAAACCCGATTCAACCTGAACCGACGCGGCCTAATTGATAGCGACCCTTAATTCAATTTAAGACGACATGTTCAAATCCAAACAATTATGTAGGATCATACGATTTTATAATTTGATCCAATCCAACAACCAGATCCTACCAGCCCTCCTCATCAAAGTAAAATCACGATCTTAACAACACTGATCATTGTCAAAGAATTGGCAAGCACGTAATATCAACTAAATAATTATAAACTTAACTAACTTGTAAATTTTACAACATAATTGTAAAATGTAAAATAGTTATGAATCAAATCGGATTGTGTCGAAATTGCCCAAAATAAACGGTATTAACCCATCCAAATTGGACTTAGCCCAAAGTCGAGCCAAATCCTAAATAAACTATCTTAACCCTTTTAAACCCGAATCATTCTAACCTGAACCACTCAAATTCAAACCATGCAAACCTGATCTGAATCGATTAAGTAAATAACCAATTGAACTGATCCGATTATTGACCCAAACCCAAACTGGACTCGATGGTATTGAATTTGTTATTACCGGACCGAACCTAAACCAATAACCCAAATTGATACCCCTAATTGATGTATATTTCTATTGTTAGACACCAATATTAAAGACTAAGTGGGGTATTTTTATGAGTAGTCTTCATTAATTTGGTGCGTTATTTGATGTGGGGGCTTTGTCTCACAGTCATAAAAGATAGGATGATGAAGTGATTTATATACTTGGGAGTTGGGACCACATGTTATGTTTAAATAACTTGGTGGGAACTATGGATGTGTTAGGTGCTTTATAGTACTATTTATATTAAAATCACTTAGCATTTATCACGTTGCACAAGGCCTGTGCATTAACTTAGATAATTACTTAATATTAAGTTTTTATAATTATATAATTTATTGGTTAAATAATTATTTTGATTGTTTTTATATTTTAGATAAATGTGGGCACTGCCTTTTGGGAAACATGCCTTTTTTAGAAATTCAGTTTAATGGCTTTATAAAAACTGATTAGATGAACCAAATTATAATTATCTTTTTCTTTTGTTTTACTGTTCTTGAAATGTTCATAGGAAGTATCATTTGCTTTGTAACATTTGATCTCTTATATTGAGAAATGTTGGGAGCAAATTAATCGAAACCCATAGCAAATATAGCGGGGATTAATATTACTTTAAGAACAGTGAAATTTACTTCCTAATTTTTCATCCCCATTTTATTTTTTTTAATAGTTTTCTAGCTTGGATAAACCCCTTAAGTCTATAATAGAATTCCTCTTAAACTAGGATTATGTTGCTTGTCTCCCATAGCACTTAAATTTCCTAATTACCTCTTAATTAAATTGAAAACAATATAGTAAACAAGCAAGATGCCTAATCCATTGTGAAACAAATCTCATGTGATTGACTTGCTTGATTTAGCACGCAATCAAAATGACTTTGACGCCAAACGCCTGATACGAGTTCTTGTCAGTTTAAAATTGTTGTGTTTATGTCTTAACATATTGTTACTCTTGGGCTATATTAATTTTTCTTTTCTAATAGTAATAAAAATAAATCCTCATTCTTTTGGGCTTTGAATGAAAACATGTAGTTAGTTGGTTACCATGGTCTCTGTACGTCAAAACTCTAATATAGCATACTTATTTGTGGGCAATAATGTTATTATTGGATTCAATATGTAATCCATTATTCTGATAGACTCTATGATAATACTTATCCATCAACTATGAATTGCTACTCTTTGAATTATTTCTTCAAGAAACCTTCATTTTTTTTTAAAAAAAAATTGTCTAATTACTTATCCTGTGTTTTTTCTGCTGAATGGTTTACTTGTGCTGGTGATACTAGATAACTCTCTTCAATTTGTCTCCAAACATTTGTAATATCTGGGTTTGTCATTCATAATGTTAGGCTTGTTTGTTGTTTGCTAATATATGTAGCAAATACTTCATCACCAGCAATTGTGATGCTAGTTAGCTTTGAGCCCAGATTTGACAGAGTATACATGTTGCTCTTCTTATTATTAGTGTTAGCTATGTCATATCCTTTCTCTTTCAGATTTGTGATAATTTCTATCTCCAGAGGCCTACTGAATTAGCTTGTTTACGTATCTGTTGCGAACCAACTACTCAGTTTGAGGGCCATAAGCATCTACCTTTTTTATGTGGAACATTTTTGCTGATACATATATTTCCAAATCCTGATATACTTGAAAACTTATCATGTTATCATCAATAAAAACTGGAGCAATACTGAAATACCTTGTGGGCAATCGAAATTTTCATGAACAAATATTAGACATGAATTTAAGCCATTCTAAGTCCATACCTAATACAACCCCTTATTCTTTTTTAATTACTCGTTGATGTGTTGCTGCCATGCTATGGCTGTTGATGTCCATACTTGTTAGTGATCAAAATCAATGGTTCTGCTTGAGTTGCTACTTCAAGTTCAGATTGGATGAATAGGTTACAATGGTATCGAAGTTTGTGTGACTTGATGTTGATTAAAGTTTCTTTGTTTGTGCAGGCTGCTATTGTCAATTCTCAGACACTTGAAGAAGTTGCTAGGCTTGAAAAGGTTATTAGCTTCCTGTCAATTTTTTTTCCTGTTTCAGAGGTTGGGAGTTTTTTAGATTAATGTTACACCTTTGAAATTTCCTTTATACCGCTTAGAAATTCAATTTTTGTGTGGGATGATGCTGATGGTGGAATTGTAGGTCCCTGCAGCTGTTTGTATCATTGTATCATGACTCACAGTGGTTAAATATTTTACTTGTATAGGCACTGAAGTCTGGTCAACTCCCTGCTGATCTGAAGATTTTCGACAATGAAGATGATAAGATGGTGACAGATGGCCATAATGAGATAATTTTGCCATCAGAAGATACTGGTTTGGTCAACAAGACCAGGGAACATATGGCAATGGAGCAAGATTAAATGGTATTGTTGCCTTTTCATCTTGGCAATAGGCAATAGTTCATTATCTGACTTGCTTGCTAAGTAATGCTTCCATGGCTAACGTTAACGATCTGTTCTGATCCATTTTTTTTTAAGGGAAACAATATGTTCCATCAGTTCCATGGTTCCACGGTTCCACATTAACTATTTTGTTTCTTGAATTTGTTTGTCTTTCCTACTTATTGCTATCATCTGATTCTTCTGTCTATGGTAACTTTTAAGCTGAAATATTTTTTTAGGTATAACTTAGCCTGTTTATTATTTAGACATTTTCCAAAAGGGTGGTATCTGCTGTATAATCTGACTTATCATGTAGCTTCTGCATCTGTCAGTTTTTGTTTATAGATGACTCTAGAGCTTATTTGAACCTAAGGATATTATTGGTGTTGACCCATACAGTACTCCAATTCTTGGGATGTACTGCAGGTTTGTAGTTGAGTCTGCAGGCTCTGATTGAGGTGATTTATTTCTTTTTTTAATTGTTTGTGAGAAAGACGTATTTTGTTGGTATACAATTCTTTATGAGTGATGCATTCTTTCCTTCTCTTGTTTGGCATCATAGTTAAGGCCCAAATTTGAGTTCAAATCTTTTCCGAGTTTGCATTTTCCCTAGTGTTTTTAGGATGGGCAGAGAGAGGTTCTAGTGACAGGTTTTGGCTTAAATTTGGTATGAATTTGACCAATATGCTTCTTTTTCTAGTTGCTTGCACTTGGTTGCATAAAATGTCTTCCCCATGCAAGTTTGGGAAACCTTACGTAGTAGGGGTGTTATGAGTAATGACAATAAAGTGTTGGAAAATTTACTGAGACAATTAATTCATGTTCGAATTTGATGACAAACTAACAAGTTAGACCCTATTTGAAGTGCACTAATGGTCTCAAATATTTTGCAAATAGACAAAATTTCTATGGAATATTATGGTCCATCTACCACTTTTATTTATCTAACTAGCCATGGCATCAGCTGTCATCTGGATTACTTTTTTCTGTGCTCTCGTTTCTGATAATGTACTGTGTGATATGCTGCTGAGTGCTTGTGGAGCCGAATTTTTTTTTTTTTCTTTCATTCTTGGCTTGTGTAGGCTTGATCAAGTTTCTGTGTATAGTACCTTGCAATACTAATATATCTTTTTCAATTTTGGTGCAGAGCTTGGGAAGGCCTTGTATTTTGACTGTGCTGCTCATATTTCTAACCCGAAAAAAGACTAGACTGTGCAGCTCCAGCTTTTTGCTTTCCCTCCCTAAATCTTTACTTGAATCATAAATCATCTGCACTTGGTGTTTTGTGGCTTGTGGCTTCAGTTATTTTGCATAACAGTTGAGGTGCTGCATTTTAGCAATGGAATAGTAATAGAACAGTAGGTTGTGGTAGTGTTCAATCATTCTTGTACATCTTATATCTGAAACACAAACTTCTATCCAAGACTAGATTTCGTGGAAAATTAGTTTCTATTTCCTTAGATTAATTGATTAGAATTACTCCTATAAAATGAAACATATGAAAACTTTCTATCACCATTCCTAATCTAGAGAATATTAGTAGGTTGATGCTTTTTCCTAACTTGAGCCTAATGAATAAAGGATTTAGTTGAGATGTTTCTTGCATACTAGAGACAACCTTAAAGATGTGTGTGGACTAGCCGTATTTTAAATCTTAAGAGATATTAGGTAAAGTTGTATGAAGTACTTGTATTACATAAGGTTGGGTGAATAGGGAGTATGAGTGTTTCTCTAAGAGTAATTCTTAAGGTGGAGCTTTTCAAGGAAGAAATGGGAACAATTTAGGAGAGAACATCTTTTAGAAAAATGGCTAGAACAGTGACAAAACAATAAGCCTAGAGGTTAAAAACATCATAATTGAGCTAATGGATAGAGTGGCAATGTAAATGGAGGTGGCAATGGAGGAAACAAGTAATCACGGGAAAGTAAATTTATGTCTTGGAAAAAGGAGAGGTTAAGAACGTTGATGTTGTCACTTTTATCTATAAACTTTGTCCCTCTTAAAATTTTACTTGGTACAAGAGTTTCTTGTTATATAATTTCTAGTCTGATTTGAGAAAATTGGGATTTGTTTACTATAACGTTCCAATTGTTGTCTGAAGTGTTGGTACAGTTAGTACTAGTGTTTACGAAGGTGTTTATTTAGTGATTTATAAATTTGCCTTTCCCCCAACTTTATTGAGTACAAATTATGGGAATTGGATGTGATTTTGGAAATAGACTAAGTTAGTACAAACTTAGGATTGATTATGAAAAGCAAAAGGTTGTGATCAGGAATTTTGTTGGCAAAATGGTTCGTGTTTAAGGGCATTAAGAGATTAAAAAAAGGATTGAAATGATTTCTCCATAAATAATGAAGGGCCTTATGAGGAAAGATTATCCTCTATATTTTTATTTTATGGGAAATTTGGAGGAAAAGGGTAAGAAGACAGTGAATAAGATTCTTATTGTGAATGAGTTTGTGGATGTGTTTCCAGGGATGTTGGATTTTAACATTTAACAAGATTGATTTCTAAAGTTTCATATAGGATGGCCCAACAAATGAGTGAGCTTAAGGAGCAATTTATATCATATCATCCGAATGTCAATAAAATTGATTTTAGGACAAGGTATGGTCTTATGAGTTAATAGTGATGTCTTTTGGTTTGATAATGAAACGACAATCTGTGTGGATTTAGTGAATAGTATTTACCATCAATTTTTAGACAATTTTGTAGTAGTCTTTATAAACAATAATCTAGTATTTTCAAAAAAATGAAGAGGAGCATGCAAAGCCCTTGAGAATGGTATTAACGATGCTTAGGTAGAACCAAATGTACGAAAACGTGGCTCTTTGAGTCTTGTAATTGTAAGGGGTATATAAACTAAATCCCTTGGTGAGGATCCATTGGAGGGAAAGTTAGTGATAATTCTAGCTTCATTAATGTATATATTTAAGTTGTAGTTAAAAACTTGAAGTTAGACCTTGGGGTAGAACAACCGATCCACCTTGTGATGTGCACTGGCCATTTGATTTGCTAATTCATGCCTCTAACAATGTTACTTTAAAGAAATTAGAGTGCTCAAAGCAAACCTACACTCCATATACACTAGCACGAGATAGAGATTTCGTCCAATTGTGTTGCCTTTAAGATTACATAAAGTTAAATACGGATAATTGAACAATTACGAAAGTGTTTGTCAATGATGTTTTATTAATCGAAAACGAAAGATAAGAGTCAAAGATGATCAGATACCGCCCTAGTCTCAAGCATAAAATTATGTTGACCAGGGATCGTCGGATACTACTTTTAGGACTTCACCGACACCTTATGAGAAATCAAAGTTTTTGGTTTTGAGGTGTATGGTTGTAAGTAAAGGTGCTTAATAAACCAAGCTATTCAAGCTCGACTTAGTCAAAGTTTGATGAAATAGAGCTTGGCTAGAAGCTAAACGGATCAAGTTGAGCAAATATCGAATCGACTCGTGAACAAGCTCGATTATATATACATATCAATTGGACATTTGGGTTTCAAACTCCAGCTAAATGCGTTCGAACTTGAGCCAAGCCTATTACTAATCGGGTTAAACTTAAACACCCCTAGTTGTTTGGCTTAAACTTAAAGGAACTAATGGAAGGACCCGAGCCTATAGCTTATTTTGACGCAATACAAGGAACTTATAAGGTCCAAAATAGTAAGGATTTACAAACTAAGAGCCCTTTCTAGATTATTTGTACTGGTTCATGTGCATGTGTCGTTCTTAGTTGGTGTAACGTTTTGTCCATTTTATTCCTTTAACAAACAAGGCTATTCCGTAAATGAATGAGACCTCATCCTGCTAACTTTTAATGTTTTAGAAATACTTTATAAAATTGGACATAATAGGATATTTTCATATATTTCCTGTCTTTTTAGTTGACATGTTTACATTTAGGCACGTATGCTATGCATGATTTCAAACGTTAATATCATCCATTGTAATAAGGAAAGAATACAATAAGTGCATAATGCTCAATGTCAAAATGTGTCAACTAAGAAGAAACAGATGAAATATGACATTGTATGAGATATGTTAAAATTGATAAGATACCAAAATACAATCCAAAAGAAAGTGGAATATCATGGAGAACATCTAAGATTCCTAGCACCCAATAGCCATGACTAAGTATGGGATGTTCATCAACGCATGAGATTGACAGCGAAATGCCAAGGTTATATCACAAGTCACAACAATGAATCGCAAACAAGAGACAACAACATATATAATACTCTGAGCATGTTTTGTACTCAAAGGTCTCTTATTTTTTTCAAATATCTAACTCCCTCTGTTCCTTCTCCACAAATATAAATTGCTCCCAGATTGAATTCAAAGAAAATTTGAGCAAACGAAAGGAAAATAAAATAAAATAAAAGTGTGGTATCCACAAGACAAACTAAGTGATACCAATGGTAAATTTCTAGCTAACAGATGCAACAACAATTATAAACCACACTAGAAATGGCCCCATCATCATAAAGCATAAGTGCATGACCATTGAAAGCAAAGTCCGCATCCATATTCATCTGTAGGCTTCTGGACGCTTAGGCTTGCTTTGAACAATGGCCTCAATTTTGTCCATGATAGGAGCTGTAAGCATAGGAATGACATTGATGGCTTTCATATTTTCTTCAATCTGTATTTGCAAAAATTAGTTATTTTGAAGCATTTAACTGCTAGAGTGGCAATCATAAAAAGTTATGAATCTCATACTATGTAAGTATATTGCACATCAAAGTGTCGCGCATTGCCTCATAATAACTGGAAAAAGTTAAAATTTATTACGGTGTATATTGTTGCACTTCAGATTACAAACAACAGAGTCATAAGAATAAACACATACCAAGGGATCAAGAAGTACCCTACCCCCGAATATATGATACCCTTGCATATTTTTGAACAATAAGGATTAGATCATTCCAAATTCTGATAGATACTTCGTAGATTATTCAAATTTGTTTCCATCTTCCACTTATTATTATTCTGGATCTATATTTTCACCGCGGATACTGTGTAACCAAAAAAGTCAACATATGTACAGAGACTTTATGAAATTCATCCAGAAACAGAAATGAAGCCTAAAAACGCTCACCTGATATTCCTTAGTTGCACCAGTGATAACCGACGACACATTGGGATTGGCAGCACACCAAGCAATGGCAATTTGAGGTAAGGTCACACCTAATTCATCCGCAATTGGTTTGAGTCCATTGACTTTTTTTAGGACATCATCAACCAAAGACCTTTGTGCTAGATTCTACAATCAAATAGTGGAAGTAAAAAAATAAGTAAATAAGAAATACTAAATTTTAAAAAGATAATAGATTGATAACAAATCAACAAGGGCATAGCACCAGCATCCTAACAACTATTCATCAAAGAATGCCGTAAGGTAAAATAAATCTGAGATGCTCATATCAGTACTTTCTATGGAAGTTTCAAATCAGTATCCCCTAGACCTAATAGGGCTACGTTAGGCTCAGCATTATAATTTTTGTTGAAATTTTTTACACCATCTATAAAAAAGCTGTGAAGCATGTAAAAGAAGTTGCGTAGAGTTAAAGCAAGAAAAAAAATTATTACTATTAAAGTTAATGCTAGTTTGAAATCTTGTACGTATCAAATAAGAGAAGTCAAGAAATATAAGTAGTGATGTTATATAAATAGTGAGTATTTCCCAAACAAAGATGGAATAAAGCTTTTAGAACTTTTCATAAGATGTCTTGGGTTGACAAGTTGGCCCATTATAGATGGGTGGAGGTGAATTTTGGGTGGTATTTAAGTGGTTTCAGGTTTATTGGGTTCTACAAGAGTAATATTGATGAGTAATTTGACAGAAGGAGAGTGTGAGAATCTGAGAGGGATTAAAAGGAGAGTAAGAATGTGAGAGGGATTACAGCAAAAATATTAGGTTGAGAGGGAGTTTTTGGTAGAAGAAGAGTATTTCTAAAGCACCGAAGCAAATACATGATAGAGAAGATTAGAGTTTTCTGCTAATGGTCACATTCATAAATTGAAATCCCGAGTATATATGATGGTATTGCAGATAGTTAATGTAGCTAGATACTAATTGTACCTCTTAGACCGACATGGGTACTCCTCAATAATCGGAAGTAGCACACAAGAGAAAAGTGAACATTGTGCACTAATTTGAACAGAGTGTTTATGTAAAAAGAACAGTGTTTATGAAAAAAGAACATGAAGTTAATTAACAGCATGTTACATTGAAGGATGAGTGAGTAAATCCAAACCAAATTGTTAGCACATTAATGTATCAAATACCAGCAAAATCAAATCAAAAGAACAAACTTTTCAGTAAAAGGATATACCAACCACAATCAAAAGAAGACATCTCATATGTAAGGAAATGTTCTTTCTTACATAAGCATTTTGTGTACTGTAAATTTTGCATAAGCCGTATGTCAAAGAAAGCGCACAGTGAGTACTTGTGAGCATCGTCATGATGCATAATTGGTTGCTTTTAATCAGTACTATATAGATGTAATACAAGTAACAGGATATCATCAATCAAGTAGCCAACAGTTTAAAATAAAATTTATTAACAAAAACAGCATTACAGGAAACAAGAGATACCTTGTAATTATCGAGGGCAAAACGACTGTCAGGAGGAATGGTACCCTTATTGTATTTACCAGTGAGGACTCCAGAAGCAAGGGGACTCCAGGTGGTGAGACCAATGCCATAGTCGGAATAGAGGGGAAGGTATTCAGACTCAACCTGAAAAGATTTATTGATTGATTGATGGATAGATGGAAGATAAGTAACAAGAATAAAGAAGAAGAAGAGTAAACCTTGTGTCTTGAGAGCAGATTGTACTCAGGCTGCTCAACGACAGGTGCGACCAAATCGAGACGTTGCGCAACAGAGCAGGCCTCGGTAATTTGCTGGGCAGACCACTCGCTGGTACCCCAGTAGAAAGCCCAACCCTGGTCAATGACATAGTTCATAGCCCTGACAGTCTCCTCAATGGGGGTGGATGAATCAGGCCTATGACAGTAGATGACATCAACATAATCCATATCCAGACGCTTAAGAGATGCTTTTGTGCCTTCCACGATGTGTTTCCGGGAGAGACCCTTGTCATTGGGGCCCGCACCACCCCAGAATATCTTGGTTGAAATGACAAGGTCAGATCTTTTCCAGCCGAGCTCTCTAATGGCTTGACCCATGATCTCCTCCGCTCTGCCATTGGCGTAAACCTCGGCGTTGTCGAAGAAGTTGACGCCGTGATCACGGCAACACTGGAGGATGGACTTGGCTTCTTTCACATCAAGTTGATTCCCGAAGCTCACCCAAGCTCCGTAAGAGAGTTGGCTCACCTTCAGACCCGAACGCCCCAGATTGTTGTACTGCATCTTTCCTTTCCAATTGATAATCAAGAATGAATGAGTGAGGAAGAAGAAGAAGAAGAAGAAGAAGAAGAAGAGAGATCAGGAGAGGTGTGACTCGCGTGAGCGTGCTAGAATATCAGAGCGGTTGCTCCAGAACCCAAATCTGATCAGTGGTCCAAATCAATCTAAGTATGATGCTTTCGTTAGATTCGTGGCTTTATTTTCCTCTCCATTCTCCACATGCCCATCATATTTCAATCAACTTGAATAATAAAAATTTGGTATTCACTTATACGAAAAATTCAATAATATTTTACTTGGTAACATCCACATATATTTATTTAGTAAAAACATCTGATCACAAGACTCGCAACAGTGAATCAATTGTCTAAAAGTCAAATACTGAAATGATAATACGAAGAATGATATTTACCTACTGAAAAAACATTATAATCATACCTTCAAAAACAACAAAACCAAATTACTCTCTATGTTATATTTTATTTTTATTAATTAAAATATTTTAGATTTTATAATCAATTTAACTATGAATTTTTTCTAGTCGTGAGATTTTGATAGATATGTTTCAAAAATTAACTTAATTATTACTTTTTTAAAAAATAACTGTATAAGTTTTTAGATTTAAAGTTGACCTTGTGATATATGAAAAAATAAAAATAAAAATGAAAACAAAAAGTGAATGAGGGAGGACCAAAGGAGTAACATGTATCAGTGTATCTTTTCCTTCACCTTCTAATAATGATTGAGAAAAGGAACTCTTCATTTGCGAACTACATTTATATAAAGTTTTCTATACCAATCAATAGAACACTTACAAAAACCCTAAAGATAATCTTCCTAAGAGCATCCTAAGAACTTTTTTTAAATGTCTCAATTAGTTGAAATTAATACACCTTCATTTTCATTTGGTTGTCATTTTACTTGTACAAATTTATTCATATATCATTTGTGCCGTTAAGAATTTTCCATTAGACATATAATTTGATTACCGACTAGATTAATATTAGTATGAAATCAATAGTGCAAGGATACTGTTGGTTTATTTGTTTATATCCTACAATTTTGATTCCACTTGTTTAGTTTATTTCTTACTCTTATTTCTCCGAGAATGCAAAGTAATTACAAATTTAAGGTCTTCTCTGTGATAATAGTAATCCCAAGTGTTGAGAACAATATCCAAAACTAGTCCATTTAGCCTTTTAATTTGTTTAAAAATCATTACAAATCTACTTAAAACATAGTTTCGTTGTTCTGGGCATATTAAAAAGCTACAAATCAACTACGAAGTCATTCACCAAACACCAAACACCAAACACCAAACATGGTTTCATTGTTTTGGCCATATTAAAATCTAAAAATCAGCTACAAAGTCATTTACCAAACGCCAAATAAGATCTACATATGCATACTTCGTAATTGCTTGGAATCATCTTAATATAAACATCAACACATTGAACTACGCGCATAAAATATGAAGCCTTATCAGTACAACATCAAGAACTTGCAAAGAAACGAATATAAAAAGGGGAAGTATATTTCTCCCACGCTGTCTGTATTTTGTGGAGAAGAGGTCCACACGAAATTCCCATAGCATTATCACAATGCCTGCCTATATAACTCCTATATTTACACAATGTGAAAAAGATGTAAAGATGATTACTTGAACATACATCACCAGACCAAGTAGGGTGCCAAACAAAAAAACAACTAAAACTTAATAACCCATCTTTGTACTTGTACCACCAACTTCAAACCACATTAGTTCAGACCTTAATTCCTCGCCAGTGAAGCACTATGCACCAATTCAGATATTCAGCATAAAAGAACGTCTTGAACAATGTTTCCGTTTCTGCTCCATGACTATGGATATCAACAAGGAACTTGAAGATGCTGCAGCTCCCAAAAATTCACAGCGGTCATGTCATGTCAACCTTCTAAAGCCACAGGTTTGCTTGGTATAGAAATTACACAAGGAGAGACTTTTGTTGCTTCTATGTTAACTAAATTATGTTGCCCTTTATCTAAATCAGCATCTGAAAACACTTCAGTTTTCAAGGAAGGTGCAATTTCATTCACACGTGACCATGTCAATTCCCATAAGCTATCTCCACCAGATCCACTTCCTGGTACAAGCAATCCCACTGTCTTCATTATTAGCAGTGAGTTTTTGAGGAGCTCTGGAACTAGTTCCTGAAGCTTCTCGCTCTTCTTTCCTCTTATTTTAACTTTCATATAAGTTTCCATCTGGCTTAAAACAGTCATCCACAGATCACAGAAGGTCGGCAACTGCATAATTTCATTTATAGAGAGTAAAAACGCTTTAGATAGGAGCTTGATGGCAATTACTAGCATAGCTTCTATGTTTCTGTACGTTTTTGCAGACTGCCCATGTGCAATTTCAAGAAAGTCATTTAGCATTGGAAGTACGGCAACATCAAAACACTGTAACCACAAGGTGTGTGAAAGATGGATCTCTTGTGCTCTACTCAAGCATTTCTGGAGAGAAGAAAGGGCATGGTTCCGAACTGCTCCTCTTTCATCCAAACAAAGCTTTCTCAATCCTAGCACAAGTCTTAACCACATCTCACCAATATCCTGAAAGAGCATAGTAGCATCATCCTCAACTATAACTTCCTGGCTCTTACGTACCCACCTAATCAGACAAGTCAATGATCCTGACATCAGATCCAATGCATGAACAGACCGTTCCACTTCACCCACGCGAGACTCTGCGAATTGCCTAGCTCCATCAACACAAAGAGCAAAATTGGAAGGCAACAAGTAGGCTCCCTCACTCATTATGAATGATAATGCTTCAAATCCAGCTTCAGAAGCCTCAGGATGCCGTGCTGTTATTGCAAGCAGAGACAGAATAATACGCCAATTCATTTGTGATCTAATGCGACTAGCATTTGCCTTCAGTAGCTTTCCTACTTCCTGTGTAATTTGTTCACAGTAAGCATCTGCAACTCGAGCATCAAGCTTCAAAACCAACTGCAGTGACCTCAATAGTTCATCAACTAAATTTTCTTTATAGGGAAGTAGGCGATGACAAATTCTCAGAAGCCCGAAAACAGCCTTTTCCACCAAGGCACAAGGAATTAAAGTTGATTGAACGATATTAGAGATGTGTTCATAGAAAGATGTCCATAGCAGTGAGATCCTATCTCGATTATTCAGAGTAATAGCAATCAATAACTCAAGACAAAAAGTAGCATTAACTTCATCCTCAGGATAACCAGTCTCTGTGTGTATTTGCTCTGCTGTCACAATTGCACTTACCAGATGCATCAAAGAACCAGCTTGCAAAAATTTGCTCTCAGTAAAAATATTGTTGATTTGACACTTCTGAACGATCTCTTGGGTGCTCTGTCGAGCAGCAACTTCTTCCTCAGAGGGCTGTGATCTTGGTTCCTCAGTCTCAAAGGATAGGAGCAGACTAAAGCGGCCCATCAGCCCTGAAGGTTTCTTAGGAGCAACACTTGTTTGTATGTGAGGCAAGGATAATGAATTTGCAAGAGGCTTTACATATTCAGGAGCAGCGGGAAAAGCAAGTTCATCAGCAGCATCACAGACGGCAGAAGCAGAAAGAAAGCCAAACTCAAAAAATCGCAAGATACAATTTAGTATGTTTTGCCAGCCTGTTCGTATATAATCACCATATCTATTTGCAATAGTAAACATTGTGGTTGTGGACATCCTGGCTCTTGTGTCATTACTGTATGCCAAAAGAAACTCCTCAAGATAAGATGGATTTAGGAGAGTTGTGAACTTGCAAAGAGAGATGACTATATCATCAAGCACAGAATCAAGATGTAAAGATGCTGCAATATTAGCAACACCTAAGAAGCCATCAATACAAAGTTGGTAAACATCCTCATCCTCTGCATGATCAAATATGACAGAGATAGCAGCAATAGTTGGGCCAGCTACAATAGCAAACATATCATCATCAAGATATGACTTAGGACCTGCAACATAAGGGGATGTATTTTGGGATTTCTGCATTAGAACAATCCAATGGCTCTGTCTCATTTCACAGGAACCAGAACCTTGCTCTGGAGTAATACGTATCTCATTTTCACAGATTGAGTGGTACAACTCTGACAGTAATTCCCTAGGGAGATCATTACCATCATTGATACGCCTATTATTCCGTATAAAATCCTCCTCAGTCATCTTCTTTTTCACCTGTGAATTATGCTGATCAGTATTCAGCAATATAATTGAATAAGACAGCAATAGTGCAGCATCCTTGTTTGCTAAGATATGTGGCGACTGCTCATGGTATCTAGCTGAGAAAGCCTCCAGCACTCTCTGTATCTTTTGTGCCTCTCCAGGGAGTCTGAATGTCTCCAAAAAGATTCGTAATGCAGTGTCCATACTCATTCCCTTAAAATCAAAAGTCTGAGCAAATTCATTAAGAACCTGAACACAAAATTCCTCATGATTTCCCAAGAAATCTCCAACAAGATTCTTATCTAAGCCAGCAGTATACCTAAGAAAACAAGCAACACTTTGAGCATCAAGTTTCTCAGGAAGCAAATGTGTACCCTGAAGAAATTCCAATCCTTTCTTTGGGTCACGGTTAAAATGATCGGCACCTGCCATTAGCTGCTGCTTGATATTTTTCATTTGACGAAGAAATGGAACCCAGTGACTGGTTTCCTCATAACTCTCACACTTGAACAACCAAAATGGTTTATACTCTACAAGTGATACAGCAGAGTTACCCAGATCAACATGATCATCACCATTCCTCTCAACCATTCCCTGGATCACTGCAACCAAGCCTTCCAAAGCAAGAATATGCATCGTAGAGAGTGGAGTATTCACTGGAAAAGCACTTTTGGACAACAAATTAACTAACTCTTCAAAAATATTTCTAGAGGTAAGATCGCAATCATAATTAGCATACATCTCCATTATAAATGTTTTTTGCCTACAGAAATCAACAAGGGCCTCCATTGCAACCTCCTGCTGCTGATATGAAGCTCCATGTCTACTCTGAGCAAGCCTCAAAATCACGGATGAAAAGAAAGCCTCCAACTGCAGCTTCAGCTTAGTACGCAAGTGCAGATAAAGATTAAGAACAATGCTACAAACCATTGAAAGAATGAGTGGACTTGTAGACATGCCAAACTGCATCAGATTGAAGAATAAACTATCTTGAATCAAGCTTAGTAATCTTGGGTGCCTCAGGAATGAAGATCCACCCAACTCAATGGCTGAATTAATCAAGCCCAAGGCAAAAAGGGGTACATCTTCATCAAAAGCCAAAGAGTTCAATTTCCGACTCATATCTGCATGCTCTATAACATTCAACAAAGAACATAAGAAATGAAGTATCTCAGCCATACATGGAACTCCAAATTGTTGATTCATGAGATGTGAATCATATTGCATTGCGTCCATGGTTGTAGTTCCATTGCTAAGTCCATCAACCAAGGGAGTTGAAGAACTAGATAGACAGCATGTCAAAGACAGTTTGCTGTGCACTAGAGAGTAATCATTAGAATCAGGTTGTGGAGTGACAGAATTGGGATCCGTATCAACCTGCTGGATCTGCACAATGGATAAAAACTTTGCAGGATTACTCTGCAGGATTACAAAGTTCATGAACAATAGGGTATTAAACACCAGCTAGTAAGGATCATGTCACTAGAGGAATATTGGGGTCTAATTTACGCAGTTGTTTAATCATGACCTCTCAAGTTTTTATTATTAACATACCATCGACAATTTCAAGGTGAATTTTAAATTTTTTATGTTACAGTGCCCTTGCACAATTATGTTCTCCAAGATGTACCCATTGTTTTAAATAGTTACACATTTTGTCCCTTAGATGTAATTATTTAACGCCCCATAACCTTGCCGTCAACCTGAAGTTAAGCTATTCTATTTGTTTACATTCAAATGGGTTTGAACCTAATTAATCCCCCTCTATATATTCGTGGGAAAATTTTGCTCCAGAAAATAGGGGGTTCCTCTTCTGTTCCCCCTTCACCAAATTTCTTTATTATTTTATGTAAAAGTTGATCTATAAATTTTTGCTTTCCAATATTGTGTTCTTCAAAGTTTTGAACCATGTCTCATTCTCGCTTCAACACTTCAAGTTCAGATTGTGACTTAGAAATTAAAATTTTTAAGCCCGTGATCGTACTTGGTTAAAGAGCTTAAAGTAAGTTGAAGATATTAACCACTAAATGCAACCCAAGGAAGGCGGTTTTCAAGTGCGATGACTGGATTCTTCAAATCTCTGGATGAAAGGGATATACGGGAGACTAAAAGGCTGAAGCTTATTGATGGCATGGAGATTAGTGGAGAAGAAATTGCATGAATTCAGGAGAGTATGATAGAATTAGGGTCATTGTTAAGGGAAGTTGTAACATTAGGGTCCTTTATGTATGGGGTGTAATTTTTAAAAACAGCGGGTACAACTTGGAGAATCCAATAACAAAGGAGTATGTAGAAATACCCTTTTTCATTGTTTAAATACAAAATATAGGCAAAATTCAAGTCGAGAAATTTATTATATGATGGAGAAAAATGGACCCACAACGAGTAATCCCATGACTTGAGAAAAGCGGTCCACCTTCGAAAGAGGAAATATAGCATAGCAAACTTTGCAGACAGATGCTGTATTTCCTTAATTAGTCACAGAAAATATGGTGGAGGAGGCTTGGTTCAATCATTAAATAGAATTTAAATATGACAAGAATAAAAAAAAAAGATAACTAAAATTTCAAAGCAAAATCTGATAAAAAGGTCAAGGACTAATTCTCTAGACTTAGTAACCAATCAAAAAATCAAATGAAGAAGCTTAGGAGTTTGCTCAAGGAGATAATTTTTCCAAGAAGTATCTGGCAGAACCAATGAACAGCATTAACGACCAAGACTATGAAGAGCATAACGCCTCTTGAACTCGGTCTGGTTATAAGCTACCGACCAAATCGTTTCACGGATGGCAGCTCTATTATAACTTTCAAGATCTAAGAATCATCTTAGGGTGAGAGCTTTAATATGGACATTAGCATTGGGAAGGATTAATACAAATGATATGCTCAAAAACAAGGATGGCTATCTAGCCTGATATATGGCTATATGCATACTTTGCCAAGCTAGTAGTGAGTCTAGCACACACGTCTTCCTTTTGTTGTGGCTTGGCATGTTATCTTTGGAGAAGACTATTAGCAGTGCTAAAAGTGGACTGCGCTTTCCCTTCTAATGTTACGGGGTGGCTACAATTCAGATTTGTGGGGTTAAGAAGAGCAAAGGAGAAGAAGATCTTGCGGAGAAATGCTATGATGGTTATCCTATGGAGTATTGATTGGTACAAAATGCAAGGATTTTTAAGGGGTCGCTACTTCCCCAGATATGTTATTTGATGTGGTTTCTTCGTTAGCGTCCTTGTGGGTAAAAGCAAATGGAGCTGTGGGTAGTTAACTAGTTACAATGGAGTTGAGCTAATTAACGAAATTTTTATTGTGTTCTTCATTTTGGTCATGTCTTCTAGGTGCATTTCTCAAGTACAAGCACTCTAAAACCTCCAGTAACTTAGTACCATATCCTAATTAAAAACGTCTTTGTTGAAGGAGAATTGACAATGTCAATGCAACTTAAGTAGAAAAGGACTGTAGTTGAAAAATACCTGATGATTAAGAAAGTGATGGCATTCAGAATTAAGATGAGGAAGGCGTGAAAAGATGGAGCGGACAAGTTCATGCATAGAATGGCGAGCAATGCGCTGCAATAGCTCACCCTTGGCTCCCGTTTGCTGAACAACCCGAAAGCACGTATCCACAATGGTGCAAACATGGTGATTACTCAATACAACTGATGCTTTACATTTGACACACGCAAGAAGAACCTGGAGTATCTTCATGAGTACGGCTTCTTCAGATGCAGGATCAGTAACCTCAAAATGACAGCTGGTGATAGCATTAACAACAGAATGCATAGTATCTTGAATATCAAGGGTTTCCATATCAAAAAGATCAAGAGTCAAGATCTTGTAGACAGACGACAAAGCAACACTGGTAATGGGAGCACCAGTTTCTTCGGATTGGATGACATCTAGAAAAGGGCGGAGATATATGAGAGGATTGATGGTTTGAGAAACGAAGAGTATCTTTCTGAGATCCTTAAGAGACAGAATGAGAGGATGCTCTTGTTGATTGTCGGCTAGTACGAAACGGCTACCCCATCTTACATTTCTCCGCATAACAGCCAGTACTGCACCTATTTCAGTATTAAGCAGAGACCCCAAGGAAGCAGCTTGCAATTGCATTTCCATCATTCACTTATTCAATTCAAAGATCTGAACCAACTCAATTCCAATCAATCACTCTATTATCAACGGATCTTCCTGATTTCAGATCTGTATTTTGAAAAACTAAAAACCAAATCTGGATTCGAAACTAAGACTTTACCTTAGAGCGACTTCATTCCAGGAAATGTTTGAATATGCCCGACATTATTTCCTCAATCAAACCCTCAATTTGGGGGAAGCCGGGAAGGGTTAGGACTTAGGACTTTGGAGGAGCGCATGAGGGAGTTCTACTTTTTAAATTTTATAAACCAATATCAATTAAGGAGTACGGAGTAGAAATTAGTAAACACTTCAAACCTTTTGGGTCACTAATCAAATTTTGTTCTTTAATCCCTTCATTCCTTCAGATTAGAGACGGCAGATGGGTTGGACGGGCAATTAGGGGTCTGAAAATAACCATTATCGTTAAATGTGTATAACTATCAGCTAGTTCATATTAACATTTATTTTATCGAATCGTTAAGAGCTAATGGTTACGGTAATAAAATTTTGAAAATGGTTAGCCGTTATTATTATTTTATGAAAAAACTAAACCTTAAAGGCTAAAACATGAATGAATGTCACAAGTTTTTCTTATGCATGGTCAAACCTTGTATAAATATGTGTTATTATTGTTGTAAAAGACTCAAATGAACTATGAAATCATACAAGTAGTTTCCCAATATTACGTGTACAAATGCATAAAAATGAAATGAAACGATTAACGGTTAACTGTATCGTTTTCGAATAACCATTATAACGGTTAACCGTACTGTTAAGGCTTAATGGTACGATTAACCGTTTATGAACACCCCTAGGCTCAACCCAACCCGCTTTTTGGTTCGGCCTACTAAAAATGTGGGCCACTTACAAATTTAAACCCTCCATCCCCTGGTCAAACCTAGCCCAAATGGTAGAGCTATTGTTTCCCGCTCCACAATGATAACTTTATTTTAAAATATACATATTATTTATGCCAATAATTGCCAAATAGTGACAATTTTAAGGTTAGGATATTTAACAACTAATTAAGGCGACAAAAACGTAATCAACAATATAGAGAACGCGAAGTAGTAAACGAAGCAAAAAGTTGAAGACATAGAAAATCCAAAAGATGGAAAAATTACGGGAATGTTAGGCGCCGTTTCATTTAACCGAAGGAGGCATGTTCGTTGTGTGTACTAGTGTTTTATTGGACTAATGTTTGACTAGAAGTAAAAGAATACAATAGCTAATCACAATAAGTGAGATAAGAATAGATGAGAACTTGTTAATGAGTAGAATGATGGGGGAGAGTTGTTATGTTGCGCTTGGACCCAATTGCTTGCTTTTGTATGCTTCCTTGTTGTCATTGGTAATTACGGTTATCAAAATTATAAACTTGCGTATAGGAATCTAGTAATAGTTCCAATTGATTTCTAGATTTTCGATTGACTCGTTTAAACTGATTCTAATATCTCCTTTGATTTGTGTATTGTATGATTGTTCAGTTAACTAGTTGCAACTCCTATATTATAGGAAATATTATGGTATTTCTCATATGCTAAAATCAAAACACTGGTCATAATTGACAGTTGAAATTTTTTTTTAATTAGCAAAAATCGAATTTGTTAATATAAGCTCTATAATTTTTTTTTATTTAATCAATGCAATTGAGTTTCATTTTCATTTTTTTAGAAAATATTACCACCTCTTATTATCAATAAAGATGTTTAAATGATATGAAAAATTTGACTATGCTAATTTAATAAGATATGTATTTAAAACACTAATATATTGTATGATCCTAAGCTAATTTGCTTGGCTTTGTGATGCCAACACAAATCCAGCTAAATCCTCATTATTATCATCATCATTAAATATTTATAGTATAGTAGTGGTTGTGACCTTGAGTTTATACTGTCCTTAAGATTTTCAAAAGTTCTATACTTTTAAACTCTCAACTTATTGTCTTCTTTTGTATTATATTTAACTAGTGTACTTGGATTAAGACTTGGAGTAGGCTCACCTACGACGACATTCGGCTCACGATCTATTTTACTCTTGAATCTTTTTATTAGATAGTCTACCTAGGTCTTTCTTTCCCTACAAAAACCAAAATTGGGTTTGAGTATCCTCTTATAAATGAGAATATAACTTAAAGTTAAAAGGCAATATATAAATAGGTAATATATAAATCATCCACAATAACGGTGATTACAATAGATAAAGTAAAATAATAAGTGTTGCACACAAAGGAACACTAAAACAAATAGATTTGGTTCATGCCTTCATGGAGTAACAATACAAGTATTTAAACTCGAGAATCCATTCACTTAAGCTAGTAGATTTAACCCATAATTTTATGTATAAAGATTATGAAAATTTATAAAACATATATAAATTCATAAAACTTATAATTATAAACACTTTTAACATATACTTAATCATTGAAAATAATAAAAACAACCAATGAAATAGTTTTCCCAAATCATGAATTTTATGGCATAAAATTAAGGAAGAAAAGAAGGGGAAAGAAGAAAGGAAAGGAGGACAAGGGCAACCGGCAGGCGGCGACTGGCGCTAGTAGGTGGCTTGCAGCAAGGCGGCAAGTAAGGAGGGGCTAGGTTGTGCTAGTTGCTCTCCCCCTCTCTCTCTCTCTCTCTCTTTTGTTTTGTGTTGCCTTGTGAGTTAATGCATGGTTAGGGTTTTGAGATAAACTTATATATATATATATATATATATATATATATATATATATATATATTATGCTTAAAGTGGATTGGGTATATTTTGGGCTTTTTGGTTTATAATAGCTTAAAATAATATCTTTTATAACAATAAATCTCATAATTATTTCAAATAACAATTAAACACATATTTATAAAAATAAATCTTATTTAGTTTATACTAAAATTATACATAAAAAATATTTACGAGCACTTTGAATGAAATTGCAATTAAAATATTGTAAATTTATGAGGATTACAATATTATGGATATTTGTAATTGTTAATTAATAGAGCTTGCAATGGATTGGGTTCGGGTTGAGGTTTGTAAACCCAAAGCCAACCTCTTTATTAAATGGGTCAAAAATTTCAACAAAAGCCTGCTATGGGTTGGGTCAACCCAAATCCAATCTATTAAAGAAAAAGTCTTGGTTTCTAATTTTCCAAATTTTAAGCAATGTATAATGAAAAATCTCAAATTTAGATATAGTTTTAGTACAACCAAATTGAAAAGTTTGACAATATGTTACCACTACATAATAATAGTGTAGTGATGAGTCAAAGTTTTAATATAATAAAAGACAAATCCATTAACACTTTTAGATTGAAAGAAATGAGAAGTGAGAAGAGAAGAACCGCAAAAGAGATGAAGAAGTGAAGAGGCAGAATTTGGAATAGAAATTAGAAAGACATTGCTGCTAGGGTTAACTGATTAAGGCAAGAGCATAAGTGTATAATTTAACCATACTCATAAAGAAAATTTCAACTCGACCCAACCTGTTTATTTATCGGGTTGGGTTAGATTGACCCATTTAAATAATCGGGTAGAAAATTTCAACCCAACTAAGGTAAATGGGTTGGGCATGAATTGTGTTGGCGGGTTGGATCAGTTTTGGCCAGTCTCTATTAATTAGAATTTAGAAATGGTTGTTGAGAACAAATTGTAATGATAATGGATTACAATTTTCATTGAAAATTACATTTTCTAGAAATTTATTTTCCCTCTAAAATTTCATTGATTTTATATGGGCTCCACTTCAAACATGGTAATTAAAACGAAACACACCAAAAATATGAATGTCGTATAAGTTATTTTGAAACAAAGGGAGTACTACATAATTAGTAATCCAAAAGTTTAACTGTGCCTAGTCCACTTCCAGTTGTTTAAGATCTAATTCTCTAATTTGTACCCAAATCTAGTTGCTTACGGCATTAAAGAATGAACATATTATATCTCATGTGGGTGTAACACTGTCGCCTATTACATAACAATTTAGTGAATCACATGGTGATAATATATTTTTGATCCCTAAGAGCATCCTCAATCATAATATGATCATGTCATTACTCTCGTTCTATCAGTTTCTTGCTTATCCACCTCATATTTAGTCATGACATGAATTTTTTTCCTCTCTACTTCATCTCACTCATAACAAATAAATCATATTATGACTATGTAATATGTTGGGTGCCCAGTACGTAGTTGAAATTATTTTTTTAATTTTTTATAATCAATGCTCAATTATACACTAGCCCAACAAAATTTGAATTTTTTTTTTACAAATATGATATGTAAGAGACCCACTTACACATAAACTAATACATGAATTAATTCATGTCATGATATATTTTCCAACATGTCATGACCTGATTTGATTCTTGTCATCAATGACAAATATTTTGTTGGCTTTTCTATTTCATGTCATAATAAGAATAGATGGTGATGGTCTAACAGAGCAATAACCATCCCAGGAAGGATATTTCTTTTCACATAAAAGCTTATTCTCACAAAAATTGTCTCCTCCCCTCTTTAGGTGCTTGAGCATGCCGCCCAACATAGACACACATAAGTGTTGAGGACAGTAACATAATAATGGACGATTTGGAAATCTAAACGATATCGGACTAGGCTAAAATTTTGAGAACCTTTCTAAATGGATAAAATAAGGGGTTGGACGTGTTACTTCCTTTTGGAAGATTTTGAAAGGTTTTAGAACATCTTAGGGCAGCCTAGTCCTCTTAGAAAGACTTTAGGCCTATGGGAAAGGAAAGTCTCTATGTAAACATCTTGTGCATAGGGAAGTATAGAGACTTCTAGAGTGTCTTAAATCTATAAGTATCTATAAGAATTAGGTAGTTCTAAACTTAGGGGTAAGGAGGTTTTTAAATAGGGTACTCTCCTCATTCTTGCAACACAACTTCAAGAGCCTTATAATCTCTCTCTAAGCAATACATAGCATACTTTTAAGTACACTTCTCTCTCTAAACTCATCCTTTCTTATTTAGCTTTTTGTTGCTCACTTTGCCTAACTACGTTGGGAATTAGCCTGCTACTGCCACGACAGGACTGTGACGCTAGATGTTGTGTGCATACAACTTAGGGACATAGTCAGCACATGACCTTACAATCAAATAACTATTCTGAGTCACCGGTAATCTCGGCTTCTCATCCTTGTTTATACAAGTTTAAAAGGCACTACTGCATCAACCATGTACAGAGTAATTATTAACATAATATTAGCTGGAAATCGAGTACATCATTTAGTGGTAAGCTTTGTACAATGAACAAAATGAGGCTCAGTTAGGCCTATATTAGGAGCACTTGAACATTCACTTACCTTGCCTTTCCCTTCCTAGGGGCCATGTCTGTTAGTTGACCTATGCAAGATTTTTACTTCATAGGACACTTTCTCTATTCTATTACTGAGTACAAATATTTGGCTACAAGTAAATAAAGTGGAAAGTTGGAATTCCAATAGATTTGATTGATACAAAATGAGAGAAATTGAGGAAGTG
Source organism: Dysphania ambrosioides (assembly GCA_026401315.1). Lineage (NCBI taxonomy): Eukaryota > Viridiplantae > Streptophyta > Magnoliopsida > Caryophyllales > Amaranthaceae > Dysphania > Dysphania ambrosioides. The sequence continues at coordinate 100,583 of CM048663.1, read as the reverse complement.
AAACATTTTCGAGAAGTTTGGATTCCCAAGAGATATAGAAAGTACCCATTCTCCCCAATATAAATCACAATTCTTATGTAAACTTGCACCCAAAAGAAACTCTAATGTCAACTCTTAGGAATTCTAAATGCATAAATGCCAACCAATCAAGAGCATATAATTTCCCATAAAGTTCACTAGTTTATAAGGAAGTAACTTCCTGTTGAAATATTTTCATTAAAATTTACTACGTAAACCAAATAAACACTTAGGAGTATTATTTATGTGGAGTAAAAATACAAACATAATAAGAAAAGACTACTTTCAATGAGTCATCATCTGCATCCTCGTGAATTACCTACTTCTAACTTTCACTGATAATGTCATAAAATTAAATTATACTTTTGACAACACATACTCATGGAAATCTGATGCAAGGTATGACAGTGTTTACAATCTGTCATATAAAGTCACTGAACATGTACACTTAGAGACTGTCCCATAGATCAAATGGGTTTCACATAGGTCCCACGGAATTTTCTGTAAGAGAGTCTAGTATAAGTGTTGGCAAATAAATTATAAACGAAGTACTAAGTAGATGAAAATGCTTTCTCAATGAGACTGTACACTTTGCTAGTAGTTTGCTTCAAGGAACACGAGTCTGTGACTACTTATAACAAAGAATCTCGAATTAATCGTGCAGCGACTCTTGAACCCAGCCGAGTAACTACTTCAGGCAATACTTTAGCAGACAAGCCTGGCAACAGCGAAAGGAGCTCCCTAGCGGCCTGATCAGCATTTATAGCCTGCCCACATGAACAAAAGAAATAGTACGATGCTCAACAGGGATCTGGGAGGTATTCACAAGAGCAATCTGGTTCCATTTTTCCAGCTACATAGATGTGGATACAGAGTACTACGTAGCAATGCCAAACTCATTAGCCTTTGGATTTGTTTTGTTTGACAATTCAGTAAAATTATTTTCATACCCCCTCCCTCACCCAACTAAAAAAAATAGTTTAATGATGGATCCAACAATTATGCAGGATGTCTTGACAACAGAAATATAACCCGGCAAAGCTGCAAATTCTAAATCAAAATGTCTCTAAGATCTAGACATCCAGTTTTGGTCAAGATTAACTGACGTTAAAACCTAATAAGTCAAATGCCTCATGTTCCACTTCTGGTCACATAAACACATGATTGCTGGATAGAGTATGAACTCTATGAAGTGGATTACAAGATCCTAAAATCCTACATTGCTTAACTTCTTCAGGCACCAGCCGTGTACTTTCATAGTCTATACAACAAGAGTCGTCCCTTTTTATTCCATAAAGGTTTCCCAAGGGTCTACACAAAGCATCACATATATTGAATACTGGCAAATGCGTGCGTCTTTTTGGTGTCTATAACATGTACTTTGTCCATTTCGAAATAATTGCAATCAAATGGGATGTCACTCATGTAACAAAAAGAATTATCCAATAATGAACACATACCCTTTTCTCTCCGCCTTGTCAGTCCATCACCCACACTCTGCCAAAACCATGAGCTTCAATCCAACTAGCCACCCATTAACAGCTCCAATCCTCACCCAACAACCCCTACATAAGTTACATAACTAACCAAACATGCCAAAGCAAAACCACCACTTCCCACACATCAAAGGAGGAAGATCCCTAGGGTGTTGCAGAATTCACTATTGACCCTCATATTTCAAAGTTACACTCAAGAAAACACTCTAAAATTAGCAACCGAGTTCTAAAGTTAATGAAGTTATCACAAATACACCTTGGTTATCTCTCTCAACAAGATTTCTCCAAATACGATAGCCTCTTCAAAACCTTAGTAGCATGGTGCACCCGGGTGTATAATCTAATTTGCGGATAGACATGGCTATGTTAATTTCACTGATTTTACTGAAATTATTTTCGCTGATTAAAACCAATTTATAATGATTGAAGTTCATTTTACCAATTCAAACTAATGTTTAGTATTTATTATTGTTTTATATGCATGAGGTTAGCGATATCTTCTAATTAAATTATTGATTGTAACTTATTTTTACTGATTAATTATTTATTACCACTCATCACTTCAAATTCTCTCTCACTCTCCCCTCTATTTCCCACCATAACCACTGCTCCCTCAGCTGGCCACTCCTTCAATGACCCACAACTTATTGGCTGAATTGTTTTCTGAATCAATATCGTTTCTTTAATCTTTAAGATACACAATTTTTCAATTTTATTTTCACAAAATAGACATACAGTTGGCAACTTTAACTGGTGTAAGACTTCTGAAAAAGTAAGCCATACCTCATTTGGTTTTCTTGTTAAGGAGCTTCCAGCTACAAGGAACTCTACTACTCTTTGCACATTGCTAAGAATGATTTTGTCCTCCTCAGTGATAGTGGGAAGAAGCACAGCAGGTTTAATGGGCCCAAAAGCAGGAACCATACCAATTACAGGAGCTATACCAAGGGAAGCTGTTATTTTTACCAGCTGCTCCCTTGTCACTGCATCAATGCCTTTGACAATCTGGACAACAGACATAGCAAAATATACAATAACTAGACATTTGAAAGATAAGAGCAAGACAAAATAATTCCTTAAAACAAAATCGCGCTGAAATTCCAATGAAACATCCATGCATATGACTCACTAGCAATGCGATTTGAATTTAGAGTACATTTTCTTGATCTTCACTTGCAAAAGACAAAATGCATTTGAAGCTAACATTGCTTGACATATAAGTATAAAACACATAATCAAACAATTAAACCCTCTTAAAGGTAACACAGATGCAACAACCCAATATTTGTTAGTTTACTGCTAAGAAAATTAGAAATCAATTCTGATAGTCCATGTCTCCATGAGGAGAATTGGATTTCCACAATAATTTGACAAAAGAATAAAAGAATTGGAGACATTAATATCAACTGGTTACACAATTGCGTGATGCCATCAAGTCATCAAACGAGCCCTATCAGCCTATCTAAAGCTTAATTTATCCCAAGTAATCATTTATGAGGTGTGTCCCTTCTAATCCTTATTGCTCCCCTTAGATTTTAAGTAGTTTGGAGAGGGGGGTAGCAATTATCATAATGTATTAATCCTTTCATCTCACAATGATTGCCCTACAAATTTCCTTAACTATGATAAAGATGTATCCAACAATAACATCTAGGAGTCCAAGAAAGATCTTACAACTTTATAGTAATCCTTCCCAAACATTCAAAATGGGAGAACACCAACAATCAAAAACAAAGTCAGGCAGTCATTGGGAATTTGCGATGCTGAGGCAATAATATATTGAGCAGGCTGTTATTATTTTGGTACTTATTTAAGACTTACTCATTTTCCACAGCAGAGCAATTGAGCAGCTAGTGCAAAGAATTCAAACAATTTACAGAAAACCAAGTATTTGAAGTAAAAGTCCTTACAGAATAATCTTAGAGCAGTAGCTTTTTTAACTAAAAAAAAAATAATTTGATAAAATATATACAATTTTGTCAGAAATACATCAAGGGGGTTTCAGCCGTTTCATCCATATACAAAGAATATTCAATTGATACAAACCCTAAACCCTAAACCCTAAACCCTAAACCCTAACTCTAGCAATACAAAAGCATCAATTGAAACCTTGTCGTCAATGGGAGAGAGGGCGGAGCAATCCCCTTGAAAATCCATTGGTTTGTTTCTATGGAAAGGCACCATCAGAACTCCAATTCTGGAAACAGTATTGGTTTCTACCATTAGGAAAACTCAACCATATTTTTTTCTTTCAAAACTTTATTCTAATTGCAATTCCCAATATAAGAAGAGAAACGCCTGAAAATTTCATTTGTTCCATGATGAAGGGAACATTATGAAAGACTACAAAAAAATAAGCCAAAAATTGAACTTGGAGATGGACTTTATTTTGCCTATAACTGAGTTCTCCCCATTTGGGACTGTTTAGGATTATACCTATATATAAAGACTAAACAGCCTCCATAGGTTTCAAACTGGATTGCCGTTGATCAATTAGTGAAGATCAACTCTGCTATTGTCCCCATACTCCTAACACTAAGTGATGGTTAAATAGATTGTTTAAAACTTTTTATGGTACTACAAATAGTACCTATATCAACATAGTGCACTTTTCCCCAAAAGCTCAAACTCTAAGATGTACTTAACTAAGAGTGCAGGCTATCGTAGTCTTTAGATGGTTCATCTAATGAGAAGTAACAAAGTGTGTGCATAAGTGAAAACAGTGTCGTGGAAGCAACATGTCCTTGCTAGCTTATTGGAGTAGTTGTCATCCATCCTTAAGCATAACGGTATGACTATCCTGTAACCAAGAGGTGTTCCTAGTTTTCCAAAGGGTATAACAACCAACCTCCAATTGGGTAAGCTTGAGGATAGAAGTGAAGAAGGATTTGGTGGAATTGGAGTTGGATGATAGATAAAAAGGCCACATACAAGATCAGATACCAAACACAACAAAGAAATTGTGATCCCTAAGTATGGTAAAAAAGATTCCCAACTACAATTAATAGTAGTCTAGGATGAGTAGCTTCTTGATGATGCACAGATAAGAAGAGATTGGGCGGGGGGGGGGGGGGGGGGGGGGGGGGGGGGGGGGGGGGGGGGGGGTTTGCTGTTTGGTACAAGGGACGTGATGACCATTGACCACCATACAGCATTGAATCCTTGACTGAATGTCTATCCACCAAGTTCATAGGATGTGTTTTGATTTTGCATTTCCAATACAATAGTAAAGTCTTATTACATTATTGAAGCCTTTGATTTATATGTACTTAACGCAATGCTTTATTGGACCAAGGAACAGCATTTATATTGATAAAGCTACCAAGTAATTCAAAGTAAATCAATAGACATGATATACCTCATCCAAAAGAAACTCCCGGAAAAAGTTCCCCTTCTCAGATAACAGAAATGATAAAGCAGCTCTGGTCTGAAGTTGCTGATTCAAGGATGAATTCAAAGAAAAACCAGCAAAATCATTGCTCTGTTCATTCTGGAGAATACCAAGTTCAGCCATTCTACCATTCAAATCCTCTCCACCTCCACTTTTGGCTGCCACAATGAAATTTTCAAAAGCTTGCATCACATCAATAAATCTCTCAGCATCAAAAACTCCAGACTTCCCATATATCGTATACCGAAGAGCTTTTCTTAAACGTGAGGAGTCATCAGTCAAGAGCCTCTGAAAATTTATAAAAAGAAATGAATAACAAACTTCTAGCACTGGAAAAAAGAAGGAAGAAAACAAAGACAATGCAAAAGAGTAATTTACATATTCAAGCATTGACCACAATAACAGTTTCATCAGACTAGATGACAAGATGCTATATTAAGGACCAAGAAATACTAAATCTCTATCACATTTGTTTAACCCAAAAGAAAAATTTAACAATTTACCATAAAAAATCATTATCTCATTTTCAGAAAGCATGAGGTGCTCCATGCCATAAAAGGTGTCTTGTACCGATTACTGAGGACCCAAAGTGTAAAGTGAAGGAGCAAACATTACGTAGATAGGGCATACTTGATCACAAAAATCCTACGATTTTTTTTTTTAAAACTCATTTCCCCAGCAACACACACAACTTTATGACTTTCTTAAGGAACGGTTTACAGGAGAAGCAAGAGACATATGTGTGTGTGTGTGTGTGTGTGGGGGGGGGGGGGGGGTTCAGAGCAAAATAGTGAAAAATAATGGAAGGAAGGACCTCGAAATCTCAAACCGCTGTGATGTGCTTCATCATCCATACTGTGCCTAGGGCTGTATGAGGCAAGTGCCTCACAACTCTTCGCGCATAGACACACCAGAGGCTTGCTTTAGTTTTTTTTTATTAAATATGCCAGAATACAACATTCATAAAAGGAAAAGAGATTTCAGTGTTTTGCAGATTCCTCCTTTTTCCTTTCCCTTTCTCTAAGGAATTCAGAAGCTCCACACCAGAATAGCATAAGAACTAATGAAAGGCGAACTCACCTTTTAACACCTCTACCCTTGGTACCCAAAGCCACTGAAATAAACCCCTTTCCCCACCACGTACAATTGAATGCCATGCCCACTGGAGCCCAAGAATTAATGAATCAAGATGTGGGATTGCTAGTTCTTTCCCATAGTATATAATCCCCTTATCGCAAACTTTATGATGGAGATATCTTGTTAAAAGGACAAAGAATCAGGTACAAGAATTTTTGGTTCCTTTGAGATCCTGTGAAACCAAGAAATGCTAAAAGTAGCTAGAAATATGGAAACATCAACCTAAAAAATAACAAATAAATAAATAAATTGCAGTAGATCAACGAATAAGACTTCATAATTACTGAAAATTTTCCAAGTATATAAAGGCAGGTACCTGTGCAATGTACGGGTAAGCTTCATCCACAATGGCAAATTCGGGATTTCCAACCAAAGCAATGCCTTCTAACACCCCTATTGCACGAATTATTAAAGCAAAATAAGGGGGTATACGGAATGGATAATCAAAAGTTATCTGTGCCAGATCTGATGCAAGCTCCTGGAAGTTGATGTTCTTCGCTCCTCCACCTTCAAGTGCTTGGTCAAAAACTTTAGCAAGAACTGGCAAAATGGGCTCCAAATTAACCCCCTCTGGTATGAAATCAAGTTTGACAAAATCTTTGACTATAGCATCATAATCTCGATGAATTAGGTGAGAAATTGCTTCAATCATCCCGTACTTCTGATCGTCAGTTAATTTTGTAACCAGGCCTGTTGCAACAGAAATTTACTGATAAAAAATCACCCTAGCATGTAAGATATCATAATCTTCATACACAGGAAATAACTTGCTCAAAGAAGGTGCAAAAAAAGCTTCAACATTGGTGAATGCATGTTATATATCTTATAAAAAATGGGAAGGTATGACTACTCTTTATCTCGGTAATTCCCTTCGTTCCTAGGGACTGGGAAATCTCGATTGCATTTATATAGTGTCTTTAGAGAGAAGACAAATAAGGATGGAAAATACTCAAGTTCACAAATAAGAACTTAATTTAAGATTACACATCCAGTTAAATTTCTCTCATCTCCTTCGATTCTTCATAATAAAGAGATCAAACTAAGCAATTAAACCCTCTATTTCATAATCAATACACCTTTCTGACACTTTGCACCATTCGTACAATAGCTTTGATTACATTTTCATTTATGAATCAAATATTGATGTTATCATGTAAAGTGTTCTAGGATATAATATAAATGCATATTTTTATGATATTAAATTTTTATTATTGTTACTAAAAGATAATTAAAAATATTAATGGTCAAAATTATATGTTTGACAAACGTAAAAGTCAATATGTTGCATGTAATAACAACAGGAGGAAGTATTGATTGTTAAATAGCATTTTCCCTTCACAATGCAACCATTACTTCCATCGCGATTGCATCAACGACTCTTTTTTATGTCTCAAATTTCAACTGTTAAAGAGCATATTTTCCTCCACTAATAGAATATCATATCCATGTATAGAGTAGAACATCATGGAAGTTAGGCCCTAAAGAGTTGATGATTTAAGACATATATCAAGGAAAAAGGAGATCTGATTTCTTTCAAACACAGAAGGCATCTAAAGCACTGAGCCTTTTGTCCTTGGAATTCTCTCACTCGACACTTAGACTTAATTATTTTGCCACATAGGGTATTAACCAAGTAATGCCAAAGGAGGATCGGACTAGTGATGGTTCTGTGCAAATCAGAATATGCCTATGGTCCAAAATAGGACAAGCTTATCGAAGAGGTTAGATGTTATAGGTAACAAGGAAGATTTTTCATTTGAGGTTGCTGTAGTAAGAGGTAAGAGCTTATAGGTGACAATGCCTGTGAGTTCAGATTTTTCAGTTGAGGTTGCTGTAGTAATACACTTCACTTATCTATCCTTGACTTCTCTTTCTTTTTTCAGGGGGGTGGTAAGCAATCACAATAAAAGAATTATAAACTTAAAAGTCAAATGCTTCATAAATTTAGAAATTACCAAAATCAAGTATACACAGCTTCCCATCTGGAGTTCGGATTAGATTCCCCGGGTGCGGATCAGCATGGAAAAAACCAGTATCAAGCAACTGCATCAATTTCATCAAAAGAATATACTTTGTAAGTGTTAAATCAAGTTACTACCTACATGTAATACATGCCAAAGACAACTTGCGACTCAACCAAATATTTAAGTAGCATAGATGAAGTGCAATTGTTTATCAGTGAGAGAATTAACATCAAAAGAGGGATGCCATACAGAACATTGAGAAACAAACCATATATTATCCAACTCGAAAATTCAGGTTTTCATACCAATTTCTCATGATACCTAATAAGCTCAAAGGCCTTAAAATATAAACAACCACACAGGTGACATACTCAAAAATGGACCAAGATATATGAAATGGAAAATTCATTAACTTGAAATGTAATACATACTCAAAGGAAATGTGACAATGTTATTCCCAATAGTATTTACTACCTAATTGTGGGGCATAGAACACATAAAGTTGTATATATATTTCAACCAAACAACTCTTCGATTTCCCCATGGAGTGCATTCTTAGCCTTTCAAAACTTTTCTTTTTACCAACCAAATGACTAGTTAGTCGCTAAGATTATATTCTGCTCAACTTTTTTTTTTTCAAAGAACTTATCTTATTTTTGCTAAACTTAACTCAATTTTGCTTAACTTATTTTAATTGTGCTAAACTTAGCTTATGTTGGCTGAATTTAATTTATTATTGCTGAACTTAATACTTTTCTAGACTCATCTTTTGCTAAAGTTAACTTATTTTTGCTGAACTAACTTATTTTTTATTTAACTTTTTCATTTCTACTGAATCTAACCTATTATTGCTGAAACTTAATTTAATAAGCTGAAGAGAGTAGAGCCTGAGTGTTCAGATCAGACTATTGTTCAATTGTATTTTTAGTTTCTCCTTTTGTACATATTATATTAAAAAACAAACAATAGTTCTTAATTAAGTATTATTACTAATACTTGTATTAAATTCAGCAGCATCAAAAACATAATTCCTTGTTTTTTCTCGTTACTGAACCACCTTTGTGTAAGCTTCAAGTTTAGCACCACTTACCATCTTACCCACATACTTTTCTTATGAAACCCCCCTCTGTCTCGCGGCCAACCTCTAGACAACAATTGACTACAACTGAACCACAGCAAGGTTCGTCTTTTCAGCAGCTCAATATCTAAGTTCCAACACTACTTGCTCCTTCCTTCCAATCTTATGGCTCTTAGGAGTTGTAATGTAAAACACAGATCTGAAACAGTGTACGATTTTTCATACTATCTATAGCATTGTTGTTCGTGAGTTGTCTAACAAGAGATATAGGAGGTATAGTTTGATTTACATTTGATGTGATAACTTTAAAGGGAAAGTCAATGTATCAAAACCATATTCTGTAAATAAACCCAACTCATGTCAAGTCAACACAAGAACAGCAAAGGTGTGTACTGAGTTCAAGCATCACAGTATTGCAATTTTAACTCAAATTTGCAAATTAGAGTTAAAATAGGGGACATTAACATAAGGATGAGTTAAGTTCACCTCAATTCCAGAATTTTTGAGCCCTTTAAAATATTGTCATGAAGATGACATTTAAAACTTAAAAGACAGAAGCCGAACCTAAAGCATTTTTTTTTTTTGCATTGGCATTGATCAGAGACATGATCCTAACAAAGGATGTATAAGCCATCGTAGTTGCATCATAAGTAGATAAAGTCTATAATCCTCATCTGCTCAGTGACCTTGGGTTTTTCTCTTTAGTACTTATCCTCATTTGGAAAGAATAAGGAACAACCTCTTTCTGACAAAGATGCTCAGATCATTATCCCTTAGAAGGATGAAGAAAGTGTGGATGGTCGAAGTATGAGCCATGGAGGATAGTTATGTCTTAAATCTGGCAGTGCATTTGGAAAGAAAGAAAGCAGGGATATTCGATTCAAAGTTGTGGATTGAGGGAGAAGAGTCTATGAGAATACAAATATTCACAAGTCAACTATCCAGAAAGATCCCATTTCAGACCCTATATCAATGTTTTTATGGAGAAGGGAAAATTTTTTAAAGACATATCAACAAGTCATAAACAGTGTGTCTACCTCAGACAAACAAAGGGATGAGCAATGAGGTCAAAAATAACATACCATCAAGCTATTTTTTAACAAATGTGTCAAATATCAAGAAAAATAAGTGCTATCCAGAAAGGAATGACTTGAACTATGATTCGAGCAAGCATTACTTCTACTTACAGCTTCAATTGTATCTTTAAAGTATCAGTTGAAAAGAAAGTCTTCACTTTGACCATGGCGTGGATTTAAAATGCAAATGATGCGCTGAAAGCAAGGACAAAAGAGCTAAAACAGTAATTTTCCGCAAAATATTTAGCTCCTAGCGGTTCCAACAGCTCCTTAAAAGGCGTAAAGAACCTATAATTCTATGTATGCTCAAACACAACACCTACTAGCCTACCTTACCTTAACCAAACCACAACTACTGTACAATCACAAACATATAAAACCCGTCTCTTCACTAACAAAGAAAAATATGCAAAAGTGGGAGCTTTATAGAGCATATCTATAGAAGCTCCAACACAGTACCTAGACTAGCTTACCTTATTCTAAACATACCACAGCCTTAAGTAATTAGCAAAAAAAACAGCTCATCTTTACACTAGGAAAATAAAACATGCAAAATTTAAACAAAAGAGCTTTATTTGAATTAACAGTCCTCCAGTGTCTCAATAGTACTTAGACTCTACAAGGAAGCCATCAAAACATTATCTTTCATTAACTTTGGAACTTTGGCCTTCCAAACGAATTGGAAAATGGCTGCAGAGTTTTTCCTTTGTGTGTGTATGTGCGCACATGTGTGTTTCTTGTTTTCTGGAAGATAGCTAATTAACTGTATAAAGAATGACAAGAGAAAATAAGATAAATCAATTGATTCATGAGTACGCAAAAGAGGGAGGGGGGGTTAGGCCCAAGAATACCCAGTAGGTTAATGAGATCTCACAACCCTCACCCAACATTATCGCCACTTCCCCGGAATTCAGATATTAGTGTGGGAGAACAATACAGAAAAATAGCCAAAAGAGGTGTGGTAAAGTTAAAGTTCCCAGCCCAAGGTTCCTTCCATAATGAATCATAAGCCCTATCACCCGCCTTATACTTGGCAAACGAATAAAATTTGTTAGATACAGACTAAAAAATCCATGGACTAGCGCAGAAAGCAGGATTGAGGGGGTATGTCCCTGTTAGCTCATCACGCTCACTCTATGGAGACCATACCTCTCTATGTTTAAGAGGCACAGGGCCATGATGAAAGTCAGCTCCCAAAAAGGAGATGTTCTTAGACACCAAGCTACCAAAACCCATGTCCCCTCTTCTTTAATGTTTTGTTCTTTCATCTCCTGCTCTAAACAAAAAATACTGTTTTACGCAAACAAGATATTACACGAGTGGCAAGTATCACTCTAAGAACCTGGCAAAAAAAAAATACTAGCTCCGTAACATGAAGTTGCATCCTCTCTCCTCTTGCATAAAACTGTGAATCCACAATAAGAGAACAGAAGTTCAAAGAACAGAAGTGGTAAATAATATATTTCTCAAACTACCATCATTATTGACGCATGAGTTATTATGAATCTTTGATGATGTGAGTTGGTTTTGAGAGAACATGTGCCAGAGAATAATCAATATTATAAAGATAATAACTTTAATGGGCATCAATGTTAAGTAGTACAGCTTTCACAGTGAATACTTAAGTATCAACCACGCATAGTTGTCTTATATCCAACGCAAAGTTGAAGAGAATTTCCAAAAAACAAAAGGGGAACAGATCCAAGAACATAAGGATATAAACTGATATGAAGTTTTTTTTTTTTTTAAAAAAAAAAAGAGTACCATTTTTTACTCTTAAATTATGTGCAGCAGCAAACAATTTGTAACTTACTTTTATGCATTTATAGATGATTATAATAATTTCAGTACAATAAATTTGTAAAAATACCTGCTTCAGATAGCATATAACCCCAACATTAACCAGTTCACCAACATCACTCTCTGTGCTTTGCGATAGTTTCTCACCATCAATCCATTGTGTTGTAAGAACCTTTCTTGAAGTATACTTATTGTAGGTTTTTGGTACAACCACCTGAAAGTGTCAATATTAGTTAGGCAGATAGAGAATATTGTTGATTAAGACAAAATGTTAAATAGGAAATGATAGTCATGATGATGTCGACACAGAAAAATCAGCTCTTAAGAAACCCCACAGCATTATATTGATTTCTGGTATGATCATGACGACATCTTTGACTTTGGCAAGAAACAAAGAACTATGTCAAAATATTAGGAGGAGGGGTCATGCTTTTCAGGAAACGAAGCTGATGGATGCGAATATTAATCAAAGTTTTTACCTAAAGATTTATGATTTGAAAGTTATGCACTCGGAAAGAAACCTTCATAATTTTGAGGAAGAACCCTATTTAATCAACATCAAATTCATTTTATTGAGGCTATTTAATAGCTGAAATCGAGTGTTATATTCCAATAGCCACTTGAATTTTCTTGAGTTGGTACATAAAATGTTACATGGTAGCTTTTGGCCTTAGCCCTATGATCATACATGCATAACAACCGCCTAAATCTCTAGTTAACATGATCTTCTAATACTTATCATACATAAAATTTAGATACTTCTTTTACTGATGTGAGTCTAACAAGACCATGGGAACATAGCACGAATAAATCCCAACTCCTGGAAGAGTTGTGGGTCTCTTACCAATTGCAACCAATAAGATAGTCCAAACCCAAATATTAAAAACTCTGACGAGATATTTAATAGGTAATAGGCTCTTTGATCTTGTATCATTTATGGAGCAGCGGAAATCAGAGTACATGCTGCTGTGAATCTGTGATAACTGTCTAAAAATGCAAAAAAAAAAAAATGATGGGGGTGTTTTGACAAGAGAAAGTCAGAGTCAGGAGCTTGGTAGCGCAAAGTTTGTCAAAGAACTTGATTCCATATAAGGCATGTGTTTAAGTTTCTTGACAAACTCATATTGTAGTAATATGAATAACGAAGTCCTGAAAAAGCTAGCACAGAGGCAGAGCTGTGTCAGCATTTAAACATGCATGACATGAGAGATTTTCATCAAACAAACATTATTTTAGAGATATAGCTGACCAAGAACTAGAATCATAACAGCAGCAGCAGAATAGTAATGAATAAAGTTTCCCTTGTGGAAAAAGTTCAGATGTTGGTAAAATACAAGCAGCTTAAAAAAAAGATTATGAAAGGTTGACTTGCTGAAGTGTGGAAATTGGTCCTGTAGCAATTTTGTGGTTCGCTTGGAATGAAGTACCCCCATGGATTATGGAGGACATAACTTTCCCAGACAAGGTCTCAGGTTCCCTTTTGTTAGCTGGATCAAGCATTAGATATTGGGCAAAACCTGACATTTCTTGATTTCATAGATAATTTGCTTCATGATAAGCTCAGGGCATGAGTTTTTTTTGTCTATAGCCCTCCTTTTGTACATGGGTAACGCCCCCTTTGTTTTTTATAATATAACTCTTCATTACTATCATTAGTGAATAGAGGAGAGGAATTACCTGTGGAAGGTCCTTTCTCATCATTTCTGCAAAAAGCGTACCGTTTTCACCCTCATTAACATAATCAAGCTCTTCAAAGAAACGAGCTGCCCATTCATCGACTAATCCAACCACATCAACTGAGATCTGAAGATATTTATGAAAAAGAAGATCATCGATGTCAGATATAAAATGTATCAGCCCAAACAAAAGTCAGCATCACATAACCATAAGAGCAGGTCACATTAGACAGCATGTCAGACTGTTCCTCAGTAAAGAGCTACTAAACACACCATATAGTGCTTTTTGTGTAGACATTACATAGTGGAAGCATATCTGTGTTTCAGTCATTAAAATATTCTGAAATATTAAGCTATAATCTATCAAGCACGGAGTACTGGAAGAGTTTTCAACTTCTAGAATGAAAGAAAAAGAAACCCTAATCCAAACATGAAGGCCAGCCAGCCCCCCCACCCCTCTGAAGCACAGAATGTTAAGGTTCTTCAACCTTTTCAACAGAATGCATACTAAGTACTATTTGAGAAGAGATTGAAACGGCTCGCTTCTAGTTCTCTTTGCTAGTATATTAAACTTTTGTCTAAAACAAGAATTTAGTAGCTTGTATAATTCACAAAGATGACCCAGTTATGTGTGTTTCTAGTTATATATGTTTGTAGCTATGTATTTTCTTTCAGTGGCCTGCAACGATCCTATTTACATCTAATCTTTTATAAGAATTTGTAACAATCAGATTACCTAGTCCATTGAAATGTAACAGTTTGAGTTTTGTAAGACTTAGCACTTAATCCTATGGTCATGTGTGGCAATTGTTCCTCTAATTAAAGGTGTAAGCTTTTGCAATAATGGAACTTTCACTTATTTTCTACTTATTTATAGTTTAGTAAATCGGGGGTGTTGCATATAACATTTTCAAAACTTTATAATGATAGGAAACCGATACAATCTTAAACTTTCAGACCATCTTGTTGAAGTTATGGATCCAAAGGGGAATGCCAGATGATTTCTGTTAAAGGTTTTCCAACTTCCTTGAAAGAAATTGGCCAACCACCTTCTCTATTTAGATGTGGAAGACAAAGCTCCTCCTACAGCTTTTTTCTTGATTTGCGTGATGTGTTCAGAGATAAAACTCAAAAAAAAAGGCTGGAGAATAAAAAAAATTACTTACAAGTTACAGTAGCTTGTGCCTTACAAGTCTCTCAATCATATTTTACCCTAGTGACTTTGGTTTTCGTACTCTTTGGGCAGTATCATTTGCCTCATTCAAAAGATGTGTGTTACCTGTATTAAAAAAGTTTTTTTGAATGTAGAAGATGATTCTATGTAGAGGGTATTGTTTACTCTGAAGGTTTCAAGCTCCAAATATTGAAGCTTCAGTAGGCTGGAGTAAATCATTACAAATAAGTGTTACTTGACTTTTCTCTAGATGATAAGTCGCCTCATCATAGCTCAAGCGCATGAGCCTATTTGTGGTTAGCCCTGTATTTGTATAAGAGTGACACCAACTTGGTATCTTTCCAATACAATGATGTATTAGTTGTCTAGGAAAACAATAACATCCTCTTCTCAAATAATAACCCATTAAGAATAGAACTCCTTGTTTCCCTCCATTTAAAACCTTAAAGAACAGACTATTTCTACTCTCTATAAACAGAAAAAAGTTTAACTCTCTCTTTAAATTGGCTCAACTGTGCTCCAGCTCATGGAAAGTAGACCTTCACTTTCAACCTTATCATGAAGGGTTTCTTCTTTATCCAATAACAAAAGTTCTTCCAAATATACCAATAGCCTGTTAGCCTCACTTTCAACCCTTCTTTAACAACCTTTTACTTCCTGGTCATCTTAAAATCACTCCAACTCTCAACCAAACTTTCATTCCAACATATTCAACACTTCCAGCATGTGTTAAAAATGTCACAGTCAAAGTCTCAAAGCACAATTTCCATAAATAAAATTTTCTTGGTCTCACGAAAATCCAACATCATACATTAATAAACTCAGCTAGAATATCCTAAGTTATAAGCATCCTTTTGAATTGAAGTTGTGTCAACTCAAACCAGGAGGAGACATCTGCATTTGGACAAATTTAACTATCTTTTTTTTACGAGACAATCTAGCTAGAAAGATGGGAATCAAACAAAATAAATATCAAATTCATAAAAGTAACTATAGTCGATCGTTGGACCTAGAGCTGCACAAACCATGTCCCAAGGACGAAAAAAATATTCAAGACCATGACTCATGAGAAAATCAACAAACTCAGAAAAAACACCTTGTCCCCAAAAGTTGTCTGATGTAGGACCAGAATTCCAGTAAAATTACCTGAGGAAACTTGCGAAGAACCAATCCCAAGTTTCTAATGATGAACAAATCAACTGTTACAGTCTCCAGCACAAAAGGCCTCTGCACTTTAACAGCAACCAGATCCCCATTTTCTTTTAATCGGCCTTTATAAACCTGACCAAGAGATGCTGAAACAACATTTGCAATCTTAACATTTTAATTCAAATGACACATTTTTTCTAGTAAGCAATAAAAAATTGTGTATACCAGCAGCAATTGGAGAGGTTGACAGCTCGTCGTAAATTTCATGCCACGGACACCCAAGCTCTTCCTCTATTAGAGCCATCGCAACATCATCTGGAAATGAAGGAACCTTATAATACAACCAAAAAGGGAAAAATCATCATCAGAAACATATAAAGAAAAAGGTAAGAACTGACAAGACAGGCATATTTACTGATGCAGTAAACATTTTGAAAAACGATTGACAGCCACAAACAATGGTTGTATTGCTTTATGATCTAAGATAAACCTCATTGATACATACATGGGGGGCATTACCTGAAGGATGACTATGAAAATAAAATTTATAAGTAGTCAAAAATTTGGACGCATACTTGTTTGAGTTGTTTCCAATATGTCTTGACTAACAAAGTAGTACATTATTCAGATTAAAAAAAAACGGATCTCTCCTAATATTTCTAATACTAATTTTCAATCTGGAGCAATCTGATTTTTTAATTTTTTGTTTATGTGAAATTAGGCAAATTAGTTTTAAAATATGGTATCTTCTTCATACAATTTTATCAGGAATAGTTACTGATTTTGCACGATACCTATATATATAATTTATGTTTCATTTTTACTGTATACATTATCTCAAATGCAAATCATATTGATAGTTCTTTATTATCTACTCTAAATTTATGAAGAAAGAAGTATAACTTAATCAAAATAAAGAAGTTAGAGGAAATTGGAAAGGTTCAGCACGTGAAGATTTAATGGTTTAAGTGAATAATTTTAACTATACAACAGAAATTATAAAACCTGCTTGAAAATTTGACATGTGTCATCAACATTTCCTATAATAATATATTAGTAAATAAGTACATATAGGTAGGATTACCATTAAAATTTTGTCATAGATTATCTATTACCAATTTACTAGACCATTCAAAGAAACTACTTCCAAGAGTTCCAACCATGTTAACAGACTAGATGGATTTGTTTAAAACCAATCATTTCTTCCATTTTTTAAGTCAGAGAAGGTGGACAAACGGTCATATATTCCTCAAATTAATCCAAAGGATAATCTTTTCAAAGCTTAAGCCCGTACCATTTTTCATACCATCATTTAACACGTGTTGTATCACCTAAATTACTACTAGAAAAAATTTACATAAGCAAAAAAGTAAAAAACACCATTCAATTTAGGTTTAAGGAAACGATTCTTTGTACAAGCATATAATTCTACTTAAACTGGAAAACAAATAATTTAACTCAGATTAGTAAAAGTCCTTTTTATATTACTATATATTTATGGTATAATCATACTCTCTCCATCCTCTAAAAACCTTCATGATAGGTTTTAGTACACGTATTAAATATTTTAGCAGAGCCAGAAAAGTTTTTTGGCAAGTAAAACCTTTTAATGGAAAAAAGTTAGTAGGAAGAGGTTCCACGTTATATGATTTAAAATAGAGGGTGTGAGAGAGAGTGAGTGAAGGGGTTATATTAAATAAGTTGGACGCGTGAAGTTTCCCTTTTAGGTAATAGGATAATTTTTTGTGGACATCACAAAAAGTAATACAAGAAAGTTTTTTTTGGGACTTAGGGAGTTTATCGTTGAATCTATGTTAAAAGTACTAACTTAATCAAGCATCTAAACCTAATTACCAAAAACTAACATTACCAAGTAACTTTAGGCTCACAGTCGAGAAATGCCTTGCAAAGTTTCATGAGTAGTTTCATGAGTACAGGGACACGAGAGGGGAAAAAAGGTGAAGGGTAAAAGTGAGAATTCTAAATAAAAAGGGGCAATAATGAAAATTTCTTTGTTCTTTTTGTTTGTGATTGCTTTTTTAGTAATAGCCCAGACTTGGACATTAATTTTTTTATGTACTTCCTTCATTTTTTCTACTTGCACAAACACCCTTGACAATGCACCTTCAACACTGTCATCTCCAATCAAAAATACGTAAAATTAGAAAAGTTGATATATTAAAACTCTATATTAAGTTAAATCTAACAAGATCTCACATGACTTAATTTTTTCTTAAAGATTATTCACTAAAAAGGGTTAAAGCAAAATGTATGAATAGTGCGGCAATCAAAGTGTTGCAAGTAAAAAGAAATGGAGGAAGCAGACCACATAAGATATTGGTTTTGTCATTGTTACACTACATTGACGCTTTTAGTGATTGGAGAAGCAATCTTAGACGCCCCTCTACATTGACAACTAGGGGATGAGTCATCATCTAGACAATTGAGAATATTCCCGAGTTTTTCTATAATAGGAAACTTAATAATTTACTATCAAGATGGAAAAAAAATCAAAAAACCCTTTTAAGGAACTCATAATTCAGATTTCCATCTTTCACGGGACGATACATGCAGGCAAGCATGATGCAGCCTAAGACAGCTCCAGCGAAGAAGCTTAAGGGAATTCCAGGTTTTCGCGGCTGGAAGCTTATTAGTTCCATACGAAAGCTGACTAGCTTGTTAGTAGAGGTGACATTTGATGATATTACAGGCCATGATGCTCTACAATTAAGCAGAACAGATCCCAAGGAGAACGCTATAGGTGCTCGAACAGCCTCGTTCATGTAGTCTTGGTGAGCATGATATGCTAAGTGCCAAATGTGAAGCTATGTAGCATCCATGTGAACATATTGTGACAAATTGCCTACACAAACAAGAGGGACACCCCATAGAGGAAATGTGTTTGAAGGTCATATGTCCAAGTCAGCCACATTAAGAAAATGATTTCAGAAATCAGGTGAGAAGACTAGCAAATATGATAAGGGTGAAATTGTGAGAAGCAATCTTGATCCATACTAAAAGGAAAGAGAACATATTTTCTATCTACAGATGCAGGAAACTCCTAAATCAAATCCCCACCAATGCCATCCCTCCCACCATAATGGTGCTAATACTGCCAATGGCCAATGCCACCCCTCTAGTGCCAACCATTTGCTAATGGAACCACCATCACACTGCACAAATAAAATCAATTCTAATAAGCACCATCACAGGTTCCTTACTTTATGATAGGGAGAAATAGAAGATAGAAAAAATATAACATTTTAAGCACATCTTCTTTATAGGTCATGTGAAGGTAAGGGCAATAGACTTCAGAAGGAGAAAATAAAGGATATAGAATAGTAGAGATGAAAGTGCTTTGTGGTAGTTGGTCAGAGTATATTGGTTGTATCTTCAAAATAAGTCTAATGGGATAAAGGAGTTGTGGAATCATGTGACAATCTTTGCTTCTTTGTAGTCATTAGCATCCAGGGCTTTTCCTACTTGTTTGCATACATATGTCCAGTGCGGCCGGCAAGCTTTTTTCTAGTTCTTAGTGGATCCTCTTAAAAGACTTATGGTCATACATGCTCCATCAATGAAATTATCTTTTAACAAACCTATTGATCTAAAGAGTCCGGCAACAAGCCAACCTAGCATCATATCACACCACCAAGAAAGACCACCACTGTAATAAAAAGAAGTTCAATTCTAGCAATTTCCCTACCACTGTAATAAAATGAAGACTTCCACTACAAGGTATGTTTATAAAGAATCCTAATATGATGCCAGAAGTCAGTGTAACATTAGAAGTTGATCAATGTCAAACATTCAAACTTCATGAGATGAAAGAGAAATTTTTTGAAAAGCTGTGAAAAACTGAACTTAGCATCCACACACAATGACTACCATAATCAACCTCATCTCATATATCATTCCCAATCACCAAAAAGGTAAAAGTCTAGCTCACTGAGGAGAAGTCCTAGTCAGAGATATGTGATTAGCTCCTAGACGAGAGAGTCACTTTCTTACGGAGCAAGCTTGTTGGATTGTAGTCTAGTGGAAACAGAGTGGGTTGGCACACTTTGAAGAACCACAATTTTGAGCAGAAAACTAAAGAAAGAAGAAGACTGTTAAATTGATAATATGAGTATGAAAGCAAAAATAACCTCGAGGTTATAGATAATCTCCCAAATACAAACTAAAACTAAATGGAACACTCATTATTATTCTTCATAATTTCTCTGATGCCAAATTTTAATGAACTGGAAGATTATGAAAGAATTGAAAACATGAAGAAGATGAAAAGAATTGATGATATAAAAGTTATAGAAAATAATAAGATAGTGCAAGCTTTCCAGAGGCGTGTTCTCTCCCAACTAACCAAGTAAAGAAAATAATCTCTTATCAATGTTCTCCATAATTTCTCTCTCCCTAAAGTTCTCTATTTATAGGCTAATGTGTTCCCTTAACTAACAGATTTCCCCAACATGCTCTTCCCATGAACAATCATTGCATGCCTCTTCAACTTACTGCACTTGCAAATTTCATATGGTTTCTGGGAATTCTTGCTCGTGTTCTTTATATGATTTGCAGCATAACTAAGACTTTCATTTATAGTTAGCTAACTTCTCTTGGACATCAGGACTGAACAATCCTCTTTCTCTACAAAATAAAATGGACATTATTATAGTATTTATCCTTGGAAAGAAAAAGGAATAAGTATTGTACTCCATATATAGGAATAATGATCTAAGCCTGAGAATGATAGAACAAAACAAATTGAAGGTAAGATACCATAAGTATGCAAGTGATTGGAGCTTAGACTAATCTTTTCAAGGGGATAGAGTCAACTTCAACAGAAAAACGCTATGAGAAACCCCATATAACCTTGTCACAAAGCTTTTGGAGTTCAGTCATTGCAGTTGGTGACAGTATATCTGGTCTGATGCTCAGAGCCTGCCCCAGTTTGATATATGCAGGTCCCAAGGAGGTCACAATCTCCCTCAATTCAATCGCTCGTGCAACTTCATTCTGACATGAAGGGGAAACTAAACATTAGCATCCAGCAATAGAAAGCAACTGTAATTGGATGACATCACTCTGGTGTCCTTTCTAATAATATAGATTTATAAATAACTTGTGAATATAAATAAAAATCTACCTCCTTGACTTTCTTATTGATGACATCCCATCCAAGACGAGAAAGAAAGCCTCCTGCAACAGAAAGCAATTGTACAATGCGTGTAGCAACAGCACGTGGGCGCTTGCCCCAATAGGAGGAAATGCTGGCAGGCTCATATACCAAAGGCAGGAACTCGCTGCTTTCATCAACCTGGACATTAGCAGGAATGATTTCACCCACATTTTTACCAAAAGGGAACTAGTTTTTGTAGATTTGGAAAAGAGTTTACTCATAATTTTGATACTAAAATCCAAGTCCAAAAGAAAAACAAAAAATACTTCAAAAATTTCATATAGAATAGTGTAATAACTCCTTTGCCCATGTAGAACATAGCGTGTTCTGTGGGACAGCATCGCCACAGCTTGGCTCATTGATAGGAGCTAAGTGTTGTGCAAGAAAGCAAGCATCCCTATGGTGTTGGTGGCACACCTTAGAAAAGATATCTAAGGAGAGATATTTTCATATTAAGGTTGAGTATTAAGCTATATTAAGTTAGCTGGGTAGGCCTTGGGTTCCTTTCCAGGATTATATGGCCTTCTACAGTGTAGGGTTCATTTTGAGGAACATAGCTTTCGCTAAATAAGCCTCTATTAGGGGGTAGAGGTGACTCAAGTCCATTGGGGTGGGGAGGCTCATGGAAGCTCCTAGGTGCAGATTGGGGAGTGTTGCATGATGTAGCTATGTTGCCTTGATCATCAATAGTATATAATAAAGTTATGCGTAGGTTAAGCTATGCTATAGGTTGGATGCGAGGCAATGGTTGCCCTCGGCAGTGAAGGACATTTGCAATGCATTGATAGGTGGGTTATATGTGGCTAAGGTGTGTTGCACTAGACTTGTCTAGCTAATGCAGTGAAACTAGTGGCTTAGTGGGCTTGATTGCCTAGGGTTGACTAAAGCTAGCTCGTACTAATCCTAGGCATGGACTGTGAAGTGTGTTAGGTGTTGTAAGGATCATATGCCATGAGATAATCAGGATGGATGACCTAGCGCATTTTATCTACGAAGTGGACGCGTAGCAGCTAAGGATTAATGCACTGAATGATTAAGTGTATGAGTAGTTTATTAAGAGGGCGGTTAGTTTATTCTTGTAACTACCAAGTGGCTTATTGTGTAATAGGATAAACACATCAGTTTGGTATTAGTCATCGTTTAAAAGATTCTCTATATATAGGAGACCTTGGAAAATTGTAAAGCATTTATAAATGTTATAATATTACTGTGTGTTCTTCATAATATGGGAGAGTTTACATTAGGCTGGTTAGAGTGACTAATGCCATCATAGAACATTGAAAAGGTGTGCGGGTTTTCATGATCTTGTTGTTTGCTTGTAAGTCTCAACTGAAGTTGATTCTCAAGAAAGGTAACCGTCTAAGGGCTTTACATGTTCCTGAACAAAGACGGTTGAAGGAGAAAAATCGAGAGTTCACGCAATTCTCTCACGAAATTGTGGATGCATTTGATGAATACAATCATTCAACCTGATTGGACTTGCTTTCTTTTAAAGATTGTAGGAAGCAAAAGGTAAAAGTGAAACGATGCCTCCAAAACCATTAAAGGCTTCTATTCAACAAATACCGTTAGGGATTCAATCCATATCACCTTCAAGGAGTTAACGGAGATAGAATGAGTAAGAGAAGAAATATTGATTCTAAAGAAGGAAATTAGGGCACCAAACTCTTTGCCTCTTCCTAAAGAGAGATTGAAGATTTCGGATCCTAAATGTTTGATAATAGCATGATTCAAAGGTGTTGGAAAACTTCATTTGGGATATGGAACACTTTTTCAAGGTAAGCAATCGTAAGGATGAAAGTGAAGGTTGATGTTCTAGCATTGCTAGGGGATGAAAAACTTTGGTGGTGTTCAAGCAGATAAGACAATAAGGCGGAAATCTCTAGGTAGGAGTCAATGAAGGAGAAGTTGCGAAAACAATTTCTTCAAAATAACATGTCATAGATTACAAGTGAAAAATTGCAAAGTTTGAAGCATAGAGGTATGTCTTGAAGAAGATAAATTGTTCTTGTTTATTTCTCAACTAAAGTTGTGCGCACAAAAAGAGTTTTGATGATAAGAGATTGAAGATTTGAATAGTGGAGTAGTTCCTCCAAAAGCATTGAAGCATTGACAAACTGGAAATCAAATAATGCTAATTCTGATAGCATCAGATAGGGTAACAAGTCCGAGAAAACAGCAACCGTGGAAAGAAACTAAAGTGTGCAAAGAAAAATTGGAATAAGTTTGAAAACGGTGAATCCCTACTAACAAAAGGCTCCATTTTACAATGGAAGTCGTGTACAAGTTGAAGTTAAGAAGGATATTTCGGTGGAGGTACCCAATGAGATTGTTTTGAAGGGACGATAAGGTGTGATCGAGAAGGAATTGAGTACTAGGCCTTTTGCTAAATCGTCATACATGATGGGACCCTTAGAGTTGGATAAACTACTTAAGCATCTAGATGGATTGTTGGATTATGGCTTCATTCAGCCTTCAAAGGCACCATATGATGCTCGTGTTGGAAAATGGATGGCTTCATGCACATGTGTGTAAATTACCAGGATTGAAATAAGGTCACAGAGAAGAATAAGTATCCAATCTCCGAAAAGAAGGAGATGAAGCCAAAACTACTTGTGTAATATGGTAGATTAGAATCCCCGAAGGAGATGATGCCAAAACTACTTATGTAACTAGATTTGATAGTTATGGATTCCTTGTAATGACATTAGCTTAGAGAAGCATCTTAACATCTAAATCTAGTTTTCAAACAACTTAAGAAACACGAGTTATTAGAAGAAGGAAAAATGTGAATTTTTTAGGAGTGAGATAATGTATTGGGACCATTTGATAAGCAAAGGGCATGTTAGAATGGATGAGTTTAGGTAAAGGTGATTGTTAACTAGGAGACACCTAAAAATCTCAATTGTTGAGGTGCAATAATGTTGCCTAGGTAATATAGTGTGCCTGGTGGCTTAGTGGGCTGATTGCATGGGGTTAAGTAAAGGTGTTGACTAAAACTAGTTCATGCAAAGCGTGGATTAATACTAGCTCATGAGAGGCAAGGACTGGGAAGTGTGATAGGCGCTGTATAGCTCAAGTGCCATGCACATATGATACGAGAATGCTTTAGTTTGCAAGCAGGTTAGTGTAACGAACGCCATCATAGGACATTGAAAAAAGGGTTATGCGACAAGAAGCGTTGTAGACTAGTAGTACAGTAAAAGATTGGACAAAGTAAAATAGTAGGCCAAAAAGGAAACCTCGACCAGGCGGAGTTGGACATCATCAGCTGCAAATTGGGAGTCGGTTAGATTCTGGCCCCTAAGACCCCTCATAAGTATAGCCAAGTCTTCATTTTCTTCCATCTGTGCCCTCACTCGCTTGATCTCAGCAGACATGTCGCCGACTCTCTGCAGATTTGAGTCGTAATTGTCATAAATTCATAAATACACACACACATTAAAACATGAAATGAGGAAAGAGTAGTAGGATATCGTACCGTTCCAGCCATAGGAGAGATTTTCCGTCCACTAGGGCCATCAGAATCGGAATTGACAGCACCATTGCGGGACCCAGGAGGAGTTGCAGTTGTAGTGGCGCGAACCCTCAACTTGCGCCGGCTCAGCTTCTGATTACGATGGTAGGAAAAAGAAGAGGGTTTCGAGGAATATGAATTCAGGTCAGTCGGGTATCCTAGAACTGGTAAAACCACCGCCATGGCACTGTTGCGGGAGAGGAGAGAGAAATTTAGAGTGTACTCTTTTTTCTTCCCTACTTTTCATTCTCTGCATTCCCCTCCTCCTTCTTCATCCTTTTTTTTTTTTTTTTTTTGCGGTGTTTCTTCAGTCACGTATTTGTTGCTCTCTCAGCCACTTAATTTCGACGCAGTTTTAGTCCCTTTATCAATAACGAATTAAATAATCCCTTATCAACAACTTTTCTTTTTCGCATTTTAATAATATTCAATCTTTTTTTTAAACTAATTATATTCAATCTTTTTTTTAAACTAATAATATTCAATCTAAATACTAACAAATACTATAAAAAAAATTAAAACTTACCGTAACTAAAATTGATTTGAAATTTTAAAATCAAAAAGTTAATACAAATCACTAATATATAAGGGTAACAAACCAAAACCTGAATTAAGTAATAAAAAGTAAATCCCTAACTTTAAAAAAAAAAGCTAAATTATCTATGAAACATTAGTGTAACCAACTAACTTGACTTCATCACAACATTTCTCTAAGCTGCATAAGCTCTACAAACCACTCGAAACTTTACATCATGAAACAAAAGGTCTCAAGGCTTACAATGCTAATTAAAATAATCATATGATTTATCTAAAGTCAAACGTTATGGATTATTTTAGATAAGAACATCAACAAAAGCTTGCACGTATTCTGTTGGAGCATATGATCACCCACTCTAATACGTAATCGAATCTAGCTGCAACTTTGTTAAATCTCAACATTATGATGATCTGATTCCAAATATCAATGGCATAGCTCATTAAAAGAACAAGTGATTCACTTATCCACTTGCACTTAGACACAAGGGACTTGTAGTGAGAGTCATTATATTCCATACAAATAGCCTATATAGATTGGGGAGGCTTTATTATTTTAAGACTTTTAGCCAAGTAATGAACCAACTCATATAAGAATACTTATTGTTACATATTAGCCTTCTTCAAGGAACCTTAACATGATGACTCTAATACTTGACTTATAAGGAACATCTTGTTTTGTAACAACAAACCACCCTCCTAAATCATCATTGAACTCTTTGGAACAAACATCTGTTTTCAAGGCACCAAGAAGCTAAAATCGACTACTACACTTCATCAAGATTTATATCTCTACTGATCCATCTACCCATAAGAGCTTAGCCACAAAATCTTTTTTCCACAAACACGTGTCTTTGAAATTCTAACCTCAAACACATATTGGGAGACAAAGACTACTATAAGAGACAATTGGCTTTCTTTATAGGATTTGTGTTTCTTGTTTATTGAAAAATCCTACAATAACTATATATTGTTTTCAATACATTTTTTGGAAGGAGAAAAAAATATGACAACATAAGGCTTAAAGACTAAGAAGAATGGATTCGGTAGTTAAAATCTCCTTACATATGATAAATGTCTAGCAATCTAGCATAAGGACTTTTATGTATATGAAACAAAAAAGGAGCCTACAAAAAGGAATGCATTTCAAAATTATGTATTTCTCCTTCTATGAGTTACCACCGAATAAGAAACCACTCTTCTCCATATTTGATTCCAAAATAGAAGTAAAGGAGAAAGCATATAAAGCCTTAAACCAGTGAGATAAAAATAAAATCATCCTTGGAAAACAATAATAGATCATCCGTAAACATTAAGGAGCTAAACAATAGATCATATCATCCGTAACAACAACAGATCATGATCTAAAAAGTCATGTTGGGCATGTCCTAAACCCCATAACCAACAGTCTCATTAAGGAGCTTATCTAGCATATGAAGTGAAGGAATATTGGACCATCCCAATTGCCTAAGTCATGTTGATCCAACATAGTGACTAGTATTTAAGGATAAACCCACTACATACTTGATCTATGTGTAAGCTATAAATACCTTGTTTATGATCCCATGCAAAGGTAATTTTCATTTTGATTACACAAACACTGGTATTGGAGGATTTCCTTGGATCTTAAGCTATTTTAAGACAAATATCATAGAAATTTTTTTTGAATACACCCTCGAGGCTAGCAATATTTATTACGTAGGTGTTCATCATCTTTAGAGATTCAAATAAATTCTTCACAAAGTCCAAATCTATAGATATATTCAAGATGTAATTTCCCATCAGTTTCTATATAGGGACAAGAAGAAAGGGTATTATGGGTATATTTTTTAAAAATGCAAGGGTATATGGTGAATTTTAAAAGTAATGTGGAGGTATATGTTGGTGTCTTAACTGAAAACTCAAGGCATATGGTTTAAAAAAAAACACTCCCAGTTCCATATAATTTTGCAAGTGAATAAATATTTTTTTCAAACTCCTTTCGACTACAATTTAGAAAAACAAAACAAAAAAAAAAGATCAAGTTGATCTAAGTGTAATTAAGTATATACTTTTTATGATAAATGAATAATAAAACATGCCTTTGAAAGGTCAATTTGCATTTTTTGAGCAATTAAAGGGTAAGTTACTAATACAATAAATAAATCATAATACATGTCCTTAAAGTTTAATTTGCAGAGTTTAAACGAACAACTAACCTATATCAACAAACACCTTTGTGAATACGTAATACACGAAGTTGAATATGGCAAAAAGGAAACACAACCACTCAAACCACATAAGTACTATTATTAAAACCTGACAAATACACTATGTCATGATCACACATCAATCAATTTTCTTTTCTCATAGCAAAACTGTTAAGGCCAATGTCTAAACGAGTTCATGACCTCCATCATTATCATGGAGCTTTAAATCTTAGTAACACTCAAATGTATCAACTTATTATTCTTTATATAATGTAATAAATGTTCAACTCGTAATGCTTAAAATATAATTAACAAAATTAACTTAATATTATTTTGTTCATAGATAATATTGTTATAAATAGATGACATGAAAAAAGGAGAGGAAAAATAGGGTTGTTAAATTAAATTATTTTATACTAATATAGTAAACTACTCAAAAATCTAGTCTAGCAATTGTTAATTAGTCATTTTTATATCTCAAACTATGTACAATGAAACTTCTATATTTAACAAAATAAAACATAAACCTAAGTTAGTACAATGGCCTTCATCTACTGGGCCAATAACTTGTTGTCTCTGAAATGAATAATATCTCATGCATTAGAAATTTTTGTAAGAAAATAAAATTAACTTTAAATTAGAAGTAATATGACATACAAAAGAAATCAAACTCTACAAATACTATTCACATTGAATTAAATTATTCTCCACTTTGATAAAACAATAATCGTTGTATATCAATACTAAAATTTATTTATATTTTACTCCATAATGATGTTATCTTTAACAAGGAGGCCTAATGGTCTACTGTATTGTTGAGGTGAATTTTGACCTAATTTAATTGATTATAGGCGAAAATCAAATATTTACTGCATAAATCACCATTAATAAAAAAAATGCCAATCCCTAAAAACCCAAACTAGAAACTCTAAATATAAGCTAGTATATCATAAAATGAAAAATTTATTGTAAATAATAACCTGCACACGTCTATGATCATAGTAAAAGGTTAGTGTAGTACTACGTACTTCGTCAGGCAAACATATATAATAAAAAAGGAGTATTTTGCTAGAAACTACCACGCAAAAAGACCATCTTGTAAACAATTACCATATAAAACCAATATTTTGAAAAATTACCATATAAAAAGTTTCAATTGCATGAGTCTACCACATAGTGGTTTTTGGGAGTTGAACTAGTTTTGCAGGGTTGACTTGGTACGTGAGAGGCATTTGTGACTGGGTAAAAAAAATCCCTTTATTTTCCCCCTTATTTCCTTCCTTCTCTTCCCTTTTTATGGGGCTTGAGGACATTCATGTCTTGATAAATTCAAGGCAATAATGGAAGCTATAAATAGACTCAATGTAAATACTAGCTCCATGGATGTAACACCCCGATAATTCCCATTTTCCAAAAATCAAACCTTTGGGAACCGACTAGTGTGCTACCGTCACGTTTTCAAACGTTAAGACTATAAAATAAAGTTTTATAGCGGAAAAAAAAGACTTTTCGAAATAACATCAATCGTAAAAAAAACTCCTAACATAACAAATTGGAGCCGTTAAGACCCTTACTATAGCAAATCAAATCAAATGTAAAATATTCTGAAATCTAAATTAAAGCAACACTCCACTCAACCCACTCATGCATAAATACTCGACTGGATACCTGTCAATAACCTGCTCCCAGTAATACAAGTGTAAGTATTGACTCATCACAGTATCATTTAAAGATAAAAGCCATGACAAAAAAAATACAAAGAACATAATCAGCAAGTTGAGTGCATACAAATTACAATGTATAATAATTAAAATAACATTTAAATAACATTTTACTCAACTGACATGACAAATTAGTTAATTACTTGGATTAAGTAATAAACCAGGTTGTATACCCCATGTCCTGATTAGGATATCAAATAGATAAATAACTCATGCACTCCAGTCGGAGGGCATCAAAATACAATATAAATCCAGATGGTAAAAGGACGTTTTCCATCACCATAGCTACATGAGATCTCAACTAACCCCAATTTAAGTTCAAAATTAAACGTTATAAAAGAGAGACTCGTAGATCACCCGACCTCCGGTAAAAGTCATAGATAACACCCCACGAAGATCCAATCCTTGATTGTCAATACTCTAAACGTGCACTAGCCTAGAGTTTTATTACTAATCCTTCTTTCTCTCTACATGATTTACTATTTATACTCGATTTACACAATCACCACATCACACACGTGCAAACATTACAGTTACACAATCAATCTATATTATACTGTAATTTTAACCTTTTGATTTCCTTCTTAACTTTTTAACCTATTGATCAGAGTCAACTCCCTTCGTCATTAAGACTTGAAATTCTCCTTTACTCATTCCATATTGTCAGTAATGAAAGAGATATATTAAACAACCTCATAGATTAAATGACTAATTAATTTCACTTGAATCAACTGTTATTCATCAACCACATCGGATTACATTCTCATTAGTGCTAGTGGTTACACATTAATCATCACTTATCAATACCAAAATATAATCCAATACAATCTAAATTAAGGAGTACAACTTGTCAATGTATGAACAATAATACTCTAAACTTCTTAATCATGAAACCAAGCTTTCTATTTTCGATCCTAGCTCATGCTTCTAGGTCAAGGCATAATAATCCATACGTACATTGAGTAAACCAAGCGAGTGACCACTTTTCTATAGCTATGCACCTTATACGAATTGATTTCCTACATCAAATAATACCGCCAATATAAATACACCAATACCCAAAATTTACAATAATAATACTAAGTCTTCTAAGGTTTTAAACCATTCCAAAACATATTTTTAAGTTCTCAAAGACAAACTCTACTAGCTCAAACATGATACTACAAATATTAGTTGAAAATTCACTAAAATACATAATATAAAATTCACTTTTTATAACTTTACAAATTTGAAAATCTGTTTTCAATATAGTATAACAAAATTACTCGCAATTGTATTACAAAATAGTCTTAATTTAATGTATGTACTAATAGTATATAATTTCAAGATTTAAAACATGAAAATCTCATCAATCAAACCCTGATCCAATATGTGCAATGAAATTTATTCCCAATACCATAGTATTAAATTTTTTTTATCAAAATCCATCATACTACAGTCAAAATTTGATGAAACAATTACTAGTATAAGAATTTAAGCCTTAAATCATGAAAACTAACATCTTTAATACTAAAACATATGATCATAAAATCTGAAAAATTCATTTCAACTATAACCCCATAAATATTAACATAGATGATTAACAAAATACTTATAATTTTATGTAAAAACTCAAGAGCATAATATCAAAAACCCTAATTCATGAGACTAACCCTAGCCATTAATTATTTATGCATAAAAATTTATAAAAATTGTAGGATGCATAAAATAATTTATAGAACGTATAAATTTATATAATTTCAATATAAGTTTAACACATAAAAAAATCAACATAAGTATCTTATAATAATTTATTAAACATGCATACTAGGCATAGGAATTAAGGAAGAAAAGAAGGGAAATTAAGAAGGCGGCAGTGGCAGATGGACGACATCGGTAAGGAGGGGCGGCGACAGGAAGTTCACGACAAGGGGAGAGAGTGAGTTCAGGGTTTTGGTGAGTTATGAGATATGTGAAGTAAACTAAGGGATTAGGATTAAGTGGTATTTTGTAGTTTTTTATACATTAACTTCATTTATTGCATTGTAGTTTTGATGTCACTTAATGGATGATCATCATATGTGTAATACCCCATATTTTAGACATTATATTAAGAATATTTTAGTACAAAATAAATAATTTAAAAATTATTTTGGCACCAATCACAATTATGGAACTTCATTTATATATTTATTTTATAAATTTATTAAGAAAATTATTTAATTTTATAAATAAATATTTAATTCCTCAATTATTCCATTAAAATTCCAAAAAAAAAGCCCTCTAAAATATCCAAAGTATCCACTTTTATTCTAGAATATTCTAAAAGCTTTTAAAACATTATTCTTAACAAAAAAATATAGTTTAATATATTTATAAAGATTATTTTTTAATTTAAAATGGATAATGTTGAAAATATGATATATTTACCAAAGAAAAAAAAATATATATTTTAAAAAAAAAATTCGACCATATCTAATAATGGTCAGCTACCATGATTAGAATTTAAAAAAAAATATAATTTATTATTATATATATTTAACCCTAATTTAAAGGATAATTTTAGTTGAAAAGATAAGTTTAAATTAAAAATAATTGATTTTCAAAAAAAAATAATAAATTCTATCCTTATCCTATCCTTTTCCTATGATTTATATTTCAAAAAAAAAATTTATTATAAAATTTTATCTTTTTTAACTAATTCTAATTGGTTTGTTTTGAATTAAATAATTTTAATTGGTTAAATTATTTAATAATTTAATTATTTTATAATTAAAAGATTTTTCTGAAATTTTGAGGATAATTATCAATTTAAATTCATATTTATCTTTTAGTGTTTTAAAATTCTAAAATTCATCCTAAATTCTACTATAAATAGACCCTTAAATCTCACCTAATTCTTCACACAAAAATCATTAAACTCTTTCTCTTTCTCTCAAACTTTCTCCCTCTCTCTCAAGCCACTCTCTGCATCTCTTCGGCCATCTGGTGCCACCAACAACCACCAGCCTTCGTGAGCATCCTATTTCCCTAACTATTTAATTGTTTTAATTATTTTGCAAATTGTTTAATTCTTAAAACT
The DNA here is from genome assembly GCA_026401315.1 of Dysphania ambrosioides. NCBI lineage: Eukaryota > Viridiplantae > Streptophyta > Magnoliopsida > Caryophyllales > Amaranthaceae > Dysphania > Dysphania ambrosioides. The sequence continues at coordinate 68,426 of CM048663.1, read as the reverse complement.
ATTTCTAAACATAATTAAAGTTTCAATATTATATGCATAATTATTGTGTTGCATTGTGTTGATTAGTTTATCTTAAATTGATAGGAGGATCAACTTGAAGTTTAGTAAAGAGTTGTTAGAAAGTACTAGAATTTAAGGTACGTATATGTGTTAAATCTTTTTATGTGCAATTGAATATATTATTTTGTGAATTATATTGTGCTAAAATATTTTTTAAATATATGTTTATATATGGCTAGGTATTTGAAATTTCGATAACAAAAAAAAGGGTGATATACATTTACCTTATTTTATTTAATATGTATCATGTTTCAAAAGGGCCGAATGACATTTGAGATTTTATAAATTTCAATGAACTTTAATAATTAAAGTAAGGTATTTGTATTTAAGAAGTTATAAAAGGAGAGTTATTATTATTATATATTACCGCTTGATTTCATAATCAAGAAGGGTTCATGCTTCAAAGTCCACTTGTTGGCAAATAAAAGGAAACTCCAAGGATAGATCCGTGATGGGATAACTAACTTGGGGGGTGTGCACACTTAGGATCAAGGAGGGGATATAAGAAGAGGAAATTGTTTTTATTAAGTGTTTTAATAATTCCATTTGTATTGGATTATTATAAAGAAAGGTTCGAAGTTTGTTAATATATAAGAAGGCAAGTTTGAAATGAAGGAATTTAAAAGTCAAAGTATTTCTTTTATCATGTATACGTACACAGTGTTTTTACATTGACACGTATTTTCCTATTTGTTTTGGTTCACCTTACTTATCATTTATGGTGAGTAGGTTTGCAGGAATAAATATGCATGGGAGCATTACATCAAGGGGCACATACTAGTTAGGAGTTTTATAATTTTTCTTAATCAAATTTTGTACCTTTGGATAATCAAAATTATAATTCTTTTTAATAAATAAATTGAGTTTTTCTTCCGCTGCAATATAGTAGTTAGTTAGCACAGCCGAAGCGTGGTGACACGTGGCAGTAATACCCCTAAGTTACTAAAATTACTATCATTATTATTATTATTATGTTAGTAATTTGGGGGTGTTACAATATGTATATGGACGTTGGTTGGTGTAATTAAAGCAATAAATTTGGATGATCATCGTACGAATTTGGAAATTTGTGCGTAGTAGGGATCAAATTAAAGCGTACAAAAAATACTTATATGTAGCGGGTGTCCCCAAGACCCAACACTTATTAATCTTTTATAGCAACTTTAAATTCTGGAAATATAATAATTTGCGGCGTATAATACCAATACGCTGCAAATTAATGTGTTAATAAGCGGTGTATTATGCCAGAAATCGCCGCAATTTAGTGTGTTAATAAGCGGCATATTGTTATATACCTGCCGCATATTAATAATAATTTACAGCGTAATTTTACGTCGCAAATTGAATTAATTAATTTGCTGCTATCCTAAATGCTGCTAGTGTTTTGACGCTGCATATAATACTAAATAACCCGTCGCAAATTAAATAATTTCTACTAGTAATAATTTTATAAGATGTGAAGTACTAGCTTTCAAGGTCTGTTGGGTTTGGTGGATTTCTTAATAAAAAATATCTTTGGTAAAAGCAATTTAGTTTAAAATAAATACTCACATATTATAAATAATTTGATATTTATTTTGGGATTATGTATATATATATATATATATAAAGTATATGTATTGCCAATTTTTATAGTAATGTAAAGAAAATATTTTCAATAAAAATGTAATCAAAATCTATTAATTTTCGGGGATCACAATGGATAAAAATCTGGATTAAAAGGACTCCAATTATGACGACCAATCACCTCACTTAACCTAACGGATGAGGAGCTCCAAGAAACAGTGTGACTACGAGAAGGTGATGGTAGAGGAGGTGCTTACACACCTCTTGTTTCCTTATCATCATTATTAGGACCACCACTATGAGAAAACTCTAAATCAGATGCATCACCCGTTCTTTGTATGTTAATTATGTGTACATCATTGGCATGGCCTCTCCATGAGCAGCGAAAACTAACCAATCGAACTTTCTCGCATAGGCTCTATTGTTGAAACAACCATTTATTTTCACTCACTAAGCAAAAATATCAAAACTAGAACAATGGTTTATCAAATTGAGCAAAATAAAGACAGAATCAAGTTTAGAAGGGGAGAGAAGGAAGTAAATAAAGAGAAATAAGGGGAAAATAAAGGGAAAAAAGATAGATTTTTCATATAGTTACACGTACCTCACACGTGCTAAGTAAACCCCACAAAACCAGCTTAACGCCCAAAAAACATTATGTGGTGTTATCATGTAATTGCATTTTTTTATAAAATAGTTTTTAACAAGATTGATTTTATATGATTGTTTTTCATACGATGATATTTTTACCCAATAGTTTCTTGTAAATTACCCTAATAAAAATAATCATAAGATGTTTTTAATTGAATATTTGAAAAAAGGACTTCCTGAGTTTGTGGACACGAACGGGTGCAGATGATTTGAGAATAATCATCCACGTGTCAGGTTTAACAATCGAGAAGTGGATCCTCCAGTTAAAGATCCGTCTATGCAGACAAGTACCAAACTCGTTATCACCTTCGCCCAACCTCACATCCTCTCCCGGTCGACTACGCCCAGCCTCCACCCGGTTCTGCGACCTTGAGCTACAGCTGTACAAGTTGCCTCAATAAAGGTAAGCGTATCTATTTGTTTGTTCAGAAATCCTCAAATTCAAGTCAATTGCAGTCACTACCCCGTAACTACTATAATTTTTGCAACTGTTGAGTATTTATATGTAATTATGTTAGATGTAGTCTGTACTAGGTAAATATTTGGGGGAGAATAGTAGAATACTGGTATATTTGATGTTTTTAGAAGTTTATATGTTGAAAAGAGAGAGTTAGCATCTGTTCACTCTGAGAAATCCTTTTAACTTTATTTATTTGTTTATTTAATTGGTCGGATCAGGAAATAGTCAGTCCATGGCTGGTGTTAGCAGTCAGGCTGCACCTGGCGGGATGGTGTTCTTTTCTCATCCCTTGTGTTCCAGTTATCACACAAACATTTCAAGGAGTTATCACAAAAACATTTCGAGGATGGACGACTTGAGTTCCAGCTATCCCACAAACATTTTCAGAAAGGGTTCTCGCAGATGGATTCGACAAAGGCGTCAGGCTTTTTCATTCACACTTTCAGCAGCTTTGGTGGAGGCCAATACACCAGCTCTTAGTAAAGGGACTAGCAGGGGCATTGCCAAAATTAGTGATGATACCTTACTCACTTCGTCCAGAAGGAGAAGTCTCACTGATGATATGCAAGCTGAGGCCAGGGCCATGGCCAGAGCAGCCGCCGCTTCTGTCTACACTCCTGAAATGCTTGCTACTAAATATGGCTCACGTCCTTTCAAGGTTCATTTTTATGTTTATTCATCTTTTTTTTTTCCCTTTGGATTAATTTATTATGTGGAATCATGTCAGTGACGACCCACAATACAATAGGTCTTGCGTAGGACCTCTGAAATATTGTTCGGTTTGGGCTCTTTTGCTTTCAAACTCCTGCTGGACGAGTGGAATGGCCAGCTTAATAATAACAAATCCTTGAGAGCAGTTCAGCTTAGGAAGATTTTCACTAGTCTAGGACCGACCTTCGTTAAGATTGGCCAGGGCTTATCGACAAGGCCTGATTTGTGCCCACCCGAGTACCTTGAGGAACTCTCTCAGCTTCAGGTATTTTACCTTTCATTCTCCACCTTATTCTTTTACCTGCTAATTAGTGACCCAATTTGAAAGAATGAAATTCTTATGATTGTGTGTGATTGATTAGGATGCTTTGCCTACATTTCCAAACGTGGAGGCATTCACATGCATTGAGAAAGAACTGGAGTTCCCCCTTGAGGCTATATACTCATCCATCTCTCCATATCCGGTTGCAGCTGCTAGTTTGGGGCAGGTTTATAAAGCTCAGTTGAAATATTCTGGTCAGACGGTTGCTGTCAAAGTGCAGAGGCCTGGTATTGAAGAGGCCATAGGACTTGACTTTTACCTGATAAGGGGACTGGCCCTTTTTATAAATAAATATGTCGACTTAGTCACAAGCGATGTTGTTGCTCTAGTTGATGAATTTGCCCGAAGAGTTTATCAAGAGCTTAATTATGTACAGGTAAGGAGCAGGGACTCTTCCTACAAAATATAGATTGTCATTTTACTAACAGGATACTTAGAATGTTAACAATCACCACCCACCCTTAACCTGGATTAGCCATGCCAAAGAGAGCAGCTTCCTTGCGGATGTCAGTGAGACCTATGTGGCTCCACATTATGTAATATCCAAGTGATTCTAGCAGTAGTGTCAAATAGTAAGGTAGTTTGGAAAACTATTATTTTCCCTTCAGGAAAGCTATTGTGATGAAACTGACCTGTCTTTGATGGGCGTTTTGAAAGTTTTGGAAAATTCTTCCCATATTTCTTTTTATGATATCTTCTTTGGGTTTGGATGTTAATTTTGACAGGTATTTGCAGGAGGGTAAGAATGCAAGAAGATTTAAGAAACTATATGCTGACAAGGAAGATGTTTTTGTTCCTGATATCTTCTGGGACTACACCAGTGCCAAAGTTTTGACAATGGAGTGGGTTGATGGTGTCAAGCTGAATGAGCAAATTACAATAGAGAGCCAAGGGCTGAAGGTGTTGGATCTTGTAACCATTGGTATCCAGTGTAGCCTTAGACAATTACTTGAGTATGGATACTTTCATGCAGATCCACATCCTGGCAATCTTCTAGCAACCCCTGAAGGAAAGTTGGCATTCATCGACTTTGGAATGATGAGTGAAACACCAGAGCAAGCAAGGTTTGCAATTATTGGTCATGTTGTTCACATGGTTAACCGTGATTATGAAGCCATGGCCCAAGATTATTATGCTCTAGATTTTTTATCCCCTGATGTGGATGTTTCTCCTATTGTGCCTGTACTTCGGGATTTCTTTGATGATGCTCTCAGTTCAACTGTGAGTGAACTTAACTTTAAAACTCTTGTAGATGGTCTGGGGGCTGTCTTTTATCAGTATCCATTCAATGGTAAGCTTCTCCTCTGATTTCAAAAGTAGTGGACTCTATTTAGGGCCTTTACCACATAATTTATGGGTATTATCTAGTTTTAGATTGAAGGTGTTCCACATCTGATGTTTTTCTTAATGAATGTGGCAGTTCCCGCATATTATGCATTGATACTGAGGTCGCTTACTGTGCTGGAAGGTTTAGCACTCTATGCTGACCCAAATTTTAAGGTTTTGGCTGCTTCTTATCCATATTTTGCTAAGAGGCTTCTTACTGATCCTAATCCATACCTGCGAGATGCTCTTATTGAGTTGCTGTTTAAGGATGGGAAGTTCAGGTTACTCATCTTTATCTTTGTTGAAACTGAGTGCAGAAAACCCAAAGATAAAAGTTCTTATGTTATGACTGTTAACTGCAGGTGGAATAGACTTGAGAACCTGCTAATTCAGGGGAGTAAAGACAGGGATTTTTCTGCAAAAGATGCTTTGCAACCTGTTCTGAAGCTATTGTTGGGGCCGGATGGCGAAGAATTAAGGATTTTAGTTATTAAGGAAGCTGTGCGAGTTACTGAAGCTGTCATCCTGGGCTCTTTGATTGATACATACAGTTCTCTACCTGATTTCATGAGAACTCTCGTAACAAATGGTAGTCCAATGGGAACATTCTTACTAAGTGATGCTGAACAGCAAAATATGTTGGAACTTCGAGGACAAGTGCTAAGGGTTTGGGGGCTTCTACAATCTTCAAATAATTTCGACCCTTCCCTTCTGCAACCTATATTACAGGTCAAAAAATTTACTTTGGCAGCAGTAATTTTTTGTTTTGCATTTTACTTTTTTAATGCCTAAAAAAAGACTCAAAGTCCATGAGAGCTCATAAGCCTTAGCCATCTCTAGTTTTTGGTTCCCACTTATCATTCTTTCACAACCTGAAGGATTGTCAATATATAAGGACTACTCTTGCATAACTTTTGTTTCCCTAATTAGTTATTGCCCCCATTAATAGGCGTTACTGTCAAGTAGGTAATCATTAATTATTAGGAAAAATCCCTTATAGATTTGATTGTACTTAAATTGTTGATTAGACTCTGAAATCATTGTGCTTCAGTACCTCAAAGATGAATGTTCTCGACCACGTTGGGTTCACCTAACTGAAATGTCACATCTTGGCCTTACTTTGGAGCTCATTGGGTTTCATGCCAGCATTCTCTAATAGTGTGTGTTATCCTGTTAGCATGAATAATGTTATCTCTTAACCCTAGTGAGTTGAGTGGCTTAGAAAATGCAGCACTAAGTTTGCAGCACTTGGTACAAACTACTACCTTTGAGCTCAAATTTCTTGTTCTCTTGGGCGGTTGTAACCTAGCTTGTAAGCAAGCCAATGCGCCCAAGAAAAAAGCACATGTTCTCTAAGGACGTTTTTTTATAGTACTGACAATGTATTTAAGCAGAAAACCTTAGTATAATAGTACCAAGAGGTGGACCTCTTGTTTTAATTTGCCAGCATCGTTGCTTGGAGGGGTAGCCTCATTGTTTCATTAAAATGCAGTTTTCCATTGGCCTCAAACTTCTGGGTATCATGTCTTGAAAAGCCCCCCCCCATGTGTGGTATCGTGTCCCATATTATCAATTGTGTGAATCTTTTGGTTTCTTACTCTCAACATAATGCCGTCTTAGTGCGATCAAGTCTATGCAAATTGGGAAATATTCATTTCATATACGTGTTGTAAGACCCACTTGTGTCTATGTGGGGATCAACAGGCTGTGTGGTACAACATAGCTATCTCATTGGTAGAAGCTAAGTGTTGTGCATGGACAAGTTCTAGATTGTGTAAGGCTTGGATTAGGAAGGGTGCGAGGCGCGATATGACTCATGTGCCATGCACATATGACGCGAGAATGCCATTGAGGATCATTGACATGGCGTGTTTAGCCATCCACAGACACGTGTCCGCCAAGGAGTTGAAGCGCTTGTTAATTTTATGTAAGGGTAGTTTATTAAAGGACAATTTATGCTTGTAACTGCTGGCTCATTTTGTAATTGGATAAATGCATATGTGCGGAATTGGTAACCGTTTAAAAGAAATGTCCATGGATCTAGACATATTGCAATATATTTGCAAGCAATAAACAATGCCATCACAAGACATCATAGAAAAAGAAAAGTTTTGTGAAATTTTGGTATGAGGTTAGGGGTCTTCGTGATCTTGTCGTTCACTTATATGTCTCCCAAAGGATGATTCACAAAAAGGTTAATTGTCTAAGTGCTCCATATATAAGTGAACGATGACAGTTGAAAGGAGAAAAGGCGCTAGTTTGCACAATTTTCTTATGTAATTGCAAACACATTCAAAGAGTATATTTATTACTTGTTCCTAGTAGCCACAATCATCATGTAAGAAACGGTGGCACCATTCGGTTAAATTAGGCTTGGTTTTTTTTCGAAGATTACTAGAAGTAGAAGGTAAAAGCAAAATGGTTCCTCCATAAGGCATGTATTCAACGCGAAAATTACTTGGAATGTGGCAGAGACGATGAACTCCTTGCTTGTATTGTTAAGGGTTCAGCTTGAGATAATGGAGATGATTGGAATGATTATATCTTTCATAAAAAGAAAGATACAATGCAAAATGGTTGTTGTGTGCCTAAATGAAGAAGTATGTGCATCAAATTCTTTGCTTCTTCCTATAAAGAGGATGAGGAGTCTAGATCCTAAATGTTATGGGGGTAGTCGCGATACGAATGAGTTAGAAAATTTCATTTGGGTTATGGAAACTTTTTCAAAGTGAGAAATCACAAGGATTAAGTGAAAGTCAATGTTGTGGCGTTGTACTTGTCTCGGGATGCAAAAATGTGGTGGCGCTCCCAATTAGAAGCAATTAAATATACATCATTTTTCCAAACAATATACGGGCACGATATATAATGGCTCGCCATGAGAAGTTGTACAGTTTAAAGGCACGATCCGTGAATATGTGAAACAATTCATGTTATTGATGTTGGACATCCATGCTATCCAAAGAAGATAAGTTGTTCATGGGCGCCAATGGAGTTTCGGCTTCAAAAGATTGAAGATTTGAAAAATGTATTAGTTGTTGTAGAAACGCTAATTGAGTCAAAAGTGATAGTTCCGATAGCAATGGAAAAAGTAACAAATGTGAGAAACCATGCAACCGTGGCAAGAAACAAAAGTTTGGAAAGAAGAATTGGAGTAAATCCAAGAAAGACAAATCATCTAAGAAGGAAGAAGGTAATTCTAACAAGAAATTTGTTTGTTTTTCCCCCTTGATGGTTGTTTCATTTGTAAAGGGCCATAACAAAAACTGTTATTGTTATTGGATGAGAAAGAGAAAAAAACCACGTATGAGGGGATTAGTGATGCGCGTACTATGGAGATCATAAGTGCATTGAAGGGTGATCATGCTAATCCAATTGATGGTTTCATGTACTCTAATATACACGTCAATGGTAAGGAATTATCGGCTATGATGGATACGGGGTGAACCCATAATTTTATTCGAAGCGACATTCCTAAGAAAATGACTTTTTTGATTGCACCATCTAGTCACATTATGAAGATGCCTTAGTGACCCTTGGAACATGGCACGGAAAGTTCGATAAGTTAGCTATTTTAATTGGCGACTATGACTTAGTTATAGGTTCTTCACCACGGCAAAAGAAAGTCTTTGTGGCACCACACTTAGGAGTTGTGTTGATTGGGGATGAAAAAGCCTCATGTTTTTACTAATTTTGAAGTTTCAACTTAGGGTTTGTTGAGTACCATGCTGATGATTGAGGCAGTGTTTTGGCTATTGATCATAGCAACAATCTTGTATTTTGTTTGTCTAATATTCCATCTTAAGCCTTAATCCCATGCATATTTTGCATCTTCAAAGGGAGTGATTTTTTAACATTCACATAAAGCATTAAAGCTGCAGTGTTATGGTTGTTGACCATGGCAAGGATCTGTTGCTCGTGATCTTGATTAAATATTCTATCTTCTCCGGGAGCTTTTGTTTCAAGGACTTTTGACACTTTGTGTGGCCTTCCATTTGTCAATCAGCAAAGATGCTTGTTAAAACCATCAAAACACAAAAAAAAAATGAGAAAATCAAACAACAATTATTTTGCAATCTAATGAATGATGTGCTTTATGACGACCTTAATTGCTTTTGTGTTGTCTATCTTATGACATAGTAGTCTACTCAAATAGTTTAGAGGAGCATGTCAATTTAAGAAACATGAGTCATATGTGAAAAAGAGAAATGTGAATTTGCTAGGCATGAGATAATGTTTCATCATTTGATTAGCAAAGGGCTGTCTAGGATGGATGAGTCCCTACTATTGTTTTCGAGTTACGATTCTTTTTGGGGCTAGCCAATAAATATCAGAATTTTATAAAGGGTTATTTTTAAAAGGTTTTACCACTCTGCCATATGTCGCAGAAGAGGGTTTGGTTCGAAAGGTTTATAAAGACATTTTGTGACTTGGTGATTTCGAAACCTATCAGAGTTTGACAAGCCATCGTAGAGACATAGCATGGGTTCTTGATTAATAGAGATGATCGATAGCTCCAGGGGGATGGTTGCATGTTCCTTAAGGCAAATTGCATCAATAGTTATTGAGATTGGTCCTCGATGTTATTTGAGCTGGTTACCTAGGAAGGGAAAGAGCGCAAGTGTTGCTTAATAAGATGAATTGGAAAGTAGATGTGAAATCTTGCCTTGTGTGCCAAGTTCATAATGTTACTCCTATCGTTGCCCATTATGGAGAAGCCATAGGTTTATTTCGAAGGATTTCATTTTAGGTTTCCCAAATGTGAACGATATGTTTTCCGCTATGGTTGTTGTTGATTGTTTTTCTAAGTTTTATTCCGACATCAAATGCATGTCATTAAGAAGAAGCAACAAGGCTGTTCTTGGGATACACTATGAGAGATTGACTCAAGGCGTCTTTGTACTGCACTATTTAACATGTTGAGATCTAGATTGAAAGTTCTCAATGGCTAATCATCCACAAACCGACGGATAAGCACATTACATAAACGCATTACTAGATTGCTACCTAAAAGAATTGGTTAGAGTTACTGTGTGATTGGGTTTGAAGTGGCTATGGGTTGGCAATCCCTCAGTGACCAAGAGGTGTTATGTGAGGCGCAAAATAGTTTGGGAAAGGCGTCTTACTGAATGAAGAAGTATGTTGACTAGGGTAAAGCTTACTCTCTAAATTTGGAAAAAGATTAGCACCAAGACGCCACATAGATTGTTAAGAAAGTTGCTCCAGTGACATATAGGCTAAATTTACCTAACGGTTACAGGTTCACCTTACTTTTTATGTTAGTTGACTTAAGCCACATCATGAGAATATGGAGGGGTTGTATCCTGTCGAAGAGGAATCAACCTATGATTCCAAAACAATAGGCAAAACAAAGAATCACCATATGGAGTTTCTAGTTCTTCAAGAGGGGAGGTTTGTAAGACCCTTTTTTCCTATGTGGGGAATGATGGGGTGCGTTGTAATATCTTAGCTCATTGATAGGAGCTAAGTGTTATGCCTATGTGGGCACGGCTGGTCTATAATTGTCAATAGTCATTGGGTGGCAAACATTATAGAAGATATCTTTAGAGAGTATGTTTACATTAAGGTTTGAGTACATACAAAGTTGTATTAAGCTATTTGGGTAGGCTTTGGGTTTCTTTGAAGGGTCCTATGACTTGCACCCTTTTCAATGCCTTCTGTTCAATTTTTCTCTCTCTCTCCATTCATTGTTGCTCTTTTTAGTTCTTTGTTGTTGACTGTTGCCTTTGCTTTTGCCATTGATTTTACAATAATTCTAGATGTCAGCTTCTCCTACTCAATTTCCTAAACCCTACATTTTCCAATTCTTGTGCCACAGCAAAAGCAGTATCTTCAGCTGACCTTTGAGAAGGCACATCTCCAAAAACTCTGAACCTATAGTTACAGAAACCAGGACGTATGTTCACTATATGAGAAAAGTATGTATAACCAAGAGAATCAGTAGTACTTGAGAGACAATTGACAAGAATAAGTACTCAGTCCAGTTCTCAGTCCACAAAGATGGCTTGTCAGGCGAGTTTGGACCTTCGAACGTATCTCCACAGTGTCTTCCATTGCAAGCATTGATCTACATTTGCTAAATAAACCTCCATAGGCGAGGTCCATGAGTGGGGATCATGTGTGCCTCCTAGGCGTAGCCTTAGGGCGTTTTGCATGATGTAGCATGGGCTATAGCAACAACCTTGGTGGAGTTACTTGTTGCCTTGGATGATCATTGATAGTGTATAATAGTGCTATGTGTGGGCTAATTGATGCTATGCGTGGGTTGTATGCAAAGCGATGTAGCTGCCCGCAAGACATTGCGTTTGTCACCTAGTAGTGAGGGGTATTGCATTAGTTATGGATGCAAAGAGTGCTACCTTCTTATGTACCTGGCCAAGCCATAGACCCCAATAAATTCTTTCCCACCAATTATTGGCATTATTTTGACACTCAAGATGAAAATCATCTGCGAATATTTATGTGGATGAAAATATTTTGTCCTCGATGCCTCCTATTTTGTCCTTTATATTGGTCGATCTAGGTGTCTTTTTAGCATTCTTCTAGGGAATATGTAAAAATGTTGGTCATGGCATATTATTTTTTATCCAATGTAGCCTTTTCGTCCATTTTCTTTTGATTCCCAATGCCTATGATGTTAGAGGGTTAATTTTTTTATGGAGAATTTTCAAACTTCTAAGGATTTCATAAGTTTTCCATATGACATTTCTTTGGTAATCTGTAATAATCATTTTTTGCAGGTTCTTCAACAAGGTGAAGCACGTGATCTTGGAGGCCGTGTTCTTGGTGGCATCGCTCAGCGTTTGGCTGCACGTTTTCTTCAGCAAATCCTACAAGGCCCAACCTCTACTTCTAACCTTCAAGCATAGAAGAAAGCAACAAATAACTACAGGGTAAATTGCTAGACATTGAATTATCCTTCTTCAAAGTACCATGAAATATCTAATAATTTCATAGACAATAGTTTATACTCAATAATAATCCACATTTTTTGTTTTATTTTGTGGTTTTTACTAGAATTTTATAAAATGAGGGTAATTCGTCATAGAAAATAACTCAACACATATTTGGAGGGCCAAACTCACCTTTCAATAGATGAAGAATATCCTAGAGAAGCCATAGATGCAAGTGATAGGAAAATCCAAAGAACTACATCTAAGGTCCCATTTTAGAGATCATTTATTCATCTCTAAAGATCCAATTAAACACAACATCAAAATAGTTCGATTTTAGGATTTTTTTTGCTTAAATTTCTTTTACCATAACAAATTGGAAGGTGCCCAGTAAGGGAAGTGGAGAGTCCAAAAGAATCATCATAGATGTCAAAAATGTAAGCCTCCTGAAATTAGCCAGCTTTAATTGCGACAATTGGTGACTTCTTTCTCTCCACATCTAATGCTTACAGCTCATGCACCATCAGAAACAAGTTCTTTACAATCTTCAAGTTTCCATGTGATGTTTTTATCATTTTTTAATAGAAGGTTTTACCTCCTGTGGGTGTATAGACTTTTAGTACAGTCAAATTCCAATATTTGGAATCCCTTATGAAACAAAAGTCCTTGCACCAAATATTTTGCCATTTGTAAACTAAAATTCTATATTGGGTAATGAGAAAGAGAAGGAAGATCTAGGAAGATGCTTCTTTTTATGCCTCCTCCTAACACATATTCTTCTTCCTCAACCTTTGTTATTAGGGGTTCATTTAGGAAGTGATTGGGAATGAAGAGCACATGCACAACATAAGTATGGAAGTGATTGGAGGTAAAGAATTCATGTTGGTAAGGTTACTCAAGAAATTGACAATTCACTGCTAAACAAATACTAACTTTGGGCTTAGAAACTTATAACTCCTCTATGTGTTTTTTGTCACCCCATAATCTAAATACAACAGAAATGGAGATTACTCACGATTTCTTAACCGATTTATGTTTGATTTGAAATGGTACTGGTTCAATTGGGAAGTTTTCTTCCATGTGGGAATTTTTGGGGTAGTAGATTTGAATTGTTTGATTTTAAGGTCAAGTGTTGTAATTGAAACTAGGTAATCTTCGTTGTGATAACAAGTCTAAGTGATATAGATGGTGACTTGCCCTACCTAATTCCTTTCACCAAATTTAAATGATTTCCTGTTCGTTAGGCTAGTTACCACACAATACCATGCTCCAGAAGTAACTCCACTGAGTACTTGACTAACTTGAGTTTTCGGGATCATCTTCCCAAATGTACCATATATATATATAATTGCCATTTTTAACTAGTAGTACATAATAAAAAGTGGTGAGTTTAACTTATATAAATATAGAAGCATGGTGAGTTTCAAGAGTGAGTGGAACAAGAGTGAAGTCAAACTTAATTTTGTGAGTGTGCACAAAATGTTATAGTGTTAGGGAGTAAGTGATTAGTGAGGCAAACACAAAATTAGTTGTGAAAGATGTTATTAGGAATATTAAGCACCATTGTTGAGGGTACTAGTTGTGGTCATCCTAAACAATGTGTGGTTGTGGTGGTTACCATTGTACTCCTAAAATTATGGTTAGTAAAGGAACGTCCTTGGAGATTAGGACCGTGGTTTTTCCAATATTGTTGAGAGGGGTTTTCCACAAATTCTCGTGTGTTTATATTTCTTTCGTACTTTATTTTCTTCCCAACATGAATCAACATAAATTTTCAGCTCAATGCCCAACATAAATCAATATAACTCGGTAATCCAAGGAGGTAGGGGAAGCCATATTGCCTGACAACTCCTATCTAAGGAGTTAGAATGGTAATTTTGTTGGGGTAAGTCTCTTCTCATGCTTGGTCTGTAATTTGGGTTCGTCTTATTTAGTTAGCCTTTCATTGCCCTAGGTGAGGTATGGACATAAAACGATTTATCAAGCATTTGATGCCATACAAGGAGCTATGTTGCACCGATACAACTAGGGGTATGGAAAACACAAAAAAAAAACAAAATTTCTAAAAATAGGTATGGTGATAGGTTCCAAGCAAGACCACCAATTATCATTACTTACAGGAAGAGGAATGGAGAAAGAATAATTATAGTTGTTATTCAGTTATAGAAAGTAATATGTAATACAGTATGTAATTACGAAGGGGAGGAGAATCCAAGTTGTTAGGAATGTGCTGAGGGAGGAATTATATATATACAGACATATCAAGGAATGGAAAGACATCCATAAATTGAAATATAAAACTAATTTTGGGAGATCTTCCTACTTCTCGAATTGTAGGTCTTTTATTTTCTTTCCTTCGCTGATTTTTCCTTGCTTGCATCACCATCTCGTAGCCCTGCACATCGGTTCATACCCAACGAGTTCGCATATCAAAAAAAGAAGTAACAAATACCGAACAATGGCATCAACCTATTCACAACGAATGGATCAACTGGAGTGTATAGAGGGGAGGATGGAAGTGACACGCACCGAACATGAGGCTATTATGAATCAATTGAGGGAAGAACAAAGGGCGTTGTGGGAGAAGGTTGGAATTCACTCGGGACAACCCATAGGATGGGGGGAGGGATGTCAACATGTAATGGTGAAGGAGGGTTCAGGGTTACCGTTGTTTGAGGGTAGCAATCCCGATGGGTGAATCTTGAGAGCGGAGCGCTACTTTGATTTCTACAAGATGAATGAAGTTGAGATGGTTGAGGTTGCCGTGTGTCTCTCGAGGGAGATGCTTTTGAGAAAATTTAGATCAATATCCACCGAAAGCTTAAAGGAGGAAGTAAGAGAGTTAACAGGCCTTTGCAAAATAGAAACTCAACCTCTTACATACCAATGTGTCCCCACCTACTCACCGATTGTTCACCCAACCGTGACCACCCCTAGTATGGCTAGCAACAATCTAAAGAGCTTGACTAGAAGCTTCAACAAATCAGGTTAGATAAGAAGATTGAGTGAAAAGGAGATATAAGGGAAGAGGGCAAGGGGGTTGTGTTTTCGTTGTGATGGAAAGTGGGGAATTAATCACCGTTGTACCCGTAGAGAGCTTAGTGTTCTCATGGCCCAAGGGGAAGAAGGAGATGAAGAGGAGGCACCAATGGAAGCAGAGGGGTTTGAGGAAACCATGGAAGAAGAACATCCCCAACCTGTGATATCCCTGAACTCGGTAATGGGAATCACTAGCCCTAAGACACTTAAGCTAAGGGGGGGATGAACGAGCAAGAGGTGGTGGTGATGGTGGATCCTGGTGCCACACAATTTCATTTCCACCAAAGCTGTAGATAGTCAAGTGTCCTTTATGCTCCACCTCATATTTGCGATAGGAAAGACGATGACTCTCCGAGGTGATCCCTCATTAGGAAGAATGAAAATCTGATTGAAAGCTATGGTTAAGACGATGAGGAAGCAGGAACAGGAATTCTGTTAAAGTTAATATTTTGGAATTTTTGCAAGAGACACTTCAAGCCTTTCAATCAGTCTTTGATTTACCCATGGGACTTCCACCCCTCGCAAATATGAGCATTCCATCACCCTAAAAACAGGCACTAACCCGATTAGTGTCCATCCCTATAGATACCCACTAATACTAAAAGACGAGATTGAGTAGCTAGTCCATGACATGCTTAAGGCTGGGATCATCAAGGTCTCTTGAAGTCCTTTCTCAAGTCCAGTATTGTTGGTGAAAAAAAAGATAGGTCACGGCGCTTCTGCGTAGACTACCGAGCATGGAATAAGGTTACGGTGCCAGACAAATTTCCTTATACTAGTAATAGATGAGTTGCTTAATGAGCTGTGGGATGTCGCGGTATTTTCCAAGCTTGACCTGAAATCAGTGCCAGATCAAAGTAAGTCTCAAGATGGCTTTCTGCACCCATGAAGGCCACTACAAATTTCTAGTGATGTCATTTGGCCTCACAAATGCCCTGACAACCTTCCTTGATGAATGAGGTATTCAAGCCTTATCTTTGTAAATTCGTTTGTCTTTTTCGATGATATACTTAAAAATGAGGTGGAGCATAAAGGACACTTGACTGTGGTGTTGGAGATTTTGTGAGACACTGTTTGCAAACCAAAAGAAGTGTGATTTTGGTAAGTACTAGATTGCTTATTTAGGCCACATAATATCAAGTAGAGGGGTAGAGGTGGATCAATAAAAAATAACGGCTATGATGAATTGGCCCGTACCTCGGAATATTTAAGGGTTGAGGGGATTCTTGGGTCTTACCGAGTACTATCGTTAGTTTGTTGCTGGATACGCAACTATTGTGACACCATTAACTGAAGTTGGCCATGATTTTCAGGAGTGGGGGTAGTTCTCTTGCAAGATAGACATCCAGTGGCATTCTTTAGCAAGACTTTGGGTACTAGGGAGAGGAACAAGTCAATGTACGAGAAGGACCGTTGGGTTACGACTTTGATATGAGCTACAAACCATGGGCAGGGTAGGATGTTAGAGCAAGATATTCTCAAGTATAAAGGGCGGATCATGGTGCCTTCCAACTCTAGCCTAGTAAAGGGGTTATTACTCGAATATCATGATTCTCCTTTGGGGGGACACATGGGAGACTGTAAAAAGTACAAAAAGATTGCCATGGAGTGGTATTGGCCGGGAATGTGACGTGATGTAGCCAAGTATGTTCGAGCTTGTGGGGTATGTCAGCAGCAAAAATACTCCACACTATCCCCAGCAGTGCTCGTTGTGGTCGATAGGATGTCCAAATACGCCCATTTTATTGGACTAAAACATCCTTTTTCAGCAAGATCAGTGGCAGGGGTCTTTGTGAGAGAAGTGGTATGTCTCCATGGTTTCCCATCCACGATTGTTTCAGATAGGGACAAGATCTTTATGAGTATCTTCTGGACAGAGCTCTTCAAATTGCTAAACACTCAGCTACACAGAAGCACTACGTATCATCCGCAAACCGATGGCCAAACTGAGGTAACCAACTGGGTATTGGAAGTTTATTTGAGGTGTTACATCAATGGAGTACCGCGAGGGTGGGATCAATGGTTACCTTGGGCTAAGCTCTGCTACAATACAACTCCCCATGCTGCTCTTGGTTGTTCTCCCATCAAGGTAGTGTATGGAAGAGACCCCCCAACACCGAGGGATGCCAAGCTGGATGATTTAAAAGCTCAACTCTTCAAAGCTCAGCAAAAGATGTCAGAGCAAGCTAACAAGCACAGCAGGCAGTACACTATGAATTAGGGGATTTCGTACCTCAAACTTCAACCTTACCGGTAGAAGTCTCTTAGCAAGAGACCCTTTGAAAAATTGGCGCCCAGATACTATGGTCCATATGAGGTTATACAAAAAATAGGTGCAGTGGCTTACAAGCTAGCCCTCCCAGGCTCGAATTCACCCGGTATTCCATGTCTCCCAGCTTAAGGAAGCCATTGGAACCTCACCTGCAGTACCAGCCTACCTCCTTTGATTACCCCTGATTTGCTGATGGATGCTGAGCCTGAATCTGTGTTGTCCGTAAGGAATGGGAAGACTAATGACGCTACTGATCTAGAGGTGCTTATCAAGTGGAAGGGAATGCAGGAATTTGAGGCTACATGGGAGGACTAGGTGAGTTATTTGGCCTAGGGTAATGATAAGAACCAAGCAAGGCCACCAATTATCATTACTTACAGGAGGAGGAATGCGGCGGAGCACCAACTTAGTATGAAGCAGCGCAGTAGGGAGTATGGAGAAAGAATAATTATAGTTGTGACCGTGAAGTTGTTATTTTGTTATAGAAAGTAATACGTAATATAGTATGTAATTACAAAGGGGAGGGGAATCTAGGTTTTTAGGAATGTGCTAAGGGAGGAATTATATAAACAGACATATCAAGGAATGGAAAGACATCCAGAAATTGAAATAGAAAGTAATACGTAATATAGTAGGTCTTTTATTTTCTTTCCTTCGCTGATTTTTCCTTGCTTGCATCACCATCTCGTAGCCTTTTACATCGGTTCATACCATACGGCTAAAAACACAAAAATTCTAGAAATTAAAAATCATTCCATTGTCACTACTAACATAATTAAATGTCTTAAACATCCAAAATCAATTTCATAGTTTCTAGGATGGATACTTGGCTGTGAATTCCAATTCATTTGGGAATTTGTGCTGGAGCATTTCTTTTCACTGTTTTATATGTTTGGGCTGTAACGGCATTGGCTTGTATCAATTTGGGGCTGTAACATTGTTCATTTCTTTTACAAGTTTTTTTTGGCCATTTGTCGGGATTAAGAGAACTTGGAAATGGTTTTGGAGGTATCTTGTGAGGCAATGTTGAGAAATATTATGTCATTTAAACTAATCATTCCCATTTAGCGCTCAACACTTTTGTTATAGGCCTGTTGAGTTGACAACCCATTACCGTTGGAGTAATTAGGCTGGTTTTGTATTTTGAGCATATATCTTCAGTACTATAGTAGTAACCTGGTTTTGGTAGTTTGACACGGCCTTTGTTGCAACAGTATCACAGTCATAATAAGTGGCGGAAAAGGTTGGATTACAGCTGGCTGAAGACTCTAGGCGGCGTGCATGTGTTTTCTTGTATCGACAAGGCATTTGTAAATTTGTAAATTTGGTGTATATTTGGTGTCATTCATTGATACATGCTTATAAAGGAAAGAGTGAATGGTTGTGGACGTACTCCTATGTTTTTGGGCGACAAGGTTTAATGTCTCTATTCTTAAGTGGAAACTTGCAAAGAATATACATGCAAATAGCGAGGTCGTTCTTTATAATGCCTAAAAAAGGTTTATTTTGTTTATTTTTCTTTACAGGTTAATTTTCAGGATGCAAAAAAAAGGTTGTATAAAGAAATTATAATTGATCCATTCAATAAAATTTATTGCTTGCCGCTGACTCCATGCTTTACATCAAATATGTAAGTAGAGCCTTATCAATATTTCAAGTCCCACGCTCCAATAATTCATTTTCATATCGTAGAAGTACCTTTAACTAGTGTTCTAGGGAAAATTTTGTTGCCCATACTAAAAGTTATTGAAAGTCCAATGTCTTTTTCTTATTAATATATTTGGATTAAATTAAATTTTAATTTTGCATTTTAATTTTGTTTCCTTTAGCCTCAATGAACCACTTAATTTGGACATTTTACCTCTTTAACGAATTGTTAATGCCCAATTCCTAAAACGTACAAATATGATTGCTAAATGCAATTCTTGCGTACTTAATGCACCCCTCTAAAATATCAATATTGCCCCTTTCCTCTTTCCCGATTATTTCACTTCTTCACTAAAATTTAAAAGAAAAAAGTCCCCTATTATTCAATTGCAACATACATAATTTTTATATAAGTGTTAAAAGTTAAAATTATTTTCTTAGATTTGCACTAAATAGTAAGTAGTGTTTCATTTAGTTTATGAATTACAAGATGAATTATTCAATAAGCATGAATTACATTAGTTGTCTTATTCAATGCGAATGAACTAAAAGTATTTGTTTCATTCAATGTTATAGGACTGAAGTTGTTAAATAAGGCGGGAAAGTTTGTTAGTTTGTTAGAAAAGTTGTTAGAACAGTTGTAGAGTTTGTTACGAATCTGTTACTATAAAAACTAAGAGCAATTTACAGCAAAGGCATAATAATACAATCAATAACTCTTCTCTTCACTTCTTCCATTACATCCTGTCTTTACTCACTGGTTAGGGTCATTGCACTAGCCAAAACTGACGAATTTGCAGCATTAAGGTCTCAACCTTAACAGTGGTATCAGAGCATTCGGTCTTGAGGATCAGACTAGCACCTACTGTGTCATCTCGTGTGACTCACATGGAAGCTCAATTTGTTGCACTAGAGCAGAGGTTTGAAGCGCAAAGTATGGCATCATCATAGAAGTTTGAGGAACTTGTGCGAATGATGCAGCAAATCAAGGAGAGTATGAGTCAATTCCAAGATAACAGAACACCACGCATGGAAGATCGGCAACCATTGGTTAAGATAGGGTATATTCCTAAACTTGACTTTCCAAAATTTGATGGTAGTAACCCTAGGCTGTGGATCAAAAAGTGTAGTAAATACTTTAGCCTATGCAAGATTCCAAATGATCAGAAGGTAGATCTTGCCTCCTTAAATATGATTGATAAGGCAAAAAATTGGGTTACTAGTTACCTATTTACTAGATCAATAGTAGATTGGAATGATTTTGTGTTAGATGTGAATGGACGCTTCAAGGATGAAAGTGGAGTGCATGTAGTAGAGGAATTCAATAGATTACAACAAACTGGTAGTATTAAGATGTATATTGATGAATTTGAAAATTTACGTGCGGTGATGATGCAAAGTAGCTATGTTTTATCTGAGAAGTATTTGCTAGAAAGCTTTATTAGAGGATTAAAGCCTGGAATCAGGCCATTTGTTCGAGCCTTTAAACCTCAATCAATAGCTGAAGCAGTAGAGTATGCTAGATTACAAGATGAGTCATTAACAGTGAACCTTCAAAGAACAACCAAACATAACAATCATTATCAGAAATCTCACTCCAATTTTCCTATCACCAACCTAAACAAGCCACCTTTACTTCCAACTCCTGACATAAAATCTTTACCTACCATAAAATCTCCATTTAAACCAAATAAGCCTACTAGATATGTTCCGGCAGAGGTAAGGGCTGAAAAAATTGCTAAAGGCCTTTACTACTATTGTAATGCACCTTATGATAGGATTCATAAGTGTCAGTTTAAAGAACCACAACTGTTTATGGTAGAGATTCCGGGGTCAGATGAAGTGGAGTTGGCTGTGGATGTTGAAGAAGGATTGAAAGAAGCAGATCCATGTATATCTTTGAATGCTTTGAATGGAATCCAAAGTTTTCACACAATGAGAATTAGAGCTTTAGCCAAGGATATTCATGTTCATACTCTCATAGATTCGGGCAGTACACATAATTTTCTTGATATTCAAATGGCTGAAAAGTTAGGCTGTAAAATTGAAAATAGTCCTGAGCAAGCTGTTTTGATTGCTGATGGTAATCAATTAGTTTGTCAGTCTATTTGCCGAGGTTTCACATGGTTTATAGGGGGACATGAATACTCTATTGATGTCCTTTTAATACCCTTAGGGGGATGTGACATGGTGCTTGGAATTCAGTGGTTAAGCACCCTAGGGCCGAGTTTTTGGGACTTCAGCAGAATGGTGATGAAATTCTGTATGAGAGGAAAAGATGTGGAGCTTAGGGGAGAACCTCCAAAGAAAATCGAGGTGTTGCAGGAAGGTCCTTCTTTGAAGCTAATGAATAATGCTGCACATATATGCTTGTTGCAAGTAGTTCATGGAAAATATAAGGAGCATGAGACCTCATGTCTGATTCAGGTTTATGAGGAAGTTGATGAAACTGATGAGTTGAATGCTTTGAGAGATAAATTTGCTAAGATATTTGAAGAACCCACAGAGTTATCACCTAGCAGGGGAGTGTATGATCATCAGATTTGTTTGATAGCAGGGCAGGGAGCTGTTAACATAAGACCATACAGATATCCATTGAAATTGAAGAATATAATTGAACAATTAGTTCAAGAGATGATGGATAGGGAAATTATTGAACACATTTCTAGTCCTTTTGCATCACTAGTGGTTTTAGTTGGAAAAAAGGATGGGTCATGGCGTTTGTGTGTTGATTATAGAGAGCTAAACAAAAGGACAGTAAAGGATAAGTTTCCTATTCCAATTCTAGATGAGTTGATTGATGAGCTTTCTAGAGCAATGGTGTTCAGTAAGTTGGATCTTAGGGTTGGATATCATTATTGAGAGTACACCCTAATGATGTGTTTAAAACAGCTTTTAAAACACATGAAGGACAGTATGAGTTTTTAGTCATGCCTTTTGGATTGACTAATGCTCCTGCTTCTTTTCAAGGGTGGATGAATTCTGTTTTCAAGCCTTTGTTGAGGAAGTGTGTTTTAGTTTTCTTTGATGACATTCTTGTTTATAGTAAGAATAATAAAGAGCATTTACATCACCTCACAGAAGTGTTTCAGCTAATGCTTATACATTCAATGTATGCAAAGTTAAGCAAGTGTTCATTTATGACTAAGAAGGTGGAATATTTGGGGCATTTTGTATCGGGTAGTGGAGTGGAAACTGATCCTGGCAAGATAGCTGCTGTGAGCTCTTGACCTAGCCCATCATCTGTCAAGGAATTGAGAAGTTTCCTTGGATTAGCTGGATATTATAGACGTTTTGTGTGAGGGTATGCTTGGATTAGCAAACCTTTAACGGATTTGTTGAAGAAGGGAGCATTTGAGTGGACAGAGGAAGCACATAATGCTTTTGAGGAGTTGAAGAGGGCTTTAACTATGGCACCTGTGTTGGTAATTCCTGACTTTTCCAAGACATATATTGTGGAAACTGACGCATCCTCAGTAGGCATTGGAGCTGTGCTTATGCAAGACAACCATCCTTTAGCATTTATTAGTAGGTCATTGGGTCCAAAGTGGCAGAAATTGTCTGTTTATGAGAAAGAATTATTGGCTATTGTTTTTGCGGTGCAACGTTGGGAGCATTATTTGATGGGGGAACATTTTATTATAAGAACAGACCAAAAGAGTTTGAAATGGCTCCTACAGCAGAAGATATCAACTCCATTCCAACAATTTTGGCTTTCAAAATTGATGGGGTTTGACTATGAAGTGCAGTATAAGTCAGGAAGAGAAAATGTTGTAGCAGATGCTTTGTCTAGAATACAAGGGTCTGAGTTGTTATTGCTGGCCATCACAGTGGTTGATTCAGACTTAGTGGAGAGCATCAAGAACAGTTATAACAAAGATGAGAATACGGCAGCATTAAGGGACAAATTGGGTAACAAAGTCATTGTTCCTGGCTTTCTCCTTCAGGATGGGATCATTAAGAGGCATGATAAGATTGTTATTGGGGCAGATGTGATCCTGCGACAGCAAAGTATACAATGGCAACATTCTTCTCTTGAAGCTGGTCATTCTAGCAGAGATCACACATTGAAGAGGTTACAAGGATTGTTTTATTGGAGAGGAATGGCTAAGGATGTAAGTCATTTCATAAGAAAATGTATTGTTTGCCAAGCTTTGAAATATGATACTACTGCAAAACCGTGTTACTTGCAACCTCTTCCTATTCCAGATAATATTTGGACTGATATCTCTATGGATTTTATTACGGGGCTTCCTATGTCCATGAATAAAAATGTGATACTGGTGGTTGTTGATAGGCTAAGCAAGTTTGCTCATTTCATGGCAATGAGACATCCTTTTACAGCAGTGGAAGTGGCACAAGTGTACTTAGACAATGTGTTTAAGTTACATGGGTGGCCTAGGAGTATAGTGAGTGATAGAGACTCAATTTTCCTTAGTCAGTTTTGGAAAGGATTGTTCTCTATACTTGGAACTGAATTTCTTCTTTCTTCTGCCTATCATCCAGAGACTGATGGTCAGACTGAGGTAGTAAATCGTTGCTTAGAAACATATCTTCGGTGCATGACTAGTGATAGGCCTAGGGATTGGTGCAAATATTTTCCATTAGCTAAGTGGTGGTACAACACTCACTTTCACTCAGCCACTGGAATGACACCTTTTGAAGCTCTGTATTGCCAGCTACCACCTTTGCATCTACCTTATATGCCAGGAGAGTCCAAGAATGAGGTTGTAGATAGGAGTATGCAACGTAGAGAGGCTGTTTTGAGAAATCTTAAGGAGAATTTGACTAAGGCACAACAGAGAATGAAGGTCCAGGCTGATAAAAGGAGGTCTGAGAGAGTCTTTGCTGTCCATGATTGGGTTTGGTTGAAATTGCAGAATTACAGGCAAAATTCTGTTCAGACTAGAAGCAACAATAAGTTGGCTGCAAAGTACTTTGGGCCATTTAAGGTGTTGGCAGTAATTGGCAAAGTAGCTTACAAGCTTTAGATGCCTGCTTCTGCAAAAATACATGATGTATTTCATGTGTCCCAGCTTAAGGCCTTTAAGGGAAAATTGCCTTTGACTGCTGTGATTCCAGGAGCTGTACCTAGTGGGGAGCAGGAGCTGTACCTAGTGGGGAGCAGGAGCTATTAAGTCCGGTGTCTGTTATTGATCAGAGGACTGTTACAGAAAATAGGGTAGTTTGTGATCAGGTTCTGGTCCAATGGAAAGATAAACCTATTTATGAGGCATCTTGGGTGGATCAACGTGATTTTGAAGCACAATTTCCCTGTTTTGCTAGGCCATGAGACTTGCGGGCAAGTCTTTTAAAGGGGGAGGATATGTTATAGGACTTAAGTTGTTAAATAAGGCGGGAAAGTTTGTTAGTTTGTTAGAAAAGTTGTTAGAACAGTTGTAGAGTTTGTTACGAATCTGTTACTATAAAAACTAAGAGCAATTTAAAACAAAGGTATAATAATACAATCAATAACTCTTCTTTTCACTTCTTCCATTACATCCTATCCTTGCTCACTGGTTAGGGTCATTGCACTGGCCAGAACTGACGAATTTGCAGCATTAAGGTCTTAACCTTAACATTCAACTTGCACAAAATTGGTGTATCTATTTTATCCATATTGAACAAAACTAGGTCTAAATCTTGAAAAAACTGTTCAAACTAAATCTAATGCAATTTTCAAACTAGTTTTGGTATTCTTGTCTCAGACTAGGTATTTTTCCCTTTTATTTATAATAGAATCTTATATAAGATGAGAGAAAAAAAAATGATTGAGATAGTTCATTCATAAATTATAAAAATGAGAGAAATAAAGATAGCATAGTGAAATGAAGTTGTATTTAGCCACCCAAAATGCATATTGTAAACTTTTAGACTGACCTTTTATTTGGAGTAATGTTTCCAACGATATGCACATTAGATTCACAAACTGTGACTATAGGCTTACGAGAGATGGTAACTAGACACCCAAGCCACAACAATGAGACGAAACTCCATTAGAAAAATTGAGTAGATTTAGAGGTACATATTGATAATTTAAAAGTATCTACAAAAAATAACAAGACAATATAACAATAAATTTATGACTCAAACCCCCTGTTGCAATATCATGGTTTATTATAATGAATTCTCTTTGAGCATATTTGGGTATGTATCTATTCTTATGTTTCCTTGTATTCGTGTGAATTTGGTAAAATCTTTAAAAAATTTCTTCTATATTGAATTATTGACTAGTTCGGAATTTGATAGAATGTAAAAAAATGCCAAAGTGTTTTTCATCTAATTCGCGTGTGCCATTATTTTATGCAAATATGGCTCGCATGCCATTATCAAAACGCCAAAATGTGATTGTTTATTTTATTTTCTTCATTAGATTGAGGAATATGATAATGATGATATTTTATATTATGTTTGTACTTGAGTTAATGAAAAAACCATATAAAAAAATTGTCCATTCTGCTAAAGGAAAATTGATTCGTGGAATGAAGAATATAAAAGAGTTTCTTCGAAATGAAATTTGTTGTATTGACCAACTTAGAATGGATAGGAAAACATTTTACACACTTTGTAAGTTACTTCGAGACCATGGTGGCTTACGAGAGTCTAGAAACATGTTTGTTGAAGAGAGAGTTGTAATCTTTTTGAATATATTGGGTCATGACCAAAAATAAAGGATGATTGCAAGTCGTTTGAGAAGGTCTAAGGAGACTATCACAAGAAACTTTCGTCAAGTGCTAAGATGTGTTTTACGATTGTATAAAGTCTTGATAAAGACTCCGGAGCCTATTCAAGAGGATAGCACAGATGACAGATGGAAATGGTTTAAGGTAGATATGGATGTTTCTATGTTAGTTTAGTTAGCTTGTGGTTTAGCTAATATTTCTTAGGCTTGATAGCTAATATTAGTTTTTTGTTTACTGTATTTATAGAATTGCATAGGGGCTTTAGATGGAACATTTATCAAATTGAGGGTTGCTGAAATTGACAATCCTAGATATCGAACAAGGAAAGGGGATATAGCAACTAATGTTTTAGCAGCTTGTTTTATGGATATGCAATTTACTTACGTTTTACCGGGGTGGGAAGGCTCTGCCGCTGATTGTAGAATTATTTGTGATGCAATTAGTAGAAGACATCCCATTAAAGTCCCTCGTGGTGAGGATATAACCTTTGTAGTTTGGCTTTAAGCTATATCTTGACATTTTTATATTTTTAAACTTTTGGCATTATTTTTAGGAATGTATTATTTGGTTGATGCTGGTTATACAAATGGAGAAGGCTTTCTTGCCCCATATAGGGGACAAAGGTATCATCTTAAAGAATGGAAAGATGGTTACCAAACAGCTACCTCAGAGAAGTATTTCAACATGAAACACTCGGCTGTAAGAAATGTAATTGAAAGGTATTTTGGGTTGCTCAAGATGCAATGGGCAATACTTAGAAATAGTAGCTTTTATGGAATTGTAAGACATGATGATATTATAAGTGCTTGTTGTCTACTTCATAATCTTATTCGTAGAGAAATGCATTTTAATCCCTTCGAACCCCTATTGGATACAAATTTTGGACAACAGTTCATTGATGATGATGTTGATAATTATATCAATGTTCTTGAAACTTCTAATGCATAGACTGTTTGGAGAGATAACCTTTTTCGTCAAATGTTTGACAATTGGCAGCTGCATAGGGCAATTGTTAATTAGTTTTAAGAGTTCATTATGTTGCTTTATAGCTTATAATTATTTTATTTCATGAATATAATAATACTTTTATTCTCAAATAGTCATTAAATAATTTTATTTGAACTATGAGTGGAAGCGATAAGGGTGCTCCAAGAAGGTGGATCGGTGAAAGGTGATGGGGGCTTTAAAAGTGGTTATTTGAACCATTTGGAGAAGTTATTTGCTGAGAAAATGCCTGATTCTAAATTAAAAGCTACAAACAATGATTCACGACTGACTTATTTAAAGAAAAAGTTCAATGCTTTACTCAAGATCAAACATAAGGGTAGCGGTTTCGGATGGGATGATCATTTGAAGATGGTGACCGGTGATCGTAGTGTGTTTGAAGAATGGGCTAAGGTAATGTCATTTTATACATTGATTGCTTTAAAACTGCCTTAGATTTTATCACTTTATAAGTGTTTGCTTTTTTAATTTCTTTTGTTTGTCCTTGTATTTGTTCATTAATCCACTGACTTGAATAATTTACAGAGTCACAAAGAAGCAAAAGGCTTGTATCGAAAGCCATTTCCATTATTTGATGATCTTGAGGAAGTCTTTGCAAAGGATAAAGCTACTGGAGTGATGTCTGCAACCCCGATTGATCGAGACGATCAAGACACTGCCCTTAATCAAGACAATACCCTTAATCAAGACACTACAACATCAAAACAATCCACTGAAGTATCATCTTCGAATCACAATGATGTAGTACATAAAGAGGTATCTGAGACAAGTAAGAAAAATTGAGGGCTCTGAAGATGCTAGAGAATAACAATGCTCAAATTGAGAAATTGATGAGCTTTCTTGAAGGGCCTAAGAACATCAAGATTGGCTTGCGTGAAGAATTAGGAAAAATTCCCAGAATTTCAAGGGCTAACGCTCTATCTTTGTGTGTTAAGATGACTGAAAATGAGATTGTGATACTTCGTGACTTGGACGATGATGGTGAGAAGTATGATTTCCTAACAATGATTTTAGAAAATAGGGCTTAATTCCTTCTTTGTTGTTCTTTTGTTAATTTTTGTTGACTATTACCTATTCTATTTATGTTGTTCCGTAAAGCTTTTTACACAATTTCTCAACTTTATTCATTTGCTTGGTTTTTAGCCCCTGATTATAAAAAGTTGTCCAAACTCTTCTATGTGGAACTTATTTTGACAATGTCGATCAGGTAGTTGCCGTGGAGATGGGGAAGTAGTTCTTTGAATGTAGCTTGAATTTTTTGTATAATGTAGATTTATGTTTGGTTATATAGGTTATCGTAAAAATTAGTGTGTGACAAGTGAAGTTTCCTTGACAGGTGGTGAAATCATCTCAGCACAAATAAATAAAGCTCATTCTGTCAGCAGTAGTTTCTCTAGTTTGCATGAAGTTGTTTATAAATATAAGCCATGTAAAAGCTAGAGCTTTTGGCTAAAAACATAACAGGGGTAATATTTACCTTGATACCAAGCATAAGAAACCCCTTTACCCTTGTACATTATTCCCTCAAACCAAACCATAGGAAAACCAACTCCCATAATCTCCCCCCCTCCCCCCCCCCCCCCCCCCCCCCATAACTACTTCTCTAGTAACAATTACTCTCATAATTTTCACCCTAGTAATTAATCCTCCTGTACTAAGCAAGCCCTTAGACTGACCTTTTATTTGGAATAATGTTTCCAACGCATGACTTCCTACTTCACATATGTTATTCGGTTCTCCTTCCTCTCTTATTAGCAAACTGATTAGAATGTTCATGAAAATAGTCAAAGTATTACGTCCTCAATAACCATTGGCAGACTCTATGACACTTTTAAGTAGAAAGTTAAGGAATTGAGGAATTACGCTATCGAATCACTAGGGCTTCCTCTAAAGTAATGCTACAAAAGTCCAACTTTTATGGATAACGAAATCCATGGGAGGAATTTTGTTGGATTCTCATATTAATTATGTGCAAGAAGCCTGATCAGAAAAGACTACATATTAAAGAGGTAGTGGGAAATCGAGCCACACAAGACAATACTATCATCAATTTGGATTCCCTCAGGTCTACATAGGCCATTGAAGATCATGCTCCACTAAAATCAACTTCAAACCAGGTTTGAAGTATAAGGTAAGCCTTCCTCAAAGACTTATTCGTTTACATGATATCATAACCTTTTGGATTTGGGTCCGTAGCCATGTATTTAAACTTTTAAAGGTTTCGAGACAACAAAGGGCAAGGACAAGGAAGACAAGACCGAAATAAATAGCCTTAAACTAGGTCTTCATGATGTTGTTCGAGCCTGTCTACGATTGTGCCCATCTGTTCCTTCCATAAGACTTGCTTCGTCGGAGGTGGTAAGTGTTTACCCTTAAGCTTGTCTTTTTGTTTTGGTTTTTCAAACCTATACAAACTTCTAACCTTGTTTTCCTTGACCAAGGAATCATAGGCACTGTGTTGTGGAGAACTGGAGACCTTAAAAATACTATTCGCCTCATTTTACTTTGAGAGATAAAAAAACTCTAAGTATAAGCTCGAACCTGCCTGTCTGAAGGCTAAGGAGTTCTGCGTACTTAACATCATCGAGGGTGCACCAGACTATTAAAGATTTGCAGTTAAAAACTTAAAACTACAGACCGTTCGTGATTCGAGATTAGTGGGACCAACCCAATTCCTCCTTCTCATGTAATTGATCCATGTTGTGGATGAGAATTTGTTGTTTATGTGTTTGAAGGCCATGAGCTTCTAGATAGGCCTAAAGGACTCTACCCATTGTTTCGAGTAGGCACATACACTTCTCATTATTAAAGAAAAATGACCACTCTTCTTAAGCTTGCTTCCCCTAATGTTAAGTTTCTCATTATTAAGGTCTAAGGATGGCAAAATTATAGGGATATCTAATAATCCAATCTACCAACTTTAGATAAATGAATGAAGAACCGAATCATGCGGATAAAATGCGGGTGACAAATTGGGTCAGATTCAGGTGACACTATGCCTTATCTATAACCTATCTATCCACCTATTTAATAGATTTTATGTATTTCTTAAAAGAAATTAGATAAGTAACTAAATATGCAAATAGAATAACATAAATTTATGTATAATTTTTATTTCCAAATTATTTGTTTTTTATTTTCTATTTTTATGAATAAATCATCATATGATAAAATGGGTGAAGAAACGATTGAGTATAGGTAAATTGGTAAATCTATATACGATTAGAATCCGACCAATAAACATCCCTATATATTATGGCTTACGAGTAGGGGTGTTAATCGACGATTTGAATTTTGGGTTCGGTTTATCGGTTTTCAGTTATTAACAGGTTAATTTTTAATGGTTTACCTTCTTAAGCGGTTCAGTTCAGTTCGGGGTTTTAAAAATTATCGGGTCAATTAAGTTTTTTTTTATTGCGATTTCTATTTGATTTGGGTCCTGATCGGATCGAGTTGTAATCGGTTCGGGTCATTATTGGCTCGGGTTGTAATCGGTCGGTTTGAAAATGGGTTGTGCCAGATTAAAGCAGTTTTTGGGTCAAAATGGTTCGGGTTGTAATCGGCTCGAGTTATAATCAGTTTCGGGTCATAATCGGTTCGGGTCATAATTGGTTTGGGTCATGATCAGTTCGGATTGTAATCGGTTTTAATGTAATGTTCCAGATTTGCTGCACTGATTTTTGTGACTTTCACTATTTGTTCAAATCCTATCATTTTACTAGTTTTGTAATAGTTTAATTTCACACTATTACATAATTGTAGTATATGAGAAAAAGATCTCAAAGTCAGGTTATAATGCTTATAGTGGAAGAACAACATATATATTAATATATGTCATAATTAGATTAGAACTAGGTAGCATGGAAAGATCATTTTCAAGGAATATAGATAATATATCAAATATTCAAATGTGTTAAACAACACAAAATGTAGAGTGGAGGTAAGAGTTAAACGATTTAGTCATAACGGTTTACGGGTTGTAAACGATTCGATCATACCGATTTATTGGTTGTAAACGGTTCGGTCATAACGGTTTGCGGGATGTAAACGGTTCAATCATAACTGTTTACGGGTTATAAGCGGTTTGTGATTATCGGGTTTTAACGGTTTCAGTTTACTTTGGTTCGGGTTACTATCGGGTTCGGATGTAATCGGTTCAGGTTGTTCTCGGTTCAACCTGATAACAATTATGGGTCATTAATGGTTTTCCAAATACGTTTTGGTTCAATTTCGAATTTCATCTAATCGGATTAGTTCAATTTTCGATTTTCAACAAACAGGGTTCTCAAAGGATCGGTTATTTTTCGAAACAGTTCGATTTCAATGTTCAAGTCTATTTTTGACAACTCTACTTCCGAGCATGGAGAAGTGTTGTTTATCTATTTATGGAACGGGCGACGTGCCAACGCAGAGTACAGAAAACTATTTTATTAAAATTTTCCAAAATAAAAAACCGGATCCCGGAAAAAAAAAAGTGAAATCCCCCAAATAAACCTCACGAGAATTTCCTGGGTCCTCCCCCCGGCGACCGGCGACCAGGTTCTGAAGTCTAGCCACCTGCGATTGGGCGAAATCAACGAGACGTCCACTATTTCTCTCTCCTTGAAAATCCGATAATTTGTCGAAATCTCCTATTCTCTATACTCCTTCCTTTCCAAACCCTAAAATCGTCAATCACCAATTCACTATGACCGTAAGCTGTCTCTCTCCCTCTCTCTTCTCCTTCAGTTTGCTCATCGTTTCACCAATCCAATCTTGAATTTGTTTGTAAAATTTTGCAGGAAGAAGCTGAGGATATGTAATGATTAGGGAGGCAATTAGAGGGCGTAAGTTGTTTCTCTCCTCCAATTGTGATTTTGCTATTGAATGATTGTTGAATGGAATTCCAAATACTTTCCAAGTGAGTGTCGATCTTGGAATTTGGATTGCTTGTGTTTACCTGTTCAGTACTATTTGGTACGGAATCAACTTATTTTGGGGGACTGTGAAACAAGGATGGATGTAGTAACATTATAAGGGAATTAGTTGTAAGTGATTTCCTTGTTTGTGATGCGCAATTACACCTATCTACTAGTTCAATTAATAAACAAGAAATTTACATGGGAGTGTGATACTTACGAGGATCTATCCTCTTGCTTGCATCCTCGTACGTTGTACATCAAGATTTGTTATATCCTTATTTGTGGTTTCTTTGTAGACAACACTTTAAACCTCCACCATGTAATAATTGGTAAATGGTAATAATCTTGGATTTGGCTCAATGACTATTGATGATCCAGGAATTCCACTTTGGATGTTGATAAGCATTACACATTTATGCAGATTCAATGTAGCCATTTTATCTTCGTGATTCTCATCAGCAGGCTGTTGTTTGTGTATGGAATTGCAAAGATGGTTTTTGTCCATGTAAATGTACGGTTTTTTGTCTGTTTGTAATGGCCCCTTTATAGTTTTTGTTTTGGCTTCTAATTGTGGACATTGAATTGATGTGCCCATAGTTTGAAATCCTTTTCTTCTTGCTGCAGGTTGGCTATTGCTACCCTGCTTGCTGCTTTAGTGGGAACTTTGCATAGAAGATCTACTAAGAACTTTCTATTGATTGATGATTATCATTTTTTTACTTTCTCTGTTTTAGTGTTGTCTTCACTTGCTCTCTGTAATTTAAGTCACTTCACTAGGACGAAGCAGTTCTATTCTGGTACTAATACTTCATTCTTGATTTATCTTTGATAAAAATAAAGACTAGAAGCCCCTTGATATGAATGCCTAAAGCTTAATTCTCTATAAGGTATAGAACTATAGAAGATGGCATTTTATTCAGCAGAAGAACAGACTGCTGAGGATTATCTCTTTAAGATAGTATTAGTTGGCGATTCTGCAGTTGGGAAGTCCAATTTGCTAGCAAGATTTGCTAGAGATGAGTTTTACCCGAATTCTAAGTCAACTATAGGTGTAGAGTTCCAAACACAGAAAATGGAGATAAACGGGAAGGAAATCAAAGCTCAAATTTGGGACACTGCTGGTCAGGAGCGATTCAGAGCAGTTACATCAGCATACTACAGAGGTGCAGTTGGTGCTCTTTTGGTGTATGATATCAGTAGGCATCAAACATTTGATAACATTAGCAGATGGCTCAATGAACTCCATAGTAAGCATAAATACGAGTTTGCCTCATTCATTGCTTGTGTTTCTACTGACTTCTTCTGGTGTTTATAACATAAGACATGAATGCATGATGTCAATTTCTATTTGTCATTTATTATTACTGTTTACTTGTATTATTTACAAACTTTTTTAGGTAGAAGTCCTTAAATTTTATTCTCGTTAATTGTGACAGTTGCTTTGAAACTACATGCTAAGAATATTATCTTATGGCTTTTTCTTTCCTTTAATCCTTTCTCCCTTTTTCATGTTAGTGTATGTATTCCATTCTTGCTTGTAGATTTGCATCATGGAACTTTTCCTCTTTTGCAAAAGTATGTTGTTTCCTAACATATATCCACACTAAGCCTTATAAAGAATAAGAATAAGATTTATGAATTCCTCGTGATGATTCCCTTTCATTATAACTATTATCTTTATCTTTTTCCTTATCCCTATCTCATAGCAAACACTCCATAAATTTATTTTTGCCGACTTATCAATCACTTATTTTTTCATTTCTCATTGAGATAAGCCTTACCAATCCCTATCTGACTATTTCACTTAAGTTTACTCTTTGGGGGTGATAAGACTGTTTTTTGTTCCTCTCTCAAATACTTCCTATTTATTGATAGTTTGTGATGTTTGTTTGGCAGCACATTCCGACATGAATGTGGTTACAATACTAGTAGGCAACAAATCTGATCTCAAGGATGCAAGGGAGGTGTCAACTGCTGAAGGGAAGGCTTTGGCGGAGGCACACGGTTTGTTTTTCATTGAGACTTCTGCCTTAGAATCGTCCAATGTTGCTGCTGCTTTCCAGACTGTTGTTAGAGAGATATACAACATCTTGAGCCGTAAAGTTATGCAATCTCACGAGTTAAAGAAGAATGATTTTTCATCTTCCTTGAGTAATGGGCAGACTGTCATTCTGCAAGGAGATGAAAAGACCACTGTCGAGCAGCCCCAAACAGGTCGTTGTTGTAGTTCTTAGCTATGAAATGTGATGACTATGCAGTTGTCCTGTTGCTTCTGGAAACTAATGTCATTCGTGGTTATTTCATTCATTTATTACTGGAGGCTATCTTGAATTAATATTGTAAATTTTATTGAAGAGTAGCAGAACTTCCTCGTCTCGATGGTTTTGGTTGGAGTAGGTTCTTGTGTATACATATGCTCCATGTTTAAATTACCTAACCAAGAAAACGCAATAATCTATGACTTGTTTAGTCATTAATTAAGAAGTTTATTTCCACTGGCATGACTCGGATAAACAAGGTTTCTGGAATTTTTAAGATTCATTTTAATGATGTGATTGTTCTTCAAAATACCTCCTTGTCAACTACCAAAATGTCACATTGCCTAAAAGAATACAAATACCTGCTTTCTTATCGGCAATTCCAAAATGGAAGATGTAGCTACTTCTTTATCTACAATCTGGGCTAATTTATGGAATTCAGTCAAAATCAATCTGCTCAATTTCGGTGATTGTTTTTTGATCCGCTAAAATGGAGCGCTATTTACCGTCACAATTTTACTCCAGCCGTCCTTGCATTTACTGTTTTGCCCTTGCACCTTTTATATCTTATTCACATTTAATCTCTAATTTTTCGTTTCGCACTCCCGTCAATCGCGCAAACCATCACGCCCTGCCTTTAGCCATCTGATACCAACCGACCACCTTGTCGGTTTCCAGCCAATCACCACCGTAATTGTCGCTGACAAATAACCGAAGCTATGGAGGAGCCGTCAACGTTGTCGTTGCAGGTAAAAGTCGAAAAACCCAATCGTTGGTGGGAAAGTCGTTTAAAAAATCCGGCCAACCGAAAGGGGGGCCGTCCAAAAATTTCTACAAGCCCTAGGCTACCTATTTTTTGGATGGCTAGCCTTACGGGGCCAAATTTTTTTAGAAGGCTCCCCATTTATTTTTTTTTAAAATTAGATTAATTGGAAATTTATTATTTTTGTTTTAATAAGTTTCGATAGAAAATTATAGCGGCGATGGTATCAATTGTTACCCTCATTTCACGATTTCAGAAATATTTTCAACGAAGGAAATGACTGTTGAATGGGCTAAATCAATCTCCTTTCAAAATGGATTTCAATTGGTGCATTAATTTTATAAAAGAGGGTCACTTTACATGGGATGCAATAGGGTAGAGAATGGAGATTTAGGAAATTCTGAACGATTGGGTACAAAATATCAAGCTTGTGATAGGAATTTTTTTTTAATTAAGGTTACATGTTGTTAAGAAGGGTGATTGATAATATTGGGTCATGAGGAGAATGGTATGCACAACCCCGAATTGATTAAGTATTTAGAGGAAATTGAAAGATGAGTGTTCTTAGCTCTGGCGCGAAGAAGTTCACAATGAGGCATCGAAGTCCAATAAACTATTAATAAAGTAAAATAAATAAATATATTAAGTAGGTTACGAGTCTAACAAAGTTCAAATTACAACTAAAAATCCACCAAAGTACAAACCGTATCAAAGTATAAATCCACCAAAGTAGAAGTTACAACTAAAAGTCCATAAAGTACAAATCTAAGATTTGCATAAACAATAATACTCATCCATCATAATACTCATACATAAAACCGTCGATGGCGTCAACGTAAGCCTTCAACTTGGGTGTTAGATCCCTAGCATTATTAATATGCTGGACGATCCCCAACAACTTTTCAATACACATCAAATGAAAGAAATTGTAGCATAAGTAATTGACATTTTAATATAACAAAATATGAATAAAACAATAAAATAATTTTAAAGAATACTAACGTATTAGGTGTTTTGAAACCTCTTCATCAATCAATACTGGATGAGAAACTCAGTAAAACCACTACAGGTACTCTAAAACGGAGGCCTCAAGGTCAGGTTGAGCTAGGGAAAAACTATGATAGCTCAAGTCAAAATCCATTAGGGAAACATTCCCATGTCGATTCCGTGGCCAAAGCAACAAACACAACCCAATAAGTACCCATCGCAGGTATTGAAGCCGACTCCGGCCTCAAGGGTGCCATAGGAATGACCTGTACATACCCCAAGTTAAGTAGTCGTACCATGTAATACCCTAGTAGTTCCCATTTTCCAAAAACCAAAACTTTAGGAAACAATCAGTCTGTTACTGCCAAGTGTTCAATCGTTAAGGCTATAAAACAAAGTTTTGCAAGGGAAAACCAAAAGACTTTTCAAAATAACATTAAGCGTAAAAAAAACTCCTAACATATAATAAAATAACGTTCAACTCAAAACCAAAACCAACAGTCTAAAATCAAATTAAACCAACGTAAAATGTTCTGAAATCTAAATTAAAATAACACTCTACTCAACCCACCCATGTATGAATGATCGACTGAATACCTGTCAATAATGTCATTTATAGGGAAAATCCAAAACAAAAAAGACACAAAGCACGTAACAGATTACAAAGTATGATAGTTGAAATAGTAACTAAATAAAGAATAAACACAGAATGCAAGAACATATCATGCAACATTTTATTCAACTGACATGATAGATTAATTAATTACTTGGATTAAGCAATAGACAAATTTCTCTCTCTCATGGCCTCATTAGGACACCAAATAGATAAATAACCCATGCACTCCCGTCGAAAAGCATCAAAATATAATATAAATCCAGATGGTAAACGGGAGCGACTCCTTCACCATAGCTAGATGAGATCTCAACTAACCCTAATTTTAAGTTCAAAACTTTATAAAAGAGAGACTCGTAGATCACACGACCTCCAATAAAAGCCACAAATAATACCCCGTGAAGCTCCCACCCCTGATTGTCAATACTTTAGACGTGCAATAGCCC
Organism: Dysphania ambrosioides; assembly: GCA_026401315.1. NCBI lineage: Eukaryota > Viridiplantae > Streptophyta > Magnoliopsida > Caryophyllales > Amaranthaceae > Dysphania > Dysphania ambrosioides. Next base: position 31,802 of record CM048663.1, on the reverse strand, counting down.
AATGTTTTAGTGCTTATCCTCTTTCTTTTTATGTGATTTACTGTTTAAACTTAGTATACACAATCACCACAAGACATACATACACACATTATAGTTACACAATCAATATCTATTATACTGTAATTTTTAACCTTTTGATTTCCATCTTAACTTTTAGAAAAGAGTTTTAATTTATGATTTAATTACAAAGAATAAAATATTTTGCAATATAATTTGGAAATATGTAAGTATATATATGTATATATGTAAAGTATATGCATATATTAGTGCATAGAAAAATATTTTTGATAAAATGTAATCAAAGTCTCCTATTTTTTGGGGAATTGCATTTTTCATCAGGGTGCTCATAGGTCGAGCTATTTTGGAAAAATATCTGAAAAATCTCCTATAATACCCCGCTAAACCCAAGAAAATCCTAATATCAGTCACATTCTTTGGAGTAAACCATTCGCTAACAGATTTAATCTTCGTAGGGTCTACTGAAACACCTTCCTTGGAAATGTAATGCCCCAAGAATGCTACTTGCTTCAACCAAAACTCACATTTGGAAAACTTCGCATACAATTCATTACTTCTAAGGGTCCCCAAAATGGTTCTCAGGTCTTTGGCATGTTCCTCCTTATTTCTCAACTAGAATATCATCAGTAAATACTACTACGAATTTGTCTAGGTACTTATGAAATACTCGATTCATCAAATCCATAAAGTTAGCGGGTGCATTTGTCAACCCAAATGACATAACTTTAAACTCATATTGCCCATAACGAGTTCTAAAGGCGGTCTTTGAGATTTCCTTATCAGATATTCTCAATTGGTGGTATTCTGATCTTAAATCAATTTTTGAGAATACACTAGCCTCTTCAACTGGTCAAGTATGCCATCTATTTTGGGTAATGGATACTTATTCTTTAGAGTCAAATTATTCAGCTCCTTATAATCAATACATAGCCTCATGCTTTCATCTTTCTTCTTTACAAATAGCACCGGAGCTCAAGGTGATACACTAGGTATGATAAAACCCTTGTTTAACAACTCTTGTAACTGGGTCTTCAACTCTGCTAACTCAGCTGATGCCATTCTGTAAGATGCCTTAGAAATAGGTACAACTCCCGGGATTAGGTCTATGGTGAACTCGACCTCTCTACTAGGTGGCATTCTCAAAACTTCATCTAGGAAAACCTCTGAAAACTCATTTACAATGGAAATGTAATCCATTCTCCTACATACCTCCATACTCAAATCTTAGACATTGCAAAGGTATATTGGGCATCCCTTGGCGGCTAACTTCCTCATTTCCATTGCCAAAATTAATCCATAACCTTTAGGTTTCCTAAATTGTTTATATGATACAGTTTTTCCTAAAGGATTCCTCAGGTGCACTTTATGTATTTCACAATCTATCTTAGCCTTGAATAAACCTAGCTAATCCATCCCTAATATTACATCTAAGTCTCCTAAGTCAAATTTTATGAGGTCAAATGGGAAGATATTTTCCTTCATCGTCAAAGATAAACTCTTATAAAGCCTAGTGCAAGGAACTACCTTACCCCGTATGTAAGCAAACAGATAACTCAATAGGACTTGACTTAGATAAATTTAACTAGTTCACTATAGATGCAGAAATAAAGGAATAAGTTGCACTAGAATCAAATAAGGTTTTCACAACAATTGAGTTAATAGAGAAAGCACTAGTGACTACATCGAAGGATCTCTCAACCTCTTTCCTACCCATCACATACAAGTGCCTGAAATTGTTGCCTCTTTTCTGATTGGTATTAATTTTGTTGTTAAAGTTGTTGCTGTTGCCAAAGTTGTGGTTGTTACCATTGTCATTACCACCATTGTAGGGTTTCCCATTATGGTTACTTAGCCTGTTGTTTCTCAGACCTTTGTCAAACATGGAGTTAACTCTCTATTGATTGTTTGCACCATTCCCTTTGTTTTTATTCTTTGAAAATCACTCGTACTCCCTATGACCCCTCTTTTGGAAATAACGACAAGTCACCAGGTTTCCATTACATTCCTTCCCAGGGTGGTTCCTCTTGCACCTCTTATAATAGTACTTCTTATCCTTATTTCCCTGGCTAACAGTTTTACCCAAATCTTGGTTTCTATTCTCAACCGAATTCCCATTCATAGGCCTGTTCGAGTTATTCTGGTTGTTCACTTGATGTCCGAAGTCTTTTCTTTTATCCCCAGCATGGCTACCTTTAGTGAGATCCCTAACACTCAACCCATATAAGTGAGCTGCTCTCTCATAGACCTTATATAGGGTTTTGAACATTTTTCCTCCCAAATCCTTCTAGAGTTGCCTAGTTAGCCTTTGCTTAAATCTTTGCGCCTTTATCTCTTTAGTAGGTACTATCTGTAGAGCAAACCTAGCTATAGTGGTAAACTTATGGTAGTAATCTGCAATGGTCATGCTACTCATTTGAAGGCTAATGAATTCATGAGCTTTTTTCTTTCTTAGGTAAGGAGGGTAAAACTTTTCTCTTAAGGCTATTTTAAAGGTTTCCCATCCAAATTTAGGTTGAGCTTTCAGCCTAACAGCATTGTCTCTCCACCATCTATCTGCCTCATCCTTTAAATATATGGCAGCGTAATCTACCCTCATTTTCTCAGAACAATTCATCTCAATGAATATCTTATCAAATTCACGTTCCTAGTTCTCTAAAAAGATAGGGTCAACTCCCTCTTTGAAAATATGTGGTTTTACTTGAGCTAGCTTCTTAAATATTTCAGCATGAGGGTCAGGCATTTCCCCATGATTCTGGTTCAATTTCTCCACAAGAGCGCGGAGGGCCTCAGCCAATGCAACATTGTTTCTTGCCATAATACTTCTATGCCTGAAGGGTATATTAAACTAATTCAAGTTCCACTTTTACGTACAACTACTTAACACCAAATCTCATTCCATAATCACATTCACATTCCAATGAACTAAACAATTTAGACAACCAAGTAATTTAAAACACATTAAGCATTCAAAATAAGTAAAATTGGTTCCCTCCCCGCAACACTCTCACTCAATTAATAGGGTAGCGAGTTAAATATCAAAGTTTGACTGTTATTAGTTGCTTAAACAGATTAAAACTGATTAGGTTGTTCAATATAAGATCAATAACTAAATGGAGTAATAATATTGAATAACTAAAATAATGTAGAATAACATACTAATACTGTTTTAATAAAGTACTATTTTCTTTGGCCTGATATAATGAAATATTATTGAAATCCTAGTTGCCTACTTAGATTTTTAAAACATATTAAGCTATTTAAGGAACTACATTCGATTTGTGATCCTTCTTCTCATTATAATCTTCCAATTTAAAGTCAGTGTCCACTTCATCCTTTGAGTCTTTAATAGTAGTAGCTTTGTACATAGCTCTCAGATACCAATTTGTAACACTTCGGTAATTCCCATTTTCTGAAAATCGGAACTACCTGTGTGTTACCGTCACGTGTTCAAACGTTAAAACTATAAAACATAGTTTTGTAGCTGAAAACCAAAAGTCTTTTCAAAATAACATTGATCGTAAAATAAACTCCTAACATAACAAAATAAAACCGTTAAGGCCCTTACTGCAATGTACCAAAAAAACGTTCAACTCAAAACCAAAACCAACAGTCTAAAATCAAATCAAACCAATGCAAAATATTCTGAAATCTAAATTGAAGCAATATTCCACTCAACCCACCCATGTATAAATGCTCGATTTAATACCTGTCAAATAATCTGCACCCCAATAGTACATATGTGAACATTAGATAATCATAGTGTCATTTATAGGCAAAATCCATGATAAAAAACACATAAAGCACGTAATCAACAAGCTGAGTACATACAAATTACAAAGTATAACTGTTATAATAGTAACTAAATAAACAATAAACACAGAATGCAAGAATGTATCACGCAATATTTTACTCAACTGATATGATAAATTAATTAATTACTTAGATTAAGAAATAGACAAGATTGTCTCCCTCATGTCCCGATTACGTCATCAAATATATAAATAACCCATGCACTCCCGTCGGAGAGCATCGAAATATAATATAAATCCAGATGGTAAACAGGAGCGACTCCGTCACCATAGCTAGATGAGATCTCAATTAACCCTAATTTTAAGTTTATAAAATAGAGACTCATAGATAACACAACCTCCAATAAAAGCCACAGATAATACCCCATGTAGCTCCAACCCCTAATTGTCAATACTCTGGACGTGCACTAGCCTAGAGTTTTATTGTTTATCCTCTTTCTCTTTACGTGATTTACTGTTTAAACTCAATATACACAATCACTACAACACACACATATACACATTATAGTTACACAATCAATCTCTGTTATTTTTTAACCTTTTGATTTTCATATTAACTTTTAAACATGTTGAACAGAGTCAACTATCCTCGTTATTAAGACTTGAAATTCACATTTACTCAACTCATACTATTAGTAATTAAAGAGTAATAATAAACAACCTTATGGATTAATTAGAAAATTAATTCCAATTTAATTAATCAAGATTTCTCACCATATATAATTCTTTCCCAATTAGTATTGAAAAAACATAATTATAACTCACCACCAATACCAAATCATGCCTCTAATATAAAGAACATAAATTCTTTCAAATAAATAACCAACTAATCTCACCCAAAAGGTTCCCTAAACATGATACTAAGTTTGCATTTCACCCTAGATCAAGCTCCTAAAGGTAATATTTTTCGTAATTTGTACGTACCTTGAGTAAAATGAACGGGTGGAAACTTTTTTTATAGCTATGTACTTTCTACGAATTGATTTCCTACATCAAATTATACCATCTATATCAATACACCAATACCCAAGATTTACAATAATCATGCTAAGCTTCCTAAGGTTTTAAAACAATTCCAAAACATATTTTTAAGTCTCCCGAAGCATAATCTAGTACTACAAACACAATACTACAAATATTATTTGAAAACTCATTAAAATAAATATTATAAAACTCCATTTTTATAATCCTTCAAATATAAAAATTTGTATTCCATATAGTATACTCAAATTACTCCCAATTTTATCATAAAATAATTGTAATTTAATGTATGTACTAATAGTTTATAATTTCAAGCTATAAAAAATGAAATCTCAATAATTAAATCATGATCTAATATGTATAATATTCTAAAAATTTATTCTAAATACTGTAGTATTAAATTTTTATCAAAATACATTATACTATAGTCAAAATTTCATGAAACAAATACTAGTATAAGAATATAAGCCTTAAATCATGAAAACTAACATCTTTTATACTAAAACATATGATTATAGAATCTGAAAATTCATTTAAATTACAACCCCATAAAAATTTGTATAGATGATTTACAAAATATTTATAATTCTATGTAAAACTCAAAAGCCATTTATCAAAACCCTAATTCATGATACTAGCATGCGTAAACATTAATATTTACGCATAAATTTTTTCGAAAACTTGTAGTATGCATAAAATAAATTATAGAACATAAAAATTTGTATACTTTCAATATAGATTTAATCCATCATAAGTTCAATACAAAAAAATCATAAAATCTTAATAAACGTGTTTACTAGGGTGTAATAATTAAGGGAGAAAAGAAGAGAAAACAAAGGAAGAAGAAGGGGAAAGGGAAGCACCAATAACGGCGACAAGGAAGGTGGCGGTGGTGACGGTGGTCCGACAGTTGGGAGGGGCGGCGGCAAGAGTGGGAGGAAGTGACAAGCAATACAAAGGGGGGTTAGAGGCTCTTGGTTTTCATGTATAAGGGTTGGGTATTGGGTTTGTTCTTTTATTTTTTGTTATGTTTTGAATAGTTTAGAGTTAGGTAAAATGCTTAGGTTTAGGTAGTAAAAGTGTAGTGCTAGGTTTAAGTTTTTTGGGCTTAGTGAGTTTCTAGGAAAACAAAATATATTTTATAGGAAAAGTATTTTAATTTTAGGATTTAATTAAATAATAAAAATAATTTTCTATTTATTTTGGAAATATGCATATATATATATATATATGTGTGTGTGTGTGTGTGTGTGTGTGTGTGTGTATGTGTGTGTGTGTGTGTGTGTGTGTGTAAATTATATGTATTATATTATTGCATAGAAAATATTTTTGATAAAATGTAATCAAAATCTCATAATTTTTGGGGGAATATTACAAAGTTAATAAAAACAAAATCTGGTGCAGAGGACTAGCAACATTACTTTTTTAAATGCAGAGTTTGAAGGGCTTATTAATTCCTGGGATCTCAATTCAGAGTTCGGGGTTCAGGGCTTATCAATTTAGATCCACAATTCAAATCATCAATCAAACAACAACATTACTTTTTTTTGAACCAGCAAATATAACATTACAATGATAACATTTCTTCTTCTCGAACTCATCGTATTTTGGTTTTTCCTAAGAAAAAGTTTTTTTAAAAGCAAACCACACTCATATCAGAATAAAAAAACTTCGTCTCATGGTATAAGGAAAACCAATATACATTCTCTCACGACAGAATGGGAGCCGAAAAATAATAAGAGAACCAATATTCCTTCTCTCACGTCAGAAGAAGCACCGAAAACATCATATTCACAGCAAAACTAGATTGAAGATAAAATTTCTTGTAATTTTGATTAGCGAGTTCATCTTGCGGGTGAGTTTAATTTTCCACCCACCAACAGGAGGAATTTTTGTGAACTCTCCCAAGTAGAGGTGTTCAAAATTATCCAACCAAATGACCTAACGAAAAATAGTCGGGTTTTTAAATTTTTTTTCCTTTTCGAGTCGGCTAC